>CM031597.1:61826391-61839104 GCA_018398815.1 Conus ventricosus | reverse complement strand
CAATGTGGGAGGGCAGGCCGTTGTAATTTGGCTTGATCCATAACGCTGACATCCCTGCCGCCGCTGCCAGCCTGCAGAACCTATCTGTGTCTGCTCCCCGGCACCACCGCCATCCACGTCTGTCGGCCCGTCTGTCTGTTGTCAGTCTGTCTGGCGGGTTGCTCGCTCGTCTGACTGGCAACTATCTTATCTATCTAATCTATCTATCTATCTATACATATTGTGAGTGCGAGTTTGTTGTTGCTGTTGTTGTTGTTGCTGCTGTTTTCTTCAATTCAACGTCTTTTCCACATAATTGATATTAGCGAGTGAGTGCATGTGTGGGCGCGCGTGCGCGCCCGCTCGCGGCTGTGTGTTGTGTGTGTTGTGTGTGTGTGTGTGTGTGGTGTGTGTGTGTGTAGCTGTCTTTATGTGCCTGTGTGCTTCCGTTTTCAGAGAGAGAGAGAGAGAGAGAGAGAGAGAGAGGGAGAGAGAGAGAGGAGAGAGAAGGGGGGGGGGGTTTGCTTTTTGCTGTGTGTTTTCTTGCTGAAGCGATGAGCTTATCGGCTGCAGCTAGTCTACCTTGTCCCTAACAAGATGTTATCCACGGGTGAGACGACAGGGCCCAGCTGCCGCCACCTCCATCAATTTCTATGAGTGTGTAAAACATTGAGTCACGCTTCACACACACACACACACACACACACACACACACACACACACCACACACACACACACACACACAAGCACGCACGCAACAAACAACAACACACACACACACACACACACACACACCACACACACACACACACACACACACACACAACGCACACATAGACACACACACACGCACACCCACACACACACACACACACAACACACACACACACGCCACACGCACACACACACACACCATGCACACACCTACACACACACACATGCACACACCTACACACACACACACACACACACACACACACACACACACACACACACACACACACACACAACACAACACATACCATACACACACGCTCACACACCACACATACACATCCTGTCCCTGACTCATTTGTTTTCATTCTCCGACCGATTTTCCCGTAAAATTCTATTGTCGTCAACAATGATAAAGTAGCTAAACACGTGCAGAACATCACAGACAACGCAAACATACACATTTGACAACTCCCTTATACAACCGCACTCGTTGAAGGATAGGTGTGCGCGCCGACCTCAACAGTGGGTGTAATGTTTGAAGCAAACGTACCCGATCACTCGGCTATAAAGAACAGTGCACTGGGCAACATCGGATAGTTTTTTAAGGGGGAGCAGATAAGACAAAGAAGGCGTGGGACTAGTCGCCGTGGTGAAGTGGTTAGCGTCGCGAACCCCCGGCTAGGAGGTCGTGGGTTCCATTCCCATCACCGCCATTTATTTATGGGATTTTTCTGCTTCAAGCGGTTCCTACGACGAGGTTAAATTATGCTACGGGCTCAGTTGGGAAGACTGGGGCAAGACAGTCGAGTTTCATCCACATAATGGATGCGTCGTCTAAGAGTGTTGCCCAAGTTTCCTGGCTAGCATTCTAGGTGTCTGTATCTTTGGGACCTGCTTGACGCCGGGATACATTGAGAAAGGAAGCGTAGAGAAGAGCTCTTTCATACAGTCTCAGCCAGAATGGAAATCCGCAGCATCATCTCCATCATCCCCATCCTCATCGATCAGCATTAAAACAGGTATCAGACTCTAGGCCCTTCATGCCCTGCTCTCATGGTGGTGACCTCAGTTCTCTTTCTCTCTACGTCTGTGCCCTTGGCGAGGTTCTGTCGTGGTCCCCAGCATCGGAACATTCATGGGGACGGTCGTTGAACGGACGTGGTGGCTCCCTCCGGAAGGAGAGCTCACTCGCGCTGGCTCCGCGACAAAGCAATTATTGTCGTCAGTAGGGGCTTAGTAGGTGGTGTCCTGCGTATGTTAGATCAGAACAGGCGCCACTGAACATCACCGAAGTGACTCGGCAGCAGTGCAGTGTCTCCTCTTGTGGGTTGCCTCATGATGACTTGACGACATTGACTGCTCCCTGTGGATTGCCGGAGTCGGGGCTGTGTCGGGACAAGCCGGGCTGTGGCTGTGGACAAGGAGACGGATTGAGCCGCGTGGCTGCAATGCTACTGAAAAGGCACAGGTGATGAGGCAGCTTTCAAAAAGGAGGAGGAGGAGAAGGGGTGGTGGTGGTGGTGGCAGAGGAGGAGAAGGAGGAGGAGGAGGAAGAGGAGGAGCAGGAGGAGGAGGAGAGTGAAAGAATGTGAAAGAGAAGAGAGGAGAGTTAAAAGGGGGAGGAGGCAGGCGGTAGGGGTGTGGGATGAGATTTTCTTTTTGGTACTAGAGGCCGCTTCAGATGAAATCAGCTTCCAAAACGGAACAGGCATGATGATCTTCCAAAAAAAAAAAAAAAAAAAAAAAATGAAAATTTCTGTTCCATCCCCCCCCTCCCATACAGTAGTTTTTGGAAAATTTTGGCCATTACCACTAGAGCCTTTGGGAAAAAACAGAGCCCCCCACACATTGTTTTGGGGTTTAAAATCAGATCCCCCCCCCCCTCCACCACGGAAAAGCCCTTTGGTAATAAGTTTATTTTTAATAAATGTGTATATGTTTTGCAACAGCAACCCCCCCAACCACAGAGTTTTGTAATAGTTTTTTAAAGGGTTTTCTTTCAAACGCCCCCCCAAACCTAAACAGACGTCAATGTAAACACCCCCCCTTTCAATCACGCCCCTGGGGAACGCCCCCTTTCCCTACGACTGTAGCCCTGGCAATACAACCCCCCCTCCCCCCTCCACTGTGACCCCCTCGGGTTGTGAAAACAGCCCCCCCCCCCCCTCCCTTCTACACGTGCCCCCTTTCGGGTTGTAAATACAGCCCCCCCCCCTCCCTTACAAACTGTGACGCCTTTTGTTGTGAAATACAGCCCCCCCCCCCCTTCCTTACTACACGGGGCCCCTTTCTGGTTGTGAATACAGCCCCCCCCCCCCCCCTCCCTTATACATGTGACCCCTTCTGTTGTGCAATACAGCCCCCCCCCCCCCCTTACCATGTGCCCTTTTTTGGGTGTGAAATACACCCCCCCCCCCCTTCCCTTTACACACGGTCCCTTTCGGTTGTGCAACACCCCCCTTCCTTAAAAACCCGTGTCCCTTTCGGTTGTGAAATACAGCCCCCCCCCCCTCCCTTACTACACTGTGCCCCTTTTTGGGTTTGAATACAGCCCCCCTTCCTTACTCACTGTGCGCCTTTCGGGTTTTGGGAAATACACCCCCCCCCCCTCCCTTAACCTGGACGCCTTTCTGGTTGTGCAATACATCCCCCCCCCCCTTACTCACTGGACCCCTTCGGTTGGGTGAATACAGTCCCCCCCCCCCCCCCCTTTATCACTGTGACCCTTTCTGGTTGTGCAATACATCCCCCCCCCCCCCCCAATCACTGTGCCCCTTTTCGGGTTTGCAATCCCCCCCCCCCCCCCTTCCCTTACCACGTGACGCCTTTGGGTGAAATACATCCCCCCCCCCCCCCCCTCCCTTACCCCCCCCACTGTGAGCCTTTCGGGTTGTGCAATACATTTCCCCCCCCCCCCCCCCCCCCCTTCCCCTTACTGCCTGGCGCCTTTCGGTTTGCAATACATCCCCCCTCCCTTTCCCCTTCCCTACACTGTGCGCCTTTTCGGTTGTGAATACGCCCCCCCTCCCTCCCTTACTACACTTTTCCCCTTTTTTGGTTTGTGCAATACACCCCCCCTTCCTGTGACACTTGACCTTATCCTTCTCCTTCACGGGGTAGACCTACTTTAAAACCCTGAATGCAAAAAAGAGCAAATATAGCATTGATCGATCAAACACAAATGCACAGATTTATTGTTGTTGATGGGTCAGTATAATTAGTAAATCACAACAAATGCAGTCCGCGCTACCGTTCGCAGAGTAATACTACGTGCTTCCTCAGATTACTGCTGCTGCTGCTGCTGTGTCGTTCTTAGCCTGCTGTTCCCACTATACCCCGACTGCTGGGCCCCTCACTACTGTACCCAACTTTGACTTTTTTGTACAGTAAAGGACTGACACACGTGCAAAAACAAAATTTTTTTTCTTCTCTGTTTCAACGCCCACACAAAGGGGCCACACCTGTGGGAAGAGTAAGTACATTTTGCTAACCGTGGGGGGAATAGGCAGGTGGGGGGGCGGGCCCCTGTGGTGGAGCCCCGGATCGGGGTTTGTCAACGATTCCCCTCCTCCCAGGATGGGTTACCCCCCCCCCCCCCCCCCCCCCCCTCATCTGTCACCACCCCCCCTCCATCCCCACCCCGCTACCGTCCCCGTCTTTCAGTCTACGTTGTTCCCCACATCTTTTCGGGCTCCGACAGGGGGTAAGATGGGGGGGGGTGGGGGAGGGGGGGGGGGGGGGGGTGAGGGGGGGGGGGGGGAAAAGTGGGAAAAAGGGATGGGGGGGAGTAAAACCCCCGGTTTTTTTTTTTTCGAGCCTGCCGCAGCCCTCTTTCAGTGATTGGTTGTAGCTATTTTAAACCCCGCAGTTTATTTATCCCCATCCCCCTTTCCCCCCCGGCTTAAAGTCCGAATGAAGTTCAGGCCCCTTTTGAGAGACCACTTCCAACTCATTAAATGCTAATAATGCAACGTTTTCCCCAGATCCAGAAACGCTCGCGCGCGCGAGCACACACCCCCACAACACAACACCCCACACACACACACACACACACACACACACAAATGCAAACAAACACATACAAACATACAAGCACGCACACAGGATTATACAAGCACACACACACACACACACACACACACACACACCGCGCGCGCGCGCGCCACGCACGCACGCACGCACGCACGCACGCACGCACGCACGCACACACACACACCCCACACACACACCGGTGTCTCCAACAACAAGCGCTCGTCGCGAGCAAGATCCCTGGCAGACACAAGATACACAATAGGTGGAACAGGTACACACGGATCAATGGATGGGCCAAACTAACCCTTACAGAAAGCCAGACAGGCAGACACATGGGCAGCATGCTTTATCGGTCAGCAAGTACCTACGCCGCCCCCCCCCCCCCCCCATCCCCCACCCAGCCCCTTCTTCCTTCCTTCTCCCACCCCCCCCATCGGTCTCCTCCCCCCCCCCCCGCCCGCCCCTCCCCCCCCACCAAGCAGCAAGACCGATGATGGAGCTGTTGCAGCCATTTGTTTACCGTGGGAGTAGACTTCTCTCCAGGGCTTGCATGCTGCCTCCGGTGCTGAATGGGATGGGAGAGGAGCTCAATTCATTAGGGAAGTTACCCGTGTTAATCAGGACAAGGTGCCTGACTAACGAACTCATCCAGTGCTTGTTAGGATCCCATGGCCGCCTGAGCTGCCGACGCCGTCCGTCGTCTGTCGTGTTCTGTGTGTCGTGTGTCGGCCCGTTCTGTTGTGATGTGTGCCTGGTAGACATGTGTAGTACGTGGAGAGGGCATTGAGCAGCATCGCTGACAAACTGGCGGGCACACTGACGCACTGCTTTGGTTGCTTCAAGGAGTTTTGTTTTTGGTGGTTTGCTTTTTTCCCTTTTTTTTTTCCCTTCTACTTTCGAGGGGGTTTTGCTGCGACTTCGAAGTGGTTATAGTCTCTCTCTCTCTCTCTCTCTCTCTCTCTCTCCTCTCCCCTTCTCTCTCTTCTCTCTCTCTCTTGTGTGTGTGCATGTCTGTCTGTCTTTCAGTCTATGTTCGTCTGTCTGTCTGTCTCGGACTATCTATCGCTCTGTGTCTCTCACAAAGTCATTTCTGTCTCTCTGTGTTATTCCGCCTTTGTATGTGCCTGAATCGCTGTCTGTTTGTCTGTCCCCCCCCCCCCCCCTCTCTCTCTGTATCAGTCTCTCCCTCACTGTTTTTCTTTTTTTTCCTCTAACTCAGTTTGTCTGTGCCGCCTTCTGTCTATCTGCCCCCCCCCCCCCCCCCTCCCCCCCTCACTTTCTCTTTCACTGAGAGAGAGAGAGAGAGAGAGAGAGAGAGAGAGAGAGAGAGAGAGAGAGAGAGAGTGTGTGCGTGCGTGCGTGCGTGCGTGCGTGCGTGCGTGTGTGTGGTGTGTGTGTGTGTGTTGTGTGTGTGTGTGTGTGTGTGGGGTGTGTGTGTGTGTGTCTGTCTGTCTGTCTGTGTGCATGCGTGGGGTAGACAACACCACCATCAATGACCACAATAAGCAGCAGTAGCCAGCATGACACTGGTGTTGCAGCACTCGTCTGATTATCGTCGTACAGTGTTCTCACCTGTTGTTACGACTGTCGCTGCATCCCGCCAGTGTTTGCTGTTATGCTATGGCCGCAATCAGTTTGGCAACGTAGCGATCAGGAGTATTCCACTCTTCTGCTATGGCCACAATCAGCTTGGTAACTCTTCTGCTATGGCTATGGCCACAATCAGCTTGGGGAACGTAGCGATCAGGTGTGTGTTCCACTCTTCTGCTATGGCTATGGACACAATCATCTTGGGAAAATCTTCTGCTATGGCTATGGCCACAATCAGCTTGGTAACTCTTCTGCTCTGCTATGGCCACAATCAGCTTGGTAACGTAGCGATCAGGAGTGTGTTCACTCTTCTGCTCTGCTATGGCCACAATCACTTCTTCTGCTATGGCCACAATCAGCTTGCTGTGCTATGGCCACAATCAGCTTGGCAACGTAGCGACCAGGAGTGTGTTCCACTCTTCTGCTCTGCTATGGCCACAATCAGCTTCTTCTGCTGTGGCCACAATCAGCTTGCTGTGCTATGGCCACAATCAGCTTGGCAACGTAGCGATCAGGAGTGTGTTCCACTCTTCTGCTATGGCCACAATCAGCTTGTTCTGCTATGGCCACAATCAGCTTGCTCTGCTATGGCCACAATCAGCTTGCTCTGCTATGGCCACAATCAGCTGCTCTGCTATGGCCACAATCAGCTTGCTCTGCTCCACAATCAGCTTGCTCTGCTATGGCCACAATCAGCTTGCTCTGCTATGGCCACAATCAGCTTGCTCTGCTATGGCCACAATCAGCTTGGCAACGTAGCGATCAGGAGTGTGTTCCACTCTTCTGCTATGGCCACAATCAGCTTGCTCTGCTATGGCCACAATCAGCTTGGCAACGTAGCGATCAGGAGTGTGTTCCACTCTTCTGCTATGGCCACAATCAGCTTGCTCTGCTATGGCCACAATCAGCTTGGCAACGTAGCGATCAGGAGTGTGTTCCACTCTTCTCAACTGCAGCTGCTAATTACACACAGCACGCTTCAAACCTGTAACTGATGGACTTGATCTCCCCCACTTCCCATCCCCGCCTTACCCTGTCTCTTCCCCCGCCCCCCCCCCCTCCCCCCCCCCCCCCCCCCCCCCCCCCCCCCCCCCCCCCCCCCCCCTGTCCTCCACCCCCCCCCCCCCTCCCCCCCCACTTCTCTCCCCCCCCCCCCCCCCCCCCCCGACTATAAATCCTACGTCACTGATCACAGTCACGTCATCTCTTTCGTCACGCAAACCCCGTCGGCTAAAGAGAGGGACGACACGCGCACGCGCGTTTTCTCTCTCCCTCCCTCTCTCTCTCTCTGTGGAGTAGGCAGGTGGATAGTTAGCTAGCTGGCAAGTGATGCATTATTATGGATATAGACAGATGCTTGTAAATGTGTGTATGTGTGTTTATGTGTGTGCACACGGGCGCCCGTGCGTTATTGTGTGTGTGTGTGTGTGTGTGTGTGTGTGTATGTGTGTGTGTGTGTTAGAGAGAGAGAGAGAGAGGAGAGAGAGAGAGAGAGAGAGAGAGAGAGAGAGAGAGACGTGAGCACTCATATGTGTGTGCACGTGCTGGCGTGCCGGGACATACGCATGTGCCAGTGTGTCGTGATGGTGCACTAAAGCCCCAGGCCTCGGCAATAGCAGCAGCAGCAGCAGCAAACGTCAGGTCTGCAATGATCTGCTTATCTGGCAGTTCCCACAACCCCTGGCACTGGCCTGGCGAATCTGGGTCACAAGTGAAAAATCGTGTCTTCAAACCACACGAAAGGTGGTATAACCTATTCAATTCACCAGACGTGCGCCCGCGCGCGCGCTCTCACCACGCACGAGCAGACCTGTATGCACATCAAAGACCATAGGACCGCACGAGCAAACAGACATGTGTTTATATAAAACGATGCACCCCAGGGGTAAACATAAATATGGTTTTTCACCCAGCAACACAGAGAGAGAGAAGAGAGGAGAAGAGAGAGAGAGAGAGAGAGAGGGGAGAGAGAGAAAAGGAGAGGAGATGAGATATATGATGAAATCTTTATTTCCAATAACAATAAGCAAAACCCATGTTTTTTTTATCCGGCCCTCGCCCCACAAAGGACTAACAATCAAACTAGCGACGCTAAGCATAATAGGACAAAACTTAAAAAAATTTAACAAACTCACATATCTTCACAAACATTAAAACTTGATAAATTGTTCATCCTTAACTTTTAAGGCTGAGCTTTAAGGAGAAAGAAAAAAAAAAAAAAAAGATGGGGGAAAGAGAGAAGAGAGAGAGAGAGAGAGAAAGGGAGAGAGAGAGAAAAGGGAAGAGAGACGCAGTCTGCTCTTTGGGCATGTTTGGTTTCTTACTAAACTTTTTCTATACTGAAATCCTTGGTTGTCATCCCACTCAGCAATGTAAAAACACGGGCCGACCAAGAGAAAAAAAAAATTTGCTGGGGGGGGGGGGTGTGGGGTTGGTTCGGGGAAGGACGTTGGGGATGGAAGTGGGGGGGGAGAGGAAGGGGATCAATATTCACAACCCCCTTGCCGAATTCGAGCCTCAGCCCTTTGTCCCCGTACAGATGAAGCCATTTTAAGCCGACTAAACTCGTTTATTCCCCCTTGCCTTATGTCTGCTGTCTACGTCTATCGTACCGCCCCCCCCCCCCCCCCCCCTCTACCGTGGCCTGCCTCGTATGTGGTGTTGTGTGTGTGTGGTGTGTGGTGTGGTGTGTTGTGTTGTGTGTGGCGCGCGCGCTTTTGGTGTGTGTGTGTTGGGGGTGTGTGTGTGGTGTCCTCTCTCTCCTCTTCCCCCTCTCTCTCTTCTCTCCTCTTCCTCTCTCTCTCTCTCTCTCCCCTCCCCTCCTTCCCCTAACAGAGAGCCAAGCACAAAGCAATTTGTAAGCCATCGAATGACGCTGTTTAAAATTGGGTTCTCCCCATTTTTTTTGTTAAACCGTTGCCCCTCCTACATTGTTGCAAATTTTATCACGAGAGAGAGGAGAGAGAGAGAGAAGAAGAGAGAGAGAGAGAGAGGAGAGGAGAGAGAGAAAAGGGAAAAAGAAAAGACCCTTTTTTTCCCATGAACTCGAAGCTATTCCACCCCGAAGACACCCCAAGCCAATCAAGATGGTTCAAGAAGCTTAAATGAGGACAACACACAGCGCTGGTCAAGTGCCACCTCCTCAGAGGGGGGGGGAGGGGAATGGCAAAGCGGGGGGGGGGGGGGGGGGGGGGGGTGTAAAGGGGGAGGGGGAAAAATGTGGGGGGCGGGGGGGTAGGGCAAGGACGGGAAAAAAACCGGAGAGAAGAGAGAGGGGGAGAGAGAGAAGAGAGAGAAAAGAGAGAGAGGAGAAAAGAGAAAGAGAGAGAGAGAGAGAGAAGAGAAGAGAGAAGAGAAGAAAGGGGGGGGGGTAAAAGATGAAAAAAATAAGGGAAACGCACGAAAAGCATCCCGGTTTCAAAAGGCATCAATTGCAAACACCGCAAAACTTTTAAAATCCCCCCCCCCCCCGCCCACCCCTCTCTCGTTCTCTCCGTTTCTTCCTCCCGCAACATCCCTGTCTCATTTCCATCTCCTAAAAGGGTCTGTTGGGGTGAGAATGATTGTAGGGTGCTGTGGGGGGGGAGAGGGGAAAGGGGGGAATGAAGAGGGGTGGGGGGGGATGGATGGGGGGAGAGCCCCCCAAATTTTAAAGTGATGCGGCTGACCACGGGGAAAAAAGGATCACTGAAAAATAACAAAACTTACCCAAAGCCAAGGTAGTATGTTGTTGCCAGCCCAACCAATCACGACAAAAAAAAGGACACTCTCCCCTATTTCAGACATTTAGTCATCGGGCTTCCGTGATGGGGGTCACTCTTTTTTTCAATGCGTCTTTCCGATGCCGCCCTGCAGATGCGCATCAGTCCTACTATTTCATGTTAAGGCGGTTTTTAGCACGTGCCCATTTCCATCCGTGTCCCTGGGGTGGGTCTTTTACAACGTGCCTCATTCACTGCACAGGTGTTTGTAGACCATGCCCCGGGTCCTTCACCGGCAAGGGGTCGGAAAAAGAGAGGGGTGGTCTGGCTGAGGTCAGCCAAAGTCCCTCCCACTCCCAAATTTAGGCGCCATGGCTTTTATTTCCCACGTTTAGGACATTTCTAGAATGCTGAAAGGGGGGGAATGACGTTGGAAAAAAAGAAAGGGGTGGTCTGGGGTTTACTCCCCAGGGCGGAAGGGAGAGGGGGTCAGAGGGGCAGTTTGGAAAACCCCCTTTTTCCCCCTAGGCACGGATGACTTGGGGCGTGGAGTGACTACAACATGTCACACTGAAACGGGACATGAGGTACCAATGGGGCGTGGAGTGCTACAAATTTTCACACTGTATATCAGGTTTTTGAGGTACCAATGGGGGGTGGGGTGACTACATAATGTCACACTGTATATCAGGGTTTCTGGGTACCAACGGGGGTGGAGTGACTACAACATGTCAATTTAAACAGGTTATGAGGGACCAATGGGGCTGGATGACTAACCATCACACTGTTCAGGGTTACTGAGGGACCCCCTGGGCGTGAGTACTACACATTTTACACTGTATTTAAGGGGTTTCGGAGGTACCAAGGGGGGTGGGGTGACAACAACAGTCACCTGTACAGGGGTTTCTAGGTCCAGGGGCGTGGAGTGACTACAAAATGTCACACTGTATCAGGGGGGGCACTGAGGACCAAAGGGGCGTTTAGTGACTACAAAATGTCACACTGTATATAGGGTTAATGAGGGGCCAATGGGGGGTCAGTGACACATGTCAACGTATCAGGGTTACTGAGGACCCAATGGGGCGGGTTGTGACACAAAATGTCCCACTGTATACGGGTTACTGAGGGACCTGGGGGGTGGGGTGACTACAACAGCACACTGTAATCAGGTTACTGAGGACCAAGGGGGGGGAGGACTACAACTGTCCCCAGTTATCGGGTTTTCTGAGGTACCCAAGGGGCGTGGGTGGGGCACAACATGTCCAACTGTATATCAGGGTTTCTGAGGTACCCAAAGGGGCGTGGAGGACTACATTGTAACTGTATTCAGGGGTTTCTGAGGTACCAAGGGCTGGAGTGACTACAACGCACAGTAAAAGGGGTTAAATGAGGGAACCCAAGGGGGGAGTATACAAATGTACCTGTAAAACAGGTTCGAGGGACCCCAAAGGGGGGAGTAATACAACATTCACCTGTGTCAGGGTTTTCTGAGGTACCAATGGGGCGTGGATGACACAACATGTCACACTGTTCAGGTTACTGAGGGACCAAAGGGGGGGGAGTACACATCAGTCACACTGTATATCAGGGTTTTTGAGGACCCCGGGGCGGGAGTGACCAAACATGCAACTGATATCAGGGTTTCGAGGTACCCAAAGGGGCTGAGTGCACAACATGCACACTGTAAACAGGGTTCTGAGGACCATGGGCTTTGGGGTAACTACAACATTCACACTGTGTCAGGGGTTTTGAGGGCCATGGGGCGTGGTGATACAACATGTCACACTGTATCAGGGTTACTGAGGTACCAATGGGGGGGGAGTGACTACAACGTCAACTGTACAGGTTTCTGAGACCATGGCGCTGGGTTTCCTCTTAAGGCGGTTTTGTGGTGAGGGCCCCCCTTTGGGAGCTGATGACGGACAGACCTGAGCGTGGGAGCATCAAGGCCTTTCGACCACACAACCGGGGTTTCCCTTTTCCCATAGAAAAAAAAATTGAACCCACTAAAAAATGATGGTTGGGAATTTGTTATTATAACCGTTTTCCCCCTGGGCAACTGTCACCCCCCAGGAACAGTAAAAGTAAAAAGTCACGGGGAAAGAAGTACTATAACGTTCCAGATTAAAAAGAAAAAACGAAAAGCAGTTCTCTCGGGTTTTCTACTTTTTTGTTTTTCTTTTTTTTCCCCACGAACCAAAAACGTTATTACTTCTAGATAATGGCGACAACGCGGAAATTTTCCCGGGGAAAAAAAGGAATTTCATGCCGAATTTTCTGGGGGAGATGACTTTTTTCCCCGGGAAACGGGAATTTCGGGGTTATGTCCCCAAAAGCCCCATACTGATGACTCCCGACAATTTCCTTATCTGGTGCGGGTCCGCGTCTTGAACACTGGCGAAGGACCCCTACCCTTCCATTTTTCTGTCATGGGCCCACAGAGTTTCTTGCCCGCCACCCTCCCGCTCGCCCGCCCCCCCCCCCCCCCCCCCCTCCACCATCCCCTTGTGGGGGGGGCCCGCAGGGTGTGCGTAGACCCCGCCGGGTGTGGGGGAAAACCCCTGCACTCACACCTGTGAAAGGGCGTGGTACGTGGCAGTTCGGACAACTTACTGCAGGGGGGCTCGGAGGAATTTGACCTACAGGCACGCGTCCATGTGTTGTGATCGTCAGAAACCCTGTACATGGTCCATG
>CM031597.1:61798891-61821391 GCA_018398815.1 Conus ventricosus | reverse complement strand
AAGATAGGAGAGAGGAGAGAGAGAGAGAGAGAGAGAGAGAGAGAGAGAGAGGGGAGAAGTGGAGGGAGGAGGAGGAGGAAAGAGGAGAGAGAGAGAGGAGGAGTAGGAAGAGGAGGAGGAGAAGGAGAGAGAGAGAGAGAGAGAGAGAGAGAGAGAGAGAGAGAGAGAGAGAGAGAGAGAAACAGAGAAGAGAGAGAGAGAGACGAGAGACGAGAGAGAGAGAGAGAGAGAGAGAGAGGAGAGAGAAGAGAGACAGAGAGAGACAAGAGCAGGACGTACCCAGTGACAAGAGCCTTACCGCCATCCACCATCTGTTCCCAGAGACGACACAGCGTGACACCACCCCCCCTCCCCCCCCTCCCCCCCTCCTCCTCACCCCCCCCCCCCCCCTCCGCACGTTTAGCTGCATGCGTCATCCTCACCGCCGGTCCTAATGACGCCGACTACGACGTCACACAGAGCTGCTGAAGGGGCCAGAGAGGGAGGAGTCTGCGGCATTTATTTTGTGGCTGGCGCCCGGTTGCCGCTTCCAAGCCTGACGAGCTCTTCACAAAGCCGAAACAAAATGACTAGTCGCTTGCATGTGCCCGTACACGCTCACATCCCTAAAGGAGGAACCGTCAGTGCTGAATTTTGTTTTTGTAACTAATTACACTTCTGTCATGGAACGTATAATAGAGGTTTTCATCAAAATCAAAAAAGATTTTAAAAAATCATTTCTATATTATTAAAAAAAATATTCATCTGCTTATCTATTCGTTGTTGCAATCATGAACTTATTGCTTTATTATCTATTAAAGAAGACATCGGAGTCTGGATCTATGACGTGGTGTGAACAAAAAACAAACAAACAAACAACAAAAAACCGTTAGTAAGAAAGAGAACACTGACCAAGAACGATTGTGTGTTCTCTGTTCCATTGCAAGGTGTTAATCGCCAAAGTAGCTTATACTGAAAGGGGGAACAGTCCAGCAGCTGACTGCATTTGAATCATGCATTATAGATGCACCCACTTAAGTGGAGAGAGAGAGAAGAGAGAGAGAGAGAGAGGAGAGAGAGAGAGAGAGAGCAAAATCGAACATCCCTGCCCCCAGAGCAATACCCACGCGCAGGATAACACGAGGGGGAGAGGAGGCAACACCAACCTGTCGTGGGCCGGCCAAGCACTGCATGAGCCGGGGGGCGGGGGGGGGGGGGGGGGCGTGAGGAGAGGAAAGGGTAGGAGGGCGGAGGAACTCACTGCACACAACGACTGCTAAACATGCACGCATGCTATGCCCCTGGGTCCGCAGGGAGGGGACGGGCAATGGGAAAGGGCTGGAAAGTGAGGAGATGGGCGAGTGTGATGCTGTGTCCAGGAGGCGGAAAGGGGAGAAGAGCGGGTGGAGGTAACAGACTGGGGGCGAGATGGGACGGAGGTGTGGATGGGGACGAGGGGGTGGGGAGGGGGGGGGGGGGGGTAAATCAGGGAGAAGTGGCCAGCTCTCGGAGGGGAGCTGAAGGTGGCTGTCCTGTCCCAGAAGTCGGGGACACGACAAGTGGCTCCCACCACACGGCCTGCCCTTCCTCTGCCGTCACAAAGCCCCATCAAGGCCCGCCTGCTTCTCTGCCTGCCTGCCTGCCTGCTTCCGTCTGTCTGACCGTCGTCTGTCTAATTATCTGATTATCAGTTCTAGTCTGTCTGTCTGCCCTAGATACGCAATTTCTCTCTTTTGGATAATAAAGATTTTTTCTTCTTCTTTCTCATCTGACCTTAACTACGGCAGATTTTGCTATTACTGTCGAGTACTGTCTGTTAGAGAGAGAGAGAGAGAGAGAGAGAGAGAGAGAGAGAGAGAGAGAGAGAGAGAGAGAGAGAGAGATGCTTACTTTTCGGTTACACGTTGCTGTTGTTATTATCGTCGAAAAGTCCACTGACACATTTGTCGTATATGTTGAGGTAACCTCTGTATATGCAATACTGATGCTATTCTTATTATTACAGTACCCCACACATCATACACCCGTGCCTGCATCCACACGTCCGCCTCCTCCAAGACACAGCACCTCACCCCACCTCCACCTCCTTTGATAAGGCCATGACTCATCTGGTCCTGCAGTGTAGCACCTTGTTGCAGGCAACGAAAGCCGGCTGGTCAGTGGGGCGGAACGTGATATCCGATTGGAAGGACGGTGTGATGGCACCGGGAAAGGAAGGGGAAAGAAGAGCGCGGAAGATGGAAGGCTTATTACTGCAAGGGAGACTTACGACTTGCCAACTCTTAGAGTGCTGGAACTTTTAATCGTATCGGGAAAAACACAACAAAACCGTTTTCTTCGCAAAAATACCAATGGCCTCTAATAAAACAGTAATAGTAAATGTTTTCACATGAAAATGAAAATCATTATCAGTGATTTTGCTTCAGAATTGTTCGTTTTCTTGCGTTTTGGCCCAAAATGAGGGTCAAATGCGTTGTGGAAAAAAAAACACCTATAACGCTTGAAAACAGATGATATAATTAACGAAAAATGTAACTGTGACTCATCTGCTTGCTCCTTAATATCGCTGGTATAACTGTGCAGACAGTAGCTCTTTGCAAAGTCGCAAAATGCCAGAAGTCGAAATAACAACCATATGTTCGCTCTCTTTGCAAAGTCGCAAAATGCCAGAAGTCGAAAAACAACCATAATTCGCTCTTTCAGTTGTTCACGGTTGAACGGGATCAAAGTAAGGTCACTATATTCCTTGGACACTTTGAATCATGTCCTATCAAATTTCAGAACTGGTGAATACGATACACGCAAACAGTTTTCACTTGAACATTACTCTTTAAGACATATTTAGATTTTTACAGCAATAATTACTACACAATAATGTTCCAGATGATGACAAAAGTTTAATCGTGAGCCATAATCTTCCATACTTTCCACTATCGTCTGGAAAACCTGCAGACAGTGCTTGGAAGTGGACCGTCATGTCTGCAGCAGATAAAAGGTGTCCAACTGGAAACCCGTTTGGCCCAGAGGGATCACTAACTGTACAACATCGACACAAACGCACATTATATCTATAGCGGTCTAATCACTGAGAAATAAGATAAATTCGCAAACAGTCAGTCCCACAAAAAGCAGCTAATGGTAACCCTTCTGTCCACAAAAGCCACATTCGATCAATCTAACCTGAGCCTTACGATTTTCAGCATTGTTTACCTCAAGTAAATACTTAGTTCTGTATGCTTGCCAGTCTGTCTGTTAAATCAGCGCAGGTCTGTTGAGGAGTCTGAGTGTCAGTGCGATGATTTAATGTACATTTGGTGTGTGCAATTTGTTTCCTCTCTTCCTGATTCAGGTACCACCACTATCTGGCTCCACTGGCACTTTGGCAATATAGTTTCCATGGTTCGGAAAATGTACATCTTTGTTGCTCAGGAAGCCTGTATTTAACCAATAGACATGACTACACACACACACGCACACACACACACACACACACACACACACCGACCGCACACCGCACCCACACACACACAACACACACAATTAACCGAAGTAAACAGAGGCAGTACCATGGTGGCGTGGGATGAGGGGGCGGGGGGTGGGGGTAAAAAGGTAGCGCGGGACTGCGGCGACACGCTGTTCTTGTGGACAGTAGTTTGACTTTCACACGATAAAGATCCTTTTCCCCATTGTCTCTGTCCTCCTCCATCCCCATCCACTCTTAGGTCAGTATTTCGACGTTTGGAGAGTCAGGGGAGCGACATGATTTTCGTCCTGGATCTAATCACAGTGATTTGCTTCAGACTCGCGTTGAATCCTGTCATCACTTCGCTGTGTTAAAAGCACAGCTGTCTAGCATAAAAGTGATTTGCTCTTGGTCTGCCCAATAGGCTAACGAGACAACATGCCAGATTTGAAGAAGATGAAACGAAAAGTGTGGATCTGTATAAGACGCATGAAACAGACACACAGATCGCTTTTTTTTAATGAGATAAGTAAATAATAGTGCAGCACTATACAATCAATACAGTACAGTCTGCCATCAAAATAGAGTACACGCATCACATACTTTAACTCGCCCTCCCTTTTCCACACACAATCACAACATAACACACACACACACACACACGCACGCACACACACACACACACCCCACACACACACACACACACACACACACACCACACACACACACACACACACACTTCAAACATCCAACTTGACAGACACGCACACACCATATCCTGATGGGGGGGTGATCTCAATGTAGGGCATGAAGGCACCGGTGGTGTGACGTGAGGGCATCGTATCCTACAGCGTCATTCCAGACCCGCCAGCCAGGTGATCTCAAGGTAGGGCATGAAGGCACCGGGTGGTGTGACGTGAGGACATCGTATCCTACAGCGTCATTCCAGACCCGCCAGCCAGGGTACAGTTCTCCGCTCTGGGTCATCTGAACGATAGAAGGAGAGGGAAGGGTGGGGTGGCGGGGGGGAGGGTGGGGAAGAAGAGAGAGGAAGGAGTAGTCAAGCAGGAGATGGTTGGTGGTAGTGGTGAGTTGGATAAAAATCCGACGCGGAACAGGGAAGTAGAGTTCGCTCCCTTGAAGATAAAAAAGATTTTATACATGATCTCCCCTTCTGTGTATCATGATCATTGTTGTTATTATTATCATTACTATTATCATCATCATCATCATTATAATTATTATTGTTATTATTATTATTATCATCATCATCATCATTATTATTTATTATTATCATTCTTATCGATGTAATTATTATTATTTCATTAATGTCATAATCATGATCACCGTCATTATTATCATACTCTTGCCGTTCCCTGGTGTTGTTTTATCGTTGTTCAATCAACCACGCACCATTAACCTAACGTGATACTCTAGCCTCCTCTCTTCTCCCCTCCCCTCTCCTCTCCCTCTATCCCCTTCTCCTAATCCCCCATTTCCTCTCTCTCACCCCTCCCTCGGATCCCTACCTCCCTCCCTCACTCCCCCCCCCCCCCCCCCATCTTCCATCCAACCCAGTCCTGCCGTGTTTCGCGAGAAGCCAGGAGAAATGATAAGCATACCTATCCTCCATCTCCCCCTCCCCGGCTAGCGCGCAGCACGAACCGGTCAATGCATGGGGGTAATGCTATTATTTTGATGCCCCCGTCACGAGGTTCGATCCCCGATAATCCCCCGTCCACAGTCCGGCACCGAAGTGCCCCGTGGCACGACACCCAGCCTCCAGCTCCCAGTGGTCCAGTTGGCCGAGGGTAGTTACCGCTATTGGCTGCCTCTCACTCTGCCCTCTCGTCCTGCTTTACTGCTCGGCTATTTTTAGACCAGCTTGCCACCACCTCCCTCCCTCCCTCCCTCCCTCCCGCCCTTCCTCCCTCCCCACCCACCGTTCCCTCCCCTCACACATGTACGTAAGCAAAGAAGATGACCAGCATCCGCTGAATGGCTGCGACGTATGAAGCAAGGGTGGTGTCATGAGAGAGAGAGAGAGAGAGAGAGAAAAGAGAAGAGAGGAGAGAGAGAGAGAGAGAGAGAGGACATGAAACGAAATTGTATTGAACCTGATGAGTCAAGTAAAACATTACAAATGGTTTTGTTTTTCTGTCCAGCGTTGGCAAAAAAAAGTAAAATAACTCGTCGAAACAGAATATTGATAAATGAAAAAAAAAAAAAGGAGGGAAGGTGGCAGAGGTGAAAAAGGGGAGGTGAGAAGTGTGGAGGAGCGAGAAGGTGGTTGACAACAATCGCAATATATCTATCACTAACCACCACCACCACCACCACTACCACCACTATTACCGCCACTACCATCATCACTACCATCTTCCCAAACAACAGCAGGAACAATTCACATAAATTAACTGTAAAAAATATGCACACCCCCCCCCCCCCCCCCCACACACACACACACCCAAGTTTGTTTGATGATGAAATGGTTATTTGATGCTGATCAAAGGTTCATCGAAATTATGTTAATGCTCTATTATTTATCGTTTGAAATAGTGATTTCTTTTTAATATGTTGCCACGAAAGAACCAAAGCAACATTTTGCTTAAATTAATGTTTATGGCAGAGGGTTCCACAGTATTCCAACGTAGTGAACCAGACAGGTTTTTGGTACATCAAGTTGTGGTTTTGGGATGATCATTGCTCTATTTTGCCTTGGGGAATGTTGTGGTTTAAGTCGAAGCAGCGAAAACATTCGTATTAAGAGAGAGAGAGAGAGAGAGAGAGAGAGAGAGAGAGAGAGAGAGAGAGACCGCTTGACGGACAGACGGACGGACATAGAGACAGAGAGCACAAGCAAATGCAATCCACCTTTCCCCATATCGTTGGTTTTACCTGACAAAATCTGCCTTCCACCTCACCTGTCCCCTCTCCCCCCCCACCCCCCTTACCTCGCCACCCGTTCTCCCCCATCCAGTCTCTCTCTCTCTCTCTCTCTCTCTCTCTCTCTCTCTCTCATACACAACTTCCCGGTTGCTACGCAACACGTACACACACCCCTCGCCTCCTCCTTTCCTCATCTGGCTCCCCATCACACAATGCAAACACGGGACACCGCAGAAGTGGAGCAGGCGCAGAATAGAGAACCGACAAGATTCGGAGGCTCCACGGGGAGGGGGTATGGGGTGGAGGGTGGGAGGAAGTGGAGGGGGAACCCATTTTCTATCTTGATCGGTCTTCCTTTGTCATGTGTCTAAGAAACATGTCTTTCTGTCTGTCTCTACCGTCTGTCTGAAAACACTTTCTGTCTGAATTTGCTTGTCATCTTTCCAAGCAAGCTTTATTTCTCATCTTTTCCAGAGAGCTTTCTACTTGTTTCTCTGTCCCATCTCTCTCTCGAAAGCTTTCTTTCTGTCATCTGTTTACATCTCCATGAGAACGTTTTTCTGTCTGTCTTTCTTTACCATCTCTCTTAGAACACTTTCCGTCTGTCTGTCTGTCTTTCCCATCTCTCTGAGAATGCTGTATGTCTTTCTTGTATACTGAACAAGTAAGTAGTGGGGAAAACAAGCGCAGGCTAACAATTCTTCCGTCATCATAGTAATGACTTGGCAAAGATTTGAATTTATAAAAAAAGGGGGGGTGCAGATAAAGATATCTATATATCAGATAAAGTATATTATCTGTCTGATAACGCTTTCCTTCTTTTTCTTTACCATATCTCAAAAAAGTTTTTCTTTGTCTTTAAAAAAAAAAATCTTTCCCAAAAATGCTTTCTATTTGTCCATCTGTAGTTACCATATCTCTGAAAAAAGTGTTTTTTTCCCCCTCCTCTATGCCTTTCCTGCCCATCACCATGAGAAAGCCTTGTTTCTGTCGTTCTTTACCATCTTCTGTGACAGTTTCTGTCTGTTGTCATCACTCTTAGAAAGCTTTCTTTAACTTTCTTAACCTTGTCTCAAACATTTCCTTTCGATCCGTCTTTCCTGATTTATATTTCTTTCTTTATCTTCACACTGTAAAATCTTTCTGACCCCCCCCCCCCCCCCCCCACACACACACACACACACACTCTTTCTCTCTCTTCGTTCCTCATATCGTTTCAATAGAAGGTAAATTAGACGAAACATGACGTAATGGTGTTTAATAAAAGAAGATACTGCATGGGAAAAAAAGTGTGCTCTCACCGTACAGATCTTGTAGTATCACATCTTTACATATACTACGATCAAGTAGCATTAGAAAAATATGAAGAAATGCTTACAGCACGAAACGTTGAAGAGTTCTCCAAAAGGTACCTTTTTTCTTTACCTTTATATTTTCAAGCATTAGAAAAAGTTTTTTTTTCCTTTTAAACGAGCCTCACTAATTCAAACCAGCTATGTTTGTCTGTATGTGATCAATGGGTAAAAGGTACAACAGTTTGTGATGTACTGGGAAAAAAAGGACTTAATTACGAAATCTGTCGTCAAAACAAGCAGCCTAAGGTGACATTAATGGAGTATGCAGTGTTCTTTTTATCCCGTGAACAGGGCGAGAGCAGGGGCCTTCGTAAAGGAACAGCGAGATGTGTCTGCCTGCGGCACGTGAAACATTTCGTTGTGTACAGAGTGCTCTGAATCTGCTTGTGGAAGGTGGCGCATTGGAAGTCCTGGTGCTGACCGCAAAAAAATGGGCATTTTGATTGCCCCTCTTCACGTGGTGTCATTCCAGGACCTTCTCTTGCGAAAGTCATCTCCCCGTCGGACATATCAACGGTGGTGTGTGTGGGCCACTAAACCTGAATTGAATGAACTGAGCTCACCATCTGCCTGTCGGCCTGTCTGTCTGTCTGTCTGTCATATGGACTGAGGTCCCCAACAGATAAAACAGTGTCAAGGTCAGTGTCCATGACAGACTCTCTCTCTCTCTCTCTCTCTCTCTCCTCTCTCTCTCTCTCTCTCTACCCACTCCCTCTCTCTCTCTCACTGTCTATCTTTCGCATACTCTCTTCACTTTTTACTTACCTCAGTTTTTTTTTGCTGCTGTTAATTTCATTCTTAAAAGTGAACAAATTAAAAAATATAAATCAAAGAGGAACCAATTAAAGAGATGAGACAGAGGGCAAATAAAAGGAACAAAGTCACACAAAGAAAGAAAAAAGAAAGAAAAGGGACATTAATGAGATCACACACACACACACACACACACACACACACACACACACACACACACACACACACACAAACACACAGAGGGATGATTACATGTAAAACAAAATGGACACAAACTAAAAAAAAAACACGATAAAGGAACACAATGAAAGAGAATAAAAGGAAACGAGCGCGATGGAAAGGGACACCAGTGAGAAAGTAAAGAAAAGGGACACCAATTAAACAGTAAAGAAAAGGGACACCAATGAGAAAGTAAAGAAAAGGGACACCAATTAAACAGTAAAGAAAAGGGACACCAATGAGAAAGTAAAGAAAAGGACACCAATGAGAAAGACAAAAGGGACACCAATGAGAAAGACAAAAGGGACACAATGAGAAAGACAAAAGGGACACCAATGAGAAAGACAAAAGGGACACCAATGGAAAGACAAAAGGGACACCACTGAGAAAGACAAAAAGGGACACCAATGAAAAGACAAAAGGGACACCAATGAGAAAGACAAAAGGGACACCAATGAGAAAGACAAAAGGACAACCAATGAGAAAGACAAAAAGGAGACTAAAGAAAACGAAAAGGAACACCAGGGAAAAAGAAAAACGAAAAAAGGGACAACAGTGAAAAAAAGAACAGAAAACGACTCAAGAAAAATAAGGAACACCAAAGACGAAAAAAAGGACACTAGTGAAAAGAAAAGTAGAAAATGGGCACCGAGGGAAACAGAGACACCAAACACAAAACAAAACGAAAAAAAAAATGAAATCAAATAAACAAAAATTAAAGAGGGACACCGAGAAAAGGAACTTCATCTCGAGTCAATGAAGAACACAAGAAAAGACACCAATAGGGAAAGTCCCAAAAAGAATGAAATGAAAGCAAACATTACACCCATGGGGAAAGTCCCAAAAGAATGAAATGAAAGCAAACATTACACCAATTGGGAAAGTCCCAAAAAGAATGAAATGAAAGCAAACATTACACCCATCGGAAAGTCCCAAAAGAATGAAATGAAAGCAAACATTACACCCATCGGGAAAGTCCCAAAAAGAATGAAATGAAAGCAAACATTACACCAATTGGGAAAGTCCCAAAAACATGAAAATGAAAGAAAACATTACCCCCATGTAGAAAGTCCCCCCCCCCCCCCCCCCCCCCCCCCCAAAATAAAAGAAAAAAAACATTACACTCAATAGGGAAAAAATCCCGGGGAATGAAATAAAGCAAACTTTACACCAAGGGGGAAAAAAAATCCCCAAAAAAAATTTAAATAAAAAAGCAAATACTCCCACCCCATGGGAAAGACCCAAAAACAATGAAATGAAAGCAAACTTTAAAAACCAATAGGGACAAAAATCCCGAGGAATGAAATGAAAGCAAGCTTTAACCCCAAAGGTTTTAAAAAAAAAGAGACAAATAAGTGGGGCCAAACCCTGTCAGGTCGGTACAGTCACAACAAAGAAATCGCCCATTTCGCTGAAAAGGGACCAGGGCTCACTTTTTTTTAAATCGATGTATAATGTTTAAAAAAAAATGTGTCGATGTGTTAAGCAAATAGGTTATACTTTAAGTTGTATGCATGCTGCATGCATGCATGCATGCATGATGTATAAAAGTTTAAATATTTATTTATGAATGATGTATGTAGGGTATGAAAATGTATGTATGTATGCCCCCTGTCTGTCTGTCTGTCGGGTCTCTCTCTCCCCTCTTTTCTCTCTCTCTCCCCCCTCTCCTTTTCTCTCTATATATATATCTATATATATATAAAATAAATATATATGTGTGTGGGGTTGTGTGTGTTTGTGTGTTGTGTGTGTGTGTGTGTGTGTTGAAGAGTGAGACAGAGAGAGAGAGGAGAGAGAGAGAGAGCATACATAACAAAAATGTCCCAAACGACAGGGGGTGGGTGGTTTTGTGGGTGAGTGTGTGTGTGTGTGGTGTGTGTGGGGTGTGTGTGTGTGGCGGGTCGCATGTGTGTTTTGTGTGTGTGTGGGGTGTGGGTGTGTGTGTGTGTGTGTGTGGGGTGTGTGTGTGTGTCCCGGCGGGGTTTCGCTTGTGTGTGTTTTTGTTTTGGTTTTGTGTGTGGGTGTGTGAGGCTTTTGTAGAACATTTGTCTGCCCACCCTTCTTTGGCGGGGCGGTTTGCCCCTTTTTGCCCTTTTGAATGCATTAGCAAAAAAACCAAAGGCTCGCCGACTAAATCGGCTTTTTGCTTCTCCCAAGGCAACATAACATCCGGAAGAGAGAGAAAAGAGAGAGAGAGGAGAGAAAAGAAAAGAGAGCAGAGCGGGGAAGCGGGGGAGGGGAAGAGAGCGAGAGAGAGAGAGAGCGAGAGAGAGAGAAAAGGAGAGAGAAGAGAGAGAGGACCCGTAAAAAGGGATTTAGACGACAGACTGTCCAACGCAAAAAATCAAAAACACACACTATTTAAACCCCCCCCGCCCCTCCCCTCCCCCTCCCCCTCCCCAAACCCCCAACCCACTCCATCCCCCCCCTTTTCCTGTCTTATAACCCCACCCTCTCCCGTCTCCCCCCTTCCCTGTCCCCCCCTTTTTTTTGCACCCCCCCCCCCCAAACCCCCCCCCCAACCCCCCCCCCTTTCCACCTGCCCCCCCCCCCCCCCCCCCCCCCCCCCCCTCCCAAGCACCCATCTTCAAAAGCCCAGCGACCCTGCGAAAAGAACTTGGCTGGAAATCGAGGGCACACGCTGCCTGCCCGAACGCGATCCGGGGCAGATCGGACAGTTTAGGGGAGAGAAGGGGGGGGGCGGGGGGGTGGGGGACGGGGGGGGGGGGAGGATAGGGGGGTGGGTTGGGGGGACGGGAGGTCGGAGGGGCGGGGAACGACTGCCCTTGATGTTTGATGCTTTATTATGCTAACTGCGGGATCTTTAGGAGCCTTTGGGCAGTCAGCCCCCCGCCCCTCCCCACCAAAAAGGGTCCTTTTAGGGGGGGGGGGGTGGGGGGGGGGGGGTGGGGGAGGTTGTTTTTTTTTCCCCGCCTTAATGCTTTGTGGGGGGACACTTTCCCCTTTGTTCTCGTCTTTCTCTCTGTTTGTCTGTCGTCTTGTTTCTAACTCCGTCGTTGTCTGCCTGCTTCTGTCTTCTCTTTTTCTAGTCGTCGCTGTCTCTCTCCCCCCTCTCTCCCAAGATAAAGAGAATAACAGACAGATAGAAGAAGATAACAGATAATGGATTTGTGTTATAATTTTTGTAGTGAGTGTGTGTGTTTTGTGTGTGTGGTGGGGTGGGTGGTTTTGGGGGTGTGCGGTGTGTGTGTGTGTGTATGAAAGGCGGAACCCAGACAGAATCAAAAATAGGCGAAAGGGGTGAGGGCGTGCACTTTGAATCGAGAAGAAGCGGGGAACGGGGGAATGCCCAAAACCATCTTCACGACTTGATTCCACACCTACCTCGACACTTTACACACCATGACACTAAAACCACCACGGCGGGACAGCTTCTGCACACCATGACACACAACCACCACGGGCAGACAGCTTCTACACAGCATGACACACAACCACCAACGGGCAGGACAGCTTATTGCTGTAACTGCTACACTGAAGAACCCTACATGCGCGATGGCATCACGGGGTGAGGGGCAAGAAGGGCCCCTTGAAAATACAACGATAGAACGTACCCAGGAAGTAATTTTAAAACCCGGGGTTTAAACCCAAAGGGGCTCATTACCAACTACACATACACACTTTTTTGAAGTGTACATTTCGAGGGGCAATTTTGATTTAAAAAAAAAAAAAATCAATTCGCTGCTGTATACACTGGTGTAGGATCACCCCACTTCACCGGGAAACTCCCCCCAAAATACTGAAAGACAAAAAATAAAAAGGAAAGGGAAACAGTTAATAATGGTTGTTGAATGCTGACATAAATCACCTGTAAAACAGGGGTGACATAAACACTTTTTGAGCACCCCCTTCGCCCCCCCTTCCTCCTCTTCACCCCCCTTCCACCCCCCCTCCTCCCCCCCCCCCCCCCCTCCCCGCCCCTCCACCCCCCTTTCCACCTCCCCCTCCCCCCCCACCCCCCCCCTCCCCGGCCCCTCCACACCCCTTCCACCCCCTCCCCCCCACCCCCGACCTCCTTCCACGACCCCCCCCCAATCCCTGCTAATCGTAGAAAACGATTCACTGCGGGCAGCCCTCATGAAAAGGCTTAGAGCCGTCAGCAGCGAACCAGAAACCCAACACGACCGATCAACAGTCCCCCTGCCCCGGGGCCCTGAAACGGGGGTGACAGTCCCCCCAATTTTTTTCTAACCCCCAATCGTTCAAACCCCCCCCCCCCCCCCCTCCTCCCCCCTCCCCCGACCCCACCCCCAGATGGCGTCACCCCGTTTTTGGGTAAGCACAATCCCTTAATTAAACTGAGTACAGTAAAACTGCTCTTCATTAAACTGAGGAAGTACAGACTCACAGGCTCAAGACCCTCCACTGAAGTATGCGATATAATTTTTGAGAATACTCCCCAAACTCCCCCACCTCCAACTCCGTTTCCCCCCCCCCCCCCCCCCACTCCCACTACCCCACACTTGCAGAAAGAGATTTTGGGAACGGGAGCCAAAAAACGGGGGGGGTTAACGAAAAAGGGGGGGGGGGGGGGGGGGGGGGGTTTTGGGGTGTGTTTGTTTTTGTTTGTGGTGTGTGTTGTCCGTGACGAAAGAGGAAAAGAGAAGAGAGAAGAAGAGAGAAGAGAGGAGGGGCGGGGGAGGTGGGGGAATTTGGGGTAGCCCAAAAAAAAATCTACCAGTTTTTTTTCGATTCGCTAATCGGGCATGGAAAACGAAGAAAAACCCATCACCACGCACTTCAACTACGTTACTAATAGTGTACAACTTTTTTTTTTATATTTATGACGATGAAAAAGGAAAATTGACTTTTTTTTTTAATTTGTTTTTCTGTTTTGTTGTTGTTGTTGTTGTTGTTTTGTTTTGTAATGGGTCCGCGTATTACATTGTTTTTTAGGCAAAAAGCCCACATTTTTCGCCGTCACGACCAATCGACAAACAACCGACCAAAGCACCTTACTATTGGGGGGGCCTTTCCGTCTTCGTTCTTTCCTTCCGTGCCAGACGGGACTGTCGTAGTCAGCTCTGTCCTTCCAAGCCAACGGGGACTGTCGGAGTCGTACTCTTTCCTTTCCCTGCCAGACGTACTGTCGGTAGTCGACTCCTAAAGGACCCAGTCTCTTCATGACAATAACTAGGTGTTTTTCCTTTAAGGTTTATGCACATCAGTGTGGGGTGTGGTTTTTGTGGGGGTTGTGTGTGTGGTGGTGTGTGTTGTGTGTGGGTTTTTGTGTGTGGTATGAAGTGCGTGCGTGCGTGCGGCTTGCTTGCGTTGCGTGTGGTTTTACGGTCTTTAATTTAAAATTTGGAGTGGGGAGGTGGTCCACCCGGTGTAATGTCGATGAGGAAGACTAGCGCACAGCCCAAACACATCACAGCTTGCTTACAATCTCATTCTAATCATGCATTCTCACACAAACCACTAGTAAAATCTATAAATTTACTATACAACAAAAAGAACATCAATGCATATAGAATCAAAAAAAATAAAACATTCTCTCTTTTCCTGAACTTTACAAAATCATTTACTAAAACATCATTAACTAACCCGGTATAAAGATTTCTACTTTACCTGGCCAGGTGATCTTAACTATTCACGAATCACTGTCTTTTCTTTTCTTTTCTTTTTTTTTCACTGTCACTTTCACAACACGACACAACTGCCGGCACTGGTGTTGGTTGATGGCGCCGGGTCAGGTGAGACTGTTGGCGTTGGTCTGTGGTTCTGTTTGGGCGAAGTGACGCTGCCAGGTATGAGGTCGAACCCCGGTTAGGGTAGAACAGTGACTATCAACATCGATCTGTTCTCCTTTCTTTCTTCCTGCATTAACGCATTGCACTCTCTCTCTCTCTCCTTTTCTAGTCTGTTTATCAAATGGACATGGTTGCTTTTTTTTTCTTTTTTTTCTTTTCTTTTTTTTCTTTTTAAATTAGCAACTCTTTCTCTCTCTCCAATTCTCCTCAGCCCTTCCTCTGCAGACATTCATGTAATTTCTCAACTTGGGTTCTCTTTTTCCCCTCCCTCATCTCTCTCTCTCTCTGCCCTTCTCTCCTGCAGGCTCCACTCAAAACCTCTCTCCTCCCTCTCCTCTGTTCGTTCTTCCCCTCGTTCTCCCTTTCTCTTCATCTCTTGCCTTTTCCCTCATGCAGAGACTACACAAAAAACCCCCTATCTCTCTGTCTCTGTTCGTTTCATCTCCCTGCCCTTTCCCGTAGGCGAGAGCCTACTCCCCAGACTTCTCCCCCTCTCTCTCTGTCTGTTCGTTTTTTCTCCTCTTCTCTCTCTCACTCACACATTCCTTTATGCTCTAACCCCGTGTCAAGGGCCAGTACCATTGGTCAGTATTTTTACCCTTGATCCCCGAAGTTGTCTCCCTCTAATTCCATTGGACGTTCAAATTTATGACAGTCCCGTCTACACGCCTTTTCTCTCTGTGGTGGTCAATTGGTCATTTTTAAATTTATTTGCCAGATTTCACCCCCACCACACACTACCTTCCCCCCCTTTTCCCACTTGACTGGCGCCGTGTGGCTTAGGTCGTGGACACTGGTCAATCTAAAGTGGCTAGCTGAGTCTGGGTGGGCATCGAGGCGTCGGTCAAAGCCGCTTTTGTCAGTCTGGCGGGTCGGACCGTCTCGGTGAAACCTCTCCACTAAGCTTAATTGGCCGGACCCGACCTATGGCCCCTCTTTCTGATGCCTAGAATGTTGAGTTTGGACTTAGGTCCCAACAAATTGGCTGGCGACTCCCAAGTTAGGTTGTTTCCCCAAGTTAGGTTGTTTCCCCCAAGTTAGGTTGTTTCATTTTTTTGTCCGTGACAATTTCCCCCCTTTCAAAAGACCATGCTCCGCATTGTCTCAAAACAACGGTACAAAAAAGACAACAACCCAATTTGTGACCACAGCTACACGCGCAAAGTTTGGAAAATACTTTACAAACCCAAAGGTTTATAAATTATAAAATAACAATTAGTGAATACCACTCCAATGAGTTTTTCATGACGTGCGCTCTTGCGTTATTTCAACCTTTTTAATTTTAAACGACCTCTGTGCGCACTTATGCGATTCCCCCTACCTGCGGATTTGCCATATTTCTCTTCACAATTCTTATGAAAAGCACAATATAATATGATCACGATCCATGACACTTCACGAGGAATCTCCATCCTCACTTATTGCAAATAATGCATCACTACACAAGCGGGCTGTATGCTCCAAGCATAACTACATCCACATGAACAAGTCTCACAAAGAAAATATGAACCAGTCTCACACAAAAAAAAATATGAACGCATAGCCAACGGGAATGAACCCATATCCCATCAACATAACGTAATCGAACACATATTATCAACAAAGCACCCTGATAAGACCTGACTTCCTCTGAGTTGCAGCTTGCGAGACTACACGACTTAAATAGTCACTCCGAACATTCTGGTCGACCTGGAAAGTACTGCACCTCGATACCTGTAAGGGCTGCAATGCCATTGCCAACGCTGGAACCCTGCAGTTTTTCAACTGCGCCTCCTGCAGGTATTTTGAGTGGTTTATGATCCGTCTCGATCACGACCTCTTTCCCCATACAATTATTTGTGGAATTTTCTGCACGGCCCACACACGGCTAAACACTCCTTCTCCACCGTTGCGTAAACCCTTCTTCACATTTTGTCAACTTCCTGCTGGCATATCTCACAGGAAACTCGACCCCCATTCATGCTCCTGCTAAACAATAAGCACCATCCCCACCACCCTGATCATCTGTCCGCAACAAAAATGGTTGGACCATATTATTGTAGCTTCAAGATGGACGGGAACAAGTCCATTCCAACACCGTCCCTGCATCTTGCTCTGACGTCTGAGTACCATTTCGACCACTGCTGTTTTTCCCTGCCTTGACCAAATCCACTGATAGGACACGTATTGCAGCAAAATTTGGGACAAACTCCCTAATAGAACCCAATAAAAACCTAGCAGACTCCTGACTCTGTTTTGGTCTTTGGTCTTCTCTGAATTCATCATCTTCTCCCACCTTTCCTCTTTCTCCCTCCGCTGCTTTTGTGTCGCCTCCGACAACAAAACTAGGAACGGACCTACTGTCTAGCCCTTCAAACAGTGACACATCCCTGTATGACTCTTCTGGGAAACTTAGGCAACAAAATCTCCCCTTCTTCTGCTGGGTCTCCTTCACCTCATCAATGATTGCTGCTGCGCCATAAAATCAATCAAAACCGGTCAGCCGTTTTACCGTGGCCGAATGAATCGTCCCATGACCAGCTCGTGACCCACTGACATGACAGTGTCACGATAACATGCTGGTACCTCTAACTGAGTTGGTCACCTTACTGTCTTCCCCTTGGGTGAAACACTCGGTACAACAAAAGCCCGCCTTTCACAAGAAATTCCTGTCTTCACCTCCTCTAACTCCTTTTTCTCACCACCTTTGCCAACAATCCCAAGACTTCCACGAGCGAAGGACTTGTTCCTGTGCAGACCCAAAACTCATCAGGCGACACTCCTATGCCCACTTCCTTCTGAACAACTAACGGTTTAACAACCTTTCCCACCTTCTTGCCCGTGTTTGAACTCTGCCCCAGTAGCAAGTCAACAACTCAGGATCCCCTGGATCCCTTGCAACCTGGAATATTTCCAATGAACAGATCGTGAAGAGGGGTTTCTCCATCATCACCAACCAGACAACTCGCCTGAGAAGTAAGGGGTACGTACTTCTATCATAGCAACTGGAAACTCCCACCAGTGCCATCGATTAGAGTACAGGTCTGGATTTGCCCTGTCAAAATCCCCATTAAATCGACTCAGCGTGGTCGTACTACCCTCCGCATGAACAACCAGTGTCTCGTAACACATTCCACCCTCTCTGGCCAATCCACCCTTCTTCCACTGGTAATGAACCACCAGCCTATGCCCTCCACCCTGACACTGACTGCTGTCCAGTGCTAGCCATAGCTGCACTCCACCCTCTTCCACTGAATCCCTTTTGGTCCACTCTGCAGGTCGTTTCCCTGACGACCCTTATCCACCTCTTGCAAGGCATGCTGGCCTTCTGGAACCTCATGCGACCATCCCTCGCCACATGTCCCTTCTTGTGACTAAATGAAACACCTAATTTCCCCCTTTTTGCCCTTCCTTCTGCCCCACCCTGTTTTTGCAGACTTTGAGCAGAAGAACCTCCCCTGGTCTCCTTGCACTCTTCTCACCTGTGCCTAGCACCTGTTACTCCTGCACCTTCGTGCCCAAACGTGCCCTCTCGCTATACACCTCTGGCGAGAACTCAACAACTCCCCTGCTGTCTCTGCTGTCTTCTCTTTGTCAAATGTATGGTTAACTCCGGGCCGCAACCTGACAAAATCTGTTCTTCATAACTAGCTCTTGCAATTCAACGAACATCCTTCTTCCGTACCACTCAACTCTAAACCACTTTTTCAAATAGTGAGCCCAACGTAGCACGAACTGATGTACTTTCACCTGCCTTGTAATTTAATCTGAACGAAATTTCATCCTGAAATCCTTCCTCTGTGAGTCAAATCCCTTCATTAAAGACTCCTTCACAGCACCAAAAATCAATTGGGAGTCTGCTGGCCAACGCAGTGAAAATCTGTAATGCCTTACCACTTCAATAACGCAAGACAAAATGACGGCCCCATCTCTGGAGGCCAACCCTGACCTGGTTGCCAACGTTTTCGAAACGACTGATGTATGCATCAATCGAATCGTTCCTTTTCCGAGAATTTTGGCAACTTGGGTCGGGGGGCAATAGCTAACGCCACAGAGTCCTGGAAACTGAACAACCACCTCTGTGTCTCTCTCCCTTTGTATTCTCATTTTCCACTAACTCTAATTGAACCTTTCAATCTTTCTGTTTCCTGCGCTTCCTATTAGCCTTTCAGTTTCCTGCGTTTTCCCTGAGCTTTAATCCTTTCTGTTTCCTGGCGTTTCCTAAGCCTGAGTATCCAAGAATAGCCAGAATCCTTAATTTGTTTCTTTCCCCGCTCTGCTATTTCTCCCTCGACACGGTCGTCCTTTTTTCCCGCCGTTTCATCCTTTTCCATCTTTTTGCTAGTTCTCAACAAATCTCGCAACTCATCTCCCTGATAACCTAGATCCGAGAGCGACGCCACAAGTTTGATCAATAGGGTGTTCTTTTCTTCCGCCATTATATCTCTTCTTTTTTTTTTTTTTTTTTTTTTTTTTTTTTTTTTTTTTTTTTTTTTCTGAACAAGATTTTTTACTACTACGACAGCCATACAGGTGGTTACCGACACGAGTGTCGTAAATAGCACAATCCTATGAATGATAATATTAAGCTTGGGAACAACGAAGTTAGTTTTTAATAAACGCCCAGCGCCTGACCCACTATGAGAGCGAATTATAGGAGATCTGTGCGAAATGAGTACTCTGGGCTGAAATGCCAAGCCTTTAGTATTAACTATCTTGGAGAAGCAATGGCCAAGCCTAGTATTTAACTATCTTGGGAACAACAGTAAGACAACCCCTTGTCTTAGGATTACAATACTTGAATCCCACCCGGGTTTTCCTCTCTGAGAATTGAACAATTATAATAAATGGGCCAGAATATCCTGGCAAGCCGCCAATAAATTGTCAACCTGGGTGTAATGTCGAGGGAGGAAGGACTAGCGCACAGCCCAAACACACTCACACTTGCTTAACAATCTCATTCATATATCATGCATTCGTCAAAATCAAACCACTAGTAAAGTCTATAACTTTACTATACATGACCCAAGAAAGAACATCAATGCATATAAATCAAACAAAATAAAACATTCTCTTTTTCCTTGAACTTCACAAAATCATTTATCTAAACATCATTAACTAACCCGGGTAAAATAGATTCTACTTTACCTGGCCAGGTGATCTTAACTATTCACGAATCACTGTCTTTCTTTTCTTTTCTTTTTCTTTTCACTGTCACTTTCACAACACGACACAACTGCCGCACTGGTGTTGGTCTGAGGCGCCGGGTCAGGTGAGACTGTTGGCGTTGGTCTGTGGTTCTGCTTGGCGAAGTGACGCTGCCAGGTATGAGGTCGAACCCCCGTTTAGGGTAGAACAGTGACAATCAACATCGATCTTTCTCCTTTCTTTCTTCCTGCATTAACGCATTGCACTCTCTCTCTCTCTCTCTCTCTTCTAGTCTGCTCTTATCAATGGACATGGTTGCTTTTCTTTTTTTTTTTTTTCTTTTCTTTCTTTTCTTCTTCATAAATTAGCAACTCTTCTCTCTCTCCACATCTCTCCCCCAGTCCTTCCTCTGCAGACATCTCATGCTAATTTTCTCAACTTTTGGGTTCTCTTCCTCCTCCCCTCATCTCTCTCTCTCTCTGCCCTTCTCTCCTGCAGAGCTCCACTCAGAACCTCTCTCTCCCTCTCCTCTCTCTGTTCGTTCTTCCCCTCGTTCTCTCCTCTCTTCATCTCTCTGCCTTTTCCCTCATGCAGAGACTACACCAAAAACCCCTCCTCATCTCTCTGCTCTGTTTGTTCTCATCTCCCTGCCTTCCTGTAGGCGAGAGCCTACTCCCCCAGACTTCTCCCCCTCTCCCCTCTGTCTGTTCGTTTTTCCTCCTCTTCTCTCTCTCACTCACACATTTCCTTTTTGCTCTAACCCCGTTCCAAGGGCCAGTACCATTGGTCAATATTTTTACCCTTGATCCCCGAATTGTCTCCCTCTAATTCCATTGGACGTTCAAATCATGACAGCCCGTCCCACACGCCTTACTCTCTGTGGTGGTCAATTGGTCATTTAATTGATTAGCCAATTTTTACCCCCCACCACACACAACCTTCCCCCCTTTCCTACTTGACTGGCGCCGTGGCTTAGGTCGGGACCACTGGTCAATCTAAAGTGGCTAGCTGAGTCTGGGGGGGCATCGAGGCGTCGGGCAAAGCCGGGTTAGTCCCTCTGGGCGGGTCGACCGTCTCGGTGAAACCTCTCCACTAAGCTTAATTGGCCGGACCCGAACCATGGGCCCGTCTTCTGACGCCTAGAATGTTTGAGTTTGGGCTTAGGTCCAACAAAAATTGGCTGGCGACTTTCCCCCAAATTAGGTTGTTTCCCCCAATTTAGGTTGTTTCCCCCAAGTTAGGTTGTTTCATTTTTTTGTCCGTGACAGTGTGTACAAACAAAAAAGTGCATGTGTGTGTGTCTTGTTTTTCTCTCCCCTCTCCTCTCCCTCTGACTCCCTCCCCCTCCCCCCCCCCCCCCATCCTCTCTTTCTCTCTCTCTCTGTCTCTCTCTCTGCGCTGAAATGAATGCACGCATGTTTTATACATTACAAGAAAAAAGAAAGAAAGAGGGACGGGAGGAGAGAGAGAGAGGAAAAGAGAGAGAGAGAGAGAGGGGGGGGGGGGGGAAACAGACAACAGTCAGGGGAGATTAACAGACAGACACACAGACAGACAGACAGACGAACAGATAGACTGACAACAGAGGAACAGAGAGACAGGGACTTTGATACTTTTCAGTTTTACTGTCATTAACCTTGAAGGCTCTTGTGACAGGGTGCATACATATCATTTGATGTCAGTGACAAAATCATTGAAAACAACACACACACATACACACACACACACACACACACACACACACACACACACACACACACACACACACACACACGCACGCACGCACGCACGCACGCACGCACGCACGCACGCACGCACACACACACACACACACACACACACACACACACATGCGAGCGCACAGGTCATACAAATTTCCACGTTCTTACTCAACCATCCAAACAGTTTTATACCCTTTATGGTACCTCAGCTGGTAAATACATAATAAACATTCAGCCATCTCATGCACTCAGGCGTATTTCTTTTCCCGCATCGATCGTGCCTCAAAAATGTATTTGCATGCGACAGAATCATTTTGTTACTGTCAGACGTCAAGAATTTGATTAGGTTCGGTTTTTCAACTTTTTTGGTCTTAAACAGTAGGGTTTTTTTTTTCGTGACCTCTTGCATCCGAAGATGAAATGACTTATTCTCCGGAGTATGAACACACATCGACATGGCCAAACAATGGGAACATTTGTACTGAACCCTATTCCATTCGCGTTGAGATCAAAAGTTCTTAATCTCGTGGAAGTTTTCTGCCCTGACCGGCTCCTACCCAGTGGTCAGTTTGATGTACGCTCAACCGGTGGACGAGAACCACACACTGGAGTTTCATTACGGAAAGGATGCGTCTCAGAGAGTGTTCCTAAAATATTCTAACACTGCAAGTGCTGTATGTCTCGGACCTGTTGACGCCGGGATATGATATGAAAATAAGCGTACAGTTACAGCCCTGTCATGTAGTCTTTAGACGAGAATGGAAATCGTAGCTTCGTCTTCATCCTCCTCATCCTAATCGATCAGCATCAACAAGTCTCAAATTCTGTGGCCCTTCATGCCCTGCTCTCACGGACCTCCATTTTGATTTCCACTCCGCGTCTACGGCCTTAATGAGATTTTTAATCGCGGTCACCAGTACCGGCGAAATCATGGGGCTATCGTTGTGTGCACGTGCTTGCGCCCGGCGGAAGATGAGTTCATTCACGCTGGCTCCACGACAAAGCAATTGTCGTCGTCAGTAGGGGCTCAGTAGGTGGTGTCCCTGCCTATGTTGGACCCGACAGGCGCCACGGAACACCAGCAAAATGGTTCGGTAGCAGTGCAGTGGTGGGACACCTCGTGACGACTTGACATTGACTGCTCTCTTGGACTGCCGGTGCTGGGTCTGCGGCGGACAAGTCAGGGTGTGGCTGTGGACGGGAGCCGGGATCAGCGG
>CM031597.1:61786391-61788891 GCA_018398815.1 Conus ventricosus | reverse complement strand
TTACACACCATGCCCCGCTTTACCTTTACCTCACCTGATCTGACCTTATCTTACCACACCATGCCCTCCCTTACCTTTACCTTACCTCACCTGATCTGACCTTATCTTACCAACACCATGCCCTCCCTTACCTTTACCTTACCTCACCTGATCTGACTTTATCTTACCACACCATGCCCTCCCTACCTGACCCTACGTTTTTCCTGACCTCATCTGACCTTTCCCTCCCTCCTCCCTACCCAACCCTTCCTCACCTTACTTGGCCTACCTACCACCAACCCCCCCCCCCCCCCCCGCCCCCCACCGCCTTACCCTACCTGCCCACAAGCCTTGATTGTGGTGGTCCTCAAAGCTCGGCTGAGCGACAAACGCCACGGCTTGACTTGACCTCCTCGTCTCTCCTTGCCTACTAGCGTGCCACGACCTACTCCACCTCACACCTTCTTCCCCCCCCCCCCCCCCACCTCCACCCCTTCTAAACTTCCCCCACGCACCCATCCCCTCCATTCCCCCCACCCCACCCCCACCACCCGCTACCCGAGCCCACCTTCTCATCCCTGCCCGCCCCCCTCTCCCCCCTCCCCTCCCTCAAGACTTACCAGATTCAACCGCCCGAAGTATACGAGGTCCGTTGTGCTTCGGTTGTGTGAGGCGGAGTCATCACTCCGGGTAACTGACTACCCTTCCCTTTCCCCCCCCCCCCCCACCCCCACCCCTTCGTCCCTGAGAGGGTGGTGGCTAGTGGGGGGTGGGTGGATAGAGGGGGGAGGGATTGAGCGTAAAATAGATCCACTGCTGATGGGGCACAGGACGGGAGGAGGTCGGGTGGTGGTGGTGGTGGTGGTGGGTGGTGGGTGGGATAGAGGGGGGGGGGTATTGAGCGTAAAATAGATCCACTGCTGATGGGGCACAGGACGGGAGGAGGTCGGGTGGTGGTGTGTGGTGGGGGTGGGGTGGGGGTTAGTGATAGGGGTGACTGAGTTAGCTACCCATTCATCTGGATGGAGACCTAAGTCGTAAATGTTCTGTGGAAATAACTGTGAGTGTTTGCCCATTGCAGCATGGATGAAATCACACACACACACACACACACACACACACACACACACACACACATGCACACACACAAAGAGAGAGAGAGAGAGAGAGAGAGAGAGAGAGAGAGAGAGAGAGAGAGAGAGGGGAGAGAGAACACACACACACACATTGCAGCTTTTGTCCGCCAAACACTAAGGCCAAAGGACATCCGTCCGACGTGTTTTAATCTGTAATCACAGTTCCATAGAATACATGCACAACAGCAGAAGAGCAGCGACAAGCTTAAAGTTCATATTAGGCTGTACAAAATAATCTTGCACAACTGATGGATGTGGGTAACAAACGTTTCACATTAATTGTATTGTAACATGAAAATTATGCAGTGTATTACAGTATATGTGAAGTAAACAACTGTATTGAATAGTTAAAAATAGCCAGCACTGTAAATTGCACATTTTCAGAAATGAAATGAGGTAGGGAACAGTAAACAATAAACAAGTGGGGCAGGCAATACAAATATATCTGCCTTCAAAAGGGATTGCGATGGTTCCCTTATGCAGCTAGTGAAGAGTTTTCATATCTATAATATATTTTCTTAATTTCATGTTCCCAGTTTCTCCATCTTCAAACTCCCCCCCCCCCCCCTCCCCTCCTTAAGTACAAATCTTTGCAAAGTCATTACTATGAAGACAGTTCAGTTGTTGGCCTGCGCTTGTTTTTTCCCCACTGTTAGATTGTTCGTCTATGTATTTGTCTGACTTTATTCAAGTTTAAAAAGCTGTGCCAGTCTTGAATAAAAGTTACTCTGTGTTAGGTTTCCTTATGGGAACAAAAGTTACCCCACTTGTTTACTGCACATTTTCGGTTTTATTTAAAACCTTTGTCAAGCTAAAACGCGGAAGACCAAACTGTAAACAACTGCAGGGAGTAAAGAAACCGCCGGAGAGTAAACAACAACAACAAAATAGTTTTTTAAAAAAAGAAAAAGAAAAACACTCGGACTTTCCATTGGATGTAAATGAAGTCATACTCGTGGATATCCACCAATGGACTGCCACCCATCCATACATCCCGCCCCCCCTCCCCCCTCCACTGCCTCCATTCGTCCCACTCTACACGAGCCTCCACCCCCATCCCAACACTACGTCCTTCCTTCTCCCTTCCCTCCACCCCATCCCAAACACCACGTCCTTCCTTCTCCCTTCCCTCCACCCCATCTCCCAATACCCCTATTTTTTCTCTATATGGTTATTTCTCTATTTATTCATTTCAGCCCTCGCTTTCTGTGGTCCCATGTCTTGGCAGGGTCGATGTGATGCAGCGTCTATATGGATGGATCCGGGTCGTATGTTGTGATGCGTCATTTACGAAACTGAATGGTTGCGTCTAGACTCGACTTCTACCATCCACCCCTTCCCCCCAACACACACACACACACACACACACACACACAATTCATCCT
>CM031597.1:61783535-61786291 GCA_018398815.1 Conus ventricosus | reverse complement strand
GGGGGGGGGGGGGGGGGGGGGGCCCCCCGCCACCCACCCGCTTTCTCATGTTGGTTATGACAAGAAGACCAGAGATGTGGGAGGTGCGGTGTGTCGAGGGGTGGTGGGTAGGTGGGCGTCTATTTTCACCTGTCTTTCCCCCACTGTGCTCTGTTGATGATGCTTAGGAAGATGGCGTGAGGACAGGCAGCTTACTTTTCTTTGCTTTTCTCTGTACTTCTTCTTCTTCTTCTTTGTCTCTTCTTCCTCTTCTTCTTCTCTGTACTTCTTTTCATCTTCTTCTTCTTCTTGTACTTCTTCTTCTCTTCTTCTTCTTCTTGTACTTCTTTTCTTCTTCTTCACTTCTTTCTTCCTTCTTCTTCTTCTTCTTGTACTTCTTCTTCATCTTCTTCTTGTCTTCTTCGTCTTCCATCTTCTTCTTTTGTACTTCTTGTATGTCTTCTTCTTCTTCGTTGTACTTCTTCTTCTTTTCTTTGTACTTCTTCTTCTCTTCTTCTTTTTCTTGTACTTCTTCTTCATCTTCTTCTTCTTCTTCTTGCTTCTTCTTCTTCTTGTACTTCTTCTTCATCTTCTTCTTCTTCTTCTTCTTCTGTACTTCTTCTTCTCCTCTTTTTCTTCTTCTTGTACTTCTTCTTCTTCTTCTTCTTTCTTCTCTTCTTTTCTTCTCTCTTCTTTCTTGTACTCTTCTTCTTCTTCCACTTCTTCTTCTTGTACTTCTTCTTCTTCTACCTCTTCTTCTTCTTCTTTAAGTTACCTTCTCTCATAGTCTTCGAGGAGGCTAGGAAAAAAGGGCCTCTTTGCTGCCCAGTCTAGTTGTTCTTTGTGTAGACTATGATGCTTAGGAAATCGGGTGTCCATCCCGCCTCCCCCCCACCCCCCCTCCCACCCATCACACACACACACACACACACACACACACACACACACACACACCACACCACACACACACACCACCTGCGCTTCCCCCTCCTCTCTTTGAAAGTGTCTTTCTGTACTGTTTCGTTTAATGATGATAAGAAACCAAGCTTTTTTCAGTTGTTGTTGTTGTTTTGTTTGTTTTTTTTTTTACCCTCTCCAAATTGCCTTCCCGAAACTGCCTATATGAGGACGGGTAAAAAGTAAAAAAGAAAAAAACCCAAAACAGAGGTGTGTGCGTTGCTGTGGTGGTCTCCCTCTGTTGGCAGGTAGGGACTGGTCCGCTGCACCTGTGTGAGGCAAGTGGTAGCCGGGGGTGGGAGGCGGGGCATGAGGAGCGGGTGGGGGTGGGGGTGGGGGGGGTTCGGTGGTCCACCACTTGTTTTCTCCGCCCTCCCCAAGGTGGAAACAAGGAAGTAGTTGCGAAGAAGCTATGCGGGGGGAGGGGGGGGGGGGGGGGGGGGGGGGGGGGGGGGGGAGGGGGGGGAGAGGGGGAGGGGGAAGGGGGATGCATGGGGGAGGGGTTGGGTGTTTTTTTCTTCTTCTAAAGCTCATCCGTTCTTACTCTCCCGTTCTCAGCTACCTAGCTGTTGTATTGACCAGCTTAGAAAGCAGGGCATTTGTTTTCCCTCCCGGTCCCTTCCCCCCGCTTCTCCTCCTCCCCTCCCCCTCCCCCCCCCCTCCCCCCGCCCATTCCTCTCTCTTGATGTTAAGGAGGTTGGGGATATATTCCTCTCCTCTATTTCAGCTGTCATATTAGCGGTGCTAAGAAAGTAAGGGGTATACCCTCTCCTCTTTTTCAGCTGTCATATTAGCGGTGCTAACAAAGTAAGGGGTATGCTCTGTCCTCTTTTTCAGCTGTCATATTGGCGGTGCTAGGAAAGTAAGGGGTATATACCCTCTCCTCTTTTTTCAGCTGTCATATTGGCGGTGCTAGAGACGAAAGGGGTATACCCTCTCCTCTTTTTGCAGCTGTCATATTGGCGTTGCTAAGCAAGTAAGGGGTATACCCTCTCCTCTTTTTTCAGCTGTCATATTGGCGGTGCTAAGAATGTAAGGTGTATACTCTCTCCTCTTTTTTCAGCTGTCATATTGGCGTGCTATGGAAGTAAGGGGTGTACCCTCTCCTCTGTCTCAGCTGTCATATTAGCGGTGCTAGGAAAGTAAGGAGTATACCCTCTCCTCTTTTTCAGCTGTCATATTGGCGGTGCTAAGAAAGTAAGGGGTATACCCCTCTCCCTCTCTTTTTCAGAGCTGTCATATTGGCAGTGCTAGAAAGTAAGGGGTATACCCTCTCCTCTATTTCAGCTGTCATATTGGCGGTGCTAAGAAGTAAGGGGTATAACTCTCTCCTCTTTTTCAGCTGTCATATTGGCGGTGCTGAGAAAGTAAGGGGTATATCCCTCTCCTCTCTTTTTCAGGCTGTCATATTGGCGGTGCTATGGAAGTAAGGGGTATACCCTCCTCTCTCTTTTTCAGCTGTCATATTGGCGGTGCTAACAAAGTAAGGGGTATAATCCCTCTCCTCTTTTTCAGCTGTTCATATTGGCGGTGCTAATGGAAGCTGGGGATATGCCTCTTTCTCCTGTCTGCGTTCTCTCACCTCCACGCCCTCCGTTCTCCATCCTCTTCCATCCTTCATTCTTTTCCCTCTCCCCCTTATTCCAGTTTTCCAGCTGTCGTACTCGCGATTCTGAGGATGCTGCGGATTTTGTCTTGCACGTGTGCTTCCATGGGTGTGCGGAGATGTGTGTGTGTGTGTGTGTGTGTGTGTGTGCGTGCGTGCGTGTGCGTGCGTGCGTGCGCGTGTGAGTCTTTATGACGAACCATTGATCGCGTTA
>CM031597.1:61773535-61778535 GCA_018398815.1 Conus ventricosus | reverse complement strand
CGCTGGATTGGCCGTAGAGCTGGCGCCAGGGTTGCTTCGTCGGTGGGAGAGATCATTTATCTCATTGGACAGCTACACCCGCCTTTAAAGCTGGGGCAGCCCCCAGCAATAGGGTGCTGTTCGCCAGTTCGCGCTTCTTACGGGTGCGTAGGGACTAGGTGTACGGCAAGTATCTGAACACAAGCGAGGACTGCAATAACTAGATCCAGGCCAAAAGCAAGGAAATCAAAATTGAAAGAAACTCAGTTCGGTATGCAGCTACAGGATGTAAGGACTTGAGAAGTGAACTTTTGACTGATCGGAGCTCTCCAGGCTATGTATGCGATGCTCGAATAGACCTCCTCGTCATTGCAACGATCAATAGATAACTCTTGTGATTGATCAGGATCGACATGCCTCATGCAAGAGTCGAGGCTTGTGACTCTGGAACCCTCGAGAAAAGGATTTAGTTTTTGGCAAGGAAGAGGTTGAGACACCAGAAGACTATATGGCGTTGGATTTGCTGGTCGAAAATCCTTGTAGGGATGATAGAAACCCTGCCAACAAGTGAACTAAAGACAGCTATCACTACGCCTCAACACACCACTGCAGTCCCTTCCGCAACCTGATCAGCGTCTATGCCGCCAACACTCAGCGCCCCACCAGGAAACAAAGGATGAGTTCTTCGACCAGCTTGACTCACTTATCCAGAGGATCCCCAAGTCGAGCAATGTTACTGCTGGGTGACTTCAATGCCAGAAGTGGGCGCTGACCCATGACTCTGGCCCTCCTGTCACGGAAAGTTTGGTGTGGAAAGATGAATGAAAATGGGCAGCGGACTTTGGAGATGTGTCTTAACACGACCTATCTGCATCTCCAACTCTTCTTCCAGACAAAGCCTCAGCAGGTAAGTGTCATGGAGACACCCTCGTCCAAGACTGGCACCAGCTAGACTGATTCTCATCAGGCGGTCTGCCTTGAGGCGTGTCCTTTATACTCGCACCTTCACAGCGCGACTGCGACACCGATCACTCGTGTGGTGTGCTGCAAGGATCAAGTCCAGCCTAAAGAAGATACATCGTCTCTAGGCCTGAAGGCAAATCGCCTCGATGCGAACAAGACCACACATCTGACAAGCGGCGGAATTTACCCAAGCCCTCTCCGCGGGTGTTCGAATCAGTCCCTCCCGGTGCTCAGCCCTTGAGAGATGGGACTACATCAGAGAGAGGGCGAAGAGACAGTACACAGCACCTGCCATGAAGATTTTTGGAAATAAAGCCAGACCAAGAAACAACGACTGGTTTGAGGCCAACTCTTCCACACTCACTCCAGCCATAGAAGGAACGCGCAGCGCCCACCTGGAATACAAGCGATCCCCATCAGGCGAACCCTGAGGGTTGTACGATCTCGCAAAGAGCAAAGTACAGAGATTAGCTAGGCAGTGCGCTAGATACTGCTCGCAGTCTGTGTCAAAGCATCCCAGATATCGGCACTGATACTGATACATCAAGGCAGGTACGACGTATCAAAAATAGCAATGGGCCCACCAAGAAGATAAGCTCCACTGAATGTATGCACGGGCGAGGGACCATCCAGGACAAGGACAAGCAGATGGAGCGATGGGTGGAACATTATTCCGATTGTACTCAGACAGAACCACGTCACCGTCGAGGCCATTGATGCGAGTGAAAGCCTCCCCCTCATGGCGGATACTGGATGGAAACCCACTCTGGCAGAATTAGAGAAAGCTAATCCGGAGCCTGTCCTTCGAGGAAAAAGCACAGGGGAAGGATGGCATACCACAGAAGTCTTCAAGTGTTGGTCGGCACGTGCACTGCTTGAAAACTCCTGCACAACTCCTTTGTCTTGTGCTGGGAGGAAGGAGCTGTACTCAATGACATGAGAGATGCCATATTGTCACATTATACAAGAACAAAGGCGACAAAAGTGACTGCAATAATACAGAGGAATCTCTCTCTGAGCATGTAAGCAAGAATTCGCAAGAGTAGTCCTGAACTAGGGATTGCAGAAGCTCGCTGGACAAGTGTACCTGAGGTCGCAGTGCGGGTTACCGGCCTCGGAGAGATCACAGACATGGGTCTTCTCCATCAGACAGTGCAAGAGAAATGTAGAGTGCAGCACAAGCCCCTCTTTCTGGTCTTCATTGACCTACCAAGGCATTTGTCTTGTCAGCAGATATGGTGTCTTTTAACGTCTAGCGAGGATAGGCTGCCCCACAAAGACTTCTTGAGTGTGATCCTGTCTTTCCACGACGACTTGTAAGGCACAGTGCAGTACGACGGCTCGACATCAGATGCTTCAACATACGCTGTGGAGTCAACAGGGCTGTGTCCTCGCTCACACCCTTCTTCGGCATCTTCTTCGTCTCTGTCTGCTGAAGACGCCTTTGGAACATCATCTGAGGGTGTTCACCTTCACTCCCGTTCTGATGGCCGACTGTTCAACCCTGGATCGGCTGAAGGCAAGAGACCAAAGTAGGGTAGTGACCATCAGAGACATGCTGATTGCAGTATGACGCTGCTTGGACCACCACTCCGAAGCAGAGGTACAGAGTCTGATGGACCGTTTTTTGCAAGCGCTTGTGATGAGTTTGGCCTGACATTAAGCTTGAAGAAGAAGACTCGTGAGGGATTCTGATGCTGAAACAACCCCCGCATTCAACCTATCAACAACCATGAATTAGAGGCGTTAGCAGTTCACGTACTCGGTTCCACCATCACCGACAACCTCCTCTCTTGGATACAGAGATCAAACAGAAGGATTGGCAAGGCCTCTTCACCCTGGCCAGACTATATCAGTAGAGTGGTGGAACAAGCATGTTAACATTGTAACACCAAGTTTGCTGTGTTACGAGCCTGTTGCTAAGCACTCTCGCTGTACGCCATGCGAATCCTGGGCCTGTATGCCTCACAAGAGAAGAGGTGAGTGCCTCCACATGCTGCGTAGGTCTCGGCGATACTTGGGTTCTCATGGAGTGAATCGCGTGACAAACAACGAGAAGTGCTTGCAGCGTGCAATAGACTCTCCTGCTTGACCACTCTTCTCGTCAGCGTAGCCTCAGGTGGTGGTCATTGTGCGTCGAATGGACGACGGCTGGCAGAGATCCCAAAGACATTTGTACGCAGAGTTGCTCTGGGCAGAAGAAACGAGAACAACTGGAAGTCACAACTCCGCTTTCAAGGTGTTTGCAAGGGCGCGACCTGAAGGCTCTCGAAAGCATCGACCTCCAACACCTGGAAGAGCTTGCTCCAGGGACAGATTCCAGTGGAGACACACTGTGAACATGGGCTGGAAGCTGGCGAAAAGTGAAGCTCGGAAGCTTGACGACGCCAAAGCTTTGCACAGAGAAAGAACAAGCTGCTGCTGCCCAGCAGCTGACTCGGCTTCAAAGTGCATCAAATGCAGCAGAGTTGCCACTCCCCATGTGGGTCTTTACAGCCACAGCAGACGCTGGTGTGACAAAGGAAACGATTTGTTAAGGGCGCAAATCCGCATCTGTCTCCGAGTCTAACGGATGCCAACAATTTTTTACCTATGCATTGACGGGAAAGGGCGGAGTAGGGTGGGTGGATGTAGGAAGCAGTGCCAGAGAGGATTGCCAAATTTACCGAGGGATGGTTGATACAGAGGAGAGAGTGAGGTAGGAAAAGGTTGTGTGTGTGGGGGGGGGGGTGGGGGGGGTGGGGGGGAGGGGGGAGGGGGGGACGCAGGGAGAGTAAGGAGGTAGAAGTTGCAAAACGGGGAGCAAAAAATAGTAATCACATTATGAACCGAGCTTATCGACAATCCTGGCGGCAAAATGTTATGCATATGCAAAAAAGTGATACCGATTTTTGTGCATTTGGCGTTGCACTCATGACGTGTTCCCCTGCAAATAATGCCCCGGAGGTTTAACCACACTATCTCTATCTCTCTCTCTTCTCTCTCTCTCTCTCTCTCTCTCTCTCTCTCTCTCTCTCTCTCACAACACACACACACACAACACACACACACACACACACACATATATATATATATATATATTATATATATATAATATATATATATAATTATATATATATATTATATATATATATATTATATTAAAGTTAGAGTTAAAAAGCCACTCAGAATTCTAAAAGTGCTCACCCCAAATAGGGAGCGACATAACAATTTAAAATCGGATTTAAAAAATGGAAAAGTAAAACCACCTAAAAAATTGTTTCGAGCCAAGTGCTCTCTTCAGGGTATATATAATCTGGGCACGCCACCGGTGTTATATGGTGTGGTATGTGGGCGTGTGAGCTCTGCGCGTGTGGCACGTGGCCTGTAGATTTTTTTTAAAATCTTTTTGGGGCGCGTTCAGGGGACGTGTCAAGGAATGGTGCATTGACAAAGATTTCCATATGTGCCTGCAATTATTTATCATTTCAGACTATATTCATATATAGACTATTTCATATATATATATTATATACCTTTTACCTGCTTAACTTTCTGCCCTTCTGTCTTTCATTCTTCTCCTCTTCTGCCCTCCTTGAGACTTCAATCTTGTTTATTTTCTCCCTTTTCTTCTTCTTCTTCTTCTTCTTCTTCTTCTCCTCCTCCTCCTCCTCCTTTCGAAACAGGTTAGATTATTGAAGTGTGATGAGGCGGTTGGTGATTCTCCAGGCTGTCGCTAACTGGCTCACACCGTTGCATTTCAGTCAGGGAGGCAGCGTGTGTAAGCAGACACCTCTGTGCTGGCAATAGGTCAGGCTGTTCGCCTCCTTGCTCATCGACTTGTTTATTCGGTCGGTGGGTCGATCGATTGATTACCTATTGATGAGTACACACATATGCTTCTGATTAATTACACCTCCACCCTCCATCTCCCTCGGTCTTCTCCCACTGCCTTTTGTGTGTGTGTGTTGTGTGTGTGTGTTTGACCCATTTACAAACCTCTAGAAAAAAAAGCGTGCAGATTCGAGGTACAGGCTCTGTTCTGGTGTGTGTGTGTGTGTGTTCTGGGTGTCTGCGTG
>CM031597.1:61763535-61766035 GCA_018398815.1 Conus ventricosus | reverse complement strand
TGTGTGTGTGTGTGCTCGCGCGCGCGCGCGCGCGCGCATTCTTGTGCACGTGTGAAGGCAGAGGAAGTGGGGCGAAGGGGAGAGTGTGGGATGATGCGTGCTTGTGAATTGTTGACATTCTTAATATTACAATTTGGCATTCTTAATGTTAACTGTGGGAATCGCCGATGACAAGGGAAGTAAATCCTGTGGGCGTGCTTTATCAGTCTCCAGATAGGAAACTCAAATCTAACCCATTGCACCGCACCTCTCTACCACCCACGCCCCCCCCCCCCCCCCCCCCCCACCACCACGCCTGACTCTCTGTCTCTCTGTCTCTGTCTGTTTGTCTGTCTGTCTGTCTGTCTCTCTCTCTCTCTTCCTCTCTCTCTCTCTCTCTCTCTCTCTCTCTCTCTTCTCTCTCTCCCCTCTCTCTCTCCTAACTTTTGTTTCTAGGTAATATTTATGTTAATCATGTTTCGTCGTCATAAGCTTGTTCATTGTTTTCTTTTTGTGTATCATGTATATGTTCATTTTGATATTGTTTGTTGCTGTTGTTGTTCTTGGGGGCATGGTGTAAAAAAGCTATTACCTTATCCATTTTACCCTCAATAAAAAAATGTTCGTATTCGTATTCGTATTTCTCTCTCTCTCTCTCTCTCTCTCTCTCTCTCTCTCTCCTCTCTCTCTCTCTCTCTCTCTCTCTCTCTTTCTCTCTCTCTCTCTCCTAATGTTGTTTATATTCCCTCCACCCCCACCTCCTCACGTCAAACGCCCACCGACCCATCTCCTCCCCCCCACCACCACCCTTCCACATCCTTTCTACCCACGCACACCATCTGGTCGAACTCATCTGCTGGACGTACCACCACGACCTCCCATATCTCTGGACGTACTCATCTGCAGGACGTACCACCACTACCTCCCATATCTCTGGGACGTACTCATCTGCAGGACGTACCACCACTACCTCCCATATCTCTGGGACGTACTCATCTGCAGGACGTACCACCACGACCTCCCATATCTCTGGGACGTACTCATCTGCAGGACGTACCACCACGACCTCCCATATCTATGGGACGTACTCATCTGCAGGACGTACCACCACGACCTCCCATATCTATGGGACGTACTCATCTGCAGGACGTACCACCACGACCTCCCATATCTCTGGGACGTACCTGTTGAGGGGTCCACTTCTCTGGGAACGAACTAACCGGGGGAACGTTGAACATGGTGGAAGTTATTTTCAGACCTTGCCCATGTTTCTTCACCTCTCTTGACAAGCCGGATATGAGTGCACCTGTTGGTTGATTAGAATCGCGAGGCAAGAAGGAGGAGGGTGGGGGTGGGGGGGTAGAAAGAAACAAAGAAAGAAAGAAGGCAGGGGGGAGGAGGAGGGTGAAAAAGACGACCCGCTGTGACCCTTTTTTGTCGGCAGATAATCCCCCCACATTGTTGGCTCTTTAAGGAAGACACCGAGTAAAGAACACCATCAGATGAGCTCGGTTCCAAGTCCTGACTCAAAGAATCTGGACGAGCGACCAGTTCCTTACTGCTGCTGATGCTAACTGGCAAACAAGGAGGTAGGCTAATCTGCACCGTGAGTTTGGAGGGAACCCAGAGGAGAAAGTGTCACTGGGGAAATGAATTGTCCGCCACACAAAAGCCTTGGTTGTTGCACGGTGCCGGAGTTTAGAGAGAGAGAGGGAGAAGTAAAGGCAGGGACGGTTTGAGACCCCTGAACATTGAGAAGAGAGAGAGAGAGAGAGAGAGAGAGAGAGAGAGAGAGCGTGGCCGCGCAGTAAGCCAGCATGCATGTTGCAGAAGGGGGAGGTGGCACTCTCTATACAGCGCACAACAGAAATAGGCAGCACGAGTGAGTCACCGAGTCATGGATTCAGAAGACTGGCATGGATATATAGAGAAGGGGGAGAGGGGAGGGGAGAAGAAGGGGGATGAGGGGGGGGGTCCACGGGGCGATAAACTTCCACCATACTCTTGCTCCTTCACCATCCCAGTCCCGCACCCCCTTTCCCCCCTCCCCCCTCTTCCAGGCCCATTTCCTCCCCTCTGCAGGGTTAGGGCTGAAGATAGCGGGATGGCTGAAGCGGAGGGTAAAACAGAGAAGGCCTTGTATCTGGTTTCCGGACCGGCCTGTTGATACGAGTGGTGGAGAGAGAGAGAGAGAGAGAGAGAGGGGTAGGCCGCCAGTGAGAGAGGAGGGAGAGGTAGAGAGAGACGGAGGGAGGCACAGCACGGGTTGATAACGCGCTGCTAGCTTTTTTTCTACAACGCCGGCCGTTCCCCGCCAGGTTTTGCTCTACCTTTTTTTTTTTCTTTCTTTTTTTTTTGCAATAGAACTTTTTTTTTCTTCTTAATTCCATACAAAAAGCTAATTGGTCGTTTCAAACCACCCCTCTGCCGGTTGCCCTCTGGGGATTCCTGAAAGCATTGTCGCTTGGTTTGTGAAGCCGGCGCCAGTTGCGGGGCTCGTTTCCATGTTGATTTGATGGTC
>CM031597.1:61751035-61758535 GCA_018398815.1 Conus ventricosus | reverse complement strand
AATTTTTTTTTCTTTTTTTCTTTTTGTTGCTTTTCCGAGCGATCCAGACTATGAGGTGACACGACTGTACATACCGTACAAAAGAGACTCTCGTCCACCATCTATCTGGAGTAGGACTAGAAGCGAACGGAACCTTGAGTCGTGAACGTGAACGGCCACGGAACGCGAGTCTGACTCCTTTCCCATTCGGCCAGTTAGACAGACCACCTGGGGCGACTGGTTCTACCGGTCAGCCCTGTGTTTTACAAGCTGTGGAGTTTAACCCCCCCCCCCCCCCCCCCTTTTTTTTTTTTCCATCTTTTTGAAAAATGTTGCTTCAGTCGCATCCAGGTCATGGAATACCTTTCTTTTTTCTTCTTTTTTTTTTTTTAAATTTGTATTTAATTCGTTTTTTAAGCGCCTCACAAGTTTCTCTTCACTGGCAGTTTTCACAGGGTTTTTCTCTGTTGGTTTTTTTATTTTTCTTTATCTTTCTCCTTATTCTTTCTTGTCTTTTTCTTCTTTATTTTTTTCTTCCTTGTCCTTTTCCAATCTTTTCACGTTGAGTGTCACATCAAAACATGTTTAGATATCACACGGTACAGTTTAATTAGAGTCTGTTTTGTTGTTTGTTGTTGTTGTTGTTTTTTTTCATTGCTCTAGTATCGATGAGTTGTGTATTTTGCAAATGCTAACCGGTATCTAGGTTTCTGTATATATATTCTGTTAGTAGCGAGAGGATACATACGTCTGCGGTTTTTTGTTGTTATTGTTTTTAATGACCAAATGACTGCGGATTTATGAACTGCTTTTGGACGCATTCTTTTTCTGAGTTTATTTTTTTGCTCGAGGGTAGTTTATAAACGTGACTGTCGCCAAGGAGCGGAGTGAGGCACTAGTCAGCCAAGGTGGGGGGGGGGGGGGGGGATGGACTCATAAACGACTCGTTTGCCTGATTAGCCTTCTGCCGCTGTCTCATCAGTGCTGCCTGTCTGGCTGCAATCTGTGCACCTATATATGGGCTGTTGGTTAGGCCACCACACATGGCGCACCTGCCTGCCGTGGCCCGCTGGTCCATTACCATCAAATCATGCACTTGGGTGGGGGATTTGCGGGATGGGGGAGGGAGGAGGGGAGGGGGCGGGGGAGGAGGGGGGTGGATGGTGTGGGCTGGGGGAGGGGGTTGTGTTGGTTTATTGTTGTTGTTCGTTTGTTTTGAGGTGGGAAAAGGTGGGTGTAGGGGAGGTGGTGGATGGGAGGTGGTGGATGGTGGGTGATCGTTAAGGAGGAACAAGAGCGGGGGAGAAGGGGAGGGGGAGGGGGGGGGGGGGGGGGGAGCTGGCAGGCAACTGGAAGCTGCAATTGAGGTCATGCGTCTCTGCGTAAGCTGTCGTCTTTTTTTTCTTTTTCTTCATTGAAATCAGCCTTGTGTTTAATGACTATGTGTCATCTTGTGGTACTTCAAGGCAAGAACGGATATTACACTAAAGCATGAATGAGTTTGGTGTGTGTGTGTAAGTGTGTGTGTGTGCGTGTGCGTGTGCGTTTTGTGTGTGTGTGTACTTGTCTGTGTGGTGCAGCCATGCTCCCTTCTGAGAGAGAGAAGAAACTATTGCGTTGCGAAGGAAGTGACTGCATGCAATTAGGTCAGCAATATGCAGCTCTGCGCGCACTTCACGCACGCATGCACATACACCACATTGACTAGGTCCACAGATCGTACGTGTGTGTGTGCGTGTGCGTGTGTGTGGAAGAAGAGAAGAAAGGAGAGGGAAGGTGGAAAGGCTGAGTGAAGAGGAGGGAGGGTAGGGAGGGAGTGACTGGCAGAGGCAGGGAAGGATTCCATGATGTTAGCCCCCTTCATTATAAACAGCCTAATTAACTCAAGCCCCCCTAAAAATTACTGTAACGGCGGGACTGGGTGGTTGGTGTTTTTGAAGCTTTTTTCTTTCTTTCTTTTTTTTCCTTTCTTTCTTTAGAAATATCAATTAGATGACGAACACTTTGCTCCTTCCTACTCCACGCAAACCGCCCCCCCGCCCCCCGGTCCTCCCCCCTCCCTCCCACTTCCCGTTTCTCCACCACCTCCCCTTCCCCTGTTTGTTTGGAGGAAGGAGGTGGAACAAGTTTTTTTTTTGTTTTTTTTTGAGGGAAGGTGGGGGTGGTTTACAGCTAGCCGCCTGTGTAGATATGGAGAGAAGGGAAGTGAAAAAATTGCCAGAAAGACAGACCGACCGACCGACCGACCCGACCGACCGACAGACCGACAGACCGACATACAGACAGACAGATGGAAGGGGAGATGTGGAGGCCAGGAAGTGAGGGGCCCTGGAGGGGCCCAGCCTGAAGGGGATTGACTGAAAGACGGAGGAAGTGAAATGGGGAGGGGGAGGGAGAAACATTAACTGCAAGAATTCAGAAGTTTCCGCATGTTTAGTACTTCAGGTTTACGTCTCAGTCCATCTAGTGATAAGGCAGAAGAGATACATATCCCAGGAGTGTGGGGGAAAGGGAGGGATGCTATCGTACACCACACCACATCACCAGAACGACAAGCACGGTTAGAGGAGCAACGAAAAATAGCAGTTTTATTTTAGGCACCAGGAATGATTCGAACTTCAGACACGTGATAGTGATTCGGTGCAATAACCACTTGGACTACCACTGAGGGATTTTCGCCCCGAGTGGACTTGGCCGAGTAGTAATTAATCTTGTCCGGTGAGTAACAAACAACACGTGGGGGGGCTTTTTGTCCACCTTAACCGGTGAATGGTATAAGATAATGGCGAACTTGAGGGCGATCTCGCGCAACCCTGGCCTGTCAATGAACGGACTCGGAAGGCTGGAGATCATGTCCGCTTACACATGACTGCCATATGTACATGACAGACGGGTGATCAATCGCTTCATGACTGCCATAATTTACAGTGACAGACTGTGATACAAATGTCGCATTCATGACTGCCATATGTACAGTGACAGACGGGTGATCATGTCGCTCTCATGACTGCATAAGTACAGTGACAGACGCGTGACAGTTTCGCTTTCATAACTGTCCATATGTAAACAGTGACGTCAGTTGGTTTGCACTTTGAAGGGACTTTACATCGATCATGTTTAATGGTGAATGATACAACAGCACAGTGTGTGTGTGTGTGTTTGTGTGTGTGTGTGTGTGTGAGTGTGTGTGAGTGTGTGGGGTGATGTTGTGTGTGAATGTTGTGTGTGTGTGTGATAGAGAGAGAGAGAGAGAGAATGAGAGATAGAGTGGAGAGAGAGAGAGGGGGTGAGGAGAGGGAGGAGGGAGGGAATTACCGAATACTATATATATGTTTATCGATTCTGAAACAGGAGATGCACAATAAGCTTCTTGAGAGAGAGAGAGAAGAGAGAGAGAGGAGCAGAGAGAGAGAGAGAGAGAGAGAGAGAGGGGGGGGGTAGAATTACGAATACGGATATTTTATTGAGTCTGACGTGAAATATCACAAGTAATCATGTGAGAGAGAGAGAGAGAGAGAAGAGAGAGAAGAGAGAGATAGAGAGAGAGAGAGAGAGAGAGAGGAGAGAGAGAGAAGAGGGATGGGACGGAGAATTAACGAATACGTATTGAGGTCTGAATATTAATACACCACAAGTAAGCGTGAGACAGCAGACAGACAGACAGCCAGACAGAGAGAGAGAGAAGAGAGAGAGTAGAGGCAGAGAGGAGAGAAGAGAATAGAGAGAGAGAGAGATGTATCCTACATGGGAGGAGGGGAGGGGGGGGGGGGGTGGAGCAGCCAGTCTTTGCTGGCTTGATACCATCACCTACCTCGACCACAGTGCCAAGTGTTCTACAGTTGGCAGATAGCAGAGAGCATCAGGCTGCCTTGCTGCGCTATGTCAACCAACGACGTGCAAAGCTGAATTTCATACATGTTATTTCTCTTCCTGATCCTCTCTCTCTCTCTCTCTCACTCTCTCTCTCGTCTCTCTCTCCACTCTCTCTCTCTCTCTCTCACTTCTCTCTCTCTCTCCTCTGTCCGATTGATTGTCTTCAGACCTGGAAATATTGGTTGTGAAGAGGGTGATTCTGGCAAATATTCTTATCTTGTATTTCGATCTGTGTTCAGGTGAAGAAGTACACAAATGCATCCTATTTGTTATTAAGATTGCATATTTTGTGTTACTGTATATTTAGTATAGTTAATACATTTTTTTTTATTTACTTAGGCTACTTACTTACTTACTTAATTATAGTTTTGTTTTTTTTGAAAATTAATCGAGAATCTGCTCTTTAGGAACACAATCAGAACACATGTTTAGAACAATACCTTTGATCCTTTTCTATGTTTTGAACATTAACCTTTTATCTTTTTATATGTTAAGAACAAAATGGGACGACTCTTCTATCTCTCACTCTCTCCTCTCTCTCCTCTCTCTTCTTTTCTCTCTCATTGGGTATGTGTGTGTGTGAGTGTGTGTGTGGTTGTGTGTGTGCGTTTGTGTGGTGTGTGAGTTGTGAGTGAATGAGTGTGTGTGTGAGTGTGTGTGTGTGGGTGTGTGTGTGTGTGTGTGTGTGTTGTATGTGTTGTGTGTGTGAGTGTGTGAAGTGTGTGTGTTGTGTGTGTGTGTGTGTGTGGATTCTGGCTCTTCAGCCGCAGAAGGCTTGTCATAACCACACTGATCGATGGTGGCAAGCTAGCGTTTTTTTTCTCCTCCAGAGAGAAGGGTGTTGAGTGCGTGTGTTGGTTGTGTTATTCAGAACTGTTCAGGCGGCCCCAACTGTATCGCTGTGCATCCTCCACTCATCTTCACGACAACACCATAATCCCTCACCGTGCCTCTCCATTCACCCCTTCTTCCCTCCCATAACTGACCGTCCCTGCTAATACCCCCCCCCCCCCCCCCGTCCAACCATTTGCCTGACTACCACCCTCCCCCCCCCAACCTTACCCTCTGGGTAGACCCCAACTTCTCCCACTCCATCCTTCGCCACCACCTTCCGTCCTCCTCCACTCTCCCTCTTCCCTCCCCCCCCCCCCCCCCCCCCCGCCTCCTCCTTGCTTCCTCTGTTTGGTTACAACCTTCTCTCTCTCTCTCTCCCTCTCTCTCACTATCTCTGGTGTGTGTGTGTGTGTTGTGTGTGTCACGAGAGACAGTGTAATGGGTGTCTGCTTGCCTATCTATCTGTCTAGTACAGCATGGTGCAGTATCTGTGTGGGGCATTGCCCGGAATATCATTCGGACAGAAAAAGGTTGACAAGTCTAGCTTGAATGTTTTGTGAATTAATTCACGGAGAGAATGGAGACCTGTATGTCATTTTTTTTTTTATTATTTTTTTGTTTTTGTTTATATTGTTTTCTCAACATAAAGTTAGATTCCAAGACAGTGCACGCTCTGGGCTGTAGCAAGGTCATGGGGAAAACTGCCAAAATTAAGGGAAAGGGGGGGGGGGAAACAGAAAGGGCGTGGTTTTCACAGTGAAAAAAAGTGAAGGCTTATTACACACTCAGAGCATTCAGAATCCGTAAAAAAGGATAAAAACAGAGAACATGACAGCAAGAAAGAACTGCGATGCGTGCAAAATTTTGACGAAGCAAAACTTTCCAAAGTAAACAGGACAGAAAACAAGGAAAAGCAAGCGGGAGGGGGGGGGGGTGCGGGGGGGGGGTGGGGGGTATGTCGGGAGGGGGGGGGTACGGGGGGGGGGGGGGGGTTGCGGATGGAGGGGGGGGGAAGAGGGGTTGGGGAGGGGAGAGGGGAACGAATTTATCCATGCACGTCGTCGTATAACGCTGAACTATTTGCATATATAATGGATGAATAACGTATTTGTTGGTTTGGACTTGATTATTTAAAAGTGAAGTTAATCTAGCATACAATACGTAGATCTAAGTTTCAACTGAAAAACCACACAATCTCTGCCGAAACAGTATTGGAAATTTGACGCAAGTACATTTGCAGGAAATCCGTGTTGTTGTGAGCTCTTGGGGCGCCGTGCCATATGACGTGATCTGGCCGCTGAACAGTTGGTGTCGCAAGCTGCATAAGTAAACCAGTAAGCATGCATTGTAAGCATACACTCACTCGCGCGCGCACGCAGACACAGACAAACGCACACACACACACACACACACACACACACACACACATTAATCACAGATCCGCAACGCAACACACACACACACACACACACACGACACAGCAGTGGTCGGGCCATGACGACACACACCACAAACAGGCAACTGCTTGTTGTAATTCGTTGAGAATTGCCTTGGACTGCTACAGGGAGATACGTGCGTTGCGATTACGTACTTACTCGTGTCCTGATGTTCGAGATATGTCTTCGATAAAATTACTCGAGTCGCAACCCAGCAGCATAGATCCGGCTGACTGAAAAAATCAAACATTGTATTTGAAGGAAGGATGCCAACTGTGTGTGCGTGTGGTGTGGTGTGTGTGTGAGTGTGTGTGTGTGTGTGTGCTTGCGCGTGCGTGCGTGCTGAGCGTGCGTGCGTGCGTGTGTGCGTGCGTGTGTGTGAGTGTGTGTGTGTGTGTGTGTGGTGTGTGTGTGTGTTTTAGAAAGAGACAGAAAGACAGACAGAGACACAGACAGGAACTAGACAGAACAGCAGAACATAGCAGAGAAGAGAGACAAAGGCATAAGCAGAGGCAGATAGAGAATGTGATGGTGTGTGTGACTGTGTAGTGTGTGGTGTGTTATGTGTGTGTGTGTGAGTGTGAGTGTGTGTTGCGCGTGTGTGTTGCGCGTGTGTTTATTGCGTGTGTGTGTGTGTGAGTTGTTGTGTTGTGTGTGTGGTGTGTGTGTGTGTGAGTTTGTGAGTGTGCGTGTGTGTGTCTGTGATCCGTCCTGTGTGTGTGGTGTGTGTGTGTGTGTGTGTGTGTGTGTGTGTGTGTGTGTAAGGGAGGGAGGAGGAGGGAATGTGCCTATCCCAAACATTTCCGTTTCTAAGAAGTTTCCCCTCAAAATTTCATCTTGCTGTCCTCCTTTTACTGCCTGTTCAAGCTGGCCCTGTTTGTTGGCCATGTCCTAGCCATGGCACTGGCTGTGACAGCAGAGGATTAAAGAGATAATTTAGTCATGGTAATATGTGGAGATCTCTACGGACAGCTGACAATGTATATTAGCATTAATTTCCAACGTACACCTCGAAACCAAATTATTTCCCTGGCGACGGACAATTTTTTTAAATTTCTTTTTATGTATCTCAATATACACGTGAAACTTTGTTAAATATTATGGATACCACCTCCACGGCTTGAAACCGTTGCGCCCCCCCCCCCCCCCCCCCCCCCCCCCCCCCCCCCCCCCCCCCCACACACACACAACACGCCCGTTTCCGCTCTTACTCTCGGAGTCAGCATGGTTCCAGGGAGTGATGGCACATGCCCCCAGCTTCTCTTCGTCTTTTACTGGCAGCCTAGCATGGGGTCTGAAGAACTGAAGAAAAAGAAACACCCGAAGGTGCTGGGGAGGACCCAGAGAAGCACTGTCTTCACCTGCCTTTTGAGCAGTC
>CM031597.1:61733535-61746035 GCA_018398815.1 Conus ventricosus | reverse complement strand
AAAATAAAGGGAATGTATTTGTAAGCCTGTGCTTTGAAACTTGTCATGTGTTGATTGCTTGGCTGTTCGCTTTTACCCATAACTTTTCACATACAAGGTCCGTTAAAGAAACACAATAAAAAGAGAGAGAGAGAGAGAGAGAGAGAGAGAGAGAGAGAGAGAGAGAGAGAGAGATGCTAAGCGTAAGAAGATTGTCGGTACTGTAAACTGTAAGGGAGACAATCGCAGAGTGGCCTAGGTGCATCGTTCAGTCAGTCTCATTGTGAATCCCCTAAAAGTGTCTGCTTTCAACACAGTCGAGCTGCTGCTAAGTGCGCGCTGCAGGTTCATCCTCAACCAAGTCTCGTTTCCCCTGTAGCCAGCCACCACCCTCTCCACCATCCCTCCCCCCCCCCCCCCCCCCCCCCAATCCGACCCCTTCCTAAAACCCCTTTTATCGCCTTCCCGCTGTCTAGCTAGTCCTCCTCCACCCACGCCAGTACAGTTTTTTAATTCCTCTTCGCTACACCCTAACGGTTTCCAAACCAGTGACGCGTTGCTGGATATACTTTTGTGTGTTTCAATGTGGAATATCGTTACACTGGCTTCCTTCTGCTTACCTACGTCGGTAGGGCGCCCGCCCTTCACCCCACCCATTCCTCACCTCTACCACCTTCTCCACCCCTCCACCTTTCCTTTCCAAGTGTATCTCCCTCCCACACCTCCACAACACTCTCCTTCCTCTCCTTCCTCTCCTTCCTCACTTTCCCGTCACCCAGCTCCATAGTTTCCCTTCAATGTATGCGCCGCGCACTCACACAACACACACACACACACACAACACACACACACACACACACACACACACACATACACACACACACACACACACACACACACACACACACATACACACACACACACACACACACACACACGCACGCACGCACGCACGCACACACGCATTCACACACACACTTTCTCTCTCACGCACACACACACACACACACACACACACACAACACACACACACACACACACACACACACACACACACACACGCACATACCTCACACACTCTCAAAAGTAAATGCAATCGCCGCATGTAGTCCAAGCAAGTAAATGGGACCACCCTCTTCTTTTCCTTCCTGCAATTCCCCTCCCCCCTCCCGCCCTCCTCCCCCCCCCCACCCCCCCGCGCCCCACACACACACACACACACCAACCCCACACACACACACACACACACACACACACCTCGCATATCCCTCCCGTTTTCCCCACCCTCACCAAACCCCCACGACCCATCATCCATAACCTCCCCACCCACGCCATCCCCATTTACTCCCCTTCCTTCGCAAATCCACCCATGCCCATCAACCACTCACTTACGTCCCCCCCCCCCCCCCACCACCACCCCACCACCCTCCGCGAGTTTTGACCTGTGCCGGCATCTTCAGCCACTGGGAATTTTTTGAAAGAATTGTGTCGGATCTTCAGCCACTGGGAAACGTTGATGAAATTGTGGGGCATCTTCACCCATCGAAAACGTTTGATAGACATTGGTGGGCATTTCAAAACCCGGCAACGTTTGATAGACATTGGTCGGCATCTTGACTCCAACGTTTTGATAAATTGTGCGGACTTCAGCCACTCGGCAACGTTTGAAAACATTTGTCGGTTTTCACCACTCGGAAACGTTTGATAACATTGTGTCGGCATCTTACCTCGGCAACGTTTGATAGACTTTGTGTCGGCATCTTCACCACTCGGAAGTTGAAAAAGCTATCACCTGTACACTGCCTTGTTTTTTTGCAGGAAAAATTTTTAAAAATTAGAGCTTAGAACGGGGACAAACTCAAAAAAAACTTCTTTTCGGGTATATAATATTTATGGACACCAATAGCAAACTCAGATTAGTCGCCAAAGGAAAAGAATATACCCATATATCACGCAAAACTGATGGCAGGGGCTTGCATGAACGTCCCACCTCCATGGGTAGAAAATCACTTTTACATCGACATTTGAATTAAAAATGTGTGTGGTTTAGACAACAGCCCAACCCCATCGTTAAAATTTGATTTGAATTTTTGTAAACATGTTTTTTTTATAAAAATTTAAATGTTGGGCAGGGGCCCCGCTAATGAACGCAAAAAAATCAAAACGAACCTAAAACCTTTTGGGCCCTTTTCGGCGGACAAGAAAAAAAAACAAACGGGTTCAGGCAGGACAAGCAAAAAAACGGTAAACATTAAATAAAATAGGGGGGGGGGGGGGGGGGCCAAATGCATGAACAATGCCAGCCCCCGTGAACAGATACGGGGGTATAAGTGGGGGGAGAGGAACGGGAAGACAGGGGGGGACAGTAGGGACTTAAAATTTGTATTCATCTTTACTGACACCAGGGAAGCTTTGATTTCTGCTTTATTACAGAACAAGTGTTTATCCCGACCAGACTGTTTCCTCGCCAGAGCAAAAAGTCATCAAGAGTCAGGGGTGGGGCCGCCACCCGGGTTTGATGTATGGACCGCCACCTACAATTTGTGGTGTTTCCAAGACCCGACGCCTTTCACAGTTCAACGACCCCCCCCCCCCCCCCCCAAAAGGGGGCAGCAAAGGAGAAAACTGAAAAAGCGATTGAAGAAAGAGTATGAAATCCAGTATAAATGGTCAAAATAAAATACAAAATAAAAAAAGAATATGTTTGAGATACTGAAATCCAGTATGAATAGTAAAAATTAAGGAAGATAGGGGTATGAGATACTAAAAATCCAGTATGAATTTTTTAAAAAAAGGGAAAGATAGGGTTAGTACTAAAACCCAGCCCTGAATATCAAAAAAAGGGAAAGATTTTTATGAATAAAAATCCAGTATTAAAAAATGCAAATAAAGGAATGTATTGGTTTGATTCTGAACCCCTCTGAATAGTAAAAATAAAAAACATTGTTATAATAGAAATATCAAAAATTCAAAATAAAGGCAGTATTTATGATACTAAATCCATTCAGAATGGTAAAAAATTTGAATGTTTTTGTACCCGTGCTTGAAATTGTATGTGTGATTGCTTGGCTTTTTTTTCGCTTTTCCCCTAACTTTTCACTACAGGCCCTTAAAGAAAAAAAATAAGAGGAGGGGAGAGAGGAGAAAAAGGAGATGGGAGAAGAGGGGGAGATGTAGCGTAAAAATTGTCGGTACTTAAACTTAGGGAACTCCAGAGTGGCCTAGGTGCATCGTTCAGTCATTTTCCATTGGAACCCCCTAAAAGTGTTGCTTTCAACACATCGAGCTTGCTAAGTGCGCCTGCGGTTCACCCCAACCAATCCGTTTTCCCCTTTTGCCCGCCCCATTCCCCCACCCCCCCCCCCCCCCCCCCCCCCCCCCCCCAACCACCCCTCCTAACCCTTCATCGCCTTTCCCGCTGTCTGCTAGTTTCCCTCCCCCACCCAGTAAGTTTTTTAATTCCCTTCCACACCCACTTTCCAAACCCCCGTGACGCGTTGCGGTTAAATTTTGGGTTTCAATTGTGGAATATCGTTACATGGCTTCCCTTTCATTCCCCCCCCCCCCCCCCGGTAGGGGCGCCGCCCTTTTAACCCCCCCCATTCCTCCTCTACATTTTCCACCCCCACCTTTTTTTCCCAAGTGTATTCCCCCCCACACCTCCAAACATCTCCTTCCCCTCCTTCCCCCTCCTTCTCACTTTCCCCTCACCCCGCTCCCAAAATTTCCTTCAATGTATGCGCTCGCGCCACTCCACACACACACACACACACAAACACAACCAACACACACACACAACTACCCCCACACCACACACACACACAACACACACACATACACACCCACCCACACACACACACGCAGCACCCAGCACGCAACAGCATTCACACACACACTTTCTCTTCAGCACACAAACACACACACACACACACCACACACACAAAACCACCCCCACACACCACCCAAAGCACATACCTCACACCCCTTTAAAAAAAATGCAAACGCCGCTGTGCCAAGCAAATAAATGGGGCCGCCCTCTTTTTTCCTTTCCCGCAAATTCCCCCCCCCTCCCGCCCCCCTCCCCCCCCCCCCCCCCCGGGCCCTACCCCACCACACACACCACACACCACCACACACAACCACACATTGCATATCCTCCCTTTTCCCCCCCCCCACCACCTCCCGACCCTAAACCTAAAATCCCCCCCCACGCCCTCCCCATTTACTCCCTTTTTTTCGCAAATCCAACCCCTGCCCCTCAACCACTCACTTACGTCCTCCCCCCCCCCCCCCCCCCCCCCCACCACCCCCCCACCCTCCCCCCGCCCCCACCACCCGAATCTCCCCAAGTTTCTTCTTCGGTCCCTTGCTTCGCCTCTCTCACCTTTCCTAACCCTCCCTCCCCCTTCCACCTGCCCCCCTCCTCCCTTCCCCCCCCCCCCCCCCATTCTCTCTCTCTCTCTCTCCCATGACTTCTCCATCCTTCCTTCTGCCTCACCTGTGTACTGTAGCGATAGGGGGTGGGGGGGGGAGGAGGGTGGTGGGGGGGTTAAGGGGAGGGAGAGAGCGGGCGGGGAGAGGAGGAGGGGGGAGGGGAGATTTATGCAGCGTCATGGCCTGTGTGAATCGATGGAGAGCTCAGACCCATAGCGACTGCTGCTGTTGCTGCACTTTTTTTTTTCCCTCCTTCTCTCCAAACGAGGGAGTTTGGGGGGGGGGGGGGGGGGGGGGGTATGTGGAAAGGGAGGACGGGGTGTGGGTGGGGAGGAGAGGGAGGTAGTACGGAGGTCTATATATTTGGAGAGATCGGTGGGTTTAGGGGGGGGGGGAGGGGGAGGATGCAAAGCGTGTCGGGAGGGAGTGGGGAGGGGAGAAGGACAGGGGAGGAGGGGGGAGAGGGAGAGGGGAAAGAAACGAGGTGATAAATCGGGAAGTGTTAGGCATACACACACACAATCACACACATACACGCACACACACACACACACACACACACACACACCACACACACAAACACAATCACACATCACACACATACGCGCGCGCACCACACACACACACACACACACACACACGCACACACACAACACACACACACACACACACACACACACACACACACACACACACGTGTGATATACACATATAATTATAACACACACACACACCACTCCACACCACACAACACTACACCACACCACACCATACCACCACCACCACCACACCACACACACACACACACACACACACACACACACACACACACACACACACACACACACACACACACACGCACGCACGCACGCACGCACGCATGCACGCACGCACGCATACACCTGTTACATACACATATGATTATGTCACACACACACACACACACACACACACACACACACACACACACCACACACACACGTGTGACATACACATATAATTATAACACACACACACACCACCACCAACCACACCACACCACACCACACCACACCACACCACACCACACCACCAACACACACACACACACACACGCACACACACTTTGACAAACAGGTATGACCTGAACAGCTGATCTGTATCATTACTCCAGCAGCCGTAGTCGGAGGCAAAGAAAGTCGTAGGATGAAGGATGAGAGGGAGGGATGCAGTGTGGAGATGGAGGCAGCAGCAGCAGCAGCGCTAGCAGTCTGTACGACTGGCAGCAGTGGAAAGTTGTTGTGTTTCTGTCGTTAGGGTTGTTTTCTGTGTCAATTGTCGGCTGTACAATATGCCGGTTACCGTTGATATCAAAGCATGAATTCATAGGAATTCAATGTAAGTTAATTAGCAACCCTGTTTTTTTTTTAACTTAATTAATCACTACACAAAGTTCAGATAATTATCCTCGCTTGCAGGCTCTCTCTCTCTCTCTCTCCTCTCTCTCTCTCTCTCTCTCTCTCTCTCTCTCTCTCTCTCTCTCTCTCTCTCTCTCAAAAATGAAGTTTGCTATTGTCAGGCCGTAAACTATCAACAACGAAGATTTGCATCACACACCAATATATCCACAATGCACAGTGCAGCCCTTACCCTTCGACCCCCTCACACACCGTCCCTTTCCCCTTCACCGCCTCCTCCACGCTCTCTCTCTCTCTCTCCTTCTCTCTCTCTCTCTCTCTCTCTCTCTCTCTCTCTCTCTTCTCTCTCTCTCTCTCTCTCTCTCTCTCTCTCTCAGACATGAAGTCTGCTATTGTAAGGCCGCCAAAATATTAATAACGAAGATTGACATCACACACCAAGATACTTATCCACAATGTAGCCCCTCCACTTCGACCCCGCTACACCATCCATTTCCCCCTCTCCGTCTCCTCCCCACTCTCTCCCTCCCCCCCCCTCTCTCTCTCTCTCTCTCTCTCTCTCTCTCTCCATCCATCATTTTTCTGTCTGTGTTCCCGGGTGGGGATAAAAGATAGGGCCTGTAGAAGGGGTTGGGGCAGTGGGGTTGGGGGGATTGATATAGGGCCTGTAGAAGGGGTTGGGGCAATGGAGTTGGGGGGGATTGATATAAGGCCTGTAGAAGGGGTTGGGGCAATGGGGTTGGGGGGATTGATATAGGGCCTGTAGAAGGGGTTGGGGCAATGGGGTTGGGGGGGATTGATATAGGGTCTGTAGAAGGGGTTGGGGCAGTGGGGTTGGGGGGATTGATATAGGGCCTGTAGAAGAGGTTGGGGCAATGGGGTTGGGGGGATTGATATAGGGCCTGTAGAAGGGGTTGGGGCAGTGGGGTTGGGGGGATTGATATAGGGCCTGTATAAGGGGTTGGGGGATTGATATAGGGCCTGTAGAAGGGGTTGGGCAATGGGGTTGGGGGGATTGATATAGGGCCTGTAGAAGGGGTTGGGGGGATTGATATAGGGCCTGTAGAAGGGGTTGGGGCAATGGGGTTGGGGGGATTGATATAGGGCCTGTTAGAAGGGGTTGGGGGGATTGATATAGGGCCTGTAGAAGGGGTTGGGGCAATGGGGTTGGGGGGATTGATATAGGGCCTGTAGAAGGGGTTGGGGCAATGGGGTTGGGGGGATTGATATAGGGCCTGTAGAAGGGGTTGGGGCAATGGGGTTGGGGGATTGATAGAGGGTCTGTAGAAGGGGTTAGGGCAATGTGGTTGGGGGGATTGATAGAGGGTCTGTAGAAGGGGTTGGGGCAATGGGGTTGGGGGGATTGATATAGGGGTTGGGGCAATGGGGTTGGGGGATTGATATAGGGCTTGTAGAAGGGGTTGGGGCAATGGGGTTGGGGGGATCGATATAGGGCTTGTAGAAGGGGTTGGGGCAGTGGGGTTGGGGGGGATTGATATAGGGCTTGTAGAAGGGGTTGGGGCAATGGCGTTGGGGGGATTGAGATGGGGGCGGTGTGCCGGCCACCTCGACTCACAATCAAAGCCGCATAAACTGCTCCCCCTTTTTTCCTTAGTCGTTACATTTGCAATACATGTATTTAAACATAAGATATTCTGTAGTTCTGATTTTTAGTACAACACCCGTCCAAATGTATGTGTGTGTGTGTGTGTGTGTGTGTGTGTGTGTGTGTGTGTGTGTGTGTGTGTGTGTGTTTATACAGTTCCTGTTCAGTCTACTTGCTCAGAACTTCGTGCACATCATTGTGAATATTTGTTTTCTGATCAATTTAAACCAGTCCATGTACGTGTCTGTCCACGCATATTGCTATTTCTTATGAACACGTGGAGCGTAAGCCATGGGTCACGAACCCGAAATCTTCATCAATGTAGGGAGGTCACAAATACCCTATACCCACTGCTACAGACAGTAATATCAATAACCTAAAACGAACCTTGACTTATTGAATGAAGTCGCAAGGTTGAAAAGGGGTTTAAGGTCATCATGTTTCAGCCGTGGGTGTACAGATGTAAAATAAAGATCCGCTAGCATCAGACAAGTGAGACTATTGTCACTCCCCCCCCCCCCCCCCCCCCCCCCCCCCCCCCAATCCCATAACCTCGCCTTCCCTCCTCCGTTCCTCCCATCCACCTTCACCTATTTTTCTTTTTTTTTTTTTCCTTTTTTTTTCTTTTTTCTTTTTTGTGCTTCGAATTTGATGAGGTAAGAGATTGCTCGTTCTTCATTTTCGTTGTCCTGAGTGGTGTTTATCTGGCCTGAAGAAGACCTAAGAGGTCGAAACGCGTCGTGTTTTGTCTTATGATGAGTTTGTTCATCTTTGGCGGATATAGTACTTAAACTTTTTTTTTAAAGATTTGTGTAGATTTCCTTCTACAGTCCCCTCACTTTGCCGCTAACTTGTTTTTCTTTTTTCTTTTCTTTTCTTTTTTTTTCTTCTTTTTTTTTCGTTAACCAGCGTGATGTTTGATATGTTTTGTTCACATTCATTTGTTTGCTATTGTTGATAAATTGTTTATATTTTGTGTCACGCGTTGTTGCTATGACGTGTTTCTTTCCTAAAGAGGAAGGCTGCTTGTGGGAAGAGTGTATCCTTCAAAGGGGTCTTACTTTGTCCCGGATCATGCCCATTGCCGCGCGGCTTTTATAGCAGAAGCAGTAGGCGCTTAGTTGCGGTTGTAGTAATCACAGTGTAAGAGGCAGCACTGGTTTGATGGTGTTATTTTACTTCCTTCCAATGTACGTCACTTGGTGAAACGAGAGAGAGAGAGAGAGAGAGAGAGAGGGGGGGGGGGGTAGGGGGTAAGAAGGGAAAGAGGGAGACATGGGGGTTATGGTTGTGGGAGAGGTGGGGGGAGGGGAGGGCCAGACAGAGACAGAGAGATCCAGTTTATCCCCTGAAAGGGACACCGACTGTCCCATGGAGAAGGGGACACCCTACACGTGTTGCATGCAGGAAGTCTACCTGGACCCCGGACAAAAGCTCTGTCCTTCTCAGTCTCTGTTATCAGAGTGGCTGTCATCATCCTATCCCCCTTCGCTGCTGCCAAGGCGGCTCGCTTTTCCATCTCTGGTTGCCTCCCCTGTCTGCCCGCTGTTTATATCACGGGGTATGTTGGTCATCCATCTTTGTTATCTGTCTGTTGCCCGCCGGTAGCATTACATGCCCGCAGATCGACATTTCCTAAAACGTTTCCTCTAAACTTTAGGGTGATATTCACCGAGATTGTTGTGCTACGTTTTCCGCCAAGGCAAGTGACAGATCGTCTTGTCCCTGCTGGGTCACGCGTTGAAGTCATTCCCGCACTTGAGTGAGATGAAGCTAGAAGGGAACTGTTTTCGGTATGTTCTCAGACAGTATTAAACACTGGAAGAAAGAAAACCTGAGCTGCACAATGTGAGGTGAATATGGAAATCTTTACTTACGAGTAGAGGAAATGAAAGAATCAGCCTCAGTTGATTCCAGAGTCCATAGAGGTTTATGGGAATTATGGAAAGTTGTGTAATTTAAGAGAAGAAATAAGTCATGAAATTATTGACTAGGTCTCATGGAAAGTCATGGAATTAAAGATAATAAAGTCTTCCAGAAACACAAATGCTCAGGGTGGGGGTCACTCAATCAGCCATGTCGGCGATTTTGATGACAGCAGAAACACATTTTGTGTGTGAACATAGCTTATTTCTACCCATGGAAAACTCTCCAATGGAATGCAAAAGTCATGGGTAGGACATGAAAATGTGAACTTGTCAACCTATATTGACCCTGTTCTACAAATGTCGCTTTGACAAAAGGCAAGAAACCCGAGCAAGAGAAAAGCAGTGGAAGAGACGAAGACACTAAACCTACATTTCTGACAACCACATCAGCAGACAAGCCAGGTTCCCATCACATGACTAGACCTACATCCGTGACATTCAGTTCAGTAGAGAGGACCAGTTTCCACCACGTGTGTAGACTGAGTCCTACCTGAATGAACAGCTCGTGAACGATTCCACAGAGAATTCGGTGACTGGCCTAGTCTACTATCATCCGCATGTCCTACCTGAACAGCTTGTGAACGTTTCCACAGAGAATCGGTGATTGGCCTAGTCTACTATCATCCTCATGCCTACCTGAACAGCTTGTGAACGTTTCCACAGAGAATCGGTGACTGGCCTATTATACTATCATCCGCATGCACATGTTCAGTTTAATGCCAGAGTTCTTGGAGATGCAGGACAGAACCAACATGAAGATTTGTTCACCACAATTATGGATGCTCATGCAGCGAGAGAGAGAGAGAGGAGAGAGAGAGAGAGAGAGAGAGAGAGAGAGAGAGGAGAGAGAGAGAGAGAGAGAGAGAGAGAAACAGAGACAGAGAGAGAGAGAGAGAAGAGGAGAGAGAGAGAGAGAGAGAGAGAGAGGGGACAGAGACAGAGAGAGAGATGGTGAATCCATATCTCAAAGAACAAAATGCCACAAATTGACCTTGTGGAAAACGTAGGAATCAGATTTCAGCTGATGTATAGAGTCTAGTTGATAACTGAACTGATGTGTGTGTATGTGTGTGTGTGTGTGTGTGTGTGTGTGTGTGTGTGTGTGTGTGTATGTGTGTGTGTGTGTGTGTGTGTGTGTGTGTGTGTGTGTGTGTTATAAAGGTATAATAATGATAACATCCACAACAGCATTGATAATGATTACAACAACTACACAACAACAACATTTATAGCAATAATGATAATGATTAAAGAAGAAGAAGAGTAATGATGATGATGATGATGATGATGATGATGATGATGATGATATAGAAAAAGGGAAAGGTGGTAAGACAAAATCTAAGAAACCTAGGATTATTTATACTACTGCTACTACTACTTTACTACTACTGCTACTGCTACCGCTTTGATGAATAAGTTATTTTTAAAAAAGGAGTTGACGATAATGAAGAAGGTGTCTGTTTAAGTTTTGATATCCTTATGTACAAAGGAATCGTTCCAAACCTGGAAGAGATATTTTCATCTTCTGTTGAACAAAAACCAAAGGAACACGTTATTCGAGTGTCATCGGTCTTTGACTGTGATGAACTGTTCTCTGATTCTGTGTCCTTTTGAACTTGAACAAAAGAAACTGATACCTTGGTCTCCCATTTTAGGAGTCAATTGGTTAAATGCGTCCCAGTGCCTCATTTAATTTTGGAGTATTGATGCAATTTCAAGCGAGATATCACAATCACACACACACACGCACACGCACGCACACACGCGCACACACGCACGCACGCACGCACGCACGCACGCGCGCACACACACACACACACACACACACACATATATATATATATATATGTATATATGTGTGTGTGTGTGTGTGTGTGTATATAGTATATGTGTGTGTATATATATATAGTGACACAGTCACCACCACCACCGCCACCACCACCGACAGACCACACCCACCCACATCTCTCCCTGCCACCCACCCACCACATTCTCATTGCCAAGTCATTTTGTGTTTGCCGATTTGTGCCGGTGTGTCAACTGTGCCTTGTGACAAACACTGCGCTGAAGTGCTTCAGCCTCCGCCGTGCCTGGGGCTGAAGAGCTGTGTCAACACCACGGACCTCGCCCAAGGAGGGGCCGGGGAGGGACGGAGAGAGGAAGGGGAGGGGATGGAGGTGGGGGGCGGGGGGAAGACAGTCTCTTGTCTTGGTCCTGTCTTTTCCTCTCCTGCGAGAAATGCCCTCACCCTTCCCCCTCCCCCCCCCCCCCCCCCCCCCCGCCTTTTTTTTTTCTTCTTCCTTCCAGGCAAGTTCAGACCTGAAGGTTCCAACGGTGACCTTGCAGGTGGAATAGGATGAAAGGGCTCATGGGAAGGGGTTGGAGCAGTCAACGTTTTGAGCGAGGCTCTTTTTTTTTCTTTTCTTTCACTCCATATTTGTGAGTGACTCTGATAGTTGGGAGAGCTGAATGAGGGAGGAACTAATAAAGAACCTGTCCTCACGGAGTCCGGCTTTTATCCAGACCTACGCAGTCTCTGCCAATGATCCCATTCAATAGCTTTTTTTCCCCAGTCAGTCGCAAGAAAGCTTACAGCCAGAAGTGGCGAATCACCTAACCCGACATGAACATCAACGTGTATCAATTGAGGTGACAGAGACGGAAAACAAAGACGAGGTTGAAACTGTCTTGCTTGTAATACCATTTCTTTCTGTTCGAAATCCACTTCATCGTCAATACAGACACGTGATAAAGGTTGTCTTAAGCGGTCTTAAGCGGCTAGAACTCCAACAGGAAATCGTTTCCAGTTAAGTTCAGCCATTATTATTTTCCCTCCATGCACCAAAAGGAGTTACGTCCCCTAGCTGGTAGGAGACTCGGTCGTCAGGTTCTTTCCTTTCTTTTTTTTTTCCCTTCTTTTTTTTTAATCCACATGACTGCTCAACATAGACCGAAGATCCTGTCCCCCCGTTACCCAGTAAACTATTTGTTCATTACCCGGGTCTTGAAGACACCTGCTGTTTCTTCTTTGTTCATCACCCGGGTCTTGAAGACACCTGCTGTGTCTTCTTTGTTCATCACCCGAGTCTTGAAGACACCTGCTGTGTCTTCTTTGTTCATCACCCCAGTCTTGAAGACACCTGCTGTTTGTTCTTT
>CM031597.1:61721035-61723535 GCA_018398815.1 Conus ventricosus | reverse complement strand
ACGTAGCGGGCCAGACTGTCGATCGTGTGTGTGTGTATGTGTGTGTGCGCGCGCGCGTGTGCGTCCGTCTTTCTCTGACCCCCTGGAAGCAGTGTTGGGCAACAGCTTGCCGGAAACAGGGAGTTGTGCCTGCTGGTCACTTTCCGGACACCTTTGTAGTGGCCATTGTTGGAGGCTGGGTGTGGTGGTAGTTGGTGTTGAAGTTGCTACCGGGCTGTTGGGTCGCCTGACCGTCGTCTGCTCTCTGTGGTCCCCTCCTCCTCCTCCTCCTCCCCACGGCACACCTGTTGGCTATGACGGCTCTCTGGACCCTGGACACTCATGTGAGGCCATGTTTTCACCTTGCTCTGCCATCTGTACACTGTACTGCTCATCTTCTGGGCGTTTGTGTCACTGTGTGGGCTCATAGTGTTTGTCTCGTGTATTTATTCGTTTTGCTCTCTGTTTGTTTCAAGACGTTCCTGTACTCTGTGGCCGTGTCGTCTGTAGATTATAATTGTTGTTTTAGATACTCGTCTGTGGCAATGATTTCACCGTATCACCATCTATAGATTTCATCATTTTTTAAGCTCTCATGCCAGACTATGTTTTTTGCCTTGTTTTTATCTTCAGTTTATCATCCTCTTTTTTCCCCTCTCTCTCTCTCTCTCTCTCTCTCTCTCTCTCTCCTAGACACTTATGTAAGGCTTCGTTTTCAGCTTGTTGCTGTGTGTAATTGTTTTCCTCCTCTTGACAAACATGTTAAGTCATCTTTTTACCTGTCATGCCATCTTTGAGTTAGACTTGATCTGCTCAGGACACATGTCACGATGTTTTTCGTCTGTAAATCACTTCTTTTTTTTCAGGACACTTATTCACAGCCATGATGTCCAAACAATGGTTACTTTCTGTAGAATTCATCTTCTTCTCCTTTTGTTAGTGCGGTGTCATACAACCTCCACAGTCTGTTCTTTTTTTTTTTAATTATAAAAGCAAAGCGCCTTCCAACGATAAGCCAAAAATAATATGCGCAATAACCTGTTACTCTTTTTAGAACTCTTTACCGCCAGTAAAGGAGAGGAAAAAAATTGTTGGAGGTCAGTGTTATCTTTCTGAGGCAGTTTGTTATGTAACATGTTGGCAGCAGAAACTAACCAGTAAAAACCGAACCCATTCTGGTCTTGAAGTTATGAATTTGTCAGATGTGGGGGGGGGGGGGGGGGGGGGGGGGGGGGGGGGGGGGGGAGGGAGGGGGGGGAGGATAAGGTTGGGGGAAGAAGGGGATAACGATCCTAGAGTGTTGTGCCTTTGATATTTGATAGAAATGTGTTATCCGTCTTATTACTGTGTCTGCTCGTTCTGTCTGTCTAGTCGTTTAGCACCTGCTAATAACTAAATAAGCACCGACAGCGAGCGTGCAGTCTACGATGTGAAAAATGACTGATTAAAAAAACATGATGAGCGGGAGTTAGGGCTGGGTGCTCGTTTTTTTCTGATCATGACTTTGCACTTGAGAAGATACATGGCGATAATCGTGGTGGACGTTGTAATCTGCATTAGATAGACGTGTGGGTGTGTGTACTGGTTATCTAGCCCTATCTGGTTTAGGACTCTCATGTACTTCAGTCTTGTCTGTCTGTCTTGTGTACACTATTCTCTCTCTCTCTCTCTCTCTCTTTCTCTGTTATGTGTGTAAGTGTTTGTGTGTGCGTGAGTGTGGTGCACACACGTGCGTGAGCGCGGCGCGCGCGCGCGCGCGCGTGTGTGTGTGTGTGTGTGTGTGTGTGTGTGTGTGTGTGTGTGTGAGTGAGTGAGTGAGAAAAGAGAAAGATGGGGAGAGAGATTATTGGTCTGTGTATTTGTTCAGATTTCTGTGCCTGTCTAACACACTGATCAACAAACACACGAACATCTGTTTGAACCGCATAAGATTTCTTTCCAAGTGTTTGATCGGCTTCCAGTGTGACTTACCAAGGAAGAAAAGCAGGAACAACTCCCCCTTTCAGAAAACAATGCATAGGGGGTTGTTTAGTGCGCGCTGGGCTGCCGAAAAAGGACTCAAATTGAATATTGAACACAAACACACACACACACACACGCACGCACGCACGCACACACACACACACACACACACACGCACGCACGCGCACACACACACACACGCACGCTCACATACACACACAGAAGCAAGCGCGCGTACACACCAAGCAAGCTTGTAAAATGGAATACATTGGCTTTGAAAGTGTATGCGTGTGTGTGTGTGTGTGTGTGTGTGTGTGTGTGTGTGTGTGTGTGTGTGTGTGTGTGTGTGCGTGTGTGTATGTGTGTGTGTGTGTTTCTTCAGTTGTGATTTACAGCATTGTTTCAGCTTATTGTGGGGCTTCATTATCTGTTTCATTCTTTCTCTCATTGTCTGTTTGTTGTTTTATTGTTCGTTCAGTAGACCTTCCACTCCAAATGCCTCCGCATTGCCCATCATTCAAACGACCATCAAACGTGTCATTGTAACTTGGTTGGAAGA
>CM031597.1:61683535-61718535 GCA_018398815.1 Conus ventricosus | reverse complement strand
AGTAATAGTACAAAACATACATTGCCGACACGTGCATCCACGAAGTCACACAATTTTGATTGATGTCGCTCGCAAGCAGTCAGACTGATCATTTGATGTGACATGCTTACAGACTAGGCGATGAAGTGTGAATTCTATACAAGACGTGAGGTCAGCTAGCACTGCTCTATGCATCTTGAAGACTTCCCTGTTCGGTGCACTTCATTGGGCCGCCCGCTGAGTTTTTGTCCCGAGGGTGACAGAGCAGCTTTTATTGTGTGTTTTTTTGTGAGTGTCAACGAGTGCACGCGTCTTGTGTGTGTTGGTTGGTATTACTGTCAGCGAGCATTTGTAGTGAAGGTGACCTAGCAGTTTTTATTGTCCGTGCCCCACGTGCGTGTGCGTGTGTGTGTGTGTGTGTGTGTGTGTGTGTGTGTGTGTGTGTGTGTGCGTATGTGTGTGTGTGATCTGTGTGCGCATGTGCTTTAAACGAAGAGTGACCAAAAGAGGGACGAGAGGCAGAACAAGGAGGAGGAGTGGATCAGCAAAGAGAAGACCTGCTGAACCTGCACGCCCAGAGAAGGCTGCACGCTGGAGAGGCGTTCCCCTATGACACCGTACTTGCGTCTAAAGGCAATAATAACCGTTTTTCTCTGGCAAACTGCTAGGATCCTCAAGGAAAATGGGAAAAAGAGGGGAAACACTTACTATCCAAGGATCAAACTGTTTTTACAGGGATCACAACTGTTTTCCTAAGGATAAGAACGGGTTGAGCTGATTACAAATGTTTTCTTTAAGATAATAACTATTGTCTTTTTTATTTTCCTGAGAAGACGATTATCGTTAACAAAACGACGTTAACAGGGAAGACAGCTATCACGAGATAGGGGAGCATAAATGTTATTAGCGTAACTAGCCAGTATTAGCTGTATTCTCTGTTTTCTGTTCTTTGCTGATTTTCATTAGGAAAAATCCGATAGGAAAATTTTCTTTGCGGTTTTCCATGGACAAATAACACCCCCCCCCCCCCCCCCCCCCCCCCCCCCCCCCCCCCCATTTTGTTGTTGTTGAAAGGTCACAGCTGTGTTCCTTCTTTTGCCCGAGGAAGACAGTTAAGCTTACTATCGGTGTTATCCCTAGAGATACCGCAACTGCTTCCCTCTTGTTCGCGGGAATAACAACAATTCACCCATAAAGGAAAGAGTGGAGCTAGGGACCACCACTGTTCCACAGTCAAGACATTTGCATTGTGATGCCCGTAGTACCAGTCCGCATGCACTTACCAGAAATGAAAGGCGATCATAGCTGTTATCAACGTTTCAGTTCGAGATAGAACACCCGTTTTCGTCAGGAAAACCGGGATAATGCTCATTCTACACTGAAGAAAAGTCTTCGTGTTTTAGGACGCTACAATGCTCCCATACATAAGGGCCTGGCTCCGGGGTCTTGTCTCGCCCTAATCGCCGTCCACGTCTTCCCCACTTGGCCCACAAATGTCACAGACGCCGAACCGCCGTCCGTCGGCTTGTCGATCCGTTGAGATGGTCAGAAGAAAGAGGACAGTGGTACGGCAGTACGTGCTGGGATGGAAGGAACGTGACGTACTCTCTCTCTCTCTCTCTCTCTCTCTCTCTCTCTCTCTCTCTCTCACACGCGCGCGTGTTCAAACCCACCTTTTCAATTCCCCCCTCTACCTCCACCCCCACCCCCCAAGAAAAAAAAAGCCCCAATCAAACAGCATGGCAGGTTTGTTTAAGCCAGATTCAGGCGAGAGCTTTGCTGGGATTGGTCTGTATTATTTATAAGGAAACGAAATATCGGTGGGTCCAAAACCCACAGCAACACCGGCTTTTCCAAATAAACCCAAGAAACTGGATTGCCGAGTTCGGGTGATTTTTCTTCTTCTTCTTCTCTCTCTCTCTCTCTCTCTCTCTCTCTCTCTCTCTCTCGCTCTCTCTCTCTTTTCAATTTTCAATTGCATTTTTAAAAATTATTTTCCTCTCTAATCAGTGAGGGCAAGATGTTCTTCAACAACAACAACAGCAACAACAACAGCCAAGCAAAAACAAAGAAAGAAAGAACGGAAGAAAGAAGAAAAGAATGAAAAAAAAAACTTTCTTGTTTATTATCCTTGTTAATAAGAAGTTTATCTCGTCTCGTTTTATCTCTCGTTTGCACACATATATACATTTTTGCACACACACACACGCACACATATTAGTCTTACACACACACACACACACACACACACACACACACACACAGAGAGATTAGCTGGCCGTGGAGTCGATAAGCTTTGCCAGGCCATTGGGGAAGGCAGTACAAAGTGACCGTCCCTTGACACAAATCCCTACAGGCCCTTGTCAAAGGTCAGGTCACCAAGTACCGTGCTGCGTTCAGTCAGCAGCAGTACCTTGTACTTCGTTTCTCAAACTTGCTACTACTTTCTGCTGCTTTTCCGCGGGCGGCTACGTTTTAGTACTTCCTCCTACTTTTCAGAGCTTTCTGTTATTTTACAGTTCGTTAAAGCCCCATCTACCCTGTTTAGTATTATTATTATTTTTCTCAATTCTGCTACTGTCCTACCTTTTTTTAACGACCTTTCTATCACTGTATAGCCTACTATGCGTGCGCATAAAGAAGAAGAAAAAAGCTTTGGCCAGTAAACTACGCCCAGATGTCAACATCTTATTTATTTGGCACACTAATCTAACTTCCATTTCTCCCATTCGCTGAAGGTCAGGTCACGTGACGTCGGATTCTTGGTCACGTGATCCGCTAAAACGGCGAGGTGTGTGTGTGTGTGTGTGCAGGGTCTGTCTGCAATAAGTCATTTCGTTTCTTGCACCGATAAGCCCACCGCTCAGCATGGTTTTGCAATCCGTTGGCAGCTGCTGGTTACAGCTAACCGGTCAAACATGTTTCTGAATGTTAAACGATGCTGGCATTCTATATAACTGAATGCTAAACGGCGCAAGCGTTTCTACAGCTTATTGCTTAACGATGCACTCATCTTTTGTTTGTTTTGTGTCGTTTTTCCTTATAGCCGAGTACGAAAAGATGCAAGCATATTCTGTTAGCTGGATGCTACCGACACTGTAGGAACAAGCTGCGGTTCTGACGTCGATTCACGGTGTGTCTCTAGTGGACCACGTCAATGATGGGGAAAACGTTCCACATGGCTTGTGGTGAATGGCGGAAAAGATTGAAAGGGGTTGATCACTTCTGCTGAATGCTTCTCTCTCTCTCTCTCTCTCTTCTCTCTCTCTCTCTCTTTCTCTCTCTGTGTGTGTGTGTGGGGGGGGGGGGGGGGGGGGTGAGAGAGAGACAGACAGACCGACCGACAGAGAGACTCTGTGAATAGTGCTACAGTTGCATTGCCCTTCCTTCGAACAGAATGCGTGAGGTTTTTCCCCAGTTTTTGTTGTTGTACTCAGTTTCTGTTTGCTACACCAAATCTAAACAGAGTCAAATGATTAATTGAATTGAAACGTGTTATGGTGTGTGTATGTGTTTTGGTGGTGGTGGTGGTGGGTGGGTGTATCTGTGTGTGTTGTGTGTGTGTGTGTGTGTGTGTGTGTGTGTGTGTGTGTGTGTGTGTGTGTGTGTGGAGAGAGAGAGAGAGAGAGAGAGAGAGAGAGAGAGAGAGAGAGAGAGAGAGAGAGAGAGAGACAGACAGACAGACAGAGACAGACAGACAGAGTGAAACGCAGAGACATAGGCTACAGAAGAAGAAAGGGGAGAGAGAATGGGGAGCGTTGTTCTTCTTCATGAAACCAAGATGGGCCTCATAGCCCAAAGAAAAGAAAAAAGGAGCGCAGTATCTATAGATCTGTGTTATTGTTGGCGGGACTGCCGCAGATAGCTCCTTGGACAAAAGCGAGGCAGTCAGTGGCAAAGCAACGGTTGCAAGCTCTGGGCATGCCACCAGTGTCGGTGAAGAACAGGGGATGTCGGATCGTGGGACTGACTCGTCGACTGCGTGTGGTGGGTGGAAGCCCCGGTCTGTTGAACTTACCCTCCCCCCCCCCCCCCCACACACAACCCATCCAGGCCCTATTGTTACAGGTCTTCATCACCCGACCCCCCACCCCCACCCCGCCTCCCTTTTCATCCCGGTCTGTCCGTCAGTTACTTAGTGATCAGCCAGTAATCCCCCTAGTTCCAGAGTTGGCGGCACATTTTCAGATCGTGAAGGATTGAAGATGGCGGGTGGAAGGCAGAGGAGGAAGGGGGGAAAGAGGGTTGCATGAGCACTAGGGGAGGGAAGTGTGTGTGTGTGTGTGTGTGTGTGTGTGTGTGTGTGGTGTGTGTGTGTGTGTGTGTGTGTGTGTGTGTGTGTGCGTGCGTGCGCGCGCGCGCGTGCGTGCGGGGGAAAAAATCGTGTGAGAGAGAGAGAGAGAGAGAGAGATGTGGGTATGTAGTTGTAGAATGGGCTGTCTGGCAAGCTTTGGCTTTCCGTCGTTCTAATGCCACGGACGCCTATTGTTCGAATGTGCATAAGTAAGCCGCCCCCCCCCCCCCCCCCCCCTCCCCCCTCCTTCTGCCTTCTCCTTCACCCACCCAACACCCCTCCTTCCTTCGTCTTTCCCACCTCTCTCCACTGCCCACCCCTTTTTAGCTACTAACCCCCCCCCCCCCCCAATCCCACTTGCCTTTGGAAAACTTGCATAACTCTGCACCGAGGCAGAAGAGAAATAAGGCGACCGCCGTTTGGTTCGGCTGTTTATGGACAAGCCCGATTTATTTGCTCCAGAGATTAGCCGACTTCTGAAACCTTCACCCGTCCACCCATCCACTCGCCGCAACAACCCCGCTAATGCCCCCTCCTCCCACACCCTTCTCGTGGTCCACACGCACTCGCCTTCCCTTTTCTCCACGCTAGATTGAGCACAGGAGAGAGAGAGAGAGAGAGAGAGAGGTGTGTGTGTGTGTGTGAAGGTCGAAGATATTTGGTGTGGGGTGAGGAGAAGGTAGGGTGAAGGTGGATGGGGGAATTGCAGAGTGGGTGGAGCAAGTAGTACCAAGGAGAGGGGAGGGAAGGGGGATGGGGGAATTGCAGAGTGGGTGGAGCAAGTAGTACCAAGGAGAGGGGAGGGAAGGTGGATGGGGGAATTGCAGAGTGGGTGGAGCAAGTAGTACCAAGGAGAGGGGAGGGAAGGGGAGGGAGCAGAGAATGGGGGTGCTGTCCCGTCATGCCTTAACCTCCGACTTTTCAAAGCGTTCCTAACCTTTTTTTTTTAACGCCAAGGAATGGCGGCGTCACATGCTTCTGCGGCTAAAAAACGGTTTAAAGATGTGCTATTCCTTTCCAGGTCAAGAAACAAAACATAGAAATAAAAGCCTAACGGTAACACTTAAACAGGTAGTGATATTTGTTCCGCGCGCGCGTGTCTATGTGTGTGTGTGTGTGTGTGTGCGATTATATGAACATCGCTATCATCAAAATAGCTGACACTTTTTAAACTGCCACTCATGTAGAGCCTGCTTCAAGGGTGTGTGTGTGTGTGTGTGTGGTGTGTGTGTGTGTGTGTGTGTGTGTGTGTGTGTGTTCCCCCCACCTTCGCACATGTGCACCCTTTTCGTAATGAAGTTGGATCGGAACAGTGGGTATCATGTCTGTAAACCCGATCAGAACGCTAGGAATTTTGGACAGTGCACGTTTAGTGGTACAAGTATACAGGGACATGCACAGATTGTGAACTGCGTCTGCTTGGTTTCGCGCGCGCGCGCGCGCACACACACACACACACACACACACACACACACACACACACCTTTTAAGCATTCTCTGAAGTCGTGCGTCTCATATTATATGAGGTGTCTGTTTGTGGGAGTGTATTTTTGACACCGAACTGCGTTGGTCCATTTTCGTACAAGTAAGAATGGGCCACAGGTAATTTAAAGGTGAAGGAGGGTTTAGGGGCAGGTGAAGACGAGTTTTAACAAAGTGCTAACGGGGGGCAGGTTTCAATGCAGTATGTAGGTCGATCGATCAGGGCGGGAAGGGGGAGCGGGGGGGGATTCTGACTCTGTGTGTGTGTGTGTGTGTGTGGTGTGTGTGTGTGTGTGTGTGTGTGTGCGCGTGCGCGTTCGCTTTGGCTGGAGAAATCACCACTAAGATATTTTTCAAGTATTGACTTGTCTTGAAAATTTTTCATCACCAGAATCGTGGCCATATTGCGAACCAAAAAGATACCTGCACTATACTATGGACAATATTAGATGACAAAAGGTTCATTTTATACGTCACACCAAAACGTTGCAGGAGTCAATATAGAAACCATGATTACTGTTAATTTGGACTTGACATTAGCTCCCGTAAGCTGATAAAAGGATTTTGATTCGCCAACCATGCCCCCCTCCCCCTCTCTCTCGGATGAATGCTATCCTCATATTATTCAAGCATGGTTGCATTGCAGTCGGTAAATTGTTTCAGGTCTCTCAATTTCTCTGTCAAAACCCGTGTTTCGTTTAGCGAGCATTCTGAACACACCATCAGCATGCAACGACGTATGATTGAACACCTTCCTGCACGGCTTAGTGAATGGACATGGACACTGGACAGCGCGGACATGCCGTCATGCCGTTTCATTAATGTAGCGCGGCCACAGTGTAGAGGGGTTCCGAAGTAAGTGTATGATGATGGATACCGCTGTTGACATGTTACACCACGCCATTGGGGGAAGAGAGATGGAGAAGGGGGGGGGGGGGGGGGGGGGGGGCTGTTGTTTACGTGGCGAGTCGTGTCGTGTATGACTGTCCAGGTGGGTCGTCGTCACGGTTGCGAGCTGGGATCTGGCTGCCAAGAGGTGGGCAATAACATATGTGACATGTCCCATGGCGTCACATGCCTGTGGCAAAGATGGACATGTATCATTCTCTGTCGCCGCTAGTGGCAGCACGGATGCCTAGTGGGCTCAGCGAGAAAGCACCGGATTCCAATCTCACGTGTCCTGTTCCAATCCTGCTTGCGATCAACAGGAAATAATAGAATAACGCTGTTTAGTCGACCTGAATATTATGATTTGAAATGTGGAGAAAGACTACAATGTGGTCATATCTGTGGTTACATGTGGTCAAGGCGACACGCATTCTGTGTGTTGGGTTGTGGTAAAACGTTTTAATAAGATGACACACTTCTGTTTTTGATATGGTATTACGTACCGTGGGCAGACAAGCACAACTAAGCCTAATCCTACTAATGGCTCTCACCCTTGAGTCGAAAGTCGACTCTGGACAAGCGAAACAAAAGGTTCTGTTTACATGAATCAAATGTTGATGGTTCCTGTTATGTTTCCGATGAAGGGATTAATATTTAACAGGCATGTCAGTCTCTTTCCAGCTGATCTACGCATTGCAGCTGATTGTTTTCCCTGCCGATTTTGCTGCTCAAAATCTTTGGACTGCCACTCTCACGCCCTAATCTTGTTCCTCTGAAAATAAAAAAGCTGAATGAAAACTTGTCGACTGCCTATTTGAAAGCACATTTTGGGTTATTTTGCGATGTAAAGTGGGCGCTGAAGTGGAATGCATGATGTTTTTTTCGCAACTCTAAATCACATCTTCCACTCCTTACTGCAGTCAAGGGTTTGTTTATTTGTTTATTTTCAGAAAGTTGGCATGCTTGATTTGCGCTACAAGCGGTCTTCTGCACACACATCCAACTACGTATGTTCATGCAGCCTGTGCTTAGCTGTGGTAAAGACAGACAGTGTACGTGTCCCTGTGCTGACATGGGGGCGGTTGGCCGCCAGTTCATCTAATCTGGTGTGTTCAGTGTGACAAAGCTGGTATTTTACGCACCGCCTGGCTCCCTGGCTGCCATTTGCTTTCTACGGTTCAAAGGCACGCTTGAGTGGTTTTCCAGGCTGTTTGTTCCCTTGACTGTCAGTGGTCCCAAGTTGGGCCAGGCGGGAGAGTGGGGGCGGGGGGGGGGGGGGGGGGGGTGAACGCTCGAGCCCTTTCATTATGAGCTGGCTTATACATTTGGGGAATGCGTTCCCTTTCGTTCTCCTGTCTCACTTTTCAATTTGTTTTGTTGTTGCTGCTGCTACGAGACTGGATCACAACACGCCAGTTTTCCTGAAGATTAATGTGTAATACACACACACACACTCTCTCTCTCTCGCCAGTGATGTGAGCAATATTTCAGCCCACCACCTTCTGTCATTTTTTCCCATGAGGATTTATTATGTAACTGATGCGATATGTCACGTCGCGCGTGTATCCCCCTTACTTTAACGGCTTGCTTAGCTGTGGGTAATAAAACGTCAAAAAGCCTCTAACCCTGGGAGGATTGGGGGGGGGGGGGGGGGGGGGGGGGGTTCCTGGAGGAGGGAGGGGGCTTTGCCTGTATAAATCTTTCCGTAGAATGCTGTATTTTGTATGTGATGAAGGTCACGGCAGTGAAGTGTTACGTGTGCATTAAACTCGGGACGATGTGACCGACCGAGGTGTTATCTACGATTATCCCATTCAGTTATCCTCTATCAGCCATTCGTCGGTTGTCCATGATCATGGTTCATAATCATCCTTTAACTGTTCACAATTTTCTTCTTTCCCCTCCTACTCCCCATGATCGTCCACTGTCCATTACTCACTCTTCTAGATCATTATCCTTTCGTCGGTTATCCGTAATTATCTTCATCCGTTGTCCATAAGCATGATCATCCTCGTTGCTCACATCGCTGTCACCTCGACCTGAACTAGCATGCACAACTCTCTTCCTGTAAATTGGTGACGAATAACTGCCCATTACAAAGAACAGTGTCGGTATAATTCTTATGGTGGAAAACTGATTAAGCCGTCTTAACGTATTTGATGCTGATCACCTGATATGAGGCGAGGGAGAGAACGAAAATAGCGGTCGACCTCATGTGCGATCGTCAAAACGGACATAAGAGACATACTGAAAAGTGGTTCGGAGAATTACGGTCATCGACGGAGAACAAACTGATTTGAACTGTCCTCCAAACTGATTTGAATTGTCCTCCAAACTGAGTTGAATTGTCCTCCATTTGAATTATCTTCTGTTTGAATTGTCCTTCAAACTGAGTTGTCCTCCATTTGAATTATCTTCTATTTGAATTATCCTCCAAACTGAGTTGAATTGTCCTCCATTTGAATTATCTTCTATTTGAATTGTCCTCCAAACTGAGTTGAACTGTCCTCCAAACTGAGTTGAATTGTCCTCCAAACTGTCTTAAATTGTCCTCTATTTGAATTGTTCTCCAAACTGAGTTGAATTGTCCTCTAAACTGTCTTAAATTGTCCTCCATTTGAATTATCTCCTATTTGAATTGTCCCCCAAAGTGAGTTGAATTGTCCTCCAAACTGTCTTAAATTGTCCTCCATTTGAATTATCTTCTATTGAATTGTTCTCCAAACTAGAGTTGAACTGTCCTCTAAACTGTCTTAAATTGTCCTCCAAACTGAGTTCAATTGTCCTCCAAACTGTCGTAAATTGTCCTTCATTTGAATTATCTTCTATTTGAATTGTTCTCAAAACTCAGTTGAATTGTCCTCTAAACTGAGTTGAATTGTCCTCTAAACTGAGTTGAATTGTCCTCCAAACTGAGTTGAATTGTCCTCCAAACTGTCTTAAATTGTTCTCCAAACTGAGTTGAATTGTCCTCTAAACTGATCAGTGCTGTAGGAAGGGGGGGGGTGGCGAACACAAAGACGTTCACCGATCGGCCATACCACATGCTTTCTCTTCACTTGTTCCGCGTCCCGTACACACCGAAGCTCACAGGAGAGCTACAGACACGCAGACTACGTAAGCCATCCTGCCCGAAGCAAAGTAGGTCACACTTCGTCGTCGTTCCGCTCACTCTCAGTGGCGCGCTCTCTTTCTGCGGCACGTTATCGGGTTTTTTACTGTTTGTTTGTTTTTTTTAAATTTTTAATTACATGAATATTAAACGTTGACATGACATCGCAGTACGTTACAATGGTGATAGCAGTCACCACTACACCCATTTACGACTCGGTTACGGTGCTCGTTGAAAACTTTCAAGTGCGCCGGCATGCGAGTGTGTGTTCACAAGTGTGAAATGGAGTCACACAGAGGGGTGGGGGTGGAGTGGGGAGGGGGGGTGTGGCTGCGAGCGTTTGCATGCCATAACATGATTTGGGGGATGAGCAGAAACCAAAAAACTACTCCACTTTTGAATGCCATCTCAAAGCGTAATGATAATTCGACTTCCCATGGTGTCAGCCCTGGGTGAGATAACCAATGAGAGAAGGGGGTCAACTAATAATACGACCCTGACAGATCTGCAAACCCACACCCCAGCGCAGTCAGAGTTACGTCGCTGTCGTTGTCATTGAGAGTCAAGAGGTACGGCTGAAGATCGGCGATAATCGGGGCGGAGTGACGGGAGATATCGCTGAAGTCCGTAGTGGGGGAGGGGGGGTATGGACGAGGAGGGATGTCAGAAATGCAAATCCTCAACGCGCTACGACATAACCATGCGACCATGCCGCGGGGGGGGGGGGGGGGGGGGGGGGGGGGGGAATCATCGATCCTTTCTTGTCATTATTATTGAACAACTGAACATCAAAGGTGTTAATTATCCCTCCCGTAGATCAATAGAGTAGACTTTACCTCAAAGGCCGGTGTCCTGTTTTACCTCAAAGGCCGGTGTCCTGTTTTGGGGCAGTGTTGTAAACTGAACTGGGTCACTCGGGAAGGGGAACACGTCCGCTCGATCGTAGAGTGTGGTCCCCAACGAACAAAGGGGACTGGAGATCTCGAGGAAGAGCCAATCAGAAGAAAGATGGCAAACCGGCGAATTGCCTATCCCAACACACACACATGTATATGATTGTATACACATAGGCTGTATACACATAGGGATTAGATCAGAAAGGAAATCTAATCAACAACGCCGTTTTAACGTCTTCCTCATGCACCAAGAAGAAGTAAATAGCGTGCGCATTCTCACTCGTGTTCGTAATGCGTCTGTCTCGCCTGTGCATCTGACCCTCTCCCTCACTTCCCCTCCTCTGTCCCCCTCCCACCCTCTCTCTCCTCAACATACGCTTTCCTCCTTCCCCTTCTTACTTCTTATTTGTTTATCTTTGGTTCATTTTTGTTCTTACTTTCTTCTTTTGTGTGTGTGTGTGCGCGCGTGTTTTATTTTTCTTTCCTTTTTAAAAAAAATCTGTACTTGATGAAGTACTTTTCTTTTGCGCTGTCACACGCTTGCTTTTTACATTGGTATGTCGGAGGTACACTGAGAGTTAGAAAGCCGCATATTCTGCTGACCAATGAGATGACGTGGCTATTTTTAGTGCGTGGGGACGTGGCTATTTTTTGTGGCGACGTGGCTATTTTTAGTGCGTGGGGGAGCAAAAATACGGGCGGAACAGAATTCGAGAACGTTCCCATTCCTTTCGTCACTCCCTTCTCTGTGTACCCCGTACGTATACCCCGAAGTGAGGGACATACTGACGTAATGACCTACTTGTCCGAGTCCTTTGGTCGTGGGACACTCCGTCTGTCACATGCTGAGTCCTGGCAGGTGGATTTGTTACCACCTTAGAAATGCCCCGCTTACACCCCGTTTACTCTGTGTGTGTGTGTGTGTGCAGTATTTACGTATTGATTGGCGCTTTATGCTGTTGTCCGGTGTGATGTGGTGTGGTGAAATGTTGTGTGGAGTTGTGTGTGTGTGTGTGTGTGTGTGTGCGCGCGCGCGCGTGCATGCGTGCGTGCAAAATGGGATGGACGAGGAAGGCATCGCTTAGCTGGACAGCTGTTGGAACAATTTTTGTTTGCATAAAAAGCCTGTCTGTCTCGTCATTATTTGGCTGAAGCTAATGTGTCATCCAAGCTTTCATATTACAAATGTATGCTTGTGTACTGTGAATGATAAGTGAAAGCTGAGATAATTCGCTAGACTTATAAAATTGATTATCATCAGACAGAGAAACTGTGGTGAGACAGAGCGAACTAAGAGACGGATCAGTGATAGGTTGAGTATAAATGACAAAGACAATGGGGCCCTGAATAGATCCCTATGGAACGTCCAGCCGCATGTCTGCATGAGAACACCAAGAAGTAACTCCTGCAAAGTTAACATTTGACAATTTTGATATTTGTATTTAAATATATTACTTTAAAAGGTGTGTTATTTTATTTGGCACTTGTATCTCCTCTACTATATTTCAAGCGAAGGTTAAAACGATAACCTGAATAATCAAAGCATTCAAAGACAGCTGAAATTTGTCCGGAGTAAGCAGATTTGGTGAGAGGTCTCAGCCAGAGGGGGATGCTCCGTGTTCAATCACAAAGGCGCAGGCCTGTGACGGCTCAATCAAGGGCACCGCCCCTCGTCATATCAGTGCGCCAAGGTACAAAACTTAATCCCAATATGTATTTGTTCCGAAAGTAAGCCACCCACAGTATTATTTTAAAAACGGCTCAGAAGACTGCATTTCAATCCAACACAAATCACCCTCACGGAAACTGTGATTACTTGATGCCTGATTTTTTTCCGATGACGTCACGTGTTCATCGGTATTTCTGAATAACCCTGCGCGTACCCCGCCAGTGATCCACCATGTAAACGTTACGGGTCGTCCACTGCTCCACTGCCAATTTTGTGTGTCTCAGGACCTTGGTCTGTTTTGCTGAGTCAGTGTGTGTGTTGGACAGGATAGACTCGCCGTCATCAAATCACCGGGCTATTAAGAGTTTTGTGTTACCAGTTGAGTTTTGTGTTACCAGTTGAGTTTTGTGTTACCAGCTGAGTTTTGTGTTACCAGTTGAGTTTTGTGTTTCCAGTTGAGTTTTGTGTTACCAGTTGCCTGCCGGTAGTTCGAAGTTTCTGCATGTATGTAAACAGATAGGAATCATAACGCCAGATCAGCTCACCCCTGACACCTACGTATCTCGCTCACTGATCAGTAGAAAAAGAGGAAAGTGATTATTTAAAATCAAACATCCCTACTAACCAACACACGCCCTGTGATAATAATAGTGCCATTAGTGGAAGAAGAGAAGCCTGTGATAATTAGTGTTCTTAAAGCTACACCTGTGATATTACTACTACCTCTGTGTTCTATTGAATTATCTTTAATTGAATAAGCAGTCAAAGCACGAGTGACAATGCCTTATGAAGAGAGCGTGATCGCAAGTCGTGCGCGGGCAATTGAAAACATTTTCGAACTCTTGGCACGACTGGAGAAAAAGCGGTGGAAGGCAGAAGAATCATGGACGACTTCTACGACAGAGGCGAAATGTGCTGCACAGCCAAGTGACGGTGCCCCTGGTGACCCAGGGAAACACATAGACTATCGGCCGCAGAAGACAATGTCGGCCCCAATATTTATAAATCCTAATTATAGGATCAGTGAGAGGGGGCCTCAACTCCCGGACACGGACCCCTTGTCTGCGCCCCTCTTGTCACCACCACGGGTACCGCCGCCGCCTCTTCCTATCGGTGCTGCCAATGGTTCGACTGCCACAACAGCATACAACCACTGGAGTCATTCAGTGTGGTTGGTAAGATTCCGTGCAAGTTGTCTGAATTTCTGGCTTTTTTTTTTTTTCTTTTCGTCTCCGTGGGTTGGGGATGTTGGGGGCTGTGGAGACCATTTAGACCTGCTCGCACATCGTAAGATTTGACCATTAATGGTGAAGTGTTTTAAAGATGGGAACAAAAAAACACACAAAAACGTGGCAAGCCGGTTACTGTTCTTCTGAATGTGGAGATTTTTTTTTTAATCTTGGGCCAGCCCACCACCATCTGTCCCTTCCCAATCAGTCGATATTTTATATCTGGTACACTGGTAGTGGTACCCTGTGAAAGAACCGAACAAAAAGCATGGGACTTACTTTCGCGAATGGTATAAAATGCTTGCAAATTATTTGTTGTGTAAATTATGGTAGAGTTACAATCTAATTCAATGTTGTGGGTCAGAAGTCTAATTTTTGTTAAATATTTGTTTGAAAAATGATTATGTTGCTTGAAAAGCCTCTCTCCGTTTTGTCTAATTTTAAATCAGCTGCCAAGGTAAGGCCCTTTCTTGTTCGAGATGATTTCACTTTTTCGGACTTGGTGAGTTTGTCGTTCATTGGGACTCGGTTACATTATACGGATTGTTTCTGTCCTCACGGTCCGTCTCTAATGTTTGCCTCAAACGTGCCGTGAGGACATGCGATGCCGTGCAGTCATGAGTCTACTGTGATGCTGGGTGACGTAACCCCAATTTTGAAAATAAATGGAGCTTGTTGGACCTAACATGGGCTGACCAGCTTACGATGAGCAACTGTCCGACAGCGCGTGTCATTGGGAAGAACAGTGGCATGCTCGGACAGAGCACTTTGTTACAGGACTCGCTCTGTGCCATTGTATTGGGAAGAATAGTGGCATGCTTGGACAGAACGCTTTGTTTGTGGAGGACTCGCTCTGTGCCATTGTCAAACATTGTTGGGAAAATATGACGATTTGATGGATTCGCGACACACACACACACACACACATGACAACTTAACAGCGGACCAAACTTGAGGAAAGTTCACGTTATTGTGTAACAGAAGAAAGAGCACACGGCCCAAGGGTTGCAATCTATCCCGGGCTGAGGAAAGGTGTGCTGTGGACGAAGAGCCTTTGTGCCGACCGTCTAAAGGTTGCGTCACTTCCCTCGTTGCAGGGGCTTGTGGGTGAGACATGACTGGGTAGTATCACGAACATGCACGACCAAACCTTCCTTTCAGTGGTCGAGGAACAGCTGTGACAGAGGCGAGGGTGGGGGGGGGGGGGGGGGGGGGGGGGGGCTGTCACACCACAACATGTGTGACAAAGCCCGTCTCCTTTTACACGAATCGGAAAACAAAACACAACATAGAATTGATCTGGTCGCGTCGCGAGTGCGGTGAGTTCGGAAGCCGCTGTACGGAGTTGGGTTTTTTTTTTTTTTTCCGTTTTTTTCTTCTTTTTTTTTTCTTTCATCAGGTCTCGGCCACCGACACAAGTGTGATTGTTTCGGATTTGTCGCCAGTGAGAATTACGCAGCTGATAGCGTGCTCCCTTCTTTCCCTCATCCCCTATCCGTCTCTCTACCCCCCACCCCCCCCCCCCCCCCCCCCCCCCCCCCCCCCCACACACACACACACACTATTCTGAACTCCTTCCACCTACCTCTATCTTGATTTTAGGTTATATAAACTTTTCAGATTGTAACGTTTCTTTTTTTCTTTCTGTGTTTCTCTGTCTCTGTCCGTCTGTCTGTTTTTCGCTCTCTGTCTGTCTGTCTGTCTGTCTGTCTGTCTCTCTCTCTCTCTCTCTCTCTCTCTCTCTCTCTCTCTCTCTCTCTCTCTCTCTCTGTCAGCAGAGAGAATTACGCAGATGGCGACTGTGTTGTCTCCTTACCACCACCAACCACCCGGTCCACCTTATCTCCACTCCATTCTCCTCTATTGTGTGTTATCTGTAAACCACCTCTCTCTCTCTCTCTCTCTCTCTCTCTCTCTCTCTCATTCAGCAGAGAGAGTTACGTAGATGTTGATTGTGTGTTGCCTCACCCTCTCCTCCCGCCTTCCCTACCGTCCTTCATTCATTTCACCACTCCCATGTACACCCTTTTCCTTTCTCTCTTCTCGATTGTGTCTCCTCTCTCTTGTGTACATTCTTTCTCTCTCTCCTCTCTCTCTCTGTCTCTCTCTCTCTGTCTCTCTCTCTCTCTGTCTCTCTCTCTCTGTCTCTCTCTCTCTCTTGTGTACATCTATACCTTCTCTTCTTTTTTTTTTTCTCTCTCTCTTTTTTTCTCTCTCTTTTTTTTAAAAGAAAGACGAAGGCTCAGTTTCTGTAAGAGAATAATATGCGAGAGAGTTGGAAGGGAGGCGGGGATGGGGGGGGGGGGGGGGGGGTGTTTACCTACAATCAAGAGACGCGGGAGGGGGAAGGAGGTGGTGTGAGTCGTGACACCAACGTGTCCGGAGGGTGGTGAACAAGTTGCTGCTCGCGAAGTGTATGTGTGTGTGTGTGTGTGCGTGCGGTCGGGCGTGCGCTTGTGTGTGTGTGTGTGTGTGTGTGTGACCGTCCAGCGCTGCGTACCAGCTGTAAGAACGAACACCGGAACTGTCTCCACAGTTCATTTCACACTGGCTGCCCACTCCCCACGCTGGTCACTCGCTCACTAACATCAGTGTAAGTCACATTTCACACTGGCTGCCCACTCCCCACGCTGGTCACTCGCTCACTAACATCAGTGTAAGTCACCTTGACGTCAGTGTCGTCGGGCCGGCGTGTCATGTCCAGTCACGAACACACGACAGCCCGGTGGTCAGCAGCGTCCAGCGCTGAAGTGGAACACGCTGTGAAGAATGTCAATGAAGAAGGCACGCCGGGCACACACATAGGCACTCACGCTGGCTTACCTACGTAACGTTTGAAATGCGCACGCGTACATAAACACGTATGCACGCATGCGCGCACACACACACACACACACACACACACACACACAATGTCACTACATCACACACACAAATGCACGTGTGCCGTGTACGTAAGTCCTTGCTAGGACGCCGGGTCTCTTTCTGTATACATTAATTGGCGTCTCCTGTGCATTCTGCGCCAGTGGAACACTCTCTCTCTCTCTCTCTCTCTCTCTCTCTCTCCTCTGGTTCTGCTCTTTGCTTGGGGGTTTGTTTGTTTGTTCAGTTGCCGTCCTGTGTCTTTCTGCCTTTTGTGGCTCATTCGTCTCTCTTGGAAACCCTGTACAATTTTGTCTTAAAGAATCGGTCTACCTCTCCGGATGCTTTGTTCACATCTGATGTGACACTTCACAGTTCACACAGTCCAGAGAGGCCTCGAGAGGCCTCGACCTATCCCTTATGCGGTGTCTGTCTGTCTGTCTGTCTGTCTGTTCGTGTGATGGCTTTTTTATGTAGGCTTAAGTTGTTGTTGCATTCAGGTGGTTTTTTTCACCGTTTAAAAAGGTTTTACTTCTTTTTATAAACTGGGAGTGAAAAGTTAAGGAAACAAAGATCAGGTGTCCTCGGCACAGTCAAGTCTTGATCAATCTTTAAAGTTACCAGTAAGCTTAGACCAGTTGTGATGCTGTGACTGTCCTCTGTGGTGTAGTAGTAGTGGTGGTGGTGGTGGTTTGGTGTTATAATGTTTTGTTTTATGTTGGTGGCATTTTATTTTTTTATGACTTTTTCTCCGCCCTGAACAGGAAAAGACCCACTCAAGTAATGATAATGATAATAAGGATGATGATGATAATAATAATAATAATAATAATAAATGGTGATGATGGTGATAAGGGGAAGAACAAAAGAAGAAGAAGAAGAAACTAGTGTGTGTAAAAATCGTCCACGTCGACTTGTTAATTTTGATACTTTCAAGTAAACTAACATTCGTGAAACCGTGGAAAGTCGCACTGTTAAGTTTCTTGAGTTAATTCTGAAGAGAGAGGGGTGTGTGTGTATGTGTGTGTGTGTGTGTGTGTGTGTGTGTGTGTTGTTATTGTTTTGTTTGTTTGGTCTTTTTTTGTTCGATCGATGGATCTAAATCCAAAGAAAAAGATGAAACATGTTCACGTGTTTGTGAAGGGGGTAGGGGTGTGGCTGGCAGTGAAACGCCGGATTTGGACGGCATTCATGAAATCAAGCTAACACGTGGAAATTGTTCTGTGATCACAATACACGTCTTGTCGGATTTTGAAAAATGGACGACTCTCTCTCTCTCTCTCTCTCTCTCTCTCTCTCGCTCGCTCTCTCTCTCGCGCGCTCTCTCTCTCTTTTGTGTGTGTGTGTGTGTGTGTGTTGCCCTAGGGCACCCTTTCTCTATCCCTTTCTCGGTTATCGCAGAGAATGTGGACTTGGTGGGCGACCACCAGTCTATGTCTCCCACTCTCGCCTTTTTCTTTTCTTTTTTTTTTTTTCTTCTTTTTTTTTCAATCTCCTTCCCCTCTCGTGTTTGTCAACGTAAGATACCGATCGGAGAACTAGACGATATAAACAGTCACCATTACGGGAGAGAACTGTGTAGATAAAAGGATATGATTCAATAGACGATTCGCTATCAACTGTAGGGTCCTGTTGGCCTGAGGCGGCATGTGTTGTGTGGTCAGGTCCGCAGTTGGCGCTGATGGCAGTTGGAGTGCCACAGGATGAAAGGCGAGCGGCCAGCGTACAGAGACGCACCCCACACCGGTCCATGGGGACGCATAGCAATGAGGACACTGTCGACCCACTGACAATGACTAGAAAGACGAGACTTGAACGTGTCTGAGTGTGTGTGCGAGTTCCACAGCAAAGAAAAGCGTACGTAGAGACTGGAAAGGTTAACTGTGATATTATAGGGAACTAAAGGGGGAAACAAATCAGTCGGGAAGTTTAGTTTCAGACTAAAGAAAGAGCAGATATATGTATCCGGAAGTTTAGTTCCTGACCAAAAGAAAATAAAAAGGAAAATGAATAAATGAAAAAATATAGGATAGTTTTATTGTAGACCAAATTCCAAGCATTATGAAGTTTATTTTCGGTGGAAAAAAAACGCATGTAAGTCGCAAAGTGTAGTTCTGAATCAGAGAAAAACACTGAAGTCTAGCTCTACACCAAAAAGCAGAGCTGGGATAATCTCAAAAGTTAAGCTCTGCGCCAAAGATTAAAAAAAAAATCGGATAGATTTCGAAAGGAAGTCAGTGTAACAGTTTGAAATGGCGATTCTATTGTGTAACATTTTAATCGGTGGTTATAATGCTATTGAAAATATATTTCATAATGATATTCCTCAAACGTAATCATGAAGCTCGAGACAACTTTGTTCCTAGAGATTCAAGCAGAGATGTGGGCTTTAAGCGTAGTCTGACCAACTTTCGTGTTTAGGTGTGACTGCTTTTACGTGGAGACAAAGCAGGAAACGGATACAAGAAACAATCAGTGTACTGGTAGCAGGCACTTGTATCAAAATAGTGGAAAGCACAGACAGGTACAAACAGGCAATATTGACAAGACTGTTTAAAAAGATATGTTCTAACAGTTCGTAGGCGTACTTGTGATGAAACTTTATAACCTATACTAACAGGTGCTTCTACGAAAATGTTTACCAAGTTCTTACTTTAAACAAAACTTCCGAAAAATCAAGCAAGTACTTGGAGTACAGCTTGTTTACAAAATGAACTATGTCCATCGCCAGTGGATAGAAACGAACAGTAAGAAACTTGTCAGAAACATATTTTTACACCCCACCCTTTCGCCCCGCGTTTTTTTTTTTCCTTGGGGGGGGGGGTTCCTTCTCCTTGGTTGTTGACACAGTGTTGGTCTGCTCTGACCCCCTTTTAATTAACGTTGTTTTTGTGCACGGAGGCCGATTTGATGGGCGGATGAAAGAAACGATGGCTGATACACGGTATCTGTGTAGTCTGAATTTTGACGAGTGCCAAGATGAAGGGCGACGTTTGATTGGCTGCAGGGGGTAGAGGGGACATGTTGATTGGATGCCAGCTGATCCGAGAGGCCAATCCAGGTGCTCTGAATCTCGGAAAGAAACCGTGAAATGGATCCTGCGGCATTGCCGGTTGTAGTCTGGCATTCATCTGCCTCGGAGCGCTTTGAAAGAGGTCAAATCTGAAAACATGTCCACGTGGGATGTGGTGCAGCTGTGTGTTTCTCTTCAACAAGACCTTTGAAAGAGGTCAAATCTGAAAACATGTCGACGTGGGATGTGGTGCAGCTGTGTGTTTCTCAGACTCTTCAACAAGACCTTTGAAAGAGGTTTTGGCATTATTATGTCTAAAGATGGAAGCAAATAGCGCAACGGTTCTTGTTCTTATTGTTTTTTCTTTTCGTTCTTGTTCGTGTTGTTGTTGTTGTTGTGTGTTGTTGTTGTTCTTTCTTCTTCTTCTTCTTCTTCTTCTTCTTCTTTCTTCTTCTTCTTCTTCTCAGATAGCATTTCCAGAAGTTACGGCATAAACAGTTCCTGGCTTTGACAATTTCTGGATGATTAGGTTACAGCTCTGCATGTCTCCCCCACAGAGTTTTTATGGCGCTATCTGGAAACAATAATTGCACCTTACTCCGTTGTCACTTCATAGGGGAACAAAAGTCGCGAACGATATTACCTAAGTTGTAACTGATGATAGCTGTGAGGGTGTAGACTATTCTACGTTCTGCGTACACCAGAGCATGCCACACACACACGCACGCACGCACCCACACACGCACGCACGAACGCACGCACGCACGCACGCACACGCACACACACACACACACACACACACACACACACACACACACCACACTCACACACACACACACACACACACACACACACACACACAACACATGCATTCTCTGTTTCTGTCTTTCTTTGTCTCTCACTCTGTCTGTCTGTCTGTCTGTCTGTCTCTCTCTGTCTCTGTCTCTGTCTCTCTCTCTCTCTCTCTCTCTCTCTCTCTCTCTCTCTCTCTCTTCACACACACACACATACCAGTACCAGTACCCACACACGGGGTGGGGGGGGGGGGGGGGGGGGGGGGGGAGAGAGAGAGAGAGAGATGCCGAACAGTGCCAGAGCAGTGCCAGATGATCCCTGCAGGACGCTGATGTCAGTTAATGGGTCGGCGGCTCCAGCTGAGGTCGGGTGCGATAAGAAAAAGAGCACGGGGATGAAAGGAGAGCTGGGGGGAGGGGCGATTGGAAGAGATGGGGTTTCTGCTGCAGCAGACATGCCCGTCATGTGTATCGGCACGGCCCCGAGTGCTGGGCAGATAGCAGAGACCCGGCCCTCCGCCCTCCGTCTTCCTGCCTGCCATATATAATATGTCAGTGCCTCACCGTCTATTTTTTTTTTTTTTTTAGAGTCGAAAAGTTCTTCATGCTTTCTTCTTTTCTTTTTTTAATTTTTTTTGGGAAAATTCCAATGAGTGATCATACGTTGATGCCATATTTAATGTCAGTGCGACGCTGTCTTTTTTTTTAATAGTCAAAAGTTTTTTTCGCCGGTTTCTTTGTTTTTCTTCTATTTTTTTCTTCCTTTTTTTTTTTTTTTTCAAATTCCAGTGAGTGATCACATTTGCTGCCGTATATAAGAATCATGTCAGTGTCTCACCGTCTTTTCTGTAGTCAAGAAGGTCTTGTTTTGTTGTTGTTGTTGTTCTTCTTCTTCTTCTTTTTAAATTCCGGCGAGTGATCATACGAATCATCCGGAAAGTGATTTTCTTTTGCCTGCGCGGGATCATGGACAAGTTCTTCAACTTCAGGGTGTTTTTGTTTGTTTGTTTGTTTGTTGTTGGTTTTTTTTTTTTTTTTTTTTTTTTTTGGGGGGGGGGGGGGGGGGGGTCACTCTCTTCTTCTTGTGGGTTTGAACGATTGTTTGGAAGGCTCGTAAGTTTTCTTGACATTTCACGATCAGACTTTCTGAAATGTATACAACAAACCTGTTCTCGGTGTGTTGTAAGTGTAAGTAAGCAAAGGTAATTATTATGGTCTCAGTGTTGAGCGATGCTATGAATGACACGGAGTTTATACATTCCTTTTTTGTGTGTATTTATTGTATTATCATTATTGAGGGAAAAAATCCCGCACCACACAAGATTGAAGCAGTTTTGTCGCGCGCGCTCGCGCGCGGCGCGCGCGCGTGTGTGTGTGTGTGTGTGTCTGTGTCTGTGTGCGTGTGTGTGTTTGTCTTTGTGTGTGCGTGTGTGTGTGTGTGTGTGTGTGTGCGCGCGCGTGTGTGCGCACAGGGAAAAAGAGAGAGGAGGGGGGGGGGGGGGGGAGAGCGTTACGTGAATGAATGAGCCTACATGCGCTTGTCAAGTTATGAGCGGATGGTCTTCCTCGACACCCCCCCCCCCCCACCTCCTTTCTTCAGTGTGTTCGCGCGGGAGGGAGGGAGGGGGTTTCCTTCGCCCTCCCCCTCCCTTTTGTGGTGGTTCTGGGGAAGGGGGGGGGGGGGCGGTGTTGGCGAGAGAGAGCGAGAGAGAGAGGTGTAACGGCGTTGGGCATTTCATTAGTACTGTCTTTTCCTGTTGGGTTTTCAGTGGAAGTACACGGAAACAAGTTCTGTTGTCCCTTTTGTGTCTTGGTCACAGCTGATTACACATCAAACTCGGCAGTTTTGATACTACAGTGGACTCTTTTTTTTTTTCTTTTCTTTTTTTCCACTTTTGTGCCAAGTTGCGTGCGAAGCGGCCACCTTGTCGGCTTTCACGGCGACTGTTCATTTGTGTCGCACGCTCGCCAACCTGTTGTTATGTGGTTAGCCTCCCTCCACGAGTCCCAACTTGAGAGCAGTGAGAGAGAGAGAGACTACGTTTTTCACCGTAGTACACTCACTACACACACACTGCACTCACCTCACGGGATTTTTGTGGGCGTGAACCTAGAGGACTGGGCTTTACGGATTTCTCACAAGTTTAGTTTCTCTGTGCCTGTGTACCATGTAGCCGATGTTGGTGTGGTCGTGTCGCCTGTTGTGGTGGTGGTGCCTTCGTGTGGAGTGTGACGTTTTTATCCAGTGTATATGATGTACCATTTTGTAAGTACGCGCCAGACTCGGTCGTATTCGTCATGATGCTTTTTTTTTTTTTTTTTTTAACAACTCCTTCCCCCCTCTTCCCGATTGAATTTTTTTGTCTTAAGGATTACACTACATACCCTCCCACCTTCTCTCTCTCTCTCTCTCTCTCTCTCTCTCCTCGGGGGAAGGGGGGTGGGGAGGTGGCGAGGGGAGGGGTGCAGAAGAGAGGGGGGGGGGGGGGGGGGTATGTGAGATTTTCTGTTGAGGAAGACATCCTTTCGAATTTGGATTTTTTAATCAATGGCTTACCTGTTCGAGTTTTATGTTTCGGTTGTTTCCAGCGATGATATTGGAGGATGAATACTTGAGTTATTTGTTTTCAACGATGATATTGGGGGATGAATACTTAAGTTCTTTGTTTTCAACGATGATATTGGAGGATGAATACTTGTTCTATTCATCATCTCATTTCAATTACTAAATATGTTTTGAAGGGAGGGGGGGGGGGGGGGGGGGAGTAGACCGGACAGTCATGTTTTTCTACTTTTTTTTCTTTTGAATGTATACGTCGTTCAGAAGGGCGCCCCCCTCCACCCCCCTTCTCTTCCTATAATGTCTTCCGGTCATTTTATGAATCATGTAAATTTATTGAACAGATCAAGGACACATTAATGTTCGTTTCCCCCTCCTCTCCTATAATGTCTTCTGGTCAAACTAAGAATAATGTAAATTTATTGAACAGAGGAAGGACACATTCGTGTTCTATTAAGTTAATGGCAAGGTCCTCATTTTTTTCCTCTGTAAGAGAAGATGTTGATTCTGACGGAAAGAAACTCCTCCAATAATTCAAAGAAACCTCTGGGGTCAGTAGATTATATTCAACCCTAAGGGGCTAAATTCTGCTAGAAATTCAAGTTGACCAAAACATGTTCAACCGAAAGAAAGTGCATTAAAAAAAAAAAAGACTACAGAAAGCCTGGAGTGGAGGGGTCAGGGGTTATTTTGCCATGTTCATGTTTGTCCAGACGTGAAGTTTTGAGTTGTGTTGACGTAGTGGTAGCAGACTCGTGATAACCCGGTGTGTTGTTGTTGTGGTTGCAGAACTACCCAGGCCGAACCATGCCGGCCGCCTCCCCCAACACCACATCCTCGCAGTCGTCCACCCAATCCGGGGACGCCCTGTCCAAGACCAACCTGTACATCAGGGGTCTGTCGCCCAACACCACCGACAAGGACCTAGTCAACTTGTGCGCACAGTCAGTACCACCCGCCCCGCGCGTTTCATCTTGTGTGTGTGTGTGTCTGTGTGTGTGTGTGTGTGTGTGTCAATCGGTCTCTCTGTCTTGGTCTGTATGCCTGTCTCTTTCAATGTCTTTGCCTGTCTGTCTCTTTCTGTGTCTTTGTCTGCCTGTCTGTCTGTCTCTGTCTGTCTCTCTGTCTCTGTCTCTCTCTCTCTCTCTCTCTCTCTCTCTCTCTCTCTGTGTCATGTTTGAACACCCGTCTCCCTCTGTGTCTGTCTCCCATCCTCTACCTGTCCCAATCCTTCCCTCTCACCCCCCCCCCCCCCCCCCCCCCCCCGCGCGCGCACGCACACACACACGCACGCACGCACGCACGCACGCACGCACGCACGCACGCACGCACGCACGCACACACACACACCACACACACACACACACACACACACACACACACACACGCACACACACACACACGCACACACACACACGGTCCACATGCGCGCGCTTGATTGCATCACCATCACCTCACTCCACTGAGACTGGTGTAAACCCCTGTAACAGAATGGACGGCAACATCCACGTGTAAGTGAAGATGATTTATTGACGGATTGAAGCCCCACGGAAGATCCAGAAGGCATCCCTCCATCTATAGATTATCTTCTCCTAAAGGGGCAAATGAGGACAAAGGTCACCGGAACACGGATGACGGGAGAGGGAAGAGGGCGGCAGGGAGGGGGGAGGGGGTTGGAGCGGAAAAAAACAACAATGTCAGTGTGACACAGTCCACCTACAGGCAACGCTATGCACCTCGACCCCCACCCCCACCCCCACCCCGTTCCCCTCAGTCATTAAACTTAACAAAAATGCGAACAAATTCTCCCTTTCAGGCTGGCCCACATATGTGTGTGTGTGTGTGTGTGTGTGTGTGTGTGTGTGTTCCTCCAAATCCGCTGTGGCTACTATTAGCGAGCCGAGGAGGGGTATTAACCGCTTATTCCTCTCATTAGGCGGCAAAGGCATACGCAAATCCCGTACGGAGGAGTTCCGCATTGTAGCTGGCAAGTCAACCGAGGTACTTTTTTTTTTTTTTGGGGGGGGGGGGGGGGGAGATGGGGAATGGGACGGGGGAGTGGGAGGGAGGCTGGAGAAGGGGTGAGGGGGTCGGAAACTCGCCACTTAGACAAGAAATCTGTACAAATCAGCTTTCGGTGGAACTAGAAGCGTATGCTTTTCAGGGGTTAGTTAAGCTTTTCGGGGACTGGGGAAGTGTTGAACAGCCCAGACCTGCGCTATTAGCTTGCTCTTGACTTTTGTCCCAATATGGACGTCCACACAACTCCACGCAGTCACAGTAGACAACCCAAGTTTCATTAATGAGTTCTAATTGGGGGGGGCGGGGGGGGGGGGGGGGGGCGGCGAGCGGACTTTCAAACTCCCAGAAAGATTAGGTACGTAAGGAGGTGAATGGGTGGTGGTTAATATCTCCTCCTGTGAAAGAAAACCTATGCTGTCGAGGAACAGTAGTATGATGGGCAATACCCCATCACCCCCCTCCCCCTTCGCTCGAATCCTCCCTCCTCCTTCTCCCTTGTAAGAGAAGATATCTATTGACGGAAAAAAAAATGTTTTCAAAAGTGTTTTTGACATTTTATTACAATCAGTAGTGTTACAGACCAAATTAGTGTGATTATTCTCCAGTATTAGAAAACATGTTCTTCACACATGTTGTACATCTCTCTCCCTACCCAGACATTTAAACCCCCTCCCTCCCCCAACCCCTTCTACCCCTACCCACTTCTCTCTCTCCTCCTCCCCGACCTTTCTTTGTCTGATTCAACTGTCATAGTCTAAGTAAAGGCTTAATTGGTGTGCACAAATTCTGTCACTCGCTCACATGTCTGTGTTACTATTATGTCTGTTTTACTATTATTCATGGTATTATAACTATGATAAAATCCTTTACTATTATATCTGTTTTATTATTATTCATGGTATTAATCATGGCATTATAACTATGATAAAACCCTTTACTAATAAGTCTGTTTTACTATTATGGTATTATAACTATGATAAAACCCTTCACTGTTATGTCTGTTTTACTATTATTCATGGTATTATAACAATGATAAAACCCTTCTGTTGTAGACCATTCATTTATATGGCAGGAAAATCGTAATGTCAAAAGATTGGAGACTTCATAATTTTTTTTTAAAGTGTGAAATCTTTCTTAAATGTTCTTATCCTCCATCAAAGCTCAATTTCGATTTTTGTTTTACCCGAGGCCTTGCATCGCCGTGAGTTTTGATTTTTGTTCAAGGTCTTGCGTCCTTTTGACATTATAGAAATCTTACTTTGATGACACCACTTTAAAAACGATTCATAAGAAAAACGTTTTTGAAGGTCAAGTGTTATTGGCTGACCCTTGTAAAGAAGGGTCGTACAGAATAATACTTTGCTTATTTGTGGTCTGTGAGAAAGATGACTAATCTGTTCAGATTTAGTCGAATAATATTTCTGTAGTCAACAACTTCAAAAATATTCAAGAGAGCCGAGGTAAAAGTTTTTGGTTTAAAACATCCCACGGAAAAATATATAGGAGCTTGGAATTTGCCACATGGATAGGGCCTAAAAATCTGGTTAGGAGGTAATTAATGTTCTTGTTTCTAAAGGTCTGCTTTAAGTATTCTACTATGGCTCCCTTCGTCATGGGTCTGTCCTTGAAAATTCATACCGTACCATTGAAATGCTTGAAAATTTGAGACATACCATCTACTGTCTGTAAGAACCATGTATGATGGCAGCTGAGAAAAACTGATTGATTTATGCTGTTTGTTTCAGCTTTGGGACGATCACATCAACCAAAGCAATAATCGATCAAACGACTAACAAATGTAAAGGTAAGAGCACATATGTATCCACTCTGTCGAACGATTAAGTTTTCTTTGAAGTGTGGCCTATTGAGACAAGAGGAGATTATGTTGGTTTTTATTAGTTTAATAGGTTTAGTTGTTTTATTTTTTCTTTGCATGTCTTTGTGTACTAACTTTTTGCGGAGCATGAGTGAGAGAGGGAGGGGGTTGAGAGAGAGAGAGAGAGAGAGAGAGAGAGAGAGAGAGAGAGAGAGAGAGAGAGTGTGTGTGTGTGTGTGTGTGGAGAGGAGAGAGAGAGAGAGAGAGAGAGAGAGAGAGAGAGAGAGAGAGGAGAGAGAGAGAGAGAGAGAGAGTATGTGTGTGTTCGCATGGCAACGTGCGTGCTTTTAGGGGCACTGTCCATGTTATAATGTTTTAATTCTACATCCACACTTTGGCCTAACAGTACGCACTTACTGCCTTATTGTGTGCTTCTTGTGACACACAGCCTCGTGAAGCGAGAGAAAGTGGCAGAAGTGAAATGACTTGCTGGCATATTGCATTTCTCACCTGAAGACATCCCTCCAGAGAATGAAGCATGAGCTGCACGTCAATTGGAACAGGTTGCCTCGCGCCACCCTCTTGTGGCTTGTCCCAAATCAGATGAACGCTCCGGGACAGAGCCCCCTAACTCAAAACCCAGCACGACAGTTGAAAGGGAGCTTGTTTGTAGAAGAATATAGGCACAGAGAGCTTTTTTGGGTCACTCGTTTAAAGTTTGTTGTTTCCCTTTGCCCGCCTTTGGCGTCATGTTAAATCCATTTCCCACAGATATGAAAAGAAAAGTGGGCGAGAATAGGCTGTTTGCTGAGGGAGGGGAACTGTGCAATGCAGTGTATTACACATCGCGCCTCCCCCTCCCCGCTCACCCTTTTTCTTTTTTAAAAACACATTTGAGGAGGAGCTCTTACCACTATCAATACTGCCAAAGATAACACACTTACCTATTGAGAATGTGGTCCACAAAGCCTCTTCAGAAAGGGGGGCTGGGCTGTGCAGTGTACACACACTGGGTGGAAGAGTCCGAGTTTAGTTCGCTGTCAACCTCTTCTTCTGAGTGTTTGCTGTCAAAGGTTTTCATCAGCACTGGTGGGGGCTTTCTTCTCTGGCGTCTTCTGAATAATCGGGCTTTGGTGCTTTTGTTGACACTAATTGTTGTAGCCCTCCGTCTCCCCTTCTTAACACCCCCTTCCCCTCCTCCCTCTTTCTCTTTCTTGGGAAAAGGGTTACGAGTGGCCTGTAGATCTTTCACACATGCTGTTCACAATCGTGCATGTACATCACAAACAGTTGAAAACCAATGTTATCAGACACAATGCGAACGGATCTAACTAAATTTCATATGAATAAATTACAGGGACCTGTTAAACTGGCTTACTCAGATCCTTGGACATGATTTTCAAAAAGTTAGGTGGAAGCACTTTGTCCATTTATTGAACATACATGAATGAAAGAAAACCAAACAATCCTTTCACTGGTTACAGTGTATCATGTGTAAAAGTAAAAACGGCTAGACATAAGTCTCTGAAGAGTATGCCGTTTGACAGCATGGAATAGGACTGTGTAGACGGACAGTTTTCAGTGTATTTTGTCGGGGGCTGGGCTAGAAGACAGTCGGTACTTATCTGTGCCTCAAATACAGCATCGTGCCATGCCAGAGCTTCTTTTTTTTTTTTTTTTAAAGCTGATTCCAGATCACAGTTGCACTACAGAGAAAAACACAAAGTTTGATTTTGTTATTGATTATTGCTAGCTGCAAGGCATCTGACTGTGCAGTGAATGAGATCCCCGGTTCAACTCATTTAACGAATCGGTTCAACTCATTTTACGAATCGCAGAACTGCTTGCCTCATCTAATGTGTCCACACTGTGAATTAACTCGAGTTAACCAAAGCAAGCTATTAAAGCTGTGCATACACAACTGCACTTGTAACTAACGCCTGGATACATGTAGATGTAATCATTGTATGTATACTACGCACGACTGCAGCATTTCAGAAAACAACCTGAAACACACACACAAAACAAGTGCAAAGTAGCATTTAGATAATGTGCAATCCGAAAGAGATCGGGGAGTTATCGACAAACAAGTTTTCTTCAGACATCACAAATAACAGGCGTAGAAAATGCACAAAACAATACTCCTCAGAGACCTTCAGAGTCAGAAGGAGAAACAGTACTTCCCAGATGACCGTCGGTGTCATTAGGAGAAACAAAACTCCTCAGATGGTTTTCGGGTCAGCAGGAGAAACAATACTCAGATAGTTGTCGGGTCAGCAGGAGAAACAATACTCCTCAGATGGTTGTCGGGTCAGTAGAATAAACAATACTCAGATAGTTGTCGGGTCAGTAGGAGAAACAATACTCCTCAGATGGTTGTCGGGTCAGCAGGAGAAACAATACTCCCCAGATGGTTGTCGGGTCAGCAGGAGAAACAATACTCCTCAGATGGTTGTCGGGTCAGTAGGAGAAACAATACTCCTCAGATGGTAGTCGGGTCAGTAGGAGAAACAATACTCTGATAGTTGTCGGGTCAGTAGGAGAAACAATACTCCTCAGATGGTTGTCGGGTCAGCAGAGAAACAAGACTCGGATAGTTGTCGGGTCAGCAGGAGAAACAATACTCAGATAGTTGTCGGGTCAGTAGAAGAAACAATACTCCCCAGATGGTTGTCGGGTCAGCAGGAGAAACAGTACTCCTCAGATAGTTGTCGGGTCAGCAAGAGAAACAATACTCCTCAGATAGTTGTCGGGTCAGCAGGAGAAACAAAACTCCGCAGATAGTTGTCGGGTCAACAGGAGAAACAATACTCCTCAGATGGTTGTCGGGTCAGCAGGAGAAACAATACTCCTCAGATGGTTGTCGGGTCAGCAGGAGAAACAAAACTCCTCAGATGGCTGCCAGCAGGAAAGTTCTGTTGATGACGGCTATCTGCGAGTACTGTTTTGTGCATTTTCTCCCACTGTCATTTGTGTTGTCTGAAAAAGATGCATTTCTCGAAAATTAATTTTGTCTGCTTCGTGTGCATTAAAAAATATTGTTTGCCTCTAATTTTGTGTATTTGTTTGTATTTTAGCTAATTGTATGGGTCAGTATATAGAAAAAAGATACTTTGACAACGGGCCTATGGCTTGAAACGTCAGTTTTCTCACAAATGGATTCGACTACCACCAAAAGGTTTTTATAAACTTTATTATTTTTTCATTTAAAAAAAAGATGTTGAAAATTATGGTGACTGCTTGTTGACGTTTTCTTTTTTCACTGTTTGGTCGTCTTATCGTGTGATAACATCTCTTGATCATTGACTAGATGGTAAGGGAGGTGTGACAGGTTCACAGTGTTGTAGCTTGATTGGGGTTAGGTGGTGTGTTGTTGTTGTTGTTGCTGTTTTTGTGTGTTATTGTCTTTTGTTGTTGTTTTTGTTGGTTTGTTTTGTTTTGTTTTTTTTTCGCTAGCACAGTAGGCCTACATGACTTAATACACTCTACCGAAACGGTGCATGTAGACTCATCGTGCATAGTCTCCGCATCGATATATACGTGTGTGCAGCAATGACCTAGATTACAATGTAGATTTTTAGGATCAGAAGCTTGCTTGAAGTGGAGCATGAATCACCTGTAATTGGGAACTGTCGAGCGATTGTTTAGTGGCAGGCCCCTCCCTCAGACTGCCCTAGGTCAAGCTCTCAACGCACAATTTCTGTTCGGCCTGGAGTGCCGCCGTAATCGCGCACAGACACGTGAACTTCGATTGCAGCAGATGATTGGTCGCAACCTCGAGTTTCATAGGAAGCTTCCTTTTCCTGTGCAGGCTGTTGAAGAGTGCATGTTGTGTGCCTGGCTGTTGCAGGGTATGGCTTTGTGGATTTTGACGCCCCAGGGGCGGCGGAACGTGCGGTACAAGCATTACAGGCTCAGGGAATTCAGGCTCAGATGGCTAAGGTAAGGCATGTTTTTCTCTTCGTTGGATGATGACGATACATGCAGACAGTTGTGATTGTGGACTGGGGTGGATATGAAGCTGGGTGGTGGTGTGGTGATACTGTATTGCATAACATCCATGAACTTGGTGGTACTCTGTTGGTGGAATGTTGTGGGTGGTGGTGATGGTGCCGTTGGTGGTCAGATAGTGGTAATGTACTGATGGGATGTTGACGATGTGATGATGGTTAGGTTGTGGTAGTATATTCATGAGATACTGACTGGTGGTGGTGCTGGTTTTGATGTATAGACAGGATATTGACTCTTGACAGTATTGGTGGAGACGGTGGTGACAGAGGTGTTATGAGGGTAGTGGGACTGTGTTAATGGACAGTCAGCAGACGGTAGTGATGGGAAAAGTATTGAAGGTCAAAATGGGTATTGGTGTTGGTTATGTAGATGATAGCACCCATGATAATCTCCCCCCCCCCCCCCCCTCCCACCCAACATTGCCTCCAGTGCATCAGCTGCGCTATAACCAACACCATGACATGATGATGGTGGGGAAAAGACCCTTACCTAAGGCGACCCTCAGACGAAGGAGACATTTACCGTGTTGAGACAGTTGGCTGACACACACTCCGCAGACGTAGCTAGTCACACACAATACTCACTGTTAGGACACTTGCATACCTGACCTTTTACTTTGCTTCATGCGCGCACACTCGCGAATGCTACGGTTCAAACGAAGAAGCATCGAAGAAATTGATGTCATGTCATCGTGATATCAATACAGAATAGAACTTTGGCAGCGGTCAAACACTAGCAGCAAGACAATAATGCTTTAATACGAATGTAGATACCTGTTCATACACCTGGTTATTCAGCCCAGCTGACATACCTATACTGTTACTGATCGTCGCTCTACAAGAGCAGCCTACACGTGCGTCGTTCAACAAAGTCTCACACTTGAATAAACATGTTTTTTGCCCCACATTTAACCTGATTTTAGGTAGTTGAAGGCGCTGCTTCTTTGCGTCTGTAAGACAGTCTTTTGAATTCTCAGCATGCTAATTAATGATTACTCTGTGTGAACGAATTCATTACTGAATGGACGTGAGTGAACCAAACGCCATTTTGGAAGGAACGTAAGCCTTGCAATGGTCCTGATCCGGGAAAGCGGTTGTGATTGGCCAACTGCAAGCAGTACTGGTAGGGGAAGAGAACCGTATAGAATACCGTTCTAATCTGCCAGCGATCCTTTCGCAGTGCAATGGGCAGGTTTGCCCAATGCTTGAAGCCGTATTGCTCAGCCCGTCACGCCCCGAAACTTGCTTCGTCTGCAGGCCTCATAACTGAACGAACCATTGATTGGTCTGCAGGCCTCATAACTGAACGAACCATTGATTGGTCTGCAGGCCTCATAACTGAACCAACCATTGATTGGTCTGCAGGCCTAACTGAACCAACCATTGATTGGTTCTGAACCGAGATCATAATATAATGAGGTACAATAGATTTTCTCTTAATTTTCAGCATTCTACTTTCAGTACAGTTGTACTTTGCTCACTCTGCCGTGGGTTGTGATGATGAAAATCATGAAAACCGTGCTTATAGGTAGTTGGCTTGGGTTAAAAAAAAAAAAAAAGGCAAGAAAAAAAACGAAACGCAAATAAACAAACCGCTTACTTAACGATCAAATTTTGCCTATGTGGAGCAATTTCGGGCATTTAGTTGCTTTTCTGTTTCATTTCTACACTGGGGTGTAAGCTGATGGCTTGTAAAATGGGTGTGGTATATTGCAAGCCGTAGTAATAGGGTTAGATTTTGTAAGATGCTGTGTGTGTGTGTGTGTGTGTGTATAGACATACGATGGAAAGGAGTGTGCATCCATGCATGTGTGTGTCCTTGTGAGTGTGAGTGGGTATGGGGATGGGCCTAGGAACATAATTGGCTCTGTCATGAAAATCGAATTTTGCAATCTCCCCCTCCCCTACCCTAGAGTTTTACGGGAAATAAAGTGTGTGTGCGCGCGCGCGCGTGTGTGTGTGTGTAGGCGCATGTGCGTGCATGCCAGCGCACACACTCGTTCAGACTGGCGAAGCTGAGTTTTTGTCTTTCCCCTACAAGTGTTTCCAGACAAGTGTGTGTGTGTGTGTGTGTGTGTGTGTGTGTGTGTGTGTGTGTGTGCCTGGGTGTGTAGGCGCACGAGCGTGCGTGCCAGCGCACACACTCGTTCAGACTGGCGAAGCGTTGACTTTCTCCTACAAGTGTTTCCGGGCAAGTGTGTGTGTGTGTGTGTGTGTGTGTGTGTGTGTGTACGCGCGTGTGTACGCGCGTGTGTATGCCTGAGTGTGTAGGCGCACGTGCGTGCGTGCCAGCGCACACACTCGTTCAGACTTGCGAAGCTGTGTCGTCGTTGGCTTTATCCTACAAGTGTTTCCAGACAGGCTCACCCAGCCCTGTGCAGCCTGTGCAAAGTGTGGGTCGGACATGCTGTGTTGTAGTCCTGACCTTTCTCAGCCCTGTGGGCCCCACCTCAGCACCTGAAACCCGAGCTGTCTGGGTCAGGACGAAGGGGCGATAACAGTTCGGGCATAGGGTCGCCATGGCCGTGCATGCTCTGAATGAGGCGTCTCTGTGTGTGTGTGGGTGGGTGGGTAGAGTATGGGAGGGGTGGGGCTGGCTATTGCAGACCCAGAGCAGAATCGCGTCACCATTTGGAGTTATGACTTTGCAGCCCTGGACGGCGGTCACGGCGCCTCGCTTAAGAGAGAGAGAGTGAGAGAGAGAGAGGCTGAGATGAGATGAGAGAGAGAGAAAGAGAGAGAGAGAGAGATGAGATTGGATGGGGAGGGAGTGTATGTCCAGGAACGTAATAAAAAGCTCGTTCGCTATACCACCCCCTGCCCTCCTTCCCTCCTCCCTATACCCTTCTTTCTTACGCTGTATACTTTTCAACACGTGAAATACTCGTGATCAGAAAATGTTAACTGAAATGAGGTATAGACCTGTTACAGTTCAGCTGGTGCTTCTACATTTATGAACAGTAACAATAATGATGATAATGATACATATGATAACAGCAAAAGTGATAATAACCAGAAGAAACAACACAAAAAGTAGTAATGACCAACACAGAAAGGTTGAGAGAACCTGTCGGATCATAATGGGCATGCCCAGGGTCATTATTCTACCACCCCTTCCACTGCCACTTCACCCTTACCCCCACCTTCCTCCCGCCTAACCCCCCCCCCCCCCCCCCCCCCCCCTTTTCCTCCTCTACCCCATTTCCTGCCATCCCCACTCTCACGGTCCCTTGTCCCCCAGTTCGTTAGAGGTCCCTAGGCTCGTTAGAGGGGTTTCGGTGTGGGGCGGGCGGTCACGCAAGGTGAGAGTTGATCAGGCTCCAATTAGGCTCGTGTCATTGAGCGCCTTGAGGATGGGCAGATTTTCACTTCTTCTATTTCAAGCCCGGCACTTGTCACAGTCCTGCGTGTCTCGGGTTACTAAGCTTTCGGGCCGTGTTTCTTCAGTTCGTCGTCGTCGTCTTCTCCACGAAGATCGTCTGTTCGTTCTTTGAACTTTTGAGGTCCTGCATCACTTGCGTTCTAGTCATTCTCCAAAGGTCGAGTTCACCCTGGGGATCAGGTGTCTTGGCAGTGTGAGTCGACCTGGTTAGTTTATGGATGTTCCTGCTATTACATTAGCAGGTAGGCGTCTATGATAATAATAATAATAATAATAATGAATACTTATATAGCGCCTATTCTCGGCTAGAGGCCAAGCTCTAAGCGCTTTACAATCAACACTCGTTTACACAACGGGCTGCCTACCTGGGTAGTGCCGACTGAAGAGCTGCCAGCTGGCGCTTCATTCAGTCGTTTCCCGTGTCATCCAGTCAGTTTCGTTCAATATCGATCACTCATTTTCCTTACTTCCTTCATTCTTTCCATTTCTCACGCAGGGTGCATGCTATGTGTAACGTGTCATCCATACCAACGGCCAAACTGGCCTTCTCTTCCGAAAGTTGGTGATGGGATTTTACGTGTGTGCAAGGTGTTATGCGTGCGTTATACGGAACCTCGGTTTAGAGTCTCATTCGAAGGACTGTATGGGAAATGGAGTCAGAACCAATGTTAACTCCGAGGGAAAACTCCCCCTGTACCGAAACGCCCCGGCGGAGGTTCGAACCCGCAACCCCAGGATCACCAAGATTACGAGTCAGGCGCTCTACCACTGGGCTATACCGGCTCTCTATGAGACGATTGAAAGAAACGGAATGGCTTCAAACTTTGCAGAATAATTAAATTCACTCATCAGGTAATTTTGAGGACATCCAGAACTATGAATGAATAAATGAATCTTCTGTTTAACGTGTTTTCACCCTTAGTGATATTACACGGTCAGAACTATAAAAGGTGCGACTAAACGGAACAAGTGCCAAGTAGCCTATAATCTGT
>CM031597.1:61661035-61676035 GCA_018398815.1 Conus ventricosus | reverse complement strand
TGTCGCTGGAAGCAGCTGCAGTGGGTGGTTGTGGACTGGAAAGAGGAAGTCTGGCGATGACGGTCTATATGTTATACACCTGCTGCTGCCGATGGAATTTGAATGAAAAATAGCCGGTCCGGCAAGGTGGAAGTGGCCGATGCTTGTGGCAGGGAGATTGACGTGTAGTGAGAACAGGGATGGAAGGGGGGGGGGGGGGGGGGGGGGGGCAGTGGTTGTTGCCGGACGAGATTGCCTGTAGTCCAGTCATGTTGCCAATTCAGATCTTAAATATGCGGAGTATACACACTCGTCAGTGTTTCAAAGGAGAGCATGCAGTGTTCATTCATCCCCTTCCCCTCTCCACATGTATGTACATGCTTGTGTAAAGTGATAGAGGGGAAGGAGTGCCATGTCTGTGTTAACATTCCCTTCAACAATTACAGTAGTGAGTACTTTTAGGCCTACTTTATTCGCCTTTCAGGTTGATTTATTCATAACGGTTACCAGTCTTGTTTCTCCTTTTTCATCTCGTTCATCTTCGTTTTCTTCTTCCGCTTTCTACTTCTTGTGATAACTGGTATATATGTATGTAGCAGTATTCGTTAGAAATACAGGTTTCTCTAGCCAAGTTCAGAGGATTTCAGCTCAGTCTCTTCGTATCTCATCCCACCCCCACCTCTCTCTCTCTCTCTCTCTCTCTCTCTCTCTCTCTCTCTCTCTCTCTCTCTCTCTCTCTTCTCTCATCCGCCTCCATTATGCATTACAGGTCGCATAGCATGTTTTAGTTGCGAAGTTGACTATTCCACATTGTGTGATTATTTTGCTTCTTCTCCACTTTAAGGATGTATTGTGGATAGGTTTAATAAATTCCTCGTTGTTTGTTTATTAATTATTTTTGTTATATCATTAGCGTGTTCTACAGTGGGCCGGCGTTCAGACCCCACCCCTAACCCTCAGTCCCAACCCGTTCATCCACCCTCTTCCTCACTCGTATGTACTCCAGTCCTTTCCTTCTCAAGGACCATGTAAATAAGGTGGCATTTGAAGAGGGTCTGTTTGTTTTGTTTTTTTATTCGATTCTAACGTGATCGATGACGCTTTTTGCCGTTATGCGACCCCAACCCTTCCCCTTCCCTCCAGCCGCTTCCCTGCCAGCGGTGGGGCGGACAGGACGTCGGTGGCGGCTGGCGGTGGTGCTTGATGCAGTGCAGCAGCTGGGTGTCGTGTGTGGGTGACGGATCACCACCTGTAGCCTTCATTTACAATTCCCCATCACTAACTGTCCGCTCGCCTCCAGCCTCCGCCTTGTTTAATCCACGTGTGACTGCCCCCCTCTTCCTTACCCGCCACTTCTCCCTCCCCTACACTCCCCCCCCCCCCCCCCAGCCCTTACCCGCTCCCCCCCCCCTCCCCTTCCCCCCTTACTCCGTGCTCACCCGTTTCTGGACCCGGCCAGCTGTGCGTCCCATGACGTGGACCGTTGAGCCAGCCTGGATTCACTTTTACTGGCTGTTCATTTGTCGTGGTAGTTTGTCACACACATGCGGACAAACACCTATCAGCCAGCGTGTGATGGACGTGTAGCCTTCACCCCCCCCCCCCCCTCCCCCCAAATAGAATTGATTAGTGTACGGGGCTGATTGTTTTACTCCTAGTGTGAAGAAGTGCGTTTGGTTTACTCCTAGTGTGAAGAAGTGCGTTTGAATTCGTCACTGACTTGCAGTCAGCAACTGTTGGTAGATAACAGCTGAAATCAAAAGGAGAACGTTGGTTTAATTGGGACAGGAGGTTTGATGAATTGAGGGTGTGAAAACAAGTTTCTTCCCCCAACCCCAGTCCTCTCTTTCACGCAATCACGCATGCACGCATGCAAACACACACACACACACACACACACACACACACACACACACACCACACACACCACACACGCGCGCGCGCGCACACACACACACACACACACACACACACACAACCACACACACACACACAGAGGGCGGGAGGGAGAGAGAGAAACAGAGAGAGAGAGAGAGAGAGAGAGAGAGAGAGGGAGACGCACAATTATGATGCTATGATAATGCTAAACATAGTTATGGTCCTGCTAAAATGCTGTTCAGAACCAAATGATCACTTAACGCGTGACCATAGTAGATCCAGTGCATATTGCATTTACATAACCCATTATACGAAGAAATGTCAAAGTCTTGCAAATAAATGTCAGTGTCTTGCAAATGAAATCACACGAGGATAAAAAAACACGCACAGGCGCACGCACGCACGCACGCACGCACGGCACGCATGCACGCACACACACACACACACACACCCACACACACACACACACACACACGGGATTAAAAACTAAGTACGTCGTACGTTTTTGTCCACGGGCTATATAATAAAAACGCCACTGAAGTTGGTGAATGAAATGGCTTCCATTCTTTCGGGCCCAAAGCGGTCTCGACACAGGCGGCTTTTCTCCAAACCCCAAGAAATGAATCCCCATTGACAGAGTCCGTCAACATTCCAGCAGTGTATTCGAAACCTCGGGAATGACAACATTTTTTCTAAATCTTACCCGGTGTCGTTTTTGTCACGAGAACCTGTGCCCCCGGGTGTGTTTAAACATGTGGTGATTGAAAGAAGGGGGCTTTCAGAGGGGGGGGGGGCACGTGCCTGCCATGTTGGTTCGGCTCTTTGGACAACAGCCGTCGTTGGAAAAGTGCCCGACCGCATTGGTCTGGGTGAAGTGGGAGGGGGAAAAGAACCAAGGCAAATGGGGACCGAGTAGAAGGTAGCCAGCTGAGACCTTACTTGTGGACTGTTTTCAAATGTCCAGTCCATTTAGAAGATAGCCAGCTGAACCATATTGTGGACTCTTTCAAATGTCCAGTCCAGTAGAAGATAGCCGCTGAGACCATACTTGTGGACTGTTTTAAAATGTCAAGTCCAGTAGAAGATAGCCAGCCGAGACCAAAACTTGTGGACTGTTTTTCAAATGTCCAGTCCAGTAGAAGACAGCCAGCCGAGACCTATTTGTGGACTGTTTTCAAATGTCCAGTCCAGTAGAAGATAGCCAGCTGAGACCATACTTGTGGACTGTTTTCGAATGTCCAGTCCAGTAGAAGATAGCCATGCTGGACCATACTTGGACTGTTTTCAAATGTCCAGTCCACGTCTTTCCAGTGTGTTCTCGTTGATTGTTTTCCCCCCAATCATGTACGATCTAAGGGGTTTTGTTGTGTGTTTGTATTTCCGGTCTCATCCTTCGTGCCTGTCACTGGGGGTGGTATTACACCTATGTGAAGATTCCAGAGCTTGCGTGTCGCAACCCACATCCGGATTCACCTTGTTCCAGGCCAGCTGCCGTAGGGAGCTCTCAATATTGGGTCGTTGCCGAGTACTCAACGGTCACGGGACACAGTCATTGCACTGCTGCTGAGCCACTTCTGTGGTGTCTCTTCCGATCAAAAAAAGAACACAGGACACACGTTGTTTACGCCCCAAACTGTCAAAAGTTTGTGGAACCAGCGGGGAATGGTGCTCAGAGGAGATAGGGGTTCCAGAGGGCTACTGTTGTCGTGTGTTTGTTTTACTGCAAATGCTTTTCGATTGGGGCCGACTGATTTAAAAAACTCTCTCTCTCTCTCTCTCTCTCTCTCTCTCTCTTTTCTCTCATCTCTCTCTCTCTTCTCTCTCTCTCTCTCTCTCTCTTTTCTAATTGATTGGTATTGTTTGCACACACACATGCAGACACGCACACACAAAAGTAACCACACTCACACTCTCACATACAGACCGCACACACGCGCACACACACACAACACACACACCCACACACACACCACACACAAAACAACACACACACACCACACACACACACTATGCACCTATGCACACGCAGAGAGAGGGAGAGAGAGTTTTCGTTAGAAATGGAAAACATCAAACCTCACACCACAAACACATTCCAGGTGATCCACACCTACTCCCCACCGCACAAACACCCCACACACACACACACACGCACACACACACACACACATGCGCACACATGCACGCAACACACACACAATATGCACGCACACCACACTCACGCACCACACACACACACACACTCGCCACACACAATCACCCCACACACATCACACACACATACACATCACACACACACACACATAAACACACACACACACATACACACACACACCCCAACACAAAACACTCGCACACCCCCACACACACACAAACACACACACAACACAAAACAAAACCACACACACACACACATATGTGGAAAGGGACGGAAAAGAGAGAGAGAAAAGAGAGAGAAGGGGAGAGAGAGAGAAGGAGAGAGAGTTCCCTACCCTCCCGCCACCCGACATAGAGTCCCCGCCTGATTGAGAGAGAGAGGGCCAGAAGAATGCAGCACTTTCAACAGAAACATGTTTTGACAGGAACCATGAGTGTTCCCTATCAATAGCAGAATATTGAGGGGGAAAAAAGAAAAAGGAAGGAGAGTGGGGGGGGGGGGGGGGGTGGAGAATTGGAAGGGGTGGGTTGGAGGTGGGTTAAAATTGGAGGAGAACAGCAGCGGAAGGAGTGAGGAGGAAGTGAGCGGGTGTAATCGGGTGTTTCTTCCAAACAGAGGTACAGAATTGGCAGTACCGAACCAAACGGTCGTTAGATTGTCATTGCTCACCGGCGGAACTGATAAGGAAGATGGTAGCTCATTGTGGACATTGCCAGTGGCTGGGGGGAACCCAAAACGACCGGGGTTTGGAATCTTTTGTGTGGCAGTGTGGATGGGATCCTATCGCCTTTGGTGCAGATCCTTGTTTACACCCCCGGGACTTGATCGAGAGCCTAGCATACTCCGGTTGGAACCATATCCCAGATAGTAGAAAGGAAACACCCGGGGGGGGTGAGGATGGGAATTGTCGGAGGGAAGGGATGGATTTGGGGGGGGGGGGGGGGGGGGGAAAATATTACAGGAAACATCAATTACATTTAAGCTTTTGCAAAACTGTTCCCCCCCCCCTCCCTCTCTCTCCCCTCTCTGTTGCTCTTGCTGTTTCGCTTCCTAATTACTTCAACGCATTCTTCCTTGCGCTGAACCCTAAGCGATCTGAAGCGATCAAAGCTAAGTGAATTTCATTGTTTTATTCGTTTTGTATCACCGAGGAGGGCCTAAGAGGTCGAAACGCGTTGTGTTTTGTCTTGTGACTCGTTTGTCCATGTTCTCTGGGCGGTTCGCTAACATTTATTTAAAATTTGTTTAGATTTCCGCCTGCTGTCGTCTCGCCTTGCAACTAGATCCTAATTACTTATCGACCTATTTTCCTGTCTATGCATACATTTTTTTTTTTTTGTCAGCAAAGACATTTCCATTTACTCTTACCAGTAATTTGTTGCTTTATAAGCATAGCCTGATCCAGCCAAGGAAAAAGTCATGTGCTGAATAAAAAAAATATAACATGCTTACAGTGGGCAAGAGCCTCGTACTCACATTCTTCAGATTACTTTGTTCTCCTCCTTCTGTTGATTAGAACTAGGTTATTCTTTCCTTTTTCCTTTTTTTTTTTTTTTTTTTTTTGGGGGGGGGGGGGGGGGTGTTTTGTTTTGTATTTTGTTTTGCTTTTACATACTTATTGAGTTTCTCTTACATGAAAAGGGAAAATAGGATTTACAGTTTGCAATTTGTGTATCACCGTGATTTCTTTCAGTAAAACAGGCCCGCAGATTTGGAAATAAGTTGATGAGATATTGGTTTAGGCAAACGGGTCATCCGATTGTCCAGCTTGAATGGGAAGTTATGAAGCTGAATCTTCCACTACAAGGTTTTCTAGGCTTCTCAAAAGTTCAGTCGCCCTCACTGTGAGGGTTGTTTTGTCTGGGTGTTTCAAGCACACTGTAATCCCCTTTTCCTCCTTCGTTTAACTCTTTCCACCTGGCCCCCCTGACCTGGTTGGGTACTGCCCGCGAGAACTCAGGCTCGGGCGTCAGTCTTGGTTCTAGTCTAGCACATCTACTCTTTTTGTTTAAGTTGTTTCCGTGTATAAATACAAGGATATTATTTGAAGCGTTTTTTTGTTTTTGTATAGTGTGCTTCTTGGAGTGAGTGAGTTTTGAATGTTACGGTGACTTATCTCAGTTGTTTTTTTCCCTTCTGCACCATGAGCCAGCGAAGCTATGTTACATTCAGGGCATTTTAGATAAAATCATAGTGGGTAATTTGGTAACACAGAAAAACACATATTTTAAATTTACCCAAATTGCAGAAAATGTATTTGCCGATGACAAAGGTGCAGTTGTTTTCCGTATTTTAATCACAACATTAATGATACAACATGCCAGACAGAAAAAGGAAGTGCTGATGAGTGATAAAGGATCTATTCCCTTCCCCCCCCCCCCCTTCTTTTTCTATTGGGGACAATGCATTACTGGTAATCAAACCAAAAAAATGTATGTGTTTGTAGAAAAAACTAATGTAGTGGTTTCCCTTTTTTATGTACTGTTTAAAGTTATGACAGTTCGAGTAACAGTTCCTTATACTGAATGAAACAGTCAAAATATGCCAGGGTGGGAAACCAATGCAATAGGTACGTCAGGTTGTGTTGAAAGGGTTAATGCCTTCACGGCACTTAAAGGGTAAAGGTTTTGTTTCTTTGTGTCTCAAAACTGAGATCCATGTCCTTTCTTTTTATTTTGTTCACTTTTACAGATTATTTAAAAAAAAAGGATGCCTACAACTTAATTTTCAACATAGCGGTGTTTTGTGTGTGGCATGCGTGCTTGCGTGGTATGAGTGCGGTATATGTTAGAATTCATATTTTTAAACAGAAGGATAATAATCATATGGGAAAACGTTAAAGACTTCAACATAGTACTGTAGTTAATGTATTATATTTGCAGGGTATGGAATACAGTATTCTGGTTTTTAGAAAAGGCAAAGGGAAAAAGAGGCTTTGGTTGAATTATGGCTGTACACAGATACTGCCGTACCAGCGTGATATTTACTTGATAAGGGATTCTATTTTTTGCAGCGAAGACTCCAAGCTTGAACGATAACCTTTTGATGTATTAAGACTCCAAGCTTGAACGATAACCTTTGATGTATTACGCCAGTTCTCTCTTTCCACCCCCAGTATTTTCCTGCTTTGCTGTTTATGTATACTCAGTCCTGCGTTTTATGTCTTTCATTTTAGCCTGCGACCCAGGTGTGACTAAGACTTGCAGTGCAGGAGGGACCATTTCCGGGTTTTATCCGAAACCTATCAGACGGGGGGCTCTGGGGTTGCCAAAGCTATTTTCATACTTCCGCAGCTTAGATTTAGAAGCTTGGCTTTAAGATCAAGTATCTGTTTCCGTCCACCTTGAAGCAGAGGCAAAATGTTTGTTTCTCCCACCTTACAGGCTTATCTTGCATATCCAGGGCAGGCTGGTCCCTTTTGTGCTTTTTTTCCCCCGAAATGGGTATTAGTAAGTGACATATTTAAGAGATCATCTGTAATTTAGGAGATAGGTTTGAAGTGAAGCAGCCAGCCACATAAACTGTGAGTTGTCCTTGCTTGATACGAGTGACTTTGTTAAAAGTGCCTTCAAGGGGAACAAAGAACTGGAAAGGCAATAACAGAAAACATATGCAAGAGATTTAGCTGGTGATGTGAATGACAGCATTGTCTTTGGGTTTTGCTGTTGGTTAGCAAAAGAAACGTGATTGGTTCAGAAACATGTGAATTTAAAAAGTAAAAAAACCTACCCATACACCTCCTTTCCATCCAGACTCGCTCCCTCATGCCTCCCATCACTCTAACTGTACCACTTTTATGCCCCCCCCCCCCCCCCCCTTCCTCTCCATTCCACTCACCTACCTACACTTAAGCTTCTACTCAACAGTAAACCAGTGTGCTAAATATGTAAGTTACTACATACATAGGCAACCCCCCACCCCCCCCCCCCCCCCCCCCCCCAAATACATGACTGTAATACAAGGTGTTGATCTGTACAGATCAGTCTCTCAGCTTTGTTGTCAGTATGGAGCATTCATCTGTGAAAATTTGAAAGAATAGGAGAGAGAAAATCTGAGCAATGAATATTTGACAGAATACCATGGGAAATGACTGAATGTAGCACCAGCAAACAGTTCTTCAATCAGCTGTGCCTAAAAAGGTAGCCCATTGTGTAAAACACAGCATGAATTATAAAATGCATAGAGCTAGGTCTGTACTCGAGGATTGATGCTATCTATACTCACAATAATGATGATGATGATAAAGATAGATGGGAAAACAATCTGGCCTCTAAATGATGGTTTTGCTGTGTTGTGTGTTGCAGCACACGGAACAGGACCCTACCAATCTGTACATCGCCAATCTGCCAATGCACTTTACTGAGAAGCACCTGGAGAACATGTTCAAGGATTATGGAACAGTCATTTCTACCAGAATTTTACGGAAACCTGATGGCATCAGTCGCTGTGTTGGATTTGCTCGGATGGAGTCCAGAGACAATGTGACACAATCATCAATACGTTTTAACAATAAGATGTTTACTGGTAGTTACTGTTCATTGATGGTTAGTGCTTTAGACAATGTGCATGGCTATATTACTGACATCACCACTAAATTCTGTAATACCGCCCATTCTGATCAGTAATTCAAGTGGTAAATGTTTCCATACAAATGATCAAGTATATCCTGGGTATATGATGAAAAACTAAATGAATTTTATTGAACCTCTTTCTACATTCTGCATGCGCATATGCACGTTTATGCCTGCATTACAAAATGTTTATAGCTAGTTGATCTAATTTTGATGATGATGTTAAATCAAAAATATATGCTTGTATGCTAAAGCAACAAAAAAGCCTGTAAACAACATCTTTTCTGAATTACTAAATAGGGAATGGATGTCTTGCTAATTATTCAACCTTGAAAGCTTTCCAACTGCTGCATCCACATTATCCAAGTTGACCATGAGTGCCGACGTCTCGGTTTTCATGTGTGTGTATATACATATAAGTGTGTGTGTATTTTCAGTGTGTGTACTGTATGCATGTAGGTGTTCAAACATACTGTTGCTTTTAATGTTTAACTTGTTTTATCATATACAAAAAAATCACCCATTATGAAAATTTATTGAACTGAAGAAAGGGGACAATACTTTCTTTTAACTTTGTGTTTTCATGTAAACTACTATCATCATTAGTGCAATTTTAGTAAAGTGAAGACACACACACACACACACACCACACACACACACACACACACACACACACACACACACACATAATGCATGCACTCACACACTACACACACCACACACCACACACACACACACACACACACACACAGCACACACACACAACACACCACACGCACGCACATCATGCGCACACACATCACACGCATGCACACACAACACAAACAGACACACATATGCACACACAGAGCAAATGTAGGTTAACCCTCTTAAAAACTGAAGAACACTTTGTCTTGACACTGGGTAATCCGTAAAATGTTATGCACATCTGGGTGCTTTTGTGGACAAGCATGCTGGAGTTATGCTGAAAATGTTTGAAAATTTTTTAAAATTTTTAAAAAAAAGGGGTTAATTTTTAAAGGGGGTTTTTTAAGGTTGCGTGCTTGCGTGCGGTATGAGTGCGTGTATATGTTAGAATTCATATTTTTAAACAGAAGGATAATAATCATATGAAATCGTTAAAGACTTTCAACATAGTACTGTAGTTAAGTATATATTTGCAGGGTATGGAATACAGTATTCTGGTTTTTAGAAAAGGCATGGGAAAAAGAGGCTTTGGTTAGAATTATGGCTGTACACAGATACTGCCAGTACCAGCGTGATATTTACTTGATAAGGGATTCTATTTCTTGCAGCGAAGACTCCAAGCTTGAACGATAACCTTTTGATGTATTAAGACTCCAAGCTTGAACGATAACCTTTTGATGTATTACGCCAGTTTCCTCTTTCCACCCCCAGTATTTTCCTGCTTTGCTGTTTATGTATACTCAGTCCTGCGTTTTATGTCTTTCATTTTAGCCTGCGACCCAGGTGTGGACTAAGACTTGCAGTGCAGGAGGGACCATTTCCTGGTTATCCGAAACCTATCAGACGGGGCTCTGGGGTTGCCAAAGCTATTTTCATACTTCGCAGCTTAGATTTAGAAGCTTGGCTTTAAGATCAAGTATCTGTTCTCCGTCCACTTGAAGCAGAGGCAAAATGTTTGTTTCTCCACCTTACAGGCTTATCTTGCATATCCAGGCAGGCTGGTCCCTTTTGTGCTTTTTTTCCCCCTGAAATGGGGTATTAGTAAGTGACATATTTAAGAGATCATCTGTAATTTAGGAGATAGGTTTGAAGTGAAGCAGCCAGCCACATAAACTGTGAGTGTCCTTGCTTGATACGAGTGACTTTGTTTAAAAGTGCCTTCAAGGGGAACAAAGAACTGGAAGAGCAATAACAGAAAACATATGCAAGAGATTTAGCTGGTGATGTGAATGACAGCATTGTCTTTGGGTTTTGCTGTTGGTTAGCAAAAGAAACGTGATTGGTTCAGAACATGTGAATTTAAAAATAAAAAACCTACCCATACACCTCCTTCCATCCAGACTCGCTCCCTCATGCCTCCCATCACTCTAACTGTACCACTTTATGCCCCCCCCCCCCCCCCCCCTCCCTTCCTCTCCATTCCACTCACCTACCTACACTTAAGCTTCTACTCAACAGTAAACCAGTGTGCTAAATATGTAAGTTACTACATACAATGGCAACCCCCCCCCCCCCCCCCCCCCCCCCCCCCCCCCCCCCCCACCAAATACATGACTGTAATACAAGGTGTTGATCTGTACAGATCAGTCTCTCAGCTTTGTTGTCAGTATGGAGCATTCATCTGTGAAAATTTGAAAGAATAGGAGAGAGAAAATCTGAGCAATGAAATATTTGACAGAATACCATGGGAAATGACTGAATGTAGCACCAGCAAACAGTTCTTCAATCAGCTGTGCCTAAAAAGGTAGCCCATTGTGTAAAACACGCATGAATTATAAAATGCATAGAGCTAGGTCTGTACTCGAGGATTGATGCTATCTATACTCACAATAATGATGATGATGATAAAGATAGATGGGAAAACAATCTGGCCTCTAAATGATGTGTTTGCTGTGTTGTGTGTTGCAGCAACAGGAACAGGACCCTACCAATCTGTACATCGCCAATCTGCCAATGCACTTTACTGAGAAGCACCTGGAGAACATGTTCAAGGATTATGGAACAGTCATTTCTACCAGAATTTTACGGAAACCTGATGGCATCAGTCGCTGTGTTGGATTTGCTCGGATGGAGTCCAGAGACAAATGTGACACAATCATCAATACGTTTAACAATAAGATGCTTACTGGTAAGTTACTGTTCATTGATGGTTAGTGCTTTAGACAAGTGCATGGCTATATTACTGACATCACCACTAAATTCTGTAATACCGCCCATTCTGATTCAGTAATTCAAGTGGTAAATGTTTCCATACAAATGATCAAGTATATCCTGGGTATATGATGAAAAACTAAATGAATTTTATTGAACCTCTTTCTACATTCTGCATGCGCATATGCACGTTTATGCCTGCATTACAAAATGTTTATAGCTAGTTGATCTAATTTTGATGATGATGTTAAATCAAAAATATATGCTTGTATGCTAAAGCAACAAAAAAAGCCTGTAGCAACATCTTTTCTGAATTACTAAATAGGGAATGGATGTCTTGCTAATTATTCAACCTTGAAAGCTTCCAACTGCTGCATCCACATTATCCAAGTTGACCATGAGTGCCGAGGTCTCGGTTTTCATGTGTGTGTATATACATATAAGTGTGTGTGTATTTCAGTGTGTGTACTGTATGCATGTAGGTGTTCAAACATACTGTTGCTTTTAATGTTAACTTGTTTTATCATATACAAATAATCACCCATTATGAAAATTTATTGAACTGAAGAAGGGCACAATACTTTCTTTTAACTTTTGTTTTCATGTAAACTACTATCATCATTAGTGCAATTTTAGTAAAGTGAAGACACACACACACACACACACACACACACACACACACACACACACACCACACACAACATATGCATGCACTCCACACACACACACACACACACACACACACACACACACACACACACGCACACACACACACACACACACACACACGCACGCACATGCATGCGCACACACATGCACACGCATGCACACCACACACAAACAGACACACATATGCACACACAGAGCAAAATGTAGGTTAACATCTTAAAAACTGAAGAACAACTTTGTCTTGGGAGCACTGGGTAGATCGCTGAAAATGTTATGCACATCTGGGTGCTTTGCTTCATGTGGAACAAAAGCAATGACTCTGGAGTATACGTGTATGAAAGAGGAGGGGTTGGGAAAGGTTGCTGGTGGGGAATATAATGTTCAGTCTTTGAAACTCTGAATGTCATGATGTGTGAGTGGGAAGAGCTGCTTAAAGCCACGCCTCCTCACATCACAGGGTATAGCAAATGTCTGGGCAAAGAATTCAACCTGGCCCTCAGCCATATCTCTCCTTTGCCTCTGCGGCCCACTCTATCTCTGGTTTTATCAGGCCAGGCCAGGAAGCTTACCACTTTTTTTTAAAATTCTGACAGGGATGGAGAGTGGGGGATGGGCATAGGTAAAAGGTGTGTGTGTGTGTTTGTTTGTGTGTGTGTGTGTGTGTGTGTGTAAAAAATCTGGCTGGCTGAGGTCTGTTTTGCTCAGTTCATACTTATTTAGCCTATTTTGTTACCCTGGGTGTCTGCTACCCGGGAAACACAGGATTTGGCTCAGATTACCCTCTCTTCTCTCTGTTTTGATATGTACATGTGTCCGTTTTTTCCATTCTTGATTCTTGTAGCAAATACCCATGCCCATCATGCAAATGGGTTTTGTTCAGCTCCTGTTTCATGAGAAAAGAATTTCCCCAGCCATGTTTGGCTGGCTGTGTGTGTGTGTGTTGTGTGTGTAAAGTTATCGTGGTTATACTAGAGGTATCGCACTTTTATGATTATCATTTTTTCCATCTTTTTAAGGTTTATCTGTACATTCACAGAAAGATTCACACAGATGGCAATTATAAGAGTACAGCTTTATTGACTGCTTTAGACATCAAGCAGAAAGTCAATAAATGAGCTCCAAAAAATGGAGTGAGTTTTTTTCATTCATCAAAATTGCAATTTGAGGTCTAAGTGAGTCTGTTGAGCTAATCTGTAAAAATTTCAGTCTTGATCAAGTTGATGTTCAACTCATTTGAATTCAATTCTCAAGATAGTTTGTTTATTGGAGAAGAAAGCTGGATCATGCATTAGTTTTTTCCCCCTTATGAAGTGATAGTACTTACGAATAGTTATAAAAAGCCATCTATTTTTTCTTCAGAGTGAATAGAGCCAGATTTTTCTTTTAAAAACTATGTGGATTTTTATTTTTGTAAATTCTCTTACCCAGGGCATGTTTCAAAATTGGCTCTTCACTCACTAGTGCTTTTAAATGGGGAAGGTGTGGAGAGGAAGGGATTTTCAAAGTAAACTTTGAAATATATAAATGAACAGGAGATTATCAAATCTGCTTTAAGGGTTTGAATAATAATGTAGCGCCTGCTTTTTCTATTGCAATGACTTATAGCAATAGAAAAAGCAGGTATGGCATATTACTACTTGTTTTCATTCAGGTATCGGATAACGCTTTCATATTGTGTAGTGTGTGAACGAAGTCAACACAACCTCCAGTGGAGGCACAATTTAATCATAGTTCTGGTTACAGGTATTTTATCTGGAGGCTGTTGTCGCTTGGTCGCGATATTATCTGTCTAGGTTTAATTTTGCATTGGACTGTTTAGGTTTAATTTTGCATTGGACTGTTAAGACTTAGAACGTGTAAATCGCTAGATTTACCTGGTTTTCTTTTCTTTTTTTTTTTTTCCCTTTTTTTTTTTCAGGGTTCTTTGTTGTTGGTGGTGGTGTGTGTGTGTGTGCGCGCATTCATGTGTGCGTGTGTGTGTGTGTGTGTGTGTGTGTGTGTGTGTGTGTGTGTGTGTGTGTGTGTGTGCGTGCGTGCGTGAGTGCGTGCGTGCGTGAGTGATTACATTCTCAATTTCTGCCGTCGCCATTTCTTGTCTTCTCGTGCAGTGTTGTTGGAAGACTGTATTAAGTTTTTTTCAAGCTCACAATCACATTCATAGTGCCACAGCATTATATTAGGTTTGCTTCATTTCATATTGAAATCACAAGGGACTGCGTGTAATGGTTCATAATTGTGATTAGCATTGTAGCAGACATGTTTGCCCACACAGGTGTGAATGGGTAGTGTTAAAGAACTTACAACTAATCCCTGGAGTCTGTGGCATTAGGGATTTAGGTGCTCACTGTAGAAGTCAAGAGTCATCTATCTCGGGGCTTAGGATAGCCAATTGATTTCCCCTTCACAAAGCCTAAGGGTATGAAAATGTTCTGAGGGTGTTTGTGTGCAGGTGGTATTTTAATATTCAAGGTCGCACATGAGAAAATTGACCCCATCTTCAGAGTTCTGTATGCACAGAAAACAGAATTGTAAAGAGGAAAAGAAAGATTATGCTGTTTCGCTGTAGTAAACCAATTTTTTCACATGGATCACAGTGAGCCTGACAGTGAGAAATTTGTTTTCAGGACTATGACATTGTGAGGTTCCGTGATTATACAATAAATAAAGTGTGATGCAATACAGTAGAGCATAATGTGACTTAACGCAATAGAATACAGTTCAGAACTCATTGTTGAGGAACACATTTTTAACTGGTAGATCGGTGAAATTAGAAATGTCTTCAGGGCTACACAGAAAGGAAAAAAAGGGTGAAATTTTATATCAGCATTTGGAATATGAAATAAATGGTTAAGATCGAAGACCCCCCCCCCCAAACTTTCCACTTCTACTCTCTCAGCCCATATTTGCTCT
>CM031597.1:61626035-61656035 GCA_018398815.1 Conus ventricosus | reverse complement strand
GATTCATCAATTGAGAAATTATGATTCAAATCTAATCCACATTGTTTGTGTATATCATTCCTCATCAATGTGTATGTGTGTATGGAGATGGGGACAGATGATAGGAGGGTTAACATCATTGCAAAAAAGTGTTTACAGTAGCCTCAGTTTTAATGGTTTTTATGCTTCACAGTTGGAAAGTTCTATGATTTTTTTTCCATTCAAAAGGAAAAGATAAGTTTGGTACATAGGTCTATAATGAGTGCTCACTGTATATAGGTCAAAGGTCAGTTAATTTGAACTATTGAAGAGGCAAGAAATTAATTCAGCTGTAGGGAGCAAAATGTCGTAATGCATACTTACTATACAGTATGTGTGATAATTTCAGTTAATTTGAATTAAGATGGCAAGAAATTAAGTTAGCTTTTCAGTGGACATTATACGTCAAATTGTTAAAATGTTTTCAATCTTTCTGATTGGTGTGCTGTCAGTCATCACTCTGTAAACGTTTTGCTGTAACCTGCAACAGACAGTTGTGAATTTAGTACCTGCGTCAGTAGAATATGTACTGGTTCCTCCTGTAACTGAACTGCATGCCGTGGAAAAACAAAACAAAAACAATCAAAACCACAAAACATTCAGTTGACCCATAGGTTGAGTGTTCTTTTTGTCGCTCAGAGTGTACAGATTTGAAATAGGCTGATTATCGTCTGCATGGGCTGCGTGGGCTGACTTCTGTTGAGTAATCTTTACTGCCCTCTGAAGTGGGACAAGACAGACTGTAGTGACACCAGAAGCCTAATTGGCTGCCTCATCCCATCACAAAGATGCTACAGTCACACAGATGAACATAAGTATCAGTGGTGGTCAAGTGATTAATGGACACATTCTTGATATGAAGAAAGAATAATTGTTTTGGCCACTAATGATACTTTTCATATTTGGGGCTTTACGCTCTCTCTTTTCCTAATCCACCTATATCTCTTGTCATCTTCAAAATGGACTGTTGGTGTTATTATACACTTAAATTTAAAAGTTATTGGCTTTGTAATATATGAAGCTGCAAATACCAGATATTTTCTTTTGCATAGTACTTGTCAGCTTGCTCACAAGAAATGACAAATCACAATCATGCTCATTGTGACACTGCATCAATGACCTTTTGTTGAGCATATTTTTATGTCACTATTCACTACTATCCTTCATTAAAGCAACAAAAATGTCTTGAAAATGTCTGTTTTGTTCAGGAAGCATGCATACATAAGCATGCAGGTGTACTCTTGGAGTTGGAAGGAGTCACTCAAACATAAAGTAACTGATAAATGGAGACATAACACAAGGTCTCGTAGTTGTGTTCAAGTCCATTTTCTCTTTTGGTGTATAGGGACTGCAGTTCCCCTTTGACCAGCAAGCAGCCTTGGCAGCCAACTTGAATGGGTAAGTACCAACTCTTATATTCTTCCTTCTGTCTTGTATAAGTACTTGTAGCCTTCTTGTGTATTTTTATCTTATTCACACTTGTGTCTCATAAAGTTGCAAATTAAGCATGCATAGAATAAGTGCCTTGCTCACATGTTTGCAAAGGTTACAGTAATAATGAACGCCACAGAGTTGAACCATACTGGCATGCATGTGCACGGACATGCACATATATGCAGTCATCTGCACATGCACCATTGCACACACTCTCAGGATAATTGGATTGTTGAAAGCTGCCAAGCTCATGGAAGAAGCAGAAAACACTGAGATCAAGATGACAGAGTGGAAGAGTGTTCAGTTCCTAGTAGTGGGGAGGCAGAAGAGGGGTTAGATTTGTTTATTCAGTGTATATGTACAGTCCACCCTCAACCCACTTTCCCCTCTCCAGATGCACACACACATCCACAAATGTGCATGTGCGTGCTAGCACACACACATACATACACACACATGTATTTGCACATGCATGCACAGGCACACACATACACCACGCGCACCACACACACACACACACACACACACCACACACACAACACACACACACACACACACACACACACACACACACACACACACACACACACACACACACACAGAGTACACACACACACACGCACGCACGCACGCATGCACGCACGCACGCACACACAGGGCAGCAGAAATTTTTTAAAAGCTTGTAGTTTGTAAGGCTGTTTTGACATTAAGTCTTCGGTTGAAACATTACATTTTTATATGACTTGATTGTACTCTGTAATGCAAGAGTCTGATCCATTTTGACTCTTCAACATATCTCATTATGCACAGCATAATTGTTAGCCAATTTGGTCTTCTTTTTTTTCTTCCAGTGTTTAGAGTACTGCATACAGAATAAAATTTCATGTTCCTCTTTACTCAGAAATTTCAGTTTCAGACATGATTTGATGCAAAGAAATCTAATTTTACTGGAAAGATACTGCAATTATGTTTTGAAGAAATACCACATAAGAGTGTCATATACACATTATAAATATGTACATGTATATTCACATATATATCTATATCTGTATACTTATATGTATTGTATATTGTTATGCCAGATACTAATTGTTGTGAAAAAAACTAGAAATACGTACCCCTATCATGCACATTGTAGTCAGAGCAGTCATGACCATCAATTAATATTCCATGTGCTTCCTATGGAAATATTCTCCACTATCACAGAGCAAAGGCAAGTTGGAAATGGCATGCTTCTGAATGTAACTTTTCTCTCTTGTTATTTTCATATCTATAAATACAATCAACAGTTCAGTTTGTTATATAGCATTTTGTTTGCTTGCTTATATAGTTGGCGGAAATTTGTTTTGTAAACCATAGGCAAACACAAAAAAAAAATTCACCACTGCCTGGCTAAAGGATTGTCTGTAGCCATTCTTTCATGTGTGGCTACCCCCCTCCCCCCCCCCCCCCCCCCCCCCCCATCCCCCTTCTTTTCCTCCGTATGAAGCGGCATTCGGAAAAATTTTAACACTATTTTTTTTACATCTTAGAAATACAACATTTGCTACCTCTTCCTCAAACCCCTGGCTTCCCATGTATACACACAACATTTGCATGAATAAATACATAGGAATTCACAGAAAGTGAGAAAACACAACCTCACAAGGCATTTACTATGCTAAAGAACATTATAATCAAATAGGCTAGTGCAGTTTAAAGTTAGGGAAAATATGCCTTCGGCTATACATAGCAAATAGCTGCCACAACAATTTAAGCATAAACAATATAATGATAAAAATTATACCAGTTACTAAATGTGATACGTCACATGAGGAAGCAGAAATGATCAAAATGATCATAAGGTCAAAGCAATAATCGTAAGGTCAAAGCTATAACTGGAAGGTCAACAGAATGAAAAGAGATGGTTGAATTTAAGAAATCGGTAGAATGAAGAACACAGCTGTTCAGAGCAAGCCACTTAGTTTTGAGAGGAAGGGGAGTTTACAGCTCGCCCACAGCTGCAGAGGCCAAGCCGTGAATGCAGGTCAGGGAAAGGGGTGTTTTCTGCAGGCTGCTCCCCACCAGCCAGCTAATCGCGCTGTACTCGGCGAACTGAATGTCATCTGTGTAAAGCCGGTCTGACAACAATGTGTTCGGCATTGCTGAGCGGCCATCACAAGTGGGGCTGTTAGTTTGATAATTAGTAATTGTCATAAAAAATGTAATACATCTGTTCTTTTGAGATGACTGAATAGGCAAATTCCCGACAATTCTTTTAATACCAAACTCGAGTAGGTTTATTTTCCTGTAGATAATGTAGATACGGCATGAAAGCTTGTACACAAGGGGTCAGGCGATATTCAAACAATGACAACATACACACACAATTGTGCAAAAATGACGTCATCACTTTCTGGAACTTAATTTCCCCTAGTTAACTAGTATACAAGTTTGATACATGCCTATGCTTGGACTACAGCAACAAAAATGTTGGTCAGAAATGTGTAAGCCTTGTTGTTCGGCCCTTTAACTGTCTCGAATGGACGGAAAAATAAAGCTGTGAGAAGAGTAACTTACATTATAAACAACATAGTCCTGGAGGGAGGACAGAGGGAATAAAGCTACTAAAACCAATACAAAAACAATATAAGATCAGACATTTGAAGACTTTCCACTAAACCTTCATAGAGATGGAGAGCACTTCTACATTTCATTGGAGAAAAAAAAAAAAAAAAAAAACAGAACAAAAAAAGAAACCCCCCACCTTGTGACGGCATTAAATGCAGGCTACAAAAATCAGAAGAAAAAAATGCGAAGCCCGCCAAGGGACTTGAACCCTGCCTGCTTATTGAGAAACAGTCCGTACATGAATTACAGTATGGCCGCACCCACGCTCCTGCCTACAGCGGCAGGCCTGTTGCCGCGCTACTCGTCGGTGGCCACCACCCCGGTCACCACCTACCAAGTGTCCTCCAACCCTACCTGGATGCCACAGTATATCATGCAGCCTGGGATGCCACATGTAAGTAGTCCTGCTTCTCCTTGCCTTCTTTGTTGCTGCTGGTGAACATGATGGCTAGAAGACCTGTAAGGAAAACACAATCCTTTGCCTTTCTGTTTTGTTCCCAGGAAGAGAAGGAGCAGAGAGGAAGGAATGGTGTGTACACATGGAGACTTGAAGAATGCAAGCAGTTTCATGCAATTCTGTCTCGGTTTTCAATACAGAGGGTTCAGGGAAGGAGGAACTAGAAAGGGAGAAAAGGGATAGAAGGGGATTAGGGATAAGACAGGTCGATGATGACATGTATGTGCAGTCACAAACATGGAACACTAACTTTCCTTACCTAAAGCTAAACAGGTCCAATATAAATCATTTTGAACATTTCCTAATGTATCTTGTCCAGGAATAATTGAAGAACCTTAAAAATGCACGCGCGCACACACACACACACACACACACACACACACACACACACACACACACACACACACACACACACACACACACACTCTCTCTCTCTCTCTCTCTCTGTTCTCTCTCTCTCTCTCCTCTCTCTCTCTCTCTCTCTTCTCTCTCACACACACACACACACACACACACACACACACACACACACACACACACACACACACACACACACAGGTTTTCTTTCCATTGTGCTTGTATTTTCAACAAAGGGTTTTCAGCGACTATTTTGCTACATGCTGGCCTGTCAGTTCTCATCCAGTTTCTTGACTTTGATGAAAGCCTTGAAAATGATAAATTGACCTGTTAATGAAATCAAAAGTGTTTAAATCTGTTCTATGCTGTCAGTAAAAATTACCAAATAGTAACATGGCTAAGTTGATTTGTTTTTTGGAAAATGGTTGCCTATTTAACCATTATTTTTAGACATTTCATCAGAATAGAGGAACTCATGTTATTAAACACCAAATCCAATCACAGTAAACAAGTTTGATATCATGCTATATCATTTAGTGACTATTTAAGGTCAAAACTTTCCCCCAAGATGAACCAAGGAACTGTTTGACTTTTTGACGTGAATGATGTGACTTTTAACTCCAGTTCATCATCTGCAGAACTTAAGATGTAGAAGTTCTGTGCAGCACCATATTAAGTTTCAAGTTTTGAGACAGAAAATGTGTAAAGTTTGAAGTGTGATTTTTAAATTATGGAAATTCACTATCTTTAGAGTGTAGATGACTTGAAATATTCAGTAGTAATGCAGTTCAGGTTTTGTGTCCAAGTAACCCAAGATAGTGGCTGTACTCATGTACATCGTGAAACTTTATATTTAGCATGGAAAAGTTTATAAAAATAGGTACAACTGCTCAATCTTGCATACATATGTAAACAAGTTTGCATGATTATTATAGAGGGAGAGGGAATGAGAAGAGGGGGGGGGGGGGGGGGAGGTTGTTGGAGGAAAGAAGAGAAGATGGCTATGAGACAAGGGCCAGAGAGTGTCAATTGAGGATGAAATTGTCTGTCTTTCTCATTTGCATTTAAATGTCAACAATTTATTGAAAATATTTGTGCAGTAAATATGAATTAAGATTTAATTTGAATAGTATTTTTTTTATTTTTTTATTTTTTTTATATCTCAGCCTTTCATTATTACAGTAGGATGTTTTTCAGCAAATGGAAGGTAGCAATTTGGCTCTTTTTCTTGGTGGTTTGGTGTTTGGTTTTGTTTTTTTTGCTTGCTTGTTTGTTTAACTAGAGTCAGAGCCTAAGTACAGATATTAGTTATCTTCAGGTGTGTTTTTTTTCTGTAATGTAATAAGTTGAGAAATAAAGCTAAAACTGTAAATGTCATTAAGAAAAAGCACTATGACTGATCTTGAAGTGAAGACCATTCAAGAATTCTGTTTGCTGCTCTGGAAACATCAGAAAGGAAACAATTATTACTTAAAAGTACTCATTTTATTTTACAGCTGCATTCTACTGATGAAGATTGGGAAACAGTCTTTAACTTTGCTTATGGTGTTACTTATGTTCAGTCATGAAAAGGGTTACTGCAAGTTAAGGTGATGGAAATTTTGCAAAACTCACAGGTTCCTGTCGTGGAAATGTGTTGTGGTTTGACAGAATGGTTAAAACTTTCTGAATGACTGCTTTCTGGTTCTCTGATCTTTTTCTGTTTAACCTTATGCTTGTTGTCTTTGTGAATGAGATCTGTTGTTTTTGTCTTGAAACCAATTTAACAAAATTAATACCCTCATGAAATGCTTCACAGTAAGTTTTAGACTGACCAACGTATAAACCAAGCCAAATATTCTATTTAAAATTTAGAAGAAAAAAAATCACCATCATAAACGCTATTTTCAAACCAAGCAAGTTATAAAGTTATGTTGAAAAATCTTTTGGAAAAGAGAATTTTTAGATAATGCAAGAGAAAACTACCTTGGGAAACAGTGGGCATTTTGAAAACTGTTTGAACAAGCAAAAGAAATCTGGATGCTGAAACTACTATCCTAGGAAACGGTGGGAATTTTGGGCAGAATCTCTAGATAAAGTGAAACAACCTAGAAGACATAAACTGCAGAATTTCCTGACAAAAGAAAAATCAAACCATGGAGACTTATCAGTAGAACAAGGTCCGAGGACAGTTTTCTCTTTTAAAGCAATGTCAGTGAATACACAAACACTCCAATTTGTTACAATTGTAATAACAGTTGTGATCATAAAAAGCGCCACAAGAACTATTGCCATAGATGTCAATGGGAGAGAGAGAACATGCTCGCACACGCACGCACCACACACACACACACACACACACACACACACACACACACACACACACACACACACACACCAAAAGTCCTGGCTGACAGAACCATTTACTCCGCAAGACAATTAATGACGACACAGAAATTACTAGACAAAACGGAAGGACCTTGCCATAGATCCTGTTCTTCTGAAAGACAGTTAATTTAAGTCTTCTGAAAGACAGTTACTTAATTAAGTTCTAGCATCACACAAGGGCTCCTCCCCATGAACAGACTGGACATGCAGATTCTGTAGTCTCATGTCATGCTGGCCCCACCCACTACCCACAGTGATCCATTCAGTTGGTATGCACTTGAGCATTCAGCAAGCAAGCTATCTGCACACGTGTGGGTTTGAAAGAAGTCAGAGTGAGTTTAGCTGTCAGTTGAAGCAGAGAAATTAAGTTGTGTGATTAGATAGACAAACCAGCGAAACAAACATACAAGACAGAAGCACCATGTTTCAACCCCAAAGTCCTATGGCAAGACAGAAGCACCATGTTTCAACCCCAAAGTCCTATGGCAAGACAGAAGCACCATGTTTCAACCCCAAAAGTCCTATGGCAAGACAGAAGCACCATGTTTCAACCCCAAAGTCCTATGGCAAGACAGAAGCACCATGTTTCAACCCCAAAGTCCTATGGCAAGACAGAAGCACCATGTTTCAACCCCAAAGTCCTATGGCAAGACAGAAGCACCATGTTTCAACCCCAAAGTCCTATGGCAAGACAGAAGCACCATGTTTCAACCCCAAAGTCCTATGGCAAGACAGTACATACAATACAGAAGCACCATGTTTCAACCCCAAAGTCCTATGGCAAGACAGTACATACAATACAGAAGCACCATGTTTCAACCCCAAAGTCCTATGGCAAGACAGTACATACAATACAGAAGCACCATGTTTCAACCCCAAAGTCCTATGGCAAGACAGTACATACAATACAGAAGCACCATGTTTCAACCCCAAAGTCCTATGGCAAGACAGTACATACAATACAGAAGCACCATGTTTCAACCCAAAGTCCTATGGCAAGACAGTACATACAATACAGAAGCACCATGTTTCAACCCCAAAGTCCTATGGCAAGACAGTACATACAATACAGAAGCACCATGTTTCAACCCCAAAGTCTATGGCAAGACAGTACATACAATACAGAAGCACCATGTTTCAACCCCAAAGTCCTATGGCAAGACAGTACATACAATACAGAAGCACCATGTTTCAACCCCAAAGTCCTCTATGGCAAGACAGTACATACAATACAGAAGCACCATGTTTCAACCCCAAAGTCCTATGGCAAGACAGTACATACAATACAGAAGCACCATGTTTCAACCCCAAAGTCCTATGGCAAGACAGAAGCACCATGTTTCAACCCAAAGTCCTATGGCAAGACAGAAGCACCATGTTTCAACCCCAAAGTCTATGGCAAGACAGAAGCACCATGTTTCAACCCCAAAGTCCTATGGCAAGACAGAAGCACCATGTTTCAACCCAAAGTCCTATGGCAAGACAGAAGCACCATGTTTCAACCCAAAGTCCTATGGCAAGACAGAAGCACCATGTTTCAACCCCAAAGTCCTATGGCAAGACAGAAGCACCATGTTTCAACCCCAAAGTCCTATGGCAAGACAGAAGCACCATGTTTCAACCCCAAAGTCCTATGGCAAGACAGTACATACAATACAGAAGCACCATGTTTCAACCCCAAAGTCCTATGGCAAGACAGTACATACAATACAGAACCACCATGTTTCAAACCCCAAAGTCCTATGGCAAGACGTACTGTTGGGGACAGTTGTGGAAAGGAAAAAAAAAAAGACTTGGTTTCAATAGGATGATGAAGAAAACAATATTGTTTCATATCTTCATATATGTTATGATAAGCTGATATTTATCACAGAATATTTTCACTTCCTCTGGTGTGATCCTTCTGCATTTTCAGATGTCTTTATGTAAGATCACACAAAAATACCAAAATGTATGTTTGATAAATTTTAACAAAAGCTGATTTATGGTTACTAGTGCACACTAGATGATAGTGCTTTCTTTTGCATGATTTGCTTTCAAAAGCAAAGTTTCCTGCCATGTTTGTTTAGGTTTTACAGACAGCATTCTGAGTTGATTCCAGATGACTGGGTGATGAGTGGGAAACTTCTTGAAAGAGAAATAAATTACCACTATTCTTTTATCAGTTACTCCTTTTTTGTCGCATTGGTCACAGCATGTGGTATTGCCTTACTGCATTTACAAATACAGAGAAATGCTGTCCTTCATTTTCTTTAAAAAAGAAAGAAGTTGCCCACTTGCACATGTACTAAAGTTGGGAAACTGAAAAGAAATTTGCCCACTGATTTCAGATCTTTTCCAGATTTTTGTTTGTTGTAAATAATGAGGTCATGGGATAAACTACTGGGAAATGAGGAAAAAGACAGTAAAACATCATTTTACAGTATGAAAAAGCAAGCAGTTTTTCACTGGCCAAGAGCAGACTGCAACACAGTTAAATTATTAAGTACAGTCATTGGCTGAAAAGAGAATGATTTGCTGATGTTCAGGAGTTGAACCATTGAACAGAAAAGCTTATTTGCTGAGCAAATGTGGTAATTGCTGCTGAAACATTTGGTAGGGTCCCTTTAAAATAAACTTGCACATTTATGATCTCAAATTTCTACCAAAAATGTTTTTGCTAGAAAGAAAAGGTAGAAGCTATCCAATTTGGAAGTGGGTAAAATAAATACCTGTCTGCCAGTGGTCGTGATATTTGTCTTTAGCATAGTCAAGCTTAACATTCTATGCATGCAGGACTGACATTGTAGGTGAAAAAAATGTATTTAGATATGATGTTGATGAAACTGCTGTTTTTCTTTCTTTTGTCTTTCTTTCTGTTTTTTTTTTTTTAAGTAGTTGAAAATACTAACCTTGTGTGGCGTGTGGTTTGACCTGTGGGGGTCTCCTGTCTGCACTGACTTGAGTGTGGTGTTTTTTGTGTTCTAATTCACAGATCCTCCCATCTGTGCATCCTGATGTGTCGGCCGTGTTGGACCCCACAACGGCCGCCCTGATGTAAAGTCAGGCGTGGTGTGGCAGGCACCCACTATCCCACACACACCTTGTGTGGGTGGTCAGATCTGGCTAGCTGGCCTTTCCACAGGGGGCTGTCATGTCCCTTCTTGCCCATGTGCAGGAGAAGCTGGTTCGGGTCCTGGCCAAACGGGATTTTGTTTTGCATGCAAACTGAAAACTGAACTTCAGCCATCTGCAAGTCTCTCCTCTGCTCTCCTGAACAAACTGTTTGCTTTTTTGAGAGTGATGTTTGGATGCAAAGAATAACTCCAGGAGGCCTGAAGATCTTGAAGATCTTGTACTTGGAGACAGATTTTTTTAATGTGAACTGTTTCTTTTCTTTTTCTTTAACAACTGACACAAGTGTGGACTTTTTTTTATTGTTTGCAACCACTTTCATTGTGCGACTGAAATTTGTTTTTACATTAATTTGATCTTAACATGTTCACAATGTCTGTTGCTCTCTTGCTTTTTTATGTGTGGAAAATGAAATGTTATCAGGAAAAAAAAATTGGAAAAGTGGTGTCTTGTAAATATGAATGGCTTTTGTTTTTCATTGTAGTTTGCTTTCAGTTTTGCACTTTTAAGCTTTCACTTTTTTTTCAGCGTGTGTCTTCTTTGTTAATTTTAATTGGTGGTAGTAGTTTCATCATGGATTTAGCTGTGCTTGATTTACATCGGATGTCAATCTCTTTGTGGTTTAAAGAGATGGCCTTGATTGTTCACCTTATGCCTAATTGACAGATGCTTCCCAACACACTTCACCATGGCAGCGCCACAACTCTTGACCCGGGGTCAGGAGTGATGCCACAGTTGACAAGCCAGATGGGTCAGCTCTCTCTCTCAAGCGCTTCGGTAGGGGACGAGCATGCTGTGTTATGATGCTCGCCTGCGCATTCGCTCTTGTGCTGCTCGCTCTTTTTTGGCCAGTGTTCCGTGACTGTCATTGTTAGACCTTGACTAGGCACATTATGTGCCATTCTGTTCCTTTTAGCTGCCTAGTTCCAATCTAGTTTCAATAGCAGAAGTTCATTTTGGGCTGAAAAGAAAACCCAGAGCTTTTGTTTGAAACTGGATTCACTAGGTGTTTTTAAATACTTGCTGCATATTATTTGGGTCCATTGCTTGCTTGTTTAACCAGTCTTGCCTGTGTTAGTCTTCCAGTTTTGTTGTTTTAGCCCTTGAACTATTTTAAGCTAGAATTTAAGCTTAATCATCCTGTCCATCTTGGTGGGTTTTTTTGTTTAACGTTCAAGTGAGTGAATAAGAAAGATTCAACTCAAATTGCAAGTAATATGACTGAGGTCAAATCTGTGTCTGAAGCCCCTGCTCTTGTTCCACCCCTGCCCATCTCCAGTCTCTACCCCTCTTTCTTTCATCACCAACTTATCGTTATTTCTCTCCATTATTCTCCAAAAGGTCTTCATCTCGATCTCAGAGAAAACATTGCCAAACATTAATATTAAAAAAAACTGTCTGGGATCATAACTTGCTAGCTGCATTTAATCTTTTTTGTGTGAAAATCAGATTTAGTGTCGCATGTTGTTACTGTATTCACAAGTACTCTTGTATACTAGCTAAATGCCAAAGGTTGATGCTCAGGACCAAGTAAAACTGAAGTGATGGTTGAATCACTGTATTTGTTGTTTTACAGATTGTATCTTAGCAGGCATCGCTTAAATACATACATACGCAAGTGGCCATTCAGGATTCTTTGCCACCTTCATAAAAAGAATTGTAAAGTCAAAGGAGCCAATCAAAACACTGCCAGTCATTTACTACTGTACCATTTACTGTTTATATAGTGATACAACAATAAATAAAACTGAATGCGTACCCTTTGATGATCTTTGCATTGCTTCTGTAACTTCATGTTCTAGAAAAGAAACTTTGCATGGATTAGATATAGTGGATTAAAAAGAAGTCTTCCAAAGAGATGTGTATATTTCTTATACTCTGTAACTTTCTTTATATCCCCCATTAACAAACATTTCTATAGAGGAAAAAAAAAAAGAAAGAAAATGAAATGGAAAAAAAAAGAAAGAAAAAGAAATATGTTTCGTTAATTTTCTATATTGTTTATTGTATAGCATTATATCATGTACTGAAGCTTAGACTTTATTTTGCTTCATATATTGCAGAATGCTGGATTTCCTTTTTCATGACTGATGACTGATTTCATGACTGATTGAAAAAAATCTCAGCTGCAATTGAAACTTAAAGAACACATCCAGACTTTGGTCGTCAGATGTGTATGTGATTTTGTAATTAGCATGTAAAAGCTATGTGGTATATTGATTACAAAACAACAGGAAAGTTGTTTGTAAAGAAAAGTGTTTTGTGGTGTTTAATACAGATTGTAAATAGAAAAAAGTATGATAACAATAAAGCAGCATATTAAACACTGAGCGAAAATGCAACTGGTTATATTATGGTTGCATGGGCAGCTACTTAATATACCCAAACATTGCATAATGTAGCCGTTCCAACACTTCACTTAAATTTTCTCCAGACTTTTCTAGACTGTAATAACAAGTTTTTAAAAGCATTAAAATATCCTGTGCTAAAACGAATCACTAGCAATTTACCTCTTTTCCTCAAAATAATTCGGTCAGTAGAATTAACAAGATTAAAGTCATGTGGCAGTACTGGACAGGCAGGAGCTTTGGACCTGTGCATTAAAACAGTTGGAATTACTCACGGACATGACAGGAGTGGGGAAACAAGCCAGAGACCTCACTGGGGAAAGAATAAATGCAGTTGGAAGCAACAAGCTTGTGCATGATAGAGAAAAACTGGACCAGAATCAGACATGATGACTGTAGGCATTTGTACATTGTCCTTTCATGCCTCTCCTCATGTTGCTTTTTGTTTCTTGGACATGGTTAGCTCTGTAGCGTCACACTAACACCAAACATCCACCTGGTTTTCTTCTTACACCTTCCCCCCCCTCCCCTTTTTGGTAAACTTTCTTTTTCTCATTCAAATGTGCGCTCTGGTTGGTTTTGATGTCTTCTGTGCAGTGGGAATTTTTTTCTTTAGCATGTTTCTTTCCTATGAGCTTCTGAGTGAATTTTGTAAGAACCTTATTTTCCCATGCGTAGAATTTTTCTCCCACCCAAGCCCACCCTTGTCCCAAATGTTCAAAATGTGTCATGGTTTAGGTTCAACCGGTTTTGCTGTTGTGGTACTGTTAATTTTCTTCTTTAATTGCATTGTTGTGTATGTTTGTTTGCCCTTGTTTTCCACCTTGCATGCTTTCTTTTTTCTTCATTTGTAATTGAACAAAAAGGATTCACTTTCAAACTAAACTGATATACAATCCCACCATTTTTTTTTTAACTACTGGAGTGGATGTGCATCTCCCTTTCCATGCAGATCATAATGGGAGAGTTGCTTAGGAGTATGGGTTCAAAGTGCATAGCTGGTGAGTGATTTATTGGTGATGAATTTAAAACTATTAAACGGTAAACATAATGTCAGACTGCATTGCATTGTGGACAAACATATTTCATTATCAACTGGTAATACACAGATTTAATCAAGATGTTGCTCCATTCTTCATTCTTGCTTCCATGCCCTCATCTTGTGTGTTCTTGGATGGTTGGTTGGTTTATAAGCCATTAAGTGACCTTTATAGTCTAGATGACCTTTGTAGTTGACTTGGTGCAGATTCCCAGTGACTTGACCTGATCTGGTTTGTTTATCTGAAACATCAGTCTGCGCTCACGTGCAGAGGTATTATTGTCACTGTGGTTTTTCTTCTTTTCCTTTAAAAGTATTTAGAAAAGAGAGAAAGAAAAAAACAAACATCTTGCCATTGTTACTGTGTTTTATCAGATGATACAGACCAAAGCCAGTGGATTGGATATAGAATTGGCTGAATGTAATTCCTGTATGTATTGCCTGTGGCTTCAGTTTTTTTTTCAGTTTACATTGAAAAGGTTGTTTATATCCTGTTGAAAAAGTAATGTCACAAGAGTAACATAAAAGCACAAGCAACTATGAATGGATAGCCATTCTGTTCTCTGAGGTTGGGAACTGCTGGTTTGCTTTCACTTCATTATATACTGACTTCCATAAAAAACGCGAAAGCAAAACAAGCTGAAGGTTAGGGGCGAATTTTATTGGTCACAATTGTACAGAGTGGAAGCGAGAATTCAACGTGATTTGATTCATTACACCGGTAATGTGTGAAAATGTCATCAGCAATATGTCTTTGTGTGGAAAATCCAAGGTCACGTGACAAACCAGCTTGAAGTCCTAATACCGTGTGTGGCCACCATTTGCATGGACAACTTCTTGACACCTGCGGCTCATTGAGTGGACCAGATGGTTGATGCGTCCCCTTGGCACACCAGCCCACACATGGACGATGGCCTGGTGAAGTTGAGCCGCTGTTGCTGGTCGTGGACGCAGGAGGTCCAACCGTCTGCCAAGTTCATCCCAAAAATGTTCTATTGGGTTTAAATCGGGACTGAGGGCTGGCCAGGGCAGCACATTGACGTTGTTATGCTGAAGAAATTGCTGGGTGGCCCTGGCGGTGTGTGGTCTTGCATTGTCCTGTTCGAATGTCCAGTTTGGGTGTTGCGCAAAAAAGGATCGACATGGGGTCTGAGCACCTGGTTGATGTAGCGCTGTGCATTGACACCCTGTCCGCGACCAGGACCAATGTTCTGAAAGATGACTGGTCCTATGGCGTGGTTAATGCCAATTGCACCCCATATCATAACGTTCGGGCCTCCCCAGGGGTTCCGCTCTACCACACAGGAGTCAGCATAGCGTTCACCAGGTCGACGCCATATTCTGACACGACCGTCGGCCATGTCAATACAAAAACGGCTCTCATCTGAGAACAGTATGCGTCCCCATTGCTGCCTGCGCCAGTTGATTCGGGCTTGTGCCCACTGCAGCCTGTCCTGCCGGTGTCTTGGTGTCAGTACCGGACCTCTGTGAGGACGCCTACATGCCAGCCCGTTCTCCTGAAGATGCCGCCGCATAGTGTTGAGGCTGATTCGTTGCTGGAGATTCCCAGGCACCTGTCGAGCAGTGTTAGCGGCTGTTTGCCGCCTGTCCCGCAGATGGGTTTGAACAAGATGGCGATCCTCTCTTTGTGTGGTGACCCAAGGACGGCCTGGCCGGGGACGATCATTAGTGGTACCAGTGACTCGTATAAGGTGCTGCAGACGATAGATGGTTGAGATGTGGATGTTAAAGATGTTGGCGACCTGCCTGGCATCCACACCAGCCTCCAGAAGGCCTAGGGGACGATTGCGTTCCTCTGCTCGTAGTCTTGGCATCTCTGTAGCGCTCAGACGGCAAGTCGTTACCTGAACCTTGTAGCGCGGCTTTATAAAGGCTGCATGCCTGCGTACTTGTCGCTGGTTAACTTTGCTCTGCATGGTGTGCACGTGCCTCACATGCAGCAACCACTTTGCCATTTTTGTTGACCCTCCAATTCCGGGAATGATGTGTTGCTCACACAATTTTTTCACTGCACGTGAGTCTTGGACCCAAACAACTTGCCACAATGGTTCAATATTGTATATTCACCACTTTTCACCCGAAAAATAGCCTTTCAAATTTTCGCGTTTTTTATGGAAGTCAGTATATTTTGAATTGCTTGTCTCCCTTATCCTGCATCCCCTCAAGAACAAAACCAATGCAGAAAAAAAAAAATTATCAGTATTTTTAATTGATATATCTGGATCTGGTTTAAATGATGGTGGGTGATAGATAATTTTGACAGCTCAGTTTTCCACACTGAATTATAGACACAGCAGTTGGAATTGTTTGGGTGGTGATGGCTTGTTGACATGGGTTGTGTTGCTCATTTCTGAATATAGAGATGGGACTGTGTCTAGTGTGTGGGCTACAAAGAGATAAAAGTATCACCTGTCATGGCACAGTCGTTGATGTCGCAGATTGTAGATCTGGATGGAAATGAGGGGTGTGAATCCCATCATGGCACGAGAGCCATTTCATTGGGTGATTTTCATCCCTGTCCAGTTTCAACCCAGAGAAGTGTTTGCTATGGGCTCAGATGAGAAAACTGGACTTCATAGTTGAGTCTCATTCACATACTGGATACATTTCTGCGAGTGTTGCTCAAATTTCTTGACCAGCACTACAGATGTCTGTCTACATCTGCTTGATGTCTGGATAGATCATGAGAGTAAGTATTTAGTACAGCCCTGTCATTTAGACTCAGACCAGAATGAGGCCAAGCAGCATCATCTTTGTGGTGAATTCAGTTTGATGCCTCTCCAAATGTGTGCGTTGGTGAATCTGTGTCAAGGTCATTAGTGTTAGCCAGTTCATCAGTCAGTCTTTGGATTTTAGAGGCACTCTCCAGAGGGGATTCTTGTATAGGCAGGCTTAGTGACAAGGCAGTTGTCATTGGTAGAGGGCGTGGAAGTGGTTTCCTGTCAATGTCAGGTCAGAAGAGGCACTACTGAACACCACCAAAGTGATCTGAGTCTCTTCAGATAGGTGCCTCTTGATGACTGATATTGAGTAATTGACTGCTCCTGTGGATTGCCTTTGCGGGGACTGTGGCTGGACAACTAGGTGTGGTTGTAAACAGTAGTGAGTGGTATGGAGGTGAAGCCACTGTACTTACACAGAAAATGAGACTGATAAACGAAGAGGTTTATTTACCTGTGTGAAAACACTTTTGTATACACAAATGATAATGCATTTGTGTGCAAAGAGACCAAGTTTTCTTGAATACAAGACCTGTGTTGCTGATTGTGTCTACAAGATGCAAGCCTACAACTGTTTGATGTTGTCCTGCAACTAGAGATATGAACAGACAACAAAGGAGAGAAATACAGTGAAAAGTTGCTTGAAAGTGTATGTGTGGCGACATTATTTTATTGATCAGTTTATATCCCAGAGTGGAAAAACAGATAACATTGATGCAAGATTAGATATCAGTTGAGTCTATGTTGTTGTTTGATAAGGATATGATTTTTTTACAAGATTGAATTGACAGGGCTATTTTGGTGGATGATACCATGAAAGTGCAAATAAACCAGTTATTTTCTATTTATCGCCCCCATTCCCCGCCAGCTAAGGTCCAGTAGTCTGAAATTATTATAAAAGATATCAATATCTTTCAAATGAGGAGAATATCTCTGCATATCAGATTCATGATAAAACAGTTTATTCATTTAGTTGTAATCCTAAGCCTGATAAATGTATGCATATTACGTCTAAATGAATGATTAAGGAATGAATGATGGTTGGAAATGATTTGGCGTTTACTTCACATTGTACGTCTTTGCTTATTGATAGTTGTACATAGTTTTACTCCATTATGTGATTGTGGTTTTTGTGTATAAAATGTGCCCAATATATGACAACAAATAATGTTAGCAGTACTTTTCAGTACCCCAAATTTGTTTTTTTTAAAAAGAAGAGAAAATTGAATTGTTCTTCAGGTCAGTGTTTTAATGTTTTAAATTTGGTGGAAAAAAATGTTCATTCAATACTTAAGCCTGTGTCACCCACAACAATAGTAATCACTGTAGACATACAACTCCATTCTGTCATGGTATTGGCTGAAGAGCCATGAACACACACAGGCTGTTTTTGTACCCAAGCCTTCCAGTTCGACGTGACCTTATAACCAAAGATGATAAGACCTGTTTTAACCATGCAAATCCACTCCTTACATATGTACCACCTTTCTTGATCTGTTAGTGCCTGTATTACGTATTGTCCTTCTATTGTTGTTGAGGTATGTGTAAAGGTTTGTTTTATAGTTACATGAACAATCTAATAAAGTGAAAAAGGATGGCGACAGTGGGGATGGGTGTATTGAAATACAACTTTGCGTCACAATTCTGAAAGTCCACCATGTTTTCTCAGCTTGGTAGTGCTGTAATGGAGTTTCTTTTGGGAGATGATAGTTTCTCTTGTCCAGTTCTGTTTTCTGTTCAGGGTATGATAGTTTCTCTTGTCCAGTTCTGTTTTCTGTTCAGGGTATGATAGTTTCTCTTGTCCAGTTCTGTTTTCTCTTCAGGGGTATGATAGTTTCTCTTGTCCAGTTCTGTTTTCTGTTCAGGGGTATGATAGTTTCTCTTGTCCAGTTCTGTTTTCTGTTCAGGGGTATGATAGTTTCTCTTGTCCAGTTCTGTTTTCTGTCCAGTGTTTGTTGCTTTTTTCTCTTTTGTCAGAAAACATTTGTGACATGTTTTTTTCTTTTTTGTCTTTCAGTCTGTCTGTCTCTCTTAAAGAAAACAAGTAGAGCATGGAAAACTATGGAAGAACAGATGAAAAATAGTGTATGATATGTCCATTATTATTTTTTTCAATTACAGACGGTAGTTTAACAATATCTCGCCTGTCTAAAAGTGGAATTTTCTCCTAGCTGTGTTGGCCTGGCTTTACAGATCACATGGAATATTCAAGTGTAAATCTGGGTAAACTGCACACGATTCACAAAAACTGGAATTTGACAGTTTGGTAGTTCCAAGATGTATTCCTATGTGTGTTTTTTTCTTCCACACATCATCTACATATAATATTTACATATATAGATTAAAATTAATTTCCAATTCTTCAGGTGCTGATAATGAACATGCATATTTTTAATGCATGATTTTTCCCATTGTATTAAGCTTAAATGTAGAGTGAAGTTCTCCCCAATGGTTTTGAGTGTTTTTTACTGGTACTATATGATACCTGGACTGTTTCAGACATCATTTACAAAATGGCGCATGTTTTGCCACTTATATCCCTGTTTGAGATGAAAAAGTGTGAAAGCGAGACCCTGTTTTGATCCTCTTAATACCATGTGTAACTTTTGATGAAACGTTATAGCTCTTGTTTATAATCTTTGTAGGATGAAGTTAATGCGTTTTATATATCTTGTTCATGAATAGGCCTTTTTTTTCAATGTCTTTTTTAAAGCCTGTTATTTTCATGCTCAGACTTGTTTCATTTCTCTGTCATTCTTTCTTTCTCTTTCTCCCCCTCCCTCCTCTGTCTGTCTGTCTGTTGTGCTATCTATTGCCTTATGTACTTTTTTATATCTGTGCTGAAACAGTATCTTTGCCCTTCTGCCTTTGTGTTAATCATCGGTCTAAGGAGGTCCAGTATGTTTCTGAAAACTGGCCGGCAATTCTCGTAAGATCTGGAAGACATCAGATGGCTGGAAAATATGTCTGGTGCGATTGGTGCAAATGAACATTGGCATAGCGAGTGCTAGACGAGCAGTGGCCTTGACATTCAAGAAAAATATGTATATTCCAGCCCTCAGACCTGAATTTCCATCAGCCTTCTGTGGTTCTAGATGTTACACATTTTATTCAGAATGATGGACCAAGAAAGTAATGTGGACAGCGACATGTTCATGGTCATGCAATTCAGCCTACATCTGAAATGTAGGTTATAATTTGGTTGGATCACCTTAGGCTGGTCACACTACCAAGGTTATATTTTGATTGGATCACCTTAGGCTGGTCACACTACTGTGTGGTTACACTGTAATGATCGTGTAATACTGTAAACATCCAAACAGCTGAAAAGAATTCCACAACCTCATTTTGAAAAATTAGTTAGGATGTTGGTCGAATGTTTCATGGACAGGTTTTTCTGCTTCTCCTGTCTTGGACGTTTCCTGTTGTCATCCTTTTTGGCATGATGTCCGAGAGGTCCTCTTCTAGTCAGAACAGGACGAATTTTTGTTCCTCTGTCATGTTTGTTGTTTGGCTTGCCTGAGCCAAGGTGCAACTCCATCCCTGTTCTTTGCAGTAATCTATGCATCTGTCTACCTGAATGTTATATACAACAAGGGGACATTCAGTTATTGGTTCATACAGTTGTTGCTTTCATGTCATTACCTCGATTCAATTCAAGTTTTGTGATATTTCATGCCTTCTGTTTGTTTTTTTAAAATATTGATTAATCATTACACATTCATTACATGTGTAGATGTTTAGATTTTTACTATTCAAAACTTAAAAATTGAATGCATTTAAACAAATGTATATTGGTTTTATTTTGCCAGTATAAATTTTTATTCAGTTGACACGAACATTGATATTTTTCAGATAGGGACAGCCTTTTTCCCCCATTTTACTTTGGACGAAATATTCATAATTCATTCTAGTTATCCAGAAGACCTTTAAGGTATCCAATATGTTTGGCAACAGACATCATTATTCTTCTTCTGGAAAATAATATAGAATTTGGTCACATGAGTGAAAGCTGCATTTTATGTGGAGAAATCTGTTAACGCATTTCATAGCGTTTGCTGCAGTGTTGTTGTGAGATTTGCCAAGACTTGTGGCATTTAACGTGTGTAGTCTTAGCTCTAAGTTGTTTTATATGGCGATGTTAATGTTGTGCAGTTTATCAGTTTGTATTTTGGAGTTTCACTTCATAAAGAAGTTTGTGGTTATGGCATCATGTCACATTCCAGTCTCCAGAAGGTATGCTGGTCCACCTGCTGGCATTACTGGCCATTCTAGGGACCAGTAAGGCTCACCTCAAATCTTGTAGATCACATAGGGTTCTTGGTGGTCAGCTGGGCTATAAGCAACATGAATTGTAGATTATGTGGTATCTTGGGCTCTCAAATGTAGGAAAAGGACAATTGTACTGGCATTTGAAAAAAAGGTTTTGTAAGGTTTTGATAACACTTGTAAAGGGATAGATATTTGGTTAATATAGCAGTTTCAGTTCTGAAATGACTCTTGGAATAAAAAAAACAAAGGAAATGAAGTGTTGAAGGACACATATACACTGGCCCAAGTTGGTCTGACTGTGGGTGATGATTTTGAAAGTTCCCAGCTTGTTTTTATGTAGATTGTCGATGTGTCATGCTTTGTTTGGTGAAGGGTCATCAGATTTATCATATCATTTGCAATTGTCTCTGCTTTCACTTCGATTCTATTTGGCTTACTGGGTTCTGTGTTCAGAATGAAGAGGGTTCTTCTCAGTGGTGGGCAGTGCATTGCCCATTCTTTGGAGGTGATGCTTGTAATGCAAGCTGTTGGTGTTTTTTTCCTTTGTTTTTTTTTAAAAAGCAATTTCAGTTTTGTTCTTGTAATGCTTACCCAACAGCTGGAGAGAGGGAGAAAAATAAGAAATAATTATTGAGACTCAGGATTTTTTTTTAGAACTATTTTGAGTTGTTTTAAGAACAGACGTTGGTCCATTCGTTGTGGTGCCGGTGTGTGTGTGTTTGGTTTTGTTTGCTGATTTTTGCCTTGGTAATTCTTGATTGCCGGACTACTGAACAGTTGGTATTTTCACCTCATTGTTGTTTATAAAGTGTCACTGTTATCGCATTGAATTTTGTTATAATCAAACTTCATGGGACTGATACCACTGACATAATGATAATAGTATTTAATTAATTGACAGTGGGATTTGGCTTTTTAGATAACATGGATGTGGGGGATATACTTTTTTCAGCAATGCTTTTCAGGATGTCGTAAATATCATATTAAAAATCTTATCTGGCGTTCTTAGAACACAAGCAAGATTTTGCATGATTCAAAAGGAAAAGAAAAGGAATGTTGGTTGAAAGAAATTCTGTAAGAAATAAAAGGGAACAGACATTTTCAGACTGTGGCTTTTTTTTAAACCTGAAACTTATTTTCGTAAAAATTTTGTAGGTTAAAAAAAGTCACACAAACGAGTGAAAATAAAGAGTTTCATTATCTATCCACGTCTAATGCCATAAAATAAGGCCCATAAGTTAGAGAAATTCGTTTTCTTTTTTGATATGAAGACAGTTTACATCAGTATACATGGGTATCTAAACTTGCTTGTGCAGAAAGACATAAGAAAGGATATGTATTGGGCATATTTTGGAAGAGTAAGATAGGATAGATGTTAGGCATATTTTGGAATAGAACTGGTAAATTGACCTACCAGCCATTAGCTATGGTGAGTGGTTGGAATATGTAAAATTCGTTGAGAGGTTCAGATAACTTGAATATTGTCAGAATGTTTAGCAGGAAATAGTACATCAAATTTTCTTTGATGGGATGAGACAACATTGGGGATGCAAAAGGAGAGGGTGGGGTAGGAAACCATGTGCCTTGCAACGGATTTTACAGAGCCAGGAATTTGACAAAATTTATTTGAAACAAAAAAAGACAGATATTGTAGTATGCACATGAATTTGTGTGGAGAATTGTCTGTGCTGTATCTGTGCGTTTGGTTTCTTGTTTTTGTTTTTTGTTTGTTTGTTTTTTTCTTTTTTTGTATATACTTGTGGTTGGGGGATTCATCTATTTAAATGATCATTTGTTACTCCCCATGACTTGTTTTTTTGTTTTTTAAATACTGGGGACAAATTTTGGAAATAGTTTTATTCCTTAGGGACCATTTGTTACACTTGTAGAACTGTGCTGTTTTTTTTTTTTTTTTTTTTTTTTTTTTTTCAGTTCATTTCTTTCTTTAACATTTGTCCTGAATGGCATGCTGTTAGAAATGAATAAATGTTTAGATAATCACCCACACCAGTCTGGTTTTGTGGATTCTGCTTTGTTTACTATCAGATGTATGCAAGGCAAGTGTGTGTGTGTGTGTGTGTGGTGTGTGTGTGTGTGTGTGTGTGGTGTGCATGCACGTGTGTGTGTGTGTGTACTTTTTTTCTCCTTTTTTTATGACCTTGTAGAGTGGACTGTATTTGATGACAAATTTCTTAATTAAAATTGACATTTTGACGTCATTCATCCAATGATTACAAATGCTGGAACTTTTGACAGCATGGGTCAGAATTGGTTTTAGAGCTCTGAATTCATACAAAAGGCAGGTTTAACTTTCACCAAAGCAATCATCATGATAGTACTCATTTTGTCCAATCACATCATTTCAAAAGAAAATATCAGACTTTTCTTACACAGACACTGTAAATGAAACAATAGATCCAGTTTTCATGACCACATGCAATGTCACATGTATGCAAAGAAAGTGTTTTGACTTTACTAACACAGACACTGTAAATAAACCAATAGATCCAGTTTTCATGACCACATGCAATGTCACATGTATGCAAAGAAAGTGTTTTGGGTGGAAGGGAAGTGGACACAGTTTCCAGTTCCCCTTTGAAATCCACATTATTACTTTACTGGTCAAAGAGTTGGACTAAAGTCATGTGTGTGATTTTTTTTTTTTTCTTTTGGTTTCAACCTGCAAAAAGGATACTGTTAAAGTAGATCTTGCCCCCCCCCCCCCCCCCCCCCCCCTTATCTTCCATGATGCATCCCATAACATTTACCCACTTTATCAAGCTGATTTCGTCATTGAGGTATACAAGTTGCAGTCCCAGCACAGTCTACAGGACACTGCATAGTTAAATGACCATTGGACAACTCGCCAAAGAAGACCTTGCTCAGCTGCCAGCTATGTTAGTGGTGTTCATCAGTGCCAGGTCCGACTTGATACATAGAGGATACTGCCACATAGATGCATGTTGTTGAGCAGGATACTCCATGCTACAAATTCTGCCATAGTCAATGGATAGCAGCATGAGCATACCAATTCAGAATGGACCGTACTGAAACCACAAAAGACTTGGGTTACCTTGCGGACTGATCCATTAGTGAGTAGATCCTTGGTGGAGTTCCATCGGCCTGGATTTTGCTGTTTATGTGGATGTTAAGGGGCATCAGAACAATACTTAAAAGCCAACATGGAAGATCAATCCTTCTCCCAAACAGTACAAATGAAGAAATGAAGGCAAGAGTCTGAACGGCACAGAAAAGTGTAGATGCATAGAAAATCAAAAGCACAAGCCAACAGAAAGTCAATTCAGGGCGAATGGCCATGCATCTGCTACTTGTTGAACACATCTGACTGAAGCAGTGAACTATTTTCACCTTTCGAGCTGTGCTCTGGAACCCAATGAGGAAAAAGACAGTTCACAGGGCTGTCTTTAAATGTGTTTTCAGCCCTTTGCTGGATTGTAAACTACACAAATAAAAACAATCCGACTATAAAAGAACTTCATTCAGAAAGAGCTGGTAAAATTGTAAGGACTGGGGTTTGCCCAGCAATGGTTTAAAGTGTGTCTTGAGGGGGGGGGGGGGGGGGGGGGGGGGGGTTCTTGTGGTGACAGAGCAGAGAAGAGAAAGGAGGAAACAAAAGGAATATATTTTAAGCCTTATCAGTTGCTTACAAACTTTCCTTTTCTCTCTGCCCAAAGTAAATCAAATATATTTGTTTCAGTGATGTGCAGCACCACATGTGAATCTCATCAACTGCTTGACCTGACTTTTAGCAGTCACATGAGGGAAAGAAAGGCCATATAATGCTTTCAGATGTATAAGGAATAACAACTCTAAATGAAGCTAAGCCTTGCTTTAAACAAAAAAAGAAAAAAAAAACCACTAGCTTTGTGTGACTTGAAGGCAAGTACACAACTACAGCCATGACGCTTGCAGTTAAATAATTTTTTAGACTCGGGTGGATGAAGAACGTTGGTGTTTCAGTTATTATGTCAACGTGTATTTTAAGTAGGTAAATAGTTTTGCATTTAATTATTAGGTATGTTCTTTTTCTCTCTGTCAAGCAGAAGAGACTGATCACAAAATCAGTTGCATCAATTTACTGACCATTGTTGTGTCACCCAGACTTGTTCTGTGGTGGTGTTGCTTTATATATATATATATATTTATTTTTATTTTTATTTTTTTTTTCCTCCCATAAGCAACATTATCTTATCTCCCAGCCCTGATGTGGCCCTTTGCGGTCGGCTGGGCTATAAGCAACATTATCTTATCTCCATCTTTTCTTTTATTCTCTGCCCCCCCCCCCCCCCCCCCCCCCCCCTTTTTTTTTTCTTCACAATTTCATGATAGTAGTAAACGCATAATAATTAAACCAAGTGTCAATTTCTATTTATTTTAATCTTGCAGGGAATCCTTGGAACAGGATCAAAGGCATCTGACCAGGATGTAATAAAGATTAAAATCCTGCTAAGGTTAAATGACCATAGGAGTGGTGAATTGTGTCTGGAGGCCAAGTATGATGGAGAGTAGACCCATCCCTCTCAACCATCTTAACCTTCTCTAACCTGAATCAGGTACCCTTTTACTGCTGGGTAGGTAGAAAGGGATTTCACAGTGTGAAGATCCACCCCCATGGCTGGTTTAAACTCTCAACCATCCGCAAAGAGAGGGGACTGTAGTTAAATAGCAATAAGAACAAGACCTTTACAACATACACGCACACACATACACACAAGCATGCACACATTTATAGACATGGCCATATGTACTAACCTACCTGTGTTCATCCATCCATGCAACCATGAAGAAAAAATCAGAATGAAAAGTAATAAACATAGTTTTGCTTTTCATATCAAACATAAAAACGTTGCATCTTTAACTGGCATTGCAGTAGAATGTTCAAAATAAACAATGAGCAAACCAAAACTCGTAAAACTCATTCTCCATCTGATATTTCTTCTCCCTGACTCCACCCCACTCCCGTGGCTCTCTGTCTCTTACTATATTGATCACACACACACACACACACACACACACACACACACACACACACTTGTAATGCTGACACTAACATAAATGCATGGTTTGCATGAAAATAGATTTGCTTGTGCATGATAGACTGGTGGTATTTTGACACTGATGATTATGAAATATTTGACTGAAGCTTCCTTTATTCAGCTATTGAATTATTTCTTCATTTTTCAGGCATTCATGTATTTATATATTTAGTCATTCTTTTATCTTTTTAGTTGTGTGTTCATTTATTCATTAACACATTTATGCATTATTTAATCGATCACATTATCTACTCTTGTTTATCTATAATGTCAGTATGGCTCAAGTGATGGTGGTGGTAATTAATGTTTGATATGATATTCCATGTACTGATTTCACAAGATCAATGCTTTATCAAGGCATCAAATACACAAGATAGCACATATCTCATTTGTACCATTCTCTAAGTCAGAATACATGAAAACTACCTACAGATGATGTTTTGCTGCTAGTATACTTGTCGGATGTATCCTATGCTAATGGTCCAAGCACTAGCATCTGTAGGTTTTTAATCTAAGAATAATGCATCTATTGAAAGTTGTAGAAAATTAGCAACTCAAAGCTGAAAATATTCATTAGGATTTGAATTTCAAGTGGAAAAATTGCAGAGAAAATTTTAATTTCAAATCAGTGCTGCAAGGACCATTCTTACACACTCATGTTTGGTGTGATTCTAATTTAGTTAATCATAATAAATGAATTTTGCTCTTTGTTTTTTGTTTTTTTAGGTGCCAGTAATTATATTTCAACTGATTATCTCTCATGTAATCCTCAAGGTACAGATCAGATGTCCTGACTAAAGACACTCTTCAATGAGCAAACTCAAATTCCTAGTTCAGTTTTTGATATTAATGATCACGAAAACTACGAATGAACAGAGATTCATTTATGAGTTGAATTAACAAAGGTAAAATAATCAAGGATTAGATTTCTTTTCCCTTGAGATTGTTATTTTATTAAGCTAATCAAAAGAAGTCATTGAAGCTAATTGATGAAGAATCATTGGTAGAGTGAGCCTTGAGCTTCAAATGGCTTGGATCACACTTTGATAAATAACTGCACATCAAAACAGTTAAGCAGGTCACCATTAGCCAGTCAGAAAGTGAATCAACTGGTAACAGCTGTGTCATACACAGGTATAAGATGTATCTTTTCTTTTTTCCATTTTTGCTCTCTCGTTATTCTTCTGCACTCTACTCAATGTCACAATCTATTACTATCAAGTTGCCATGAGGCAATCCATTACGGGAGATGCTGCACTGCTGCCAAGTCACTCTGGTGGTCTTTAGTGATCACCTGTTCTAATCCAACATGCACAAAACACCACCTACCAGGCCCCATGCAGACTACAGCGATTACTTGTGTCGTAGAGCCAGTGTCAGGTGTCATTACATCTGTCCGGCAACAATTCACATGATCTTGCCAATGGCACTCGTCATGGACATAGACATGAGAGTGAATTGAAACTGAAAATACCACAGGAATGAAGGGCAAAGAGAGAGAGAAAGAGAGAGACTGTGTTGATGGTGATCGGTGAGAATGAGGGTGGTGAAAATGATGCTGTGATAGTTCTGTGTGGACTGCTGATTCTAAGGCGTGGACAGGGCTAGCAAGAGTTGGGCTGCACACGAGGAGCAGGACTGAGCGATGTGAGAGACTGATGCTGTGGAAGGGGCCAGGAAATGGGTCAGACAAAAAAATGGTGCTATGGATTCCTATTCTGACCTGAGACTATGACGTGGCTGTAGACCATATCTTCTTTCATAGTGCATTCCTGCATCAACCAGACCTGAGAGATACAGATAACCTACAGTGCTGGTCATGAAATTTGAGCATCACTGCATGCGCTCATCAAGCATATGAACCTTGACTGTGCAGTTCCAGTCTTTCCATTTGAGCCCAAAGCTCATTCATCTCTGGGTAGTGACCTCAGATAAATGTTCCTGGCAGGACTTGAACCCATGATTTGCCAGCCTATCGCCCAAAGTGCTGATCACTTCACTACAACAGCTCATGCCTGTAATTTTCTTTCTTTGGTTGTAAGGAACACTGAATGAAATAGCCTTACCGGTTAACATATTTCATGAGGGAACAACATCTCTATAAAAATATGCATTATGAGAGAGAGAGAGAGAGAGAGAGAGAGAGAGAGAAACTCATGCAGGGAAGAGGAGTGAAAGGAGATAGTAAATATCACATACATTATTGAAGACCTGTGTTCAAAGGATTCATTCCTGGTGTCAAATAAATAGTACACACACACCCATACACACATACACAAACACACATATGTACACACTCACACACACACACACGTACACACACACACACACACACACACACACACGTACACACACACACACACACGCACGCATGCACGCACACACACACACACATACACGCACGCACGCATGTACACACACACACACACACGCATACACACACTGTACACACACACACACACACACACACACACACACACACACACACACACACACGTACACACACACACACACACACGTACACACACACACACACACACACACACACACACACACACACACACACACACACACACGCACGCACGCCTCACACACACACACACACACACACACACACACATATATATACACACACATACACACACACACACCACACACACACACACACACACACACACACACACACACACACACACGTACACAGATGGGAATCCCACAGGGAGGTGTAATAGCCCCAATCCTTTTCAACATTTTGATGCATGATCTTCCAAAAGTGGTCTCAAACAATGTCGAGTTAGCACAATATGCGGATGATATTTGCATATGGATGAAAGTCACTCTAAAAAAGCTTACACCAATTAGATCAATTAACTATATTAAAAAGGTATATCAAAATGAACTAGACAAAATCAGCAAATACATGATTGAAAACGGACTAACCCTTTCATATGAAAAATCGCATATGGTTCTCTTCAACTCCGGGTATGATCCTCTACCCTCTTTTCAAATAAATGGAATGCCGCTTGAATATAAGAAAGTTGTTAAATTTCTAGGAGTAAGCCTGACTTCTAAATTGAATTGGAACTACCATTTGGAAAATATTCTGACAAAAGCCAGAAAAGGATTAAATTTACTAAAAATGATAAGTCGACAGTCATGGGGAAAAGATAGTAAGGTACTTATTCATTTAGCAACTGCGCTCGTGAGATCAAAATTATCTTACGCTCAGGAAATATTCTTTTCAGCTCCAAAATATTTGATAACAAAGATGCAAAGCATTGATAGCAAAGCTTATAAGGTAGCTCTCGGTGTCCCTGTCCATGCCTCAACACTAAAAACCTACACAGAAATAGAAATTTTGCCTTTTGCCGAAAATATGAAACTTGCTTCAGCAAAATATATATTAAGGAGTCATTCAACGCAAAATTCATGTATCAAGGAAACTGGTTTAAAATCAGAAATACATTTTCCAAAGCGAGCACAGAGTTTTGACTCTGTAAAAACTATAGGCTCCTATACGTCACAATTATTTACAGATGCTGGTGTTGAACCCGAAACAGTAGCTCCTCAAACGAGTTACAGTAATATTCCTCAATGGGAGCTTAGTAAGGCTAATTTCGATATTAATTATACACATTTAAGGAAAAGTGATGGGACCATGCTGCCAACATATGTCAAGGCACATATAAACGAAAATTATATAAATCATCTTAAAATATATACAGACGGTTCTCTACTTGAAAACCAATTATCAGGTGCTGCATTTATTATTCCATCATTAAAAATAGAGAAATTGTATCACATTGGGAAAAATTTCTCTGTATTCACAGCAGAGCTAATTGCCATTATTATGGCACTGAACTATCTTCTTACTTTTCCATATTCGATATATCAAATATTATTTTGTGTCGATTCAAAATCTGTCTTACAATCATGGGATTCGGTGATAGGAAGACAAAAAGAGTGTCCAAACATAACAAAGGACAACAAGGGAAAATTCTTTAAGAAGCTTGTAAAATATAAAACGGGACACAATCTCCACCAGGAACGACTTCTGAAGAGTCTGATCTTTAGACTCAGACTTGATGCATACAAAACAAAATATTGTAAAAATGTCACTTGCATTTGTGGCCATAATATTACACTATTCCATGTCATCTTCCTTTGCAGAAATACTCAAAAATAT
>CM031597.1:61536035-61623535 GCA_018398815.1 Conus ventricosus | reverse complement strand
AGGAAATCGTCAGCTATAGGCATGTGAAATATTGAATGGAAACTTTCCAGAGCTTGTGTATACATCTCACTTTAATCTGTATAGTATAACTATATGTTTCAATGAAATCAGTTCAACTTCATGGCAAAAAACATAACTATTATTTTAGAACATACCAGTTATAATCATAACACTTTTGAACTTGAAACATTTTCAAATACATCCAGCTTTACTTTCTTTGCTAATTATCTGTCAAATGTTATGAGCACATTTAATCAATTGGACTATACTATAGTGTAGGTTTCTCAAGCATTTCTGTGATTTTTGTATCATTCCTAATTCATTCTAATCTTTTAGAAAAGCATACATGATCTCATTTGGTCAGGTTGACTGCCATTTGATAAACACTTACACCAAAAGCATGCCATGGAATTGTTTTCATTTCTTTTGAACCACAGTTCTTAACCCAATTCCACATATACATATGAAAATAATTCATGAAACTTATATACAAAATTCTTTCCTTCAAAATATACTGAAGATAATCTATCAATTTCTAATGACATTGTATGTTCCATTCTAATGATGCGGCATTCTCAGTGTTTTTTGCTTTGATATTTTATTGGAAGAAACATTTGTACAGCAGGGGTATAACAAATGAAGTTTTCATTTTCAAAACTCATTGATCCCAAGAGTTTGCTGCATCTTGCAAACTCAGAATGCCAGCCTAAGTCATCCATCCCAATGCTGAATATAAAATATTTTCAACACAAAAATGAGTTCGGATGTAATAAGTCATACTTAATGATGCGTTGATAATGAATTGGGATATTATATATATAACAATGATTCATATTTGCTGGTGCTTTAAAAGTGCGTTCACCTATGGCAGTTGTCTACTTATTCACTTACCTTAAAACAAAAGGCATGCTCACAAACTTACTAAACCATTTGAAAAGAAATTGGATGAAATGACAAATCCACTCCATTTCCAAGTTATACTGGTTGTGAACATGAGCACAGCTTGCAGGATTGTGCTTGATGACTTCTGCAATGATTGTGCTTGATGACTTCTGCAATGATTGTGCTTGATGACTTCTGCAATGATTGTGCTTGATGACTTCTGCAATGATAGTGTCTTAAAATTCAGAAAAATATAATTCGATCAGAAAGAGGCTGATTAATAAAAACGATCAATGTTTATATTTGAACTGTAGATAGTTGATAATTATGTATTTAAATGATTATAAAATGTGAATTTCCGCAAGAACCACTCCACCACAGTAACACACAGAAAAGCAGCTTATTGCATATCCAATGGAAAAGACATCTGAGGATATTAGGTTAATACTTGCTGACATTACAAGTGGATCGTCAACATTTGCCTACTAAACACAAGACTGTAAACCTCAAAGATCATGTCACTATCCACCCAGCCTTGCACTGATCTGCCTTATCTCTTCCTGTCAGTCTAGCTGTCAGTCAATCAACAATCTGTCCATCCCTAGACCCCTGGTGTTGAATTGCTGTGAGTGTCTGTTGTCTGATCCATCCCTAGACCCCTGGTGTTGAATTGCTGTGCTCTGTTGTCTGATCCATCCCTAGACCCCTGGTGTTGAATTGCTGTGAGTGTCTGTTGTCTGATCCATCACTAGACCCCTGGTGTTGAATTGCTGTGAGTGTCTGTTGTCTGATCCATCCCTAGACACTTGGTGTTGAATTGCTGTGAGTGTCTGTTGTCTGATCCATCCCTAGACCCCTGGTGTTGAATTGCTGTGAGTGTCTGTTGTCTGATCCATCCCTAGACCCCTGGTGTTGAATTGCTGTGCTCTGTTGTCTGATCCATCCCTAGACCCCTGGTGTTGAATTGCTGTGAGTGTCTGTTGTCTGATCCATCCCTAGACCCCTGGTGTTGAATTGCTGTGCTCTGTTGTCTGATCCATCCCTAGACCCCTGGTGTTGAATTGCTGTGAGTGTCTGTTGTCTGATCCATCCCTAGACCCCTGGTGTTGAATTGCTGTGAGTGTCTGTTGTCTGATCCATCCCTAGACCCCTGGTGTTGAATTGCTGTGAGTGTCTGTTGTCTGATCCATCCCTAGACCCCTGGTGTTGAATTGCTGTGAGTGTCTGTTGTCTGATCCATCCCTAGACCCCTGGTGTTGAATTGCTGTGAGTGTCTGTTGTCTCATCCATCCCTAGACCCCTGGTGTTGAATTGCTGTGTTCTGTTGTCTGATCCATCCCTAGACCCCTGGTGTTGAATTGCTGTGAGTGTCTGTTGTCTGATCCATCCCTAGACACTTGGTGTTGAATTGCTGTGAGTGTCTGTTGTCTGATCCATCACTAGACCCCTGGTGTTGAATTGCTGTGAGTGTCTGTTGTCTGATCCATCACTAGACCCCTGGTGTTGAATTGCTGTGAGTGTCTGTTGTCTGATCCATCCCTAGACACTTGGTGTTGAATAATTGCTGTGTTCTGTTGTCTGATCCATCCCTAGACCCCTGGTGTTGAATTGCTGTGAGTGTCTGTTGTCTGATCCATCACTAGACCCCTGGTGTTGAATTGCTGTGAGTGTCTGTTGTCTGATCCATCCCTAGACACTTGGTGTTGAATAATTGCTGTGTTCTGTTGTCTGATCCATCCCTAGACCCTGGTGTTGAATTGCTGTGTTCTGTTGTCTGATCCATCCCTAGACCCTGGTGTTGAATTGCTGTGAGTGTCTGTTGTCTGATCCATCCCTTCTTCTTCTTCTTCTTTCTCTGCGTATGCAGGCTGATACTCCTGCGGACACTCCCTATATGGACAGACAAGTATTAATCCCATCTACCCAACAGAGGGAGTGGAGTTTTGTGTAACTGACCATTTTTTATCCCGCCATTAAGGTAGCCATATCCATCCCTTGCTTCATGGTGTTGAAATGCTGTGAGTGTCTGTTGTCTGACCCAGGACCATAGTTCCGTGGCCTCCGATGACCTCTCCCACCGTCACTACGCCCTCAACAAGTAGCGACACCTACCTTCATCCCAGCCACCTCCAACATCGCCATACCTTGCCGTACATGTGCAGTCCCCAGCCTTCAGCCCCAGACTGCCAGCACCAGCATCACCACCATCAACAACATCAACACCACCACCAGCATCTTGAGCGGCACCATCATCAACAGCCCTTCCTGCCAGCTGCTGGCTCCAGCAATGCTCACAGACCGTTGCAGCCTTGCCGTCCCATCACTGCCGGTAACAACTTCCACACTATTCAGATGATGAATTCCTCGGGGATGCTCAGCAACCAGCCTCACTTTGTACATCTGCAGTAGTCATCCGCAGACTCAGATTTGTCAGATTGTGTTAATTTCACATCACAACACATCTCAACACCTTGCAGCAGACATCCACAGACTGAATTGCATTGGATTGCTGTTACTTCTAACAACCATACATTTCTCATTGTGTGCAGTCTGAACTGCTGTCCCCCTGCGGAGAGTGTGTGACTCGAGTGCAGAGCTATCTATCCCTTTTCTTTCTGTTTGTCTACATGTTTGCTCATGTGTCAGAGCGGGTTTGTCTGCAGAACTGCTGTGATTCTGTGTGTGTGTGTGTGTGTGTGTGTGTATGTGTATGTGTGTGTGTGTGTGTGTGTGTGTGTGTGTGTGTGTGGTGTGTGTGTGTGTGTGTGTGTGTGTGTGTGTGTGTGTGTGTGTGTGTGTATGTGTGCGCACATGTGCACGCATGTATATGCACTTGCGCAAGTGTTAATGTGTGTTGTGTGTATCCTAGACAGAGAACTTTGGCTTCTCACCTGTTCCAGATACTAGCACCCAGTTTCTCATTCTTTTGATGTTGTTAGAATCTTTCCCTACCTGTCATTTTTTTTTAACCATCTTTAGATAAATAGTGTTTTTTCCACTTGATAAACTATGTACTTCGTCTGATCTTTCCTTTTTTTCAACTGTCTCCTGGTTCTGCATATTGTCACTGATGACTGCCATTCATTATTGCCCCTCACCCAGTCCCTCCTTTCTTGTTTCATTTCATTCACTTAGGTTTGCTCTTGAGAGATGTGAATGTATGCTACACAGGTCAGGCAATGATTCTGCAAAAGCCTGTATGTATATGTGATGAAGATGATGATGATATGGTCAATGATACTCTGACTATTGTCTGCAACAATCTGATGAAATATTGTCAACACAGGAGCAAAATAAAACACAGTCGCTTTACTGAATACAGATCAAAATACAAAATGAGCACACAAAAACAAGATGTAAAGCAACGCAGGTTTAATGTCTAAAACAGACAAGTACATTTTTGACAAATAGAACTGTTGCAGATGTTATAAGAGGCAAAACAATGCACCAAACAATATTCCTGTGATAACTGTCTCATGTTGTCCGTTATCAGTGGAGCATTGTTTTGTGCATAATTTGTCGGTCATAACATTTGAAGAATTGTCGGTCACAACATTTGAAGAAAGACATATTTGCCAAAAATGTACTTGTCTGCTGACTACTGTCGTGGACATGTTGTTTTGTGCATTTTATTTTGTCTATTGTAATATCTGAAAAAGACATATTTGCCTAAAATATATTTGTCTAATAACATTTGATCTACATTAGTTGATACCTTTTTGTGTGTGTTCATTTGTGTTTTGCGTAAGGGGGGGGGGGGGGGGGGGGGGGGGGGGGGGGGGGCACTGTAGAGGCACAGAACATGAGACAGAATTTTTGAAAATCTGATTCACACACATATACACAAATAGATGTGTGTGTGTGTGTGTGTGTGTGTGTGTGTGTGTGTGTGTGTGTGTGTGTGTGTGTGTGCACCTATGTTGGACAAATGGGGTCAAACAAGCATGGGCAAATATTTTCTCCATCAATAAGACAATGTCTTGGCACAGATTTACCAAAGAAAAAAGTGAGGGTAGTGAGAGAGAGAGAGAGAGAGAGAGAGAGAGAGAGAGGAGAGAGAGAGAGAGAGAGAGAGAGAGAAGGAAGTTAAAAGAAGGTATCTGAGTGTAAATATTAAACCCTTCATTAGGCATATAGGGGCCACTAAAGTCCGTCTTGACAACAGAACCGGTTGAATCACCTGTCGGAGCTGGCTTTCATCCCTGGGTGGGACTCATCATGGAATTCAGCTTGCTGTGTTGGTCCGCCCTGTGAATCAAGAGGGGGTAATAGTGATGGCCACATACAACTCCATCAGCCCTGATGTGGCCCTTTGCGGTTGGCTGGGCTATAAGCAACATTATCTTATCTTATACAACTCCATGCTATTCTCACCACCAAAGGGACAAAACCAAAATCCAGCGGCATCGCATAGTGCCCAGTGTGAGTCTGATACCAAGGGAAAGACAGCCTGTGTCCATCTGAACAGCCTTCATGGTTTCACCACCTTGGTGATAGATTACGATAAAAATGGTTGCATGATATACATTTTACTGAGAGATAACAGAAAAGCTGGCATGAGATAGATTTTAATGAGAGACTGTCCAAAGGAAAGGAAAACACACACACACACACAAAGCTGACTTGATCAAGGTCAGAAACCAGTGAACGGCTGTTCATTCAGACAGAAAGTTATACAAACAAGAGTGGCAGAAAAGAAGGGATGTAAAGTTCAGAATTTCCATGTGGAGATACTGTTGATACTAAAAGAGCCCCTGACATCCCTTGCATGGCAAGGTGGGAGAAGGACTGACTGCAAATTAACACCTTGATAAAAAAAAAACACCTGTTTCATTGGAATATTCATTTCTTCCATAATCATTGGTAAGAACGATTTAATCAATAGTGTGTAACTGAGGCAATAAGCACACAAAGTAATTCAATGTTAGGAGCTTGTGGAAGTTCATTTGACTCTGTCTTGCTTTGAGCTCTTTCTGTGTGCCTCTTATTTTCTTTTGTAACAAGCGAGTGGTTGAGAATGACATGCTTTGTTGACATGAGCTCAATGTAAAGTAAATACAAATCAGTCCAGAGACTAGTCTGAAATACAATTACGTACTCTAAAACATATTCAGTTTTTGTTATGAAACTGGGTGAAAAAGGGTGACATTTAAAACTCCATTGATTTTTTTTTGTTCTTTGTGTCTTTGTTAACATCTTAATAACAAAGATTTTAGAATACATCACAGGTGGTATGCACAGGAGTTCATAATTTCATGTTTTACTAGCAATGATATATTTTAAATATTTTGTTTGTTTGTTTAAATGTGTCTTTATTAAGCAGAATGAGAAATCTGACAATATGAAAACAACAAGCTTTAAACTGATGGTGTATCCATACTCATACTTTACTTTTAACTGAAGTGAGGTTTATTAACAACTGGGACAGGCAAGTAAAACGATAAACCATCATGTGCATTTCAGAAGTAGAAGAAAACAAAGCAACACTGACTGAACACATCAAAGAAAATCTGGATAAGACAAAGAGGAGAAAAAAAAGAATGCAAGTGAGTTTTAATCAACATTCTTTGATCTGGAGATGCTGATAATGCTGTTTTGATCAGTGAGTTTTGTATTACACTATACTGAACCACCCCCATTTCTTTTAAATCATGGCAAATACTCAGTTTGAAAGTGGGCGGCTATCTTTGGGAAGAAAGCGTATATCCTCTGCTTGCCTTTGAAAATGTTCTTCAAATGCTTCACTTGGACAGAACACTCAAACGGCAAAGGAACAGATTGCTGGGAAAGGTGAATTACAAATGACATGCAAATGACTTGTCTTCAAGGATTCAGTTTCTGTGTTTCCTTCACATACTCTTTGTGTGGTGAGTTTTTGTGTGGTGCAAACAATCATGCAAACAAAACAAAATAAAACAAACGAAAAACAAAAGCATTTCACCTTTTCACCCATAGTGACAGCAAGACTTGGATTATTTTTACTTGGAGTTTTTGCATGGTGAATTTTTTAAGATGACTTTGTTTCTTTGTTTTAGGTCTTCAAGCTTGTTTGACATTTGGTGTGCTTTGCAGTAGAGGCTGCAGCCAAGGGTTTCATCTTTTTGTAAATAACTTTACACATCTTTTAAAACTTCTTTCTTTTCTACAAATTGAGATGGTATTTTGAAATGAACTATATTTTTCCCCTGATTGTGAAGTTTTGCAATCAGTTGTAATCTTTGTGTTTGGGACAGTGTTAACATTGCTGAACTGTGGTTGTGTGTGTGTGTGTGTGTGTGTGTGTGTGTGTGTGTGTGTGTGTGTGTGCGTGTGTGTGTAATCACTGCGTGATTTACCAGACATTAGATGAAGAAAACTGTTGTGCAGTGGTTATGACTTGATGTTGTTGCTTGTAGGTTTGGCTTTTGATACATTTTGTTGTTGACAGGGTTTTTTTCCGTGTTCTCATGAAGTATTTGATGTTGAAATTGAATCATGAAATTTCTTCCTTTTCAGGGAATTGCTTTTTTTGTTTGTCAATGTCTGTTTGACAGAATCGAGTCAGAGTGTTGTTGAAGATTCTGTGTTTACAAATTTAACACATTCAACATTTTTTATAGAGTTCTTCAATCCTTTTAATTTAATATCCTTCTAACCAGTTCCCAATTTCATTATTTTCTTTTAATCATTCTTCTTGCTTTTTATTTTCCTTTACTTTTGTGTATTCTTGAATTTGTTTTCTACTTTTGAAGATATTCTGTTTCAGTTTTATCTATATGGTCATATTTTCTTTTACTCAAATTTGATATGTGTGTGTGTGGAAAACAATGTGTAAAAAGCACTGCATGTTGCATCTGAGAAATTATGGCATTGTTAATTCAACTTCAGGGATTATGCTCTCACTCTCTCTGTGCTCTCATTCTTTGTCTTTGACTCCTAAAAAATGAATGCATTCAGACCCACTTTTGATGATCCCTATTAGTTTAGACATTGCTGTGAGGGAAAAAAATGATATATCACAGGTTTTCATATTGTTCATGATGACCTTAAAAAATCAAAATTAGTTTAATTCTGGTATCATTCATTCCCTGATTTGAAGCGATACAATGGATGCTGAATTTCAAAGAAAATGGAAATTTCTATCTGTTCTTGCTTGGTATTCCACCTAAGACAGAAGGTGAAAGAATGGGAGAGCACTGCTGTTTTTGTCATAGTATCCTTAAACTGTAAATCCTTTTCATATGTCCAGGACTGTTTTTATTAAAACTACGTAATGATTCAGGGGGACCTGAATTTCATAGTACATTTGATTTGTAGAGATGGTATTCTATTGTAGTAATGTTGTTCAAAAGCCAGCTAATCATAAAGGCCTGTATGTCAGGGCTGGTACTCGACTTAACAGGGGTATTGTGCCATTTGTATTACTAATGAAAAATTATGATTTAAACATCATTTTTTTTTTCTTAACCTGGAGACTGTCATATCTTTTTTTTTTCTTAACCTGGAGACTGTCATAACATTTAAGAAACACGGCCGGAAGTCCATTGTGACATGTAAAACTATAAGACTTTCTCTAGCAGACTTGACATTTTGTTGCTTCTATCCCCTAAACATTGCAGGGGGAAATTTGTGGCTGCTTTTATCACGTAGAATTGCCCAGAGAAAGCCTTATATGCCATTTCTGAATCTTGCAAAGCTAAGATCTTAAAAGGCTGTCACATGATAAGAAGGCAACTGTAGCCGCCGTGGCGAAGTGGTTAACGTCGCGGATCTCCGGCTGGGAGGTCGTGGGTTCGAATCCCATCAGAAGTCATGTGGGTTTTTTCTGCCCCGACCGGCTCCTACCCAGAGTTGAGTTTGCTGTGGACTCAGTTGGGAAGACTGGGACCACACAGTCGAGTTTCATCCATTTAATGGATGCGTTTCTGAGAGTGTTGCTCAAATTTCATGACCAACACTGCAGGTGCCTGTATCTCTCGGGCCTGGTTGACACCGGGATATATTATGAAAGGAAGCGTAGAGTACAGCCCTGTCATGTAGTCTCAGACCGAAACTGAAATCCGTAGCATCATCTTAATCATCCTCATTCTCATCGATCAGCATAAAAAAAAAAGTCTCAAATTCTGTGTCCCTTCATGCCCTGCTCTCATGGTGACCTCAATTTCGATGTCCTCTCCACGTCTGTGACCTTGGTTTGGTTCCGTTCCGTCGAGGTCACCGGTATCGGCGAGTCCATGGGGGCTGTCGTTGGACGGACGTGGTGGCGCCCTCCGGAGGGAGAGCTCACTCACGCCGGCTCTGCGACTAAGCAATTATTGTCGTCAGTAGGGGGCTTAGTAGGTGGTGTCCTGCGTATGTTAGATCAGAACAGGCGCCACTGAACACCACCGAAGTGACTCGGCAGCAGTGCAGTGTCTCCTCTGGTGGGTTGCCTCTTGACGACTTGACATTGACTGCTTCCTGTGGATTGCCGGTGCCGGGGCTGCGGCGGGGCGACCGGACTGTGGCTGTGGACGGGGTGTCGGAATGAGCGGCGTGGGTGCACTGCCTCTGAGGTGGCGCAGAGAGTGGGACAGCAAAAAAAAAAAAAAAAAAAAAAGAAGGCAACTGTAGAGGCATGAAAATCTACTAGGCTCAGCCACATCTCATGAGTGAAGACAGTTTTCAGCCAGACTTTTTCCTTTTTTCACATGTGGTATTCTGGCTTAATAATTCAATAAACCAGACTGTTTCAAAGTTGAAATGACAATTCAGCTGCATAACTACATAAACACATTGTTTCAAAGTTTGTTTTGCAAATAATGGTTCCAGCTAAAGTCATTGGAACAATCTCCTGCAACTGATATTTCACAAGCACTTCAGCTTGTTTCTCAGTGAAAGCACAATGAAAAGAAAACAAACCAAAAAACTTAACAAATGGCAATGCCAAGATTTGTAAAAAAAAAAAAAAAAAAAAAAAAAAATTAACAGATGGCAGTACCAAGACTTGTTCACTCCAAACAGACTGATACAGCAGTGGGGTCTGCTGTTCAACAGTGGAAAGTGTCCATCCTTTTGCAAACAAGATTTGCCTCATTTTAAAAGAAAAAATGTTTAAATAAGATCCCTCCAAAATGTTTTTATGTGAGCACAGAACTAGAGATATGTACTCAAATATTTTTTCAAGAAAGTCTTCTTTAAATCAAGAAACAGAAAAAAATCTATTACCAGTGTGGTCAAGATAACAAGAACAAATGCTGCACTTGTTTTTTTCCTTCTTTTCTTTTTAATTTTTTTTTAAAAAAAGCATTTCACTATTATCCTAGTAGTCGCCATTTCGAATATGTTAAAATATTTCTTTCTCCTACTAGGACTACATTAACTGACAATGCAAGAGTATATTCTTGAGCTACACTTAAAAACGAACAAGATACATTGGTAACATAGAACTTACTGAGCAATAAGGAACCAACTGTAAATGCTAGTAAAAGCAAACAGTTACAATTGCAGCTAGAGAAGAAAACAATAACAAAAAAAAAAACCTCTTAATCCCTCCGCTGCCAAAATCTTTCCACCTGGTACTGCCAGGATTCAAACTAACTTCTGGATGAGTGGGAATCTCAAGATATCGCCCTTTTTGATGGACGTCTCACTCGCATCAGTACTAAACACCCATTCTAAGCTGGTAAATTTTCAGCCTTATGAAGTTCTCTTTTGTTCCTCCTTAACTCTTTACAGCTGCCTCCGCCTGTGCCTAGAGGTGAGGGTTCTTTGTCTTCTTTCTTGCCAGATATTTGTACGGATGAACAAGTAATGCATTGTAGAAACAGTCACATAAGAATCATGTAACAACATTAAGCAGTTAACAACTTTTGTTGCAGTCCCCAGTTCTGTTTAATTAAAACAACAGGGCTGTTGTCACACTCCTGCTTTGGTGCCTTTCTCTACTACGCGTTTGAAACCTTGCTCCTATGCTGATTTGTCCATTTTGGAAAGTAAAATAGTGTGTACATGTTTTTGGAGTCTTGACAAAGTGCTGGGCAGGAAGAGAGAACTCCACACCAACGCATGTTTATCTGCTTAGTGAAGAGGGGTAGGGGCCGACATCTTCATCTTCACTGTTGTGTGTATGGCTCACTACTGCTGATATGCACAGTTTAATTGTTGTTTTCTTCTCTCATTTTCCATTTTTTGCCATGTTCATTGAATGAAGTTTGAAGATTTTTTTTCTTCTTTTTTTCTTTGTCTTTTTTTTTTCTTTTTCTTTCTTTTTTTTTCTTCTTGGATTTGTTCGGTGAAGTAAAAGTTTCACTATTGTCTTTTCCAACTCGTTTTGGATTATCATGTGTGCATGTATGTGACTATTCCTTTGATATTTCACTTCAAAACCATGTAACAAGAAATTCCCAGCAAATAAGCATGCTTCAAAAAGAAGATACAAATCACCCGATCAGTTTTTTTTGGGTAAAATATACAAAAAACATGACTGGTCTCTCAAAAAGAAAACATTTTTTCCCCCTTTTAAAAAACTTTTAAATCTAGTTCCCCTGTAAACTGTCTTGTTTCAACACTAATATTTTATGAGCTTTTATCAGAGTTCCATATAGGCCCTATCTGAAAGCAATGGCATCACTGTGAACAATAATGTGTATTTACAGAGTGCAGGTGAGACAGCTGGAGAGTCTGACAAAGTTCCAACAGCACGCTAGTTACAGAACTTTCAATCCGAGGACAGAAAGTCTTAACCCACTCTTCAATCTTAAAATGTTGAACGTCATGCCATCTCACTGGACATTTAGTGTCTTGGGTGTGTGCCATAATCTTAAAATGATGAAAGTCATGCCATCTCACTGGACATTTAGTGTCTTGGGTGTGTGCTGTAATCTTAAAATGATGAAAGTCATGCCATCTCACTGGACATTTATTGTCTTGGATGTGTGCCATGCTATTACTCAAGGGAAAAAAAAAGAGTACACTTGTTCTCTACACTGTTTCAGGGTATTAAAGCCAGCCAATCCGGCTAATGTAGAGATCCCCGTGACCCTGACAGGGACAGCCCCAGCTTATCTCTTGCCCCTGCTTTAAAACAGCCCATATCCATGTTTAAAAGGAAAGTTTGCAGAACTGCCTCCTTATTGATGCTAGGGAGATAAGATAAGATAATGTTGCTTATAGCCCAGCCGACCGCAAAGGGCTGATGCTAGGGAAGGAGCCTCAAAGTTAAGACATGTACACTGTAAGTTAGACGGAACCATTGCAAAGTGACTTGGCACCAAAGCAGTGTCTTCTCCAGGGGATTGCCTTATGACGACCTGATACCGAATGTCATTGCTGAGGCTGTGACAGGTGACCACTGCTGAGGCTGTGACAGCATGATGACTTAGGGTGCAGCTGTTTACTGAAGAGGTGACACAGACGGCACAAAACTCCACAGACGGCAAAAAAAAAAAAAAAAAAAAAAAAGTCTAAAAATGACACAGGCACCAAATAACCATGTGTTCACAATTACATGCATAAGTGTCCTGTAACTTACAAATGTTAACATTGATACATCCTAGATCAAATTTAATGTCGATTATTGTCTTCTTCTTGTTTTGGATGAATGCTATATTTTGATTTGAATGCTATACATACAAGCAAGCATACAAGGCATTAAACATCACCATTTACCAGTCTATATCAACTTCACCTTTAATTCTTCTTTTGTTATCATGGTTACATTCATGACTCATAGGTTCTGACGCAACGGAAGTTGTCAGGAACCAGGAATTAACAAATAAATAAATATTAGAAAATTTGGAACAGCTATGCATAATTCATCTGATATGTACAGGCAAGAAGCAAGACATCAATAGACAAGCAACGTGGACGGATTCTAATTGACTGATTCAAGATTTGCAACTACAAATGCCGTCAAAAGGGAACAAAAACGAAATAAAGAAGTATCACAAATTTGTACATGGCCCTTTTAAACAGAGATTAAAATGGGAAAAAGTACACCCATCAAAAGGCTCCATTTATTGCTAAATAGCTCTATGTGAAACAGATCAGTGATCTGGTCAATAGGTAATATGACAATATAAATAGCAGTCATACCAATCAGAAGTGAAATAGAAAAACACTTTTACATCCTAAACCAAACCCTATAAGCAAGTAATGAAAATTACAACAAATGTGGAATTTTTTTAGCTTCTGTGTGTGTGTGTGTGTGTGTGCGAGTGTGTTTGAGTAAATGAGTGACTGTGTGTATGTGTGTGTGTGCATGCATGCATGTGCGCACGCTTGTGTGTGTGTGTGTGTGTGAGTGAGAGAGAGAGAGAGTGAGTGTGTGTGTGTTTGTGTGTGAATGTATAAGTGTGTGTGAGTGAGTGAGTGCATGATGAGAGACAAGTGTGTGTGTGTGTGTGTGTGTGTGTGTGTGTGTGTTTGTGTGTGTGTGTGTGAGCGAGTGTGCGTTTGCGTGTCTTTGTATGAGTGTGTGTGTGTGTGTGTGTGTGTGTGTGTGTGCGAGTGTATGAGAGAGAAATGTGTGTGCGTGTGTGTGTATGTGTGTGTGTGTTTAAATGTGTGCGTAAGCTGTATGTGTGTTCATGTATCCGTGTGCTGGCAGCCACTTGGAAGTAATCTCATGTGAATTTTGTGTATGCACTGCAAATGTTTGGATGACCATATTTTTTTTCTATGTGTGTTCTCCAGCATTCTCATTTTGTGAGACGGAAAGTGTGAGCCATTGATTATAAAAACCACAACCAAAAATTCCTAAACATTCTGCCTTTGTCAGCAGTTTCTGCCCCAGCTTAGCTTTCTTCGTAGGCTCCACATGAGAGATCTTGAACTGCCTCAAATGTTCAGTGGCCTGCAGAAAAATGGTTACAGCATCATTGGGCATTTACCCTAACTGAGCACTTTCCGGTATTAGCATGATGACCAAAAGTGTAAAACTGATCTTTAGCCATTGTTCCTGGACTTATCATTGTTATCATGTCAGTACAGCAGAATACATTAAAAAAAAATTACAGACTGAAAGAAAAGGATATGGTTAACTTTTCTCTTTACAGAATCAAACTTTTTCATCCTAATGCAAAATGTACATTTGCCACAAAATGGATAATACTAGTACTTTAAAAAAATGTACATCACAGAGCAAACTGAATAAAAATACATTCTAAAGGCATGTTTTAATGGACGGCATTCAAGTATAAATCAAGTATAAATGAAAGAGACAGCACAATTTCCAGTAAAATCACATGCTGAATAACAATCACAAAATCACCAACGTTCTACACACACACACACACACAAAAGAGAACAAAATGAGAGAAAAAAATAGGGCATTACAGTTCCACACACCACAGAAAAATATAAAGAATAAACAAAATCATGGAAGAAAGCTGAAGAGCTCTAACCATTGTTTGTCCTCTCTGAAAGGTCAGCAAGCACAAAAGATCTCAAACACACTGCTATAGTGCAGTCAAGGAAAATGAAATAATCATGCTCATCGTAACAGAATGTGCACACAAACAGAACCATGAGGACACGGCACATTGCTGGACGGTCTTATTGCACTACTTGCAGCCTTGGCTGGCCATGTTCCACTACTGTTTCTAAAACAGCAATAGTCTGACCCCATGCAGGCTCATTGTCCCTTTCAGAAACATGCACAGTTTCTGTTAAAGGGTGGGAGAAAAAGAGAGGTAGGCAGGAAGAGTGCCGCGTCAATATTAGAAAGGAGCATCCTTGGACAAATGAACGCTGCAAATATTTTTCATCATTCATCTAAAGTTCAAGGAGAATGCTGATAACTGCAGCCCATTGTTTATGCAAGGAATACTTACATCTTCTCAATCTACCCTCATCACTTTCTCATTATTGCAGAAAATCACATACAGAATAACTATCACAAAATCACAACATTCTAAACAAAATGGCAAAATTGTGGGTCATATTCAATTGCTGTATTATAACTGCTGCCAGAAATGTCTAATTTTTTGCCCTGAACAACTTTTATCATCATCAAGGCAAACAATGTCCCAAGATTTTTTATTTCTCCCACTTTCTTTTTTCCTGTTACACGAATAATCATCTCCTTTTCACCTAGAGGCAAATTATAACTCACCTAAAGAAATGAAACAGTTAGTTTAGCATTTTTCCCTTCAGGGTTTGTATCTGTTCATATAATTATTTTCAGGATGAAACTGTTTTTCTCTGGATCTCCATCTTTGTATGCTTTTGTACAGTTCAGTTTCAATCCGGAATAAACAAAACCTTTCACCAAAAAGTGATTCTGATGCCACATTTTGTCATTTTCATGGTATTCCCCCAAATACTGAAACTTGTTATCGTTTACCTACACTGACACAAACATAACTGCGTTTCAATCACATACAGTTTGCTACAGAAGGTATCATATTCACGCACTAGATCCCGAAACTTTGGTGAGAAAACTTCAGATACTTTGACAGTTTGTTATACTGACTGTGAAATCCCAAGTTTGACCATTTACGTCCTGAAATCTGTTTCCTACCAGCACTAAACTAAAGTGAATGTATTCCCAATTCTGCTAAAAGCAGACATAAAAAAATAAAGTCATATCCTGCAAATTATTTGAATTTCTTCACAACAGCTGTCAGCTTCTTTTGGCAAAATGTCATAAAGCCAGCTGAAAGCCAGGAGGAAATATTATGGTTTTTGAATATTAGGGCATAACAACATCAAAGCCATGACAAATTACAAAAATGACCACTTGTACTGGGTCCTGGAGGAATCTGAGCTGCAGTTTGATTTTTCCCAAACAACTCCCTTTCCTTCTTTTACTGGATTTTCTCTGTCAAAAAAAAATAAATTAGTCATTATCCTGAAATAGTTGAGAAGACGGCAACTGAACTGACGGCTGTTGACAATGATGTCTACAATGGACTCTGCAAATTTCCTTTCTTTCAACAGTGATTTCTGGTTTAATTTGTGACAAATGGTAAAGTTACGATATCATCATTGGGGTTCAATTCAACATTTGATGTTAACAATTCAAACATCACTCTTAAAATATCAGCCATAACTGGATTTAAAGCATGATGACACAATGGATAACATTTTTTTTCTCATGTCACAACAGAGACAATGTGGCAATGAGAGAAAATCTACCACAAAGCAGATCTGAATGACAAACTCACAATGTGGGACAAACTTACAACTATGAACAATTATATTTCCAGACCATTACATGGACTAATGGGAATTCACATCACAATTAATGCAAAAGCAGGGAATATATATATATATATATATATATATATATATATATATAATATATATATATATATACACACACACATGTACATCAATGACACTCGGTGGCCATTGGGTAACAGCTGACAAAAAGAGTCATCATGAAATGTGTACCGGTAAATTCTGGTGCGTCTGGAATGAATGACATCACCAACACAAAGGTACCAGTGGATAAGGAATGAATATCAGCACTAACACAGACAAACCGGTGGATACAGAGAGATAATACACTATAACGCACACAGCCACTGATGGCGCCAGTCTGATGAACACAATGATGTGGGAGGTGAAAGGTGAGGAATGACAACAAGGTGGAGGAGTTAGACACTGTGTTAACTGGGAGGACTCAGTCATAGACACTGGATCTGTGGAAAATCACTGCACAAATACGCTGATCACTGTGAGAGTCAAGGGGCACAATGACAGGGAAAGGGAACACGACGCACACTTCTCAGCCACCTCCCAACTGACAAACCAACAACTGGCACTGTGCACCTCCGCTGATCCATTCTCACATTACTGGCAGGGAACTGGTCTTTTGCACTTGACTGTTCAAGACCACAAAACCTGTTTCTAGGGGAAAAGCCAAAGAGAGGGAACAGCAGAGAAAATGGGGGGAGAGGACATAATACTGTAACCTGTAACTCTTTCTAGCATTGCACAGACAGTCTGTTTCAGACGTTCACCACAATTGAAGCAAACACACTCACCTCCTTTTTTCCCTCTGCCCATTTTCTGTTAAACATTGAAACTGTTGACAACACTACAGTCATGCCGGGTGAGCAATCTTATGAAATCAAACCCCTTGGAAACAAACTTTTCATAATGACGCATTTTTCTTGTCACAGTGTCAGGATTTAGGCCACAGCAGCCAAGTAAAAAGCAGGACAGTAAGGAGCAATGGAACAAAGATGAGGAAAAGCAAGAATTTCAGTAGCTACCAGGACTTCATCCAAACAAAAGATGAGTATGTTGACAAAGAACTCTGATAATTTGGTCTATCAGCAAATAAACCAGGAAAGCTTGATGCCATTTGTGCAGATGGGCGACATTGAAGTATATAGCTTTTCCTATCCCTGCAACTGACTTGACTTCAAATCAGAAGGCAAGAACAGCCTTTTTTCCCTTGATGCAAATGAAAGTCCTGGTTTGCATGAGATGAATCTCTGAGCATGGAAACATTTTAGACACTCAATTCAAAAAATATCTTATGTGCCTTATTGTGAGCTCTTTCTTCATCCCTCGAGTAAAAAACTGAAGCATCTGCTTGGAAAAGGATAGCTATATGTTTCTCTCCACTCTACCAATGATAACTGTGCTATGGCCACCCATTTCCAACAGAGGATATGTTTTTCACTCTTTAAGTTTTGCAAAATGCCAGCCTGTAGGGCCACCTTCCCTGCTTTGTCAGTATTTGCTCGACCGAGTCCTGGGGTTGATTCTAATGACAAATCTTTTGGTTAAAATATGGCATTCTACACTGTACTTTCAAATTCTCTGCAAGGAATAAGCAGAATTTAAAGAACAAGGCTGGTATGTAAAGTTAAGTACGGAATGCTACACTTGACAGCAAAACTGTTAGAAATTGGCACTTCAGCAGTTTGTCATTCACAACAAATTAATGCTTCATGACAATGAAAGTCTCTACCTTTCTGGAACATTGCAATGAAACAAACTAAAAAAAAAAAAAGCAAACAAAAAGATGCAACAATTCTCCAGTTCAGAGTTCCCTTGTTAAGAGAAAAAACAAACGAATATATTTGCTGATGCTATATACACCTTGATCATTTGTCTTACAATGATGTATTACTCTGTAAACAGCAAGATCACAAACAGCTCAGCATTTTACGAGGACAAATCCCTTTCTTCTCAGTCATCTTATGTGCACAATCAAACAGAATTCTCACTTCTTTATAAATAAATTAAAACTCTTGTTCAAAGACTCCCACTTTCACAGCAATAAATTAAAGCATTCTCAATGTCCATTCTCATTTGCTCAAAAATTCTTTCACTCTCCAAAACTTCAACTTTTACACCACTCCACAAGTCAATAACAGCTATTCCGAGCCCAACCAATATTGCCCCACTGCCAAGAAGAAAGGGAGCAAATTATGTTGGAGAGTTGTGAGGCAGGATTTTCTCCCTTGCCCCATTATGGCTGTGGAGTTGGAGTTTGCCGTTTTTGGCGGTGAGCGTGTCGTAGTAGCTGCTCTCCACCAACGTATCTTCTATCACAGAGTGCATGTGTTCATAGGTGATGCCCACATCTTTGTAGTCTGGGTCGTACTCTCCTGTCACTGCAATACATTGACCATTAAGAAAATGATGTTAATTATCGACAATAATTAATTGTACTTCTCTCTCTCTCTCTCTTACACACACACACAGATGAATAGTTTAACTGTTTTAAGGCCTTAAACAAAACAAATTAAGGTGTTAAAGAAAATACTTAATGGCGTCATGGTGTAGAGACTGTTGTATATCTACATGAGGCAGATATGCTAGTCCAGTTGAGACTAATGTCATCCCATGATTTGATCCTGACGACTGTGATTATAGATTGTATATATTCAAAATGGACACGTACTTTACAACCCCCCGCCCCCCTTTTCAACTGCTTGACATTAACTCCTTTGATGCAGTTCTGACACAACCAACTATACATTTTGGCTCTGTCACTAGACTGTAACCCCTTTAATTCTGGAAACATGCCAGTGCATAACTTCTCTTGGTGCTGGGAAATGTACTGGCTTGTAAACCTCTCTAGCAGTTAGGAAACGCATGCATGTGTGATCTATGGATGCAATAATTCAAATGGGAAGCACAATTGTTTTGTACTTATCGCATATTTTAGCCAACAACATCACTGGAAACAGTAATGATTTAGCAACATTTCAACTGGAAGTTGCCCAGAATTAGAGCAAAAATAAATTTGACAGGGCAATTTCTACAAAGAGAATAGACTAGTAATTGCAAATGATGGGTACTGAAGCTTGGTTAAACAATGACAACAGCAGTACCAGCATGAATTTTACAGAATCAGCAGACTAACACTGTAGAAGTGTTTCATGATCAGATGATGGTTTTCATGCAGAAATAAATTCATTTATTGTGAACAACTTTGGAAAACAACATCAATAAAATAGGTAAGTTCAAGTCGAAAATCTTGGTCAGATACTGGCTGAAAGTATATGACAAAGCAGTATCAATTCCCAAGTGAAATTTCAGACCAACAACTATTTAAAAGCATGAAGAAGGTGTGATTGTTGTGTTTGGCTGGACATTCTAGATTGAAGTTTGACACTTGTCTGCAATTATCTGGGATGATGACTTAGAATTGCAGGCCAGTGCTAGAGGTGCTGAATCTCTAAGATCCATTCATAGAACTTGTTTGACCATTATCATTCTATCAACTGCTGTTATATACCTACAGAGAAGAAAAAAGTAAATGAGCTTTGAAAAATTATCTAAGATGTATATTTTGTTTTATTAATTGTGGTGTTAGATCTCAAACTGATATAGAATGAAACACAAGAGCACTGCAAGTGGCTGCATTATTGAAGGGCCAATTTCAGCGCCATGATGATGCTGTTGTTGATCAAATTAGTTTGCGTATAAAAGGAACCTCATTCTTTTCAACATGTCCTGACGAATCTCCATTCTTTACTTCAGACTTGTAGTCTGTGGAGTTAAAATAAGTGCAATTGTGATCAACACTAAAAAAAAAAAAAACTTTTTTGTGACTGACTCGCTTCTTGCTTACTTAAGACTTAGATGCTCCTGCGTCTTGCGACGCATGAGGCAGTCAAGGCGCTCCATTGTGCACGGTCCTCAGCCAGTTTACTAGTGTCACTCCATCCTCTGTCAATGAGTCTGAGGTCTCTCTCCACATCCTCTGTCAACGAGTCTGAGGTCTCCCTCCACTGTCTGTCACCAGCTCATCCTGGGTCGTCCTCTTTTTCTCTGGCCTGCTGGGGTCCATTTAATGGCCTGGTTTGCAGGTCTTGAAGAGGGTAATCTCAAGACATGACGACCCAGCCAGTGGAGGCGCCGTCTGCAGACGATGGTCGACATGGGGAGCTGTTTGGACCTCTCCCTGACGTCTTCATTTGGTATAAAGTCTGACCATTTGATGCCCAAGATCTTTTGTAGGCACTTAGTATCAAAAGCGTCAAGTTTCTTCTCTTCGGTGGTCTTCAGTTGCCAGGTTTCACAGCCATATAACAGCGTTGAAATCACACTGGAGTTATAAAATTTCAGTTTGATTCCAAGGGAGAATTTCTTGCTATTCCATATTTTGAACCGCTGATTGAATGCTGATGTTGCCTTCCCAAAACAACACTTCAGTTCGTGGTTGAGGCCACTGGCATTGTTGATGGAGCTGCCTAGGTATGTGAAGTTTTCTACTTCTTCCCCTTGCTTTTGGTCAATGAAAACGACTGTTGGCCCTTGGTGTTTACCGGTAAGCATGTTTTTAGTCTTCCCAAAATCAAATATAACTTTTACATTTGAGCTCAGATTACAAATAGTTGTTTTCTTAAGGAAAAGAAAATGATTTATTGAACTTCATCTTGTTAAACCTTGTCAATTTTTACTTTGCTGTAACAATTTGGTCTCATTATGTTTGAACAGTTGATTTGCATAATTTTATGGAAAACGTATTTTTGATTCCAGTCAAAACCATTCTGTAAAGAGCAAACTTTTGCAAAGAAACATGTAATGACTGGAAGCTGAAACTGGTCAGCACACTGGTTAAAGTCCAGAGCAAGGACCTGATAAACTCTGAGGGCTCTCAACACATAGGTGGACTTAGAAAAACTTGCCTCAGATGGAAAGGGGTTGAATGCAAGGTTGTATGAACAGCCTTGGCAAAAGACTAGTTTTGAAGCCGCAAAGTCATGTGCTTTGTATTTGGGAGTGCCTTATTTCTAGATGAAATAGATTTTTAAACAATCAAGGGAGGTCTCGTGCACTGAAAGTTCCTATAAATTTCAATATATAAAGGCAATGGGTAGTGCCTTAGAAGTCCATTCTAAAAGCAGACACCAATTAAACTAGACATACCTGGATGATCAGGATCAAATGCCCTTGTATCATGGTCTCTTGATGCCAACCGCCGTGACACATCTGGCAAGGTCAGGTCAAGGTCGATTATCTCACGTGACCCCTGAGACAACTGCAAGATCAGGAACTAATAAGAACCAAAAAATGAGGATTATTCAAAGCAATGACACAGGCAATTTTTTTTTTTTTCCTTCTAATCTGTGTATTCCATTCCATCCGCCCATTATCAAATACTATACATGATCATTATGCACACGGAGAAAGTATGCATACATACCTTCCTGAGCTCTGATTTGAGGTTGACAGCAGTAACTTCCGGGGCAGAAAAGGGCCCGCTTTTACTGTTCTATCATGTATCTGTTGGGGTTCGGCTCCAGGGTGGGAGGAAGCTGAAATAAAAGAAATATAAGGTTTTCAAATCAGATGAAATCACAAGACCAAGCTGCATACACTCTTCTTTCTTTTTCTTTTTTTTGTTGTTGTTAATATTTAACAAAAAAAATCAACCACATTTAGAAAAATTTACTATTTCCATTTTGGAAAAGTGAAAAAGATCAGGTGTTTTACAATTTCTGGACAATTTTACAGTGGAAATAAACAATCTAATTGAAACTGCAACCACAATTCTATACTTTTTTAATTCTTTTTTTTTTTCACAAAGCCGCAGAAACTGTTTTACTGCCATCAATCCCGCATGTTTATTCAAAAGGGATTTTAATGTTAATACTTAACAAATTTAACCATATTTTGAAGATTAAATATTTCCATTTTGAGAAAAGTGAAAATGATCAGGTGGGGTTTTACTAATTTCTGACAACAGTGCAGTTGAAATTGGAAGAATCTAATTGAACTACAGCCACAATTTTTTAAAATGCTTTTTTAATTCATTTTTCCCCACAAAGCCACTGAAATTGGTTGCTGTGCACTCAATCCAGCAGGTTTATTTGAAAGGGAGGGAAAGAGGGAGTGTTGGCAGTAAGAAGAAAGACAGTGAGAAGCAAAAAGAGTGGGTAAAAGGGGTTTGGTGGTCCTGACAAGGGGAGGAGGGGCAAGATGTATATATTATGCATGTATGTGTGGCATGTGCATATACATATGCTTGCATTTTCTGCATGCACTTACATATGTTTTGAGAGCACATGTGCAGGACCACATAATCATGGTAGACAAACAACTAAACTATCTACTTTTATTCCACAAACTTAACAAACAAATTTTTGTGATGACCCCCTAAGGATAACACCAAGCTAAAGGGCAACAAAGACAATTTGACACACCAGCAGCACACCTGAGTGATGTAGGCCGGATATAGTCTACAAGGATATATGGCACACTTAGCAGGATCACCTGATAGACAGCCCATCTAAAGACCACTAAGATACATGAAACATTGTGCAGCAGCACCTGAGTGATGTAGACCATCTTGTGCAGCTGTCTCTAGCATCTGCAGGATGGGGTCGCTGATCTCACGCAGCCGGTTGGGGGAGATGGTCAGCATCGCAGCACTCTCTGCACAGGTCAGCAGACAAGGTCAGAAGGAAAGGAATCGAGAGAAAATGCCATTGTAAGAAAATCATCAAAAGGTTCTGATTTGGCATACAAGAAAACAGCCAAAACTGGCAAATGAAATGACGGCTTTCTGACAGACCTAAACAACTGGACATCCAAGGAAGAGTATAGCAATTTCTCTGTTCCAGAGTAATCCAAAATAACTGATGAATGCAAAATATCTAAAGATCATTACTTTTTTTTAATCTAAAGATCATTACTTACAAAAGCCCAGTCTGGACTGATCACGGGATCACAGAACTGTTCAGTGATGAACCTTTTCGGTTCCTGTCTCTCCTGAATGTTTAAATATCCAGTACACTGAATGCCATTGCAACAAAGTCGGTGGATCTAACCAGCTCATTCTCTTCACCCACTAGGCACTGCCATCGTTGTCTTCCTTTGAAAGGTAGTTTCTTGTTCAACTTCACTATTTTCATTTTCTTCTCATCCGCACAATGGTTGCCTGTTATCAAAAGCTATGTGTAAACCTGAAACGTTACAACAACAAAAAAAGATTTAAGAACTTAAAAAAGAGTGAGAGGGAAGATGTGAACAGAGAGAAAGACACAGTATAAAGATGGAAGAAAGTGAAAGAAAACATGAGAGCTTGAGTAAGAGAAAGAAAGGGGCTGAAACATGAAAGAATGGTCTACAGAGATAAAGGGGGAAAAAAAGATGGTAAGTGAGATGGGAAAGCGAGGTTCTGCAAAGAGGAAGAGAGAAAAAAGGTAGGTGAGTGTGAAAGGCCAGAGAAGAGAGAGAGAGAGAAGAGAGAGAGAGAGAGAGAGAGAGAGAGAAGAGAGAAGAGAGAGAAGCATACACAGAGGACACAGACAAGTGTTACTTTGAAACAGAGAGGACAGTGAGTGGAAGCAGTGAGAAAAGAAAATGCTAGAAAGCAAATGTTATGCAGAAAGTCTGTGTACAAAGCATTTCCCTAACTCATCCATTTCTCACTATTTACACATATTTATCTCTTGTTTTGCATCTTTAATACAAAATGCCATGATTCAAGTTTATCAGTGCCACCATCTAAACAGTTTTTACTAAAAGTAGTACAGTGAAACCTGCCAGTAAAAACCCTGCAAGTAAAATCTCACTCCCTTTACAGGTTTGCTTTCCACTGGAACAGTTTCCTCTTTGTACTAAATTTACCTCCCGACAATGACTTTCTCTTTGTACTAAATTTACCTCCTGACAATGACTTTCTCTTTGTACTAAATTTACCTCCCGACAATGACTTCCTCTTTGTACTAAATTTACCTCCCGACGATGACTTTCTCTTTGTAGTAAATTTACCTCCCGACAATGACTTTCTCTAAGACCCCAGTTTTTTCCCAATGATTTCTGGGTGATTGTTACTGAAAGATTCAAAGTAAACATTTAAAATATCCACATCAAATATCTATTAGACACACAAGAACAACTGTGAAAGGAAAAAAATCACAACACAAAAGCATGAACCACAACAAATAAAACCCCAAAACCTTATTTTGAAACTCCACTAATTTCTTTTTTTTTAAAGATTGGAGAAACGTGTGTGTGTGTGTGTATACATATATGAATATGATTGTATCTTTAAAAAGTGTATATATAATCCTTCTTCATACAAGCAAAATGATAAACTGACACACTTTCTCACCTCCGAGCGGGACGCGATGGGGAGGGGGAGTGGAGTGGGAGAGGGGAGGGAGGAAAGGAGAGAGTGAAGGGGGGGGGGGGGGAGTAGGGCGAGGGGGTTGGGGAGAGAGAGAACGAGAGAGAATTAATTTTCCCTGATAAAAAAAAAAGGGAAAAAAAAGAAAATAAAAAAAAAGGTCTGTGTGACTGTTGTCCATGGTTCGGTTGCAGCCCCAAAAAAAAAAAAGAAACTCCACTGATTATAGTGAAATGTATGTAAATGCAAAATATGTGCATGGCATTAGCAGCAAACCTCCCTCTGTACTCCTTCAGTTTTACTTCACTTTAATTTTCAGGTCACAATTTTGTTTTTTCTTCAATAAAATAGATTTTTGCTCAGAGTGACACACACAAGGTACTAAAGCCAGATAACTTTCCCTGGAGCACAGCTGTAGACACATCAAAAATCACTTGACCGGGCTTCAAGTCGTTTTGGAGCCCTGGCTGTGGGTGCTGAAGGGTCAGAGCTCTGGGAACGATGGATATGGTGCCGCAGGCCTCCCACCCCCTCCAGACGTGTGGTGAGGAGCTGGTCAAACAGCAGGTTACTGGTCGGGGACTGACCTGTGCTGGGCGACTGGCTGGTGTTTGGGGAGGGGTCCCCAGAGCTCAGGCCAGAATCTCTACTGCTTTTAGCTGAAAATAGTGTTTTTCTGGTCAGTTCTCTGGCCCCTTTCAAACACTTTTTTTCTGATATATATACAAATGTCTATCCTTTGATCTGTATATAGGTCCATAATTTATAGATGTCTACATTCAAATGTACTGAACAAAAAAAAGTAGCAGTGGAAAACTATCCTTGGTCACTGTGGAAATGACTTGGTCAAAAATTTGTTTAATAATCATATGCCTTGGAGGTGAAAACAGAAAACTCTTCATCAACAGCATCTGGGGTCTGCATGCAGGCATTTATGTTCCTCACGCATGCATGCATACATGCGTGTGTGTGTGTGTGTGTGCGTGTGCGTGTGTGTGTGTGTGTGCACGCACATGCCTGTGTGTTTCACACTTTTATTGTTGAATTCCTCCTCTCCTCCTCTGGGATCATTCTTTTCTCACCTGCTTGTGGGATATCCACCATGAGGGTAGAGACGCCACCACATTTAGCTGCACGTCTGCGCGCATCTCGGAGCAACTTTGGCGTGCTAGGTGGAGGATGCTGCGGCATTGTGGGATTCAGGGACCGCACACTTCCAGCACTGGACTCCCGGCTCTCGCTGCCACTGCTAGGATAGCTGTCTTCATCGGTGGTTCCACCTGGAAAGGACACAACAAATAATAATTTTCAGCTTTTGGGAAAATAACACAAAAATAAAGAAAAAACATCAAGGTGTGAGAGAAGACTGCCAAACAAGAGTTAGCAGACACCTAATCTGTGCATGAGCTCCACACATTAATCAGTCTCTGCAAGCCTCTTTCTTAGGATCTGTGCCACTGCCTGTATTCTATTTATATTACTTCTCCCCTAAAACAGACATATACAACACAGTTATCTTGTAATAAGACTTTTCACATAACACAGACTTACACGTTGGAGTTATATTGTACGGTGGTTTTTCTGAAGAAACAGACTTACATAACACAGTTGTATCTACTAAAATGGCATTGTTGTTCTTGGAAACTATTCAATTCATAAAACATACCTAAATGAAATCTTTCGATCAAATTCAAACAAACACAAGGCCAAACTTTTATTTTCTGCAAAAAATATCCTTTCTCAAGCCAATGAAGGAAAAAAACCCATCAAAGTCAATCTATACGCTACATGTGTAAATGAACAATACCACAAGATAAGATAGGATAAGATAAGATAATGTTGCTTATAGCCCAGCCGACCGCAAAGGGCCATATCAGGGCTGTCACCACGTTAAAATCAACTCATTAGTCATTTAAAAAAAAAAAAAAAAAAAAAAAAAAAAATTCACACATCTTGTTAAATGACATCGTCTACAAACGCACCAGAAACTTTGTTAAAAATCTTTCTGCCGTAAAATCTTAAATCAGATAAAAAATGTTAATCTCTCTCAAAAACTCAAGGATCACGTCAGGCGGGACATCCCTGAACAGGATCTTCATGGACTCCGCCGTAAAATGTTTGTGTCTCACATCGTGCAAGTCCCAACACTCTAAAAGAACATGTTTCATTGTGAGTGGTGCATGACATGGAATGCACCACGGAGCTTCTTCACTCTTTAAAAGGTAAGCATGGGTAAAATACGAATGGCCGGTGTGCAGCCGGCACAGAACCGTTTCCTCTTTACGACCTCCCGATGTGGATGGGAGGAAGTCCTTAAGGTTTGGACGGATCTGAAAGAGTTTGTTACTCGTCTGTGTGTTCCAATCCTCCTGCCAGAGGTCTCTCACATAATCGTTAATTTTGGGTTTCACGTCTGAGCAGGGGATATAAATGGTGGACAGTTTTTCTCTTGTGGCGTTCTTGGCTAAACGATCAACCATTTCGTTCCCGCCGATGCCAACATGACCAGGAACCCAAGCAAGAGTAATGTTGTAACCGTCCGCTTTCAACGTGCTAAAAAGTTCAAAGAAATGTAAAAGTTCTGGATGCTGAAGGTTGCGGCCAGCTATGGCCTCCAAAGCTGACAGCGAATCCGACAGAACCAGAAAGTCCCTCTTCGAAGATTGTGAGATTATCTTCAAAGCCAAAACCAGAGCAGTAAGTTCAGCAGAATAGACAGAAGCATCTGAATGAATATGTTTCAACAGTATCTGAGAAGGAGCCCCAGGGCAGTAGGCTGCACAGGCCACTCCATCTTCAGACTTGGAACCGTCAGTGAAAACTTTTTGATAGGATGGGAATTAATGTGAAATTGTTTCATATTGATATCCTTCTTCTATAATCATAATGTGCTTTCATGCTTGCTTCAGTCTAATCTTTACTGACCTATCTGGCAAAAGAATAACAACATATCATAGAGCTGCCAAACAGTTACCTTACCTCTATCGTCAGGCTGGAACATTATGGAGCTGAGGGAGACTGCCACCCCTCGGGCACTGACTGGGGCACCATCAGCAGGAGAGGGCAGAGCACTGCCTGAGCCAGATGGCTCCCCATATGTCCCATCTGTCTCTTGCACCTCCTGTGCATAATGAGCACCAGTAAGCAGGGAGTCGGAGAGAATCAAGCAAAGGAAATCACTGCATGAACTCAAGAGATGCATGTGTATCCTAGGACATGTACATTTGGTGTGTCATACAGTTTCCGTGGCATATTAGTTAGTATGGCATACGTGTGTGTGTGTGTGTGTGTGTGTTTGTGTGTGGCATGTGTGTGTGTGTGTATGTGTGTGTGTGTGTGTGTGTGTGTGTGTGTGTGTGTGTGTGTGTGTGTGTGTGTGTGTGTGTGTGTGTGTGTGCACATGAAAACAATTGCTTATTTTGTGTTTATCTGTGTCAGTCTGCATCTGTGTGAGCATGAAAGCAAGTATATTTCATTATGAGTTCAGAACTGTATTGTTTGTTACTTTTCCCCAGTCCATGCATACCCTGAATCCCTCTGCTCCGTCACTGCCAGAGAGACTCTTAAGGCGTTCATAGTTGTTCTGGGAAGCCAGAAAAAGCCTGTGGTAACTCTGCATGTGGTGATTGGCTTCCACAAAGTGTCTGCAACACAACAAAGTTCTTCCCTGTCAAAATACTCATCTTCTTCTTCCAGTAATGTCCACCTGCCGAGTGTTCGGCAATTATTGACATGGTGCATGGTGCGTGTCACACCACACTACACAAAGTGTCTGCAACACAACAAAGTTCTTCCCTGTCAAAATACTCATAGCGTGTCACATCACACTACACAAAGTGTCCGCAACACAACAAAGTTCTTCCCTGTCAAAACACTCATAGCATGTCACATCACACTACACAAAGTGTCTGCAACACAACAAAGTTCTTCCCTGTCAAAATACTTATAGCGTGTCACATCACACTACACAAAGTGTCTGCAACACAACAAAATTCTTCCCTGTCAAAACACTCAGTATGTGTCCCATCACACTACACAAAGTGTCTGCAACACAACAAAATTCTTCACTGTCAAAACACTCAGAGTGTGTCACATCACACTACACAAAGTGTCTGCAACACAACAAAATTCTTCCCTGTCAAAACACTCAGAGTGTGTCACAACACACTACACAAAGTGTCTGCAACACAACAAAATTCTTCACTGTCAAAACACTCAGGGTGTGTCACATCACACTACACAAAGTGTCTGCAACACAACAAAATTCTTCCCTGTCAAAACACTCAGAGTGTGTCACATCACACTACACAAAGTGTCTGCAACACAACAAAGTTCTTCCCTGTCAAAACACTCAGAGTGTGTCACATCACACTACACAAAGTGTCTGCAACACAACAAAGTTCTTCCCTGTCAAAACACTCAGAGTGTGTCCCATCACACAACACAAAGTGTCTGCAACACAACAAAATTCTTCCCCATCAAGACACTCACAGTGTGTCACATCATACTTCACAAAGTGCCTGTAACACAGGAATATCCCCTCTCATAATCACATTTGCAGTGTTTAAAAAATCACACCACAAAAAGTATCTGCAACACAACAAAGACGTTCCCTATTGTTAGACACACAATGTAACATCACAAGATGCAAAGTGCCTGTGATGCAACAAAGGCATTCCTACACAATAAATGATATAGAAAAATACTATCTCTATGCTTTTTGATCATACAGAACGCAGAGGCCATTAACATCTATTTAAAAAGTTTTCTCCTAAACCAGACATTTTACAGTCAACACTACATTATCATCTACACACACATCTAGCAAATTTCTACACAAAAAAAACCCACACAGAAAAATTAATTGACAGAACCATGGAAGAAGAGAACAAAAGGCCTCACTTCTGTGTTCGTTTGCGCTCCCTGTCCAGTTTTCTCTGCAGGCTGTTCTGAGAGACATGCAGGTTGTCGATGTACACCAGCAGCAAATCAGTCAGCCCCGCGCACAATTCCAGGATGTCTGGACGCTCCTCAGGTGCCACTGTTAAACAACTGCACATGCACAGGACTTGGTTAGACAACAAAGCTAAACAAGCTGTCCAGCCACAGTAGCTTTTTTTTTTTTAGCTACTGTTAAACAACTGCCCATGAACAAGACCTGGTCAGACAGCAAAGCTAAATAAGCTGTCCAGCCGAAATAGCCTTTTTTAAATTTTTTTTTAGCTTTTACCAAACAGTAAAGAAGGAAAAGTAGGGTAACTCTTTCTTCCATGATGAAGTCAGTTACATGCTCACAACTCCAAACAAATGCTGTTTATGACACAAAATCACCTAGCAGAAATGCCAACACAGAGCACATAGAAGAAATAAGGAGACACCCCCACCTCCAAAAGATCTTCCAAGCTTGCACCCCCCCCCCTCCCACCACACACACACACACAAGCCCACACAGCAAGTCATGATCCCTTTTCAAATTGAAGTTCTAGTCATGTTCTCCTGTACCTTCTGACTGTGTCAATCAGACGTTTGGAGTAGATGTCCTCTGTGACAGGCACATACTCTGCTGCCACAATCTGTCACATGGGAACACACACTGATAATTTGACACCTAAATTGTCCATTTACCTTCATCTTCTTTAGGATATTTATAACAACAAAAATAATGATAATATTAATTGTAATGATGATGACAATGATGATGATAATTATAATAATGATAACAATTAAAAAAAAGAGACAAACTTATTTATGCCATATATTGCATACAAAATAATTACCTGGCACATGTCATTTTACAATCACAGAGAACTGCAAAGGAAAAAACATAAACAAAGAAAAATAAATACAAATCCATTATAAAATTATAAAGTAAAAACATGTAATGGCATAAACATATATTCATGAATCATGAACAACAAAGTACCATAATAGTGAACAGTTTTTTTTTCTTTCAGTCAAGCACACATGTGCTTGCATCCCTACCTATTAGACAAAGACAAATGAAATGAAGATCAGAGTATGACAGAAAAACTTAGATTACTGATTAAAACAGTTGTTGAACAACCCAGAATAGTTCAGTGGATAGAGCACTGGACTTGAAATCCTGGGGTTGTGGGTTCGAATCACCACCAGGTTGTTTCAACATTTGGGGATTTTTCCCTTGGAGTTACCATTGGCTCCAACTCCATTTCCCTAAAAGTCCTTCAAATGAGACTATAAACCAAGTTCCTCAGTGTCAACTCACACATAACATCATACATACATGTAAAAGCCTATCACCAGTTTTGGAAGAAAAGGCCAGTTTGGCTGTTGGTAGAGATGGCATTTTACACAAAGCATGCACCTGCATGAAAAATGAGAAGAATGAAGAAAGAGAACTGAGTGACTGGTATTGAGTGAATGATATGGGAAACTACTGAATGTAGTGCCAGCAAGCAGTTTTCAATCAGCTCTACCCAGTTTGGCAGTCCCACTGTGTAAACAAGAGCATGGATTCTAAAGCTCCTGGAGCTTAGTCTCTAACCAAGGAATGGCACTACATAAGTACTTTTAATAATAACAATGAAATAATAATAGTTATATTAATAACAATAATAATAATGATAATAAAGTAGTATTTTCCAAGCATCATAATCTATAGGGCAGTGTATTCAAGAGAGTTGGAAAAAAAAGGATGTGTGTATGCATGTGTGTGTGTGTGCCTCTATGTGAGATAAGTTGAAAACAGCTGGGTAACTGTTCATCCCATTCGACATTGATGTTTGCACGGTCAGTGTCTGTAGGGCATCAAGTTTTGAAGACTCTTGGAGCCAGGATAAAACACTGGAGGGTTTTTCATGATGAAGAACAAAGAGAATGCCTTTTGCTTCAAAGAAAAAACAATTGCTAAGGTTAAAGGCATGCTAACGTTTAAAACTTGGGAGCAAAAATCATCTTTTTTTATATTGTTTACTATTGATACCTCTCTGCCTTGCTTGCCTTATTCTACAATGGCAAATTTTCAAAATCAGCATTACACTGTCTTAGACACCATGTTCTCTTGGTTTCTTTTAGGTCACTGTTGATCAAGACAGAAAGGTTTTGAGAAAAAAAGGCTCTGACCTTCTTGACCAAGGTAAGCATGTTGTTGGAGAAGAAGGGGGGATCCAGGACCGCCATCTGGTACAGAATACAGCCCAGTGCCCAGATGTCCGCCTTCTCCCCGTACGGCTGATTCTGCACTATTTCTGGACTACAGCACACACACAAATAGCAATAAACACAGTACAAGAAATCATTGTGATGTGTTTTCAACATCTGAATAATAAGAGATGACATTATTCAAGGACCGGACAATTATTATCATCAGTGTCCTATTTTAGGTTGTAGAGGGGTGGTGATGTCTACTGAGGAGTCAGGAATCTACACGGTCCTGTCCTCAATTAGCCATGCACAGGTAGACAGAGATATTGCAGTCCTTCCAGTCCTTTACACGGGCTTGTGCACAGTCATCATAAAACTACACAGGTCACATTCAAAGTCATGTACTTGAAACATTCGCTGGCTGACTGTCAATGTTCTATGCAGCTCAATCTCAAATGACTTAAATCTATCAAAAAATATCCATACTAGCCTACTGTTGTCTCTAAGTTTTTACACGATGATAATAACATTCAGTGTTTAAGAACTATGTACAGATGTTTAGGTAAGCTCACCAAGAGTAGAGGATTGTGCCGACGATGGACATCATTTTACTGCAGTCACTGCGCTTCTGCTTGGCCAGCCCAAAGTCGGCTGCAGAACAAACACAGACACAATGAGACACAGCACGTACTGATTTTATCTTTATCTCTTAACCACTCTGCAGAAATGCATAGCAGCAACCGGTCAGACTACATACCAATCAGTACAACACAATGGAACTGACACTTACTTATGGTCACTTTATCGTTCTGTCCAAGCATGATGTTATTGGGCGTCAGGTCACGATGCACGATACCCTTCTCCTTGTGCAGGTAACGCAAAGCCAGAGTCATCTGCAACAGTTCCAGTCATACTACTGTAAAAATAAAGAATAACTAATACATGAATTTCAAGCATGGAATAATTCTCACATGAAGGGCTAAACAGCAACATAAGATATATTTCTATTATTACAGAAAAAGAACTAGAGTTATACCTTATAACTTGGTAAAAATCTTATGTACCTTTTAAGCTGATTGACTGCCTCATAGCATCACTGATAAATACACCAACTCATATATATCCACACCTATACCATACACACACTAACAATGTGTTCAAACTTATACATAAATGTGCTTGAACACACAGGTAAGATGAGCACACGCATGCACAAACACGATCACCAACCTGCAAAAAAATGTTCCAGATACGATGTTCCTCAAAGCGTGCCTTCTTTTCCTTCAAAGAATTGAAGTGGTCAGCTAATGTAGCACCTTCAATGAGTTCCATGACGATGTACAGTCTGTCATCTGGACCACACATTGGCAAGTCCTCAAATTTTATCAGAAGATCAATACACTTTGTTTGCTAGATATGGACACTGCTATTTATGGACATCACACTTTAAAGGTCTACTTTAGAGATTTTCGATAATTTGTTAAAAACAGGTCTACATGTCATATAACTACAGTACGGTATTCATTTTTCAAAAAAGTCGCCGGAAGAATTTAACAGATAAAAAATGAGTTTTGCACACCTGTTCAAACCCCGCGCGGTAGACCGAAAACCGTGACGTCACTTGATGGACTGGCCATCAGCCGCGACCTACACAACAAGCCAACGCCAAGTGAAATCAACACGAGTTGCGATCCCCCACAGCCTAAAAAGTCACGAGGGGGTGGCAGATATTGTGCTGTAGGCGTGTGCAGCAGCTCAGCAGGAGACGGATATTCTTTGCACACATTTCCATCTGATCCAGATACTCGAAAGAAGTGGATTCGGTTGGTGTAACCATGCCGGGCCACTAAGTTATTTTTACCACGTCAGTTCCAGCTGGACCACGGAAACGAGCTGTTCCGACAATTGCCGAGCCCGTTCGAGTGGATCAAAAACTTCGTCTGCATTGTGCGCGTATACTTTGAAGGCGGAGTGGTAAGCTCGTACAGATGAGTACGATAGTCGCACGTTTATTCTGTTCTTATCTATGGACAGATCACACTTGTTAAATTGAATGAACATGTTAAGGCTTGAGGAAGGAGAATCTCCGCTCGCCGTCCACGCGTGATCGCATCAAAAAGTCAGTCGGTAGCCTCCCTCGAGACTTCGGTAAAGTCCGTACGCCTTCGGAATGATGTGTTCGGGCGTCCAGCTGGAACTGAATAGCTCGTTTCCGTGGTCCAGCTGGAACTGACGTGGTAAAAAGAACTTAGCGTTCAAACTGATAAGGTAAAGGCCTTGCAGAAACATCCCCAGAGTTACATTGGCTGTCGCAATCATAGTCACTGTTTTTACATGATAAATTAAATACTGATCAAGATGTGCAAGAACCATCAGAATCGCTTTCTGTCGCCGTTGGCTTATTGTGTAGGTCGCGACTGACGGCCAGTCCATCATGTGACGTCACATCCAAGAGTAGTTAAGCCATGCCAAGATTTAGTTGATTACCTCCCGTTTTCTTGATTACAGGTGAAAATGCCCACTTTCGCGGATCGATTTCGTGTGATCGGGAGCGAATCGGATGTTTATTTTACCAATTTATCAAACATTTCATATTTCTGCATAAGCTGACCAATTATCGAAAACCTCTAAAGTAGACCTTTAAGAAAAAAATTGCTATCTCATCACATGAAGCACATGAAATCATGCTAACTTGTTGGCAGAAATAAAATCAATAGGAATTAACAGATGATACACAATAGAAAACTTAACAGTGAAATCCATACAGTATTTCTTGACTGCACTGGCCAGGAGTGGAAGCTGTCATCTTTCTTCATCCGTTATGTTTATGAAATGCATGCATGCAAGTTGTACACAAATACACACATGCAATGCACTTACTTACAAACATGAAATTGTGAAAGCATGCTTAATATACATACATACACATGGTGCTAGCAAACAACACACAGATAAATGCATTCACACACACACACACACACACACACACACACACACACACACACACACACACGCACACACACACCAAATCCACCACAATGTCATCTTCAGAAGCAGCACTCACTCTCTTCAAAGGTTCTATGGTAGCGCACAATGTTGGGATGCCTCAAAGATTCCTTCATGATGCGCAGTTCATTGGTGATCTCCCCAACGCTCTGTTCCTTTTCCCGGGCATTTTTCCCAAAGGCCGGGTTCTGAAGGTTCAGCTGTCAACAAAATCAGGACTGGAATGACTGATAGCTGCTGTGTCACTTGGGTAGTTTTCAGTGCTGTCTGTTCTGACTTAACCTATGCAGGACACCACCTCGGAGTTAATGCTCAAAATCATTACTTTCTCCCACAGCCAGACCAAGTGTTCTCCACTGAAATGGAGATCTCCAGTCTCCACTACATTTCTCCCATAAGTCCCTGAAGCTGCATATTAATGGAGACCAACACTGACTCAACACAGTCATGCAGGTAGAGGGGAAATTGAAACTGATATCACCATGACCATATGGCATGAACGGCTGCAGAATTGCAAAGTATGTGTGTGATTGTACATATGCACACATAAACACACCCATGTGCAATGTGTGCATTAAAGGTATACTTTAGAGGTTTTCGATAATTGGTCAGCTTATGCAGAAATATGAAATGTTTGATAAATTGATAAAACAAACATCCGATTCTCTCCCGATCACACGAAATCGATCCGCGAAAGTGGGCATTTTTACCTGTAATCAGGAAAACGGGAGGTAATCAACTAAATCTTGGCATGGCTTAACTACTCTTGGATGTGACGTCACATGATGGACTGGCCGTCAGCCGCGACCTACACAACAAGCCAACGGCGACAGAAAGCGATTCTGATGGTTCTTGCACATCCCGATCGGTATTTAATTTATCATGTAAAAGCAGTGACTATCGCCAATGTAACTCTGGGGATGTTTCTGCAAGGCCTTTACCTCATCAGTTTGAACGCTAAGTTCTTTTTACCACGTCAGTTCCAGCTGGACCACGGAAACGAGCTATTCAGTTCCAGCTGGACGCCCGAACACATCATTCGAAGGCGTACGGACTTTACCGAAGTCTCGAGGGAGGCTACCGACTGACTTCTTGATGCGATCACGCGTGGACGGCGAGCGGAGATTCTCCTTCCTCAAGCCTTAACGTGTTCATTCAATTTAACAAGTGTGATCTGTCCATAGATAAGAACAGAATAAACGTGCGACTATCGTACTCATCTGTACGAGCTTACCACTCCGCCTTCAAAGTATACGCGCACAATGTAGACGAAGTTTTTGATCCACTCGAACGGGCTCGGCAATTGTCGGAACAGCTCGTTTCCGTGGTCCAGCTGGAATTGACGTGGTAAAAATAACTTGGTGGCCCGGCATGGTTGCACCAAAGATAGTTCTTTGGTTGCACCAACCGAATCCACTTCTTTCGAGTATCTGGATCAGATGGAAATGTGTGCAAAGAATATCCGTCTCCTGCTGAGCTGCTGCACACGCCTACAGCACAATATCTGCCACCCCTCGTGACTTTTTAGGCTGTGGGGGATCGCGACTCGTGTTGATTTCACTTGGCGTTGGCTTGTTGTGTAGGTCGCGGCTGACGGCCAGTCCATCAAGTGACGTCACGGTTTTCGGTCTACCGCACGGGGTTTGAACAGGTGTGCAAAACTCGTATTTTATCTATTAAATTCTTCCGGCGACTTTTTTTGAAAAATGAATACCATACTGTAGTTATATGACATGTAGACCTGTTTTTAACAAATTATCGAAAATCTCTAAAGTAGACCTTTAAGCACTCTGTACATGTAAAAGAATCCAAACTGCAATGCGAGAGATCACTGGCAAAGTTCCATAATAAAGTCTAATTTGGTAGGCTAACAAAGCATATACAACCAAAAAAGGGCAACCGAGTGGGCATGAGGGACGAGGTTGTTATTGTGTGGTGACTTGCTTTCCATGTGGTAATTCCTAAGGAAAAATAGTCCAAATTTCACTCAGAGAAATCTGTTGTGACGAGATGTTACACAACATAAAATTTACTTTTCCCATGGCACTAGTCTTTTACTGGAGGCTATACCACACATGCACATTTTTTACTCAATATCTTAACAACACTCTCAACAACATTTACACACTTATCACACAATTATATTAGCGAGCATTTCCCTCACCACAAGGTATGCCATACCTGGTCACAGAGACAGACAGCTGGACATATGCACAGACATAAACACATACACACAAACATACAAAACCCACCACAGCCTGTACCTCTTTCATAGCAAGGAATGATTGTCTGGCAGTGTGACGTCGCACTTTGTACACAGATCCAAAAGCTCCTGTGCCTAGCAGCTCAAAGACAGCGTAATCCCCAATGTACTGGTTGGGGCTCTTGCTCTGATTGATCCTCTGTATGCTTTCCCGGATTTCTTCAATTGCATCCACCTGTGTAACACTAGCTTTATAAGTATACCCTCTGAGAGAGAGAGAGAGAGAGAGAGGGGGGGGGGGGGGGAGGAAGGGAGAGAGGTGAGAAAGAGAGTGAAAGAGAGAGAGAGGGGTAGTGGTGGTGGTGGTGATGGTGGTAATGGTGGTGATTAAGGTGATGTTGGTGGTGGTAGGGCCTGTGGTGAGTTCACTTGTTCACAAAATGCCACAGCAAGAACTGATAAGCTTTGCCATTTGATGGAATGAAATTTTTTATTGAAAATACATGTACATCGATCTTATCATAGTGTCTCCATTATTAAACAAAACAGCTACACATCAAAACAATTGTTAAAAAATGATAGCAAATTCAAATTTATACCAAAGCGATTTTACATCAATCCATTCTCCTATACATAATTGTGCCTTCCCACCTTCATTTACAAAAACATAACACTGATGATTAGACACTGGGTATGCACAAAAAGCAAACATGTGATTCAGAACAGACACAGAAAAAGTATAGGGAGAAACTGAGAGGGACAGAGAGAGAGAGAGAGACAGACAGAGAGAAAGTCAGAGACAGAGTGACACACACACACACACACACACACACACACACACACACAATCATACAAACTCACAGAGTGAGAGAGATGGTAGTGGATAAAGATAAAGAGAAAAAGAGAGCAGCCACTCACCGACAGAGAATTGATCTTCTCAGCTACTTGTCTGTATGCTTTGAGGTCCTTGTTGTAATGGCCCACATCGATAAACATCTCAAACAACTCAGCAGGGAAAAGCTGCTTGAAAAAACGACGGTTTCGTTCCATGCTGAACAGGAATCGAAGAGTACGAAATGCATTCATCTGTAATGAAGCAAATTGATACTGTTCTCTAAACATTCTGGCAGCTATAAGGTGAACAAACTAGTAAAGCACATGGATATGATTATTTAAACATCAAGAATTCATACACTTCACCAGTGCTGTACATCAGCAGAGCATAATGGAAAGAGCAAAGACTGTCAAGCAGTGAGGTGTGATGAAAATATAGAACAGAGAGCACAGTGATTGTTTGCTGTGAGTGGCCACTGTCAGCTCTTCTTATTTTCACACAGAATCAGGGGCTTCTTCTACTGAGATTATGAGGGTTACACAGGACCAGAGGAAAAACTGAGAACTGAAACAAAACTGGGAAGCAGGAAAAACAAAAACCTAAATAATGGTAAGCTGCCCGATTATACTGCTTTTTGTTTTCCATGCCAAAGTTTGGTTTTGACCTGCATACTAATGGCTCTGACACAAAGAGAGAGCTATGCCCATAAGAAAGGGCCTACCCTCCAATTCTCCCTACACCCTGCCTACCAAGCAGGAGAATTTAAGCTGATGACTTCGAAATGGGGATATCAACTGTGGTGTCTGAAACAAGAGACTTGACTGCCAAGAGAGACAGAAACATCTGAGGTTCTGGACTCAACCAGTTCCTCTGGCACCTTGTCCATTCCACAGAGGTCTGCAGGAAGAAAGCATTTTGGGGTACCCAGTGCAACACTGTGAACAGCTAACTGCTGGTCATGGCAACTGCACTTCTGATAGGGCAGAAGCACACGACCATGCAAGATAACCAAGAGTTCACAATGATCTCAAATCTGTTCACACAGTTCTTAGAGCTGCCTTATTTACTGATCCAGCAATGGATGTCAGGTACATAATTCCAAAATGACACTGCCAGAGGATTATAATTACCACACCCACCAGTTCATGATAAAACAAACTGCACAATGTCTGAAAATGCCTGCATATTCTTGCAACAAGTCACGCGACTCTGTTAAGGGATGTGGAAAAAATAATTTTAATACTCAAAATTCTATGAGGTTAAAAAGACTGGCCTCAGCTTGAAGGACATGTGCTACTACTATCTTGCCAATGAAACTTCATTCCTTTAACATACGACTGTCCTTGCTGTGAACTGTACCGTTGTTTGGCCGACATTTTCTTTAATCTTCAATGAATGAAATCACAAAACAACTTTATATCCTAAAAGAGCTGAAGAAATGACCAATACACCCTTTCCACTTCTGTAATGAAGATACAGCACAGTCTGATTTCACCTTATTCTATTCAGTCCTGAAGCATTCCCTATAACACATCCTAGGACAGAATCAGACCACACATCCTATCTACTGCCAGAGAGTTTCTAGTTTTAAACTTCATACTGTGTGTGGACATGTGGCTGTGTCTATTCACCTGGAGTTTCTTGAACAGTTTCCTCCCTGAGTCTTTGACGACCTGCGTTGATTCAGGGGGCAGCACCAGTATTCCCAGAACATACATTCCATTAGCTTGCACGATTTGCTGTGCGTTGGTGTAGTCATTCATCACCAGCTCCATCAATGCCGCACAGCAAGCTGTGACACATGATCAGTAAAATTGAAAGTCATAATAAAGAATATGTACATTGCTCTGATATTTTCATTCACCCCCATCCCACACTGATTTGTTTTTTTTTCCCTCCCATTCCATCCTAGCCTTGTTGCCACTGTGCCCAAGCACTGCCCCAGGGAAAGGGTCTATGACTGCTGACTTTAGCAATGTCACCTTGTAAATCTTATCTAAACCGAAGGTATGAATCTTTTCTGATCTCAACATGGGTTAAAGATTTCAGCCTGTAATCACTGCTAAGTTTTACTGAAACCTACCATCATAGACATTCAAATGTATTGGAATTCACACACACACACACACACATACACACACACACACACACACACACACACACACACACACACACACACACCTTGTTCTTTTGCATTCTGCCTGCATCTTTTTAAATTGCTGCTTTAGGAAAGGAGAGATTCTTTAAAAACCTAATTTACACTTTAAAACACCATACATTTTAATGCTTAACAAACTAAGATGATCCTCTGAAATATCCAAATAATTCTGGTATTAATATCTGAAACCTCCATCAAATAATGAAAGCAAAAACAAGGAAGCCATTTCACCTGATTTGAGTTGATATTGGTCCTCCAAGAGTTCTTCCTGTAACAAATTAAAAAAAAGGTCTTATGGGACATAAGGGAATTTGTGGCGGAGCGCGATTATTCATCACCTGGGCACGCACAATTTGATGCGTGCGTGGTTTCTGCTTACCATTTTAGCTGTTGGATGATTAAACAAATTGTACAGCACCCGCCACCCTATGTGGTTAGGGGGGTGCTATAGCAATTGTCATTATTTTTATTTATGTTATGATGTCATAATTCTAATTTAGATGGTCAATGCGCTTAGGTCCACTACCGTTCGGTTATGACTGGGGGGTCAACACTTCATGCTCGACATGAGCAAGAAGTGTCTCATGGCGCTTTTCCCCCCCTTCAGTCTAACTCAAGGTTCAGATCCCAGGGGAATTAATGTTTTTAACCCCCTTCAGCAGTGTTGGAAAGAAAGCGGCGCAAAGCGCTGGTCAGAAAGCGAAAGAAATACTGGATTATTAGCCGTTACCTGGCAAACAAAGGGTATTGCTCTTTTGAATCTGTAGTGACGTAAAGGTTGAATTCAGTTACCTGGCAAACAAATGTATTTCCTTTGAAGCTATGGGTGAGTTTGATCTTTGAATTCCGTTACCTTACAAACAAAAGGTATGGCCCAAGTGAAGCTAAGGTTGAATTTATGCGTTAATTCCTAACTTAACAAAGGGACCAGAGAAAAGCACTTGCAAGAACGGGACTTAAAGTCAAGAAATTACTGGATAAAAAGAAATCTGATGTTTACAGGTTCAAGATTATATGTACCTGTCCAGATACCCACTGGGTATAATGCTTCTATATGCAGAACTGACAAATTTAATTGCCCACTCCTCGTGGAGTGGACCTAAGCGCAATATAACATCTTTTGTGTCATGTGTTGCATGTATGTGGGAAGAATGTGAAAGAGAAAGCATGCTGATCAGGGGTGAAGGAAGATGGGGAGGACGAAAGAGAACAGTTCTCAATTGCCATGGGACCTAACAAGAAGCATCAGCCACAAAAGTCTTATGGGACATAAGGGAATTTGTGGCGGAGCGCGATTATTCCGGTAATTTCCGGTAAGATGAAATCAGGCCAGGCATGCGTAAAGCATTCCGGTATTTTCCCGGTAAGACAAAATCCTTAATGCAGGTCGCGCATGAGTAAAAGTGCTTCCTTTTCGAGGTAACACGCTAGCAGTTTAGACACACTCCCTGCTCTCGGAAAAAATTCCCACCCTTCCACCCCTTCAGTCAACGGCGCGCGGCGGCGCTTTCCCCCCTTCAGTCTAACTCAAGGTTCAGACCCCAGGGAATTAATGTTTTTAACCCCCTTCAGCAGTGTTGGAAGAAAAGCGGTGCAAAGCACTGGTCAGAAAGCGAAAAAAATACTGATTATTAGCCGTTACCTGGCAAACAAAGGGTATTGCCCTTTTGAATCTGTAGTGACGTAAAAGTTGAATTCAGTTACCTGGCAAACAAATGTATTTCCTTTGAAGCTATGGGTGAGTTTGATCTTTGAATTCCGTTACCTTACAAACAAAAGGTATGGTCCAAGTGAAGCTAAAGTTGAATTTATGCGTTAATTCCTAACTTAACAAAGGGACCAGAGAAAAGCACTTGCAAGAACGGGACTTAAAGTCAAGAAATTACTGGATAAAAAGAAATCTGATGTTTACAGGTTCAAGATTATGTACCTGTCCAGATACCCACTGGGTATAATGCTTCTATATGCAGAACTGACAAATTATATTGTCACTCCTCGTGGAGTGGACCTAAGCGCAATATAACATCTTTTGTGTCATGTGTTGCATGTATGGGGGAAAAGAATGTGAAAGAGAAAGCATGCTGATCAGGGGTGAAGGAAGATGGGGAGGACGAAAGAGAACAGTTCTCAATTGCCATGGGACCTAACAAGAAGCATCAGCCACAAATGTTCTTTGTAACAAAGTTGTGTATTGAGACAGTGACTTAAAGCATGAGTTTGCCACTAAAGTTCAAACTTTTTTTTCAACATTGAAAATACAAAACCAGTACCACCAAAACTGCATAAGATAAGATAAGATAATGTTGCTTATAGCCCAGCCGACCGCAAAGGGCCACATCAGGGCTGTCACCACGTTAAAATCAACTCACCAGTAAAAACAAAACAAAAAACAAAAAAAACCTTTCACACATCTCTTTAAATGATATCTAGAAACGCACCAGAAACTTTGTTAAAAATCTTTCTTCCGTAAAATCTTAAATCAGATGAAAAATGTTAATCTCTCTCAAAAACTCAAGGATCACGTCTGGCGGGACATCCCTGAACAAGATCTTCATGGACTCCGCTGTAAAATGTTTGTGTCTCACATCGTGCAAGTCCCAACACTCTAAAAGAACATGTTTCATTGTGAGTGTCGCATGACATGGAATACACCACGAGCTTCTTCACTCTTTAAAAGGTAAGAATGGGTAAAATACGAATGGCGGTGTGCAGCCGGCACAGAACGTTTCTTCTTTACGCCCCTCCCGACGTAGATGGGAGGAAGTCCTTAAGGTTTGGACGGATTGAAAGAGTTTGTTATTCGTCTGTGTGTTTCCAATCCTCCTGCCAGAGGTCTCTCACATAATCGTTAATTTTGGGTTTCACATCTGAGCAGGGATATAAGTGTTGGACAGTTTCTCTCTTGTGGCGTTCTTGGCTAAACGATCAACCATTTCGTTCCTGCCGATGCCAACATGACCAGGAACCCAAGCAAGAGTAATGTTGTAACCGTCCGCCTTCAACTTACTAAAAAGTTCAAAAAAAAGTAAAGTTCTGGATGCTGAAGGTTGCGGCCAGCTATGGCCTCCAAAGCTGACAGCGAATCCGACAGAACCAGAAAGTCCCTCTTTGAAGAATGTGAGATTATCTTCAAAGCCAAAACCAGAGCAGTAAGTTCAGCGAATAGACAGAAGCATCTGAATGAATATGTTCCAACAGTATCTGAGAAGAGCCCCAGGGCAATAGGCTGCACAGGCCACTCCATCTTCAGACTGGAACGTCAGTAAAAACTTTTTGACGGGATGGAATTCAAACAGAGCTCAGCATACAATGCCTTGTATGCCAGAGAGCTGGTAGACATCTTTGCGAAAAGCTGCAAGATCAAAACGAATCTCTGGTGTGAAGAAGGTCCACGGTGGTTGATCCGGAAACTTGGAAAAATCAGATACTACACCTAGGTCTAGACCCTGCATTCCGCACGTGAGGCTGCATACGAAGACCAAACGGCGGAATACATTTAGGGTTGTTTTCAAACTTACTTTGGAACGGAGGGTCAAAGACACAGTCATAGGCAGGGTTTTCTGGTTCCGAGAATAGTCTGATGTAATAATTCAAAGACAGTTTCAGCCTGCGGTTGGACAGTGAAGGTTCACCCGCCTCTGCGTACAGGCTGTAGACAGGGGTGGTGCGGAACGCTCCAAGACAGAGACGAAGCCCTTGATGGTGGATAGGGTCCAAGAGTTTGAGGTAAGAAGATCGTGCGGAGCCGTACACAGCACAACCGTAGTCCAGTTTGGAACGGACCAGGGCTCTGTAGAGGTGCAACAAAGTTTTCTTATCAGCGCCCAGTCGGTGTGCGCTACGACCCGCAAATATTCAGTGCTTTCTGGCAAGCAGTTTTGAGGTTTTTAATATGGCTGAGAAAGTTAAGTTTTGGTCAAAAATGACTCCCAGAAATTTGGCCTCTTTAACAGCTGGTTTGGGAGATTTCCTACTTGAAGTTCTGATCTGGAAAAAAACTGACGGAAATTATGGAAGTGAATACACTGCGTCTTTGTTGGAGAAAAGGTGAAACCGTTTTCATCTGCCCACCGATGGATTTTATCTACGCAAAGCTGGAGCCTGCGCTGGACACTCGGGTACAGGCTTCCAGTTGCGTAGACAGCAAAAAACATCCACAAACAATGAGCAGTCTGAACCCTGCTGAACTGATTGAACAATGTTGTTGATTTTTTAAAACTAAAGAGGGCAGGAGACAGTATGCTCCTGTGGAACACCCAACTCCTGCTCGTGGACATCAGAGAGAGTGGTGCCAACCCGGACCTGAAACCGTCGTTCTGCCAAAAAATTTGAATAAAAAGCGGAAGATGACCTCAAAACCCCGATCGTGGAGATCATGAGTATCCCGACTTCCAGGTGGGTATCGTAGGCCTTCTCCAAGTCGAAGAAAATTGCCACTGCATGCTGTTTGTTCAGAAAGGCATTCCGAAGTGTAGATTCCAGACGAATCAATGGTCAACTGTAGTCCTATGTTGCGGAAACCACACTGTTCTTTCGCCAAAAGGCCATCAGTTTCGAGTTTCCACATGAGCCTAGCGTTGACCATTTTCTCCCTCAATTTGCAGACACAGCTGGTCAAAGCTATGGGACGGTAGTTTGATGGATTAGAAAGATCTTTTCCAGGTTTGGGGATGGGAATAATAAGGGCTTTCCGCCAAGAGGTGGAAAGAAACCTGTAGTCCCACATGGTTGTATACCTGTAGCAGGATGTTCAGACCTTCTTGCGGAAGATGTTTCAATAGTTGATAATGAATTTCATCTATACCTGGAGAGGAATCGCTGCAAGAAAGTGAGGCAGATTTCAGCTCGTTTAACGTGAAAGGAAGATTGTAGTCTTCCATGTTGTCGGACGAAAAGTTGCAGGGTGATTTTTCTTTTAGGGCTTTCTTTTGACAAAAGTGGCTGATTTGTTAGAAGAGGAGGAATTCTTTCAATGGTTGAAGCCAGCAGATTAGCAACTGCTTTTTTGTCTGTTATTAAGAGTCAGAAACTTGAGATGGTTCACAGTGGGACAGGTGTTCTTCCCTTTGATTTTCTTAATGATGTTCCACACTTTTTTCTTGGAAGTTTTCGATGTCAGCCTGGAGCAGAAACTTCTCCAGGACCGACGTTTACTGATTTTAAAAAGTGTGTCTCGATTGGCACGGAGTTTTTGATGGGCTCGAGCGTTGGGACCCCAAGGTCGTTGGTATACCTGACGCTGAGCCGTTTTCGAACTTGGAAATTTTTTGGCAGTCTGAATCAAACCAGGGTGTTTTTGGCATTTGAAGTTTTATCGGAAGACACTGGAATTACAAGCTTTAGCACACTCGATTACAATGTTAGTCAGTGATTCTGCTGGGTCCGGACTCTGAAGAAAATCAGCGTCCTGGAATGCCTTAGAAATAGTGGCTGCAAATAGATCCCAGTTTGCTTTCTTATAATTTAAATGTTGAGAGACAGAGACGTGTTCAGTTATTACAGGTTGTAGAAGGACAGGGAAATGGTCACTTCCGTGCAGATCGTCATGGACAGACCACTCATAGTCCAGGACCAGCGAGGGGTCACAAACCGACAAATCTAAACACGAAAGTGAACCTGTGGAAGAGTGGAGGTAAGTTGCGGATCCGTCGTTCAGACAACACAAATCCAAATCCGAAAGGACATCCTCAATTAGCAGACCTCTGGATGACGTACTGACACTACCCCAAAGAGAACTGTGACCGTTAAAGTCACCCAACAGCAAAAAAGGTCGAGGAAGTTCTCTTATCAGACTGACAAGGTCCTGACGACAAACCGGGACAGAAGGTGGAAGATAAAGGGAACAGACTGTCACAGTCTTGTGGAGAGTGACTCTCGCAGCCACAGCCTGAAGGGAGGTAGACAGGCGACAGGACTATACAACAAAGTTTTGTGTAGGAGAAGGGCAACACCCCCGACAGTCCAACGTGGATGGTTGTGCAGGTTTTGAAAGAATATTAAAGCCAGAAAGAGTAAAGGTCTTCTGGCTTTGAATTTGAGTTTCCTGAAGAGCCACGACGGAGGTTTTAGAGATTGACACAGAAGCTGCAGCTCCTCAAAGTTGGAATTTAGTCCACGGATATTCCAATGGAATATTGTACTATCCATGGTGCAGAGGGCGGAAAAGGAGAGAGATCAGGTCATCTCCTCTTCAACGTCTGTTGCTAAGGTGTAAATTTATTTGAGGTTTGTACTGGACTGTGTTTGGTCTTCAGACCTGTTGGCAGACTTGCCAACAGGTGAAGAAGGTCTGGATTTGGGAGACGGTGGAGGTTTTTTCCTCATCTCCACCATCTCCACTGGGTTGAACTCCTTGCCTGCACGGGCACTGGACAGAAGAGTTTGAGGCGGGATTGCTGGCTTTTTAATCTGCCCAGCAGCAGATGTTGTAGACTGCTGGGCAGTCTGAGGGGTGGTGGATTTTTTGCCTCCACCAGGGGCAGTTACTTTGGGTTGGAAGGTGGTGGACCTGCTTCCACCAGAGCTGACAATTCTACCTTGCAATGTCTTGGAAAACGTTTAAAGTCATCAGTCTGGCAGCAGACTGACCGAGTGTGAACTGTTGGAACTGTCTTTACGGCCGAAGCATATGAAGCTGTTGGAGTCTGACTGCCCACAACCAGCTTGCGGGCTTCAAAAAAGGAGATCTTCTTTTCTGTTTTTATTCGTTGAATGGTGGATTCTGAATCCAAAGAGGACAGTTTCTTGAAGAGGAGGGATGGTCGCCACCGCAGTTAGCACAATGTGCCGGATCTTTGCACGGCCCATCATGGGGTTTCCTTGCAGCAAACACCGCACACCTCCTGCCCAGAACAGCGGTCTCTGACATGGCCAAACCTCTGGCATCTGAAACACCTCAACGGGGACGGCACATACAGCTGAACACGAACATTTAGGTAACCGACTTTGATGACCGGAGGCAGCACGGGTTGCAGAACGTCAGAAAGAGGGTGTTGGTGTCCCTCTTTCTGCACCCTTTTTTACTGTCACCCTGCGCACCTCCGTCACACCCTGGGACGCCAGTTCCGTTTTGATCTCCGCCTCTGAGACACCTGATAGATCTCTGCAGCGAATCACACCTTTTGACGAATTTAACTGTTTATGATGGAGTCACCCTGATCTCCCTGTCCACTAGTTTTGTTGCTCTCAACAGCTGTTCAGATGCTTTTTTGATCGACATTGAATCAGAAACGAGCCATTCCTCAACTTTTGACGGACTGAGGGTCACCTGCTAGACCTTGAAGCCCTTCTGAATAGCAAAAGGGCTCAGAGCTGAAAGGGGTCTTTCCTGCTCCGTCCCTTCCATCATGAGCCAGGAAGCCCAGAAACCTGTCTTCTGTCTAACCTCTGTATCGGAATCACTATCCGTTTGAAAATTCCCTGAAATAGGGGATGCTGCCTTCCTCTTCCTTTTGGGGGGGATATTTTTTGAAAAAGCCATGTTTTGTTTATTATATTTCATCCCTCCCTTACCCACCACCTTGGAGTCCAACTAAGGGGCCAGGGCCAAGAACCATTTTCTTGACCCCTTCCAGGCTTCGGGAGAGATATACGGGCAAACAGAAGCCACAACCCTATCCCCCCTGATCATGCTCAACTCCCGGGAACAGAGAGCTGAGCACTGCAGGGGTTTACTTGGCCAGCAGGGAAACTGCCCGTCTTGACCCAACCCCAAGAAGGGGAGCCGATTAGTACACCCGGGCCAAAGTGTACTCCTGTCTAGGAGAGGTCCGAGCCAAAGTGATGTGTTGAGAGCGCTGGCCCTCTCAATCACCAGGATCTCATTCCCCTCCGACACAGGTCGCACCGCACGGCAAACGCGGCGGATCTTAAGGAGACCCAGAGAGAAAAGGAGTGTGGAAAAGAAGACTTGAAGGGAGACGAAGATAGAAAAGGGCCAAATAGGCAGGCAGAAAACAAGAAAAGGAGAAAGGCGGGTTACTCTTAGTCAGGATCCTCACCCTTAGCCTATCTGACATGGGAAGCCCTACCCGGGGCATCAACTCCTTACCACGTTATGCTTAGGCCAGACAGCATCTTGGCTTTTCGGACCTAGAAGCAGTTTTAAAAAAAACCCAGCCTATCTTAAAGTATTGATGCCCCCGCCAGCAAAGCCTAAGGGATCACTGGACCACGCAAGCCCTCCGACCACGACAAGGTCGCAACCCCCGGAGGGACCAAAACTGCATATGTAAAAATGACCTACTCACAATTTTTTGGTGAAACATGTCTAACCTCCTTGCATTCAGACTCTTCAGCATAAAACTCACGCTATATTTTGTGTTCTTTTTTCTAAAAAAATGTTTGTGTATGATTCATACTTATAACAGACATATTTGAAACGTTGTGTGACTGCCACCAAATGCATCAAATTTCATAGTGACAATGACACTTTGATCTGGAAACATGCACTTACACAATGCACATGCAAGTAGTTAGTTTCAGGTGGAAGTCAAAGCCTGCTTAAAGCAATCCTTTCTTTACCTAACTGTAATGGTCAAACTGTGTCTCATAAACATCCATAACTATTGTTAATTGTCACAACACTAAAGCAAAAGTAACTTCACAACAGTTGCAAATGTTTCATTTCTGACATTTGAAGTAAAAATTTACAACACTATATACATCTGAATATATGCAATATATAAACACAATATCTTTCCTTGTAAAACACATTCTCATCTTATACAGAATCACACTCATATGTCAAAGTTACCGATGTCACCACGAAACACAGGCGTGCTAAGGGGGGGGGGGGGGGGGGGGGGGGGGGGGGGGGGGGGGGGGGGGGGTTACTTTCATACTTATTTCTCTAAGGGTACCTGTTGGTTCGCATCAGGATCACTTTCCTATTTCTTCTTCTCTTTGATCACCAACATTAACGTGCGACTCACCTTCAAGCAACCTTCTTTCATATTTTTCCAGTTCATGTAGTATCTCATCCAATTCATCTTGTGTATTGTCAATAATTTCGTTGCAGTCCAAAGCAGATGCTAAACTAGTCATTGTGACATTCAGTCAGCTTCATTCATAAGTTGCTATACTCATTTACTTTCCCTTTTTCAGGAGGCACCAGACTCCAAAAACAGTGCCAACACCTCGCTGGATCACAGCAGGGGTTTCCCTGCTGATCCCTAAGTTTCCCCCAATAGTAACAAATGGTCAGAGCGTGATGGAAAAGAACAAGTCAAGTGCTCCTGGCTACTCACGTGACAAAATCTAGCATGAAGCAGCTCCCGGATACTCCCAGTAAGAATGTATACATTAATGTGCAATGTTGGAAATAAGTCTTGAGTTATATAAAAATCAGACAAATACTCAAAGTGAAAACAAAAATAACAGGCCTTAAATTTTCGACATGGTTCTATCCTCACAAAAGCACTTCCAAATGTCTCCATTGTATGTATGTCTGTAATGAATCTATTGAAATGACGGGCAGAATTATGTTCTTTTTCTGTCAGCTTTGCACTGGCTGTTTATCAATTCATGTTTATAGATACAGTAAGTCATCACTGACTGATACAAACCTGTAAAAGGAATCAAGAACACAATACAAGAACAGCTCTTGTCAGGCAATATTCACAAACAGCCCACTAAATCAGAAGACATTTCTTATCTTTAAAAGATTTCATTAAAATACAGATCAACAAGAAGTACAGCTCTGAAGTGCAAACTTAACCACCAAACACTCCAAAAGGTGTCTGCACAAGTTATTACCTAGTGATGCAAACAACACCATGAAAAAACACCAATGAGAGCAATGCTGATAGATAATAACCTAAGCTGTTGCTGTAAGAGCCTCAATATCCGTAATAAGAAAAAAAATGTACAAACATTTTCATTATATACAAATATTCAGATACATATTTGACAGCATTTAACTGTTGCAGCATCAGACTGTTCGTTTCTTTGTGCGTGCTGATGATTTAAAACACACATACACTCTCTCTCTCTCTCTCACTCTTAGACACATACACCCCCACTCCCCCACTCCAGTTAACAAGCATACATGTATCAACATACACACAAGAACATGCACGTAAATAATATAAACATATATATACATATGCATGCATGCAAGCACAAGATACAGCTAAACATACACACATACACACACACACATGTGCAGATGTATAAAAGTACTCATAGATATGAGCCATACTGTTATACATTCTTCAGAATTCATTTTCAAAATAAAATGTATTTGAGGAACAGAGCTTAAAAGACGTGAAGCCTCCTTCCTTTCCCTTTTCAACTATCTGATGATGCAGATTCTGTCAGAAGCCCAAACACTGACACCACGCACTCCCCTTGAAAAAACACATGGTAGAACATACAAATTAATGAAACAAGACCGACACCACACCTCCCCATACATCCCATGTGATTGCACAGTGAAGTCATCCACAGCATCACCAGTGCAAGTGCTCAAATACCCCTCTCCATTTCCCTACCTTTGTTTTCTTGCTCTCTTTTAGTAACTGAATCAGGTTATCTGAAACCTGGTGGCAGAACATAAACAGCTTAACTTCAACACAAATGTTTCCCCACTGACCCAAACATGATGGCACATTCTTGATCATTCATGCTGTAACAACACAAATTGTCCATCCAGACAAGGCAATGATGTCAACAGAACTGCATAATTCTTCTCATCTATGTATGCCTATAGACATCTGCAGCACCCTGGCTACAGATCATTCACATATGCCTGTATGCATTAAATCATTCACATACCTATAGATATCAGCAACACCAGACCATTCAATTTCTTCCATGTTTACAGCTAAATACTTTACCCCCGAACTGAAGGCCGAACTGAAGGGACTGCTTTTTTTTTTTCATCTGCGAAATTGGAGAAAAGAAATTTCCCAGTAGTGTTAACCCGAATTCTGGCTTATCCATTTGGGAGCAAAGAGCACTCCACAATCAGTTAGACTTAACTCCAAATCCCTACTCTTCCTGTTCAGGTAATCAGCAGGTCATAGTTAAGATCAACCTTCTCTGTTGCGCAAAGGTCAGGGATGTAGTCTGTATGTTATCAGAATCTTCTGCAATGGTTTCTATCTTTTAAAATGTCCTTTCTCAGGCAAATTATGATCAATGCAGACATGACAAATATACAGAACAAACAAAAGTGCACTCTCCTCTACCCCCCCCCCTACCCCCCCCCCCCCCCCCCCCCCCCCCCCCCCCACCCCCACACACACACACACACACACACCTCCATCCCTGTAAAAGAGGGAAACAAAAGAAAAAAAAAGAAAACCACAACTGAAAAAGAAAACAGACTAACTTAAAAGCAGGCTAAGATACACAAATCTAAGATTAGCTACTTCAGAAAGTTTATCCTTACGTGGAGAGAGAGAGAGAGAGAGAGAGAGAGAGAGAGAGAGAGGAGAGAGAGAGAGAGAGAGAGAGAGAGAGAGAGGAGAGAGAGAGAGGAGAGAGAGAGAGAGAGAGAAGTTTCCTGCCAAAAGCAATTTATATACATATATTTACCTGTTCAAATAAATGCCTTATTCCTACTGGGCATGAAATCATGCCCTATCACCAGAGCATACTACATTACCGAGATACGACACTGCCTCTTACAGCCTACAAGTCCGTTCAGTCGATTATCTCCCTTAGTCGGCGCGGGCTGCAGGCTCGCGGCTGCTATGTGAAAACGTTGCCGTGATGAAAACAACGACGCCCGTCGGGCCGATTTGTTGTCATAACTTTACCTTGAACTGCTTCAGCAGTTTGTGACGACAGATTCAAATGCCTCTACACATTTTTTGGCCCTCCTTGTGTTTGTGTGCGTGTGCATGTAGGTGCGTGTGTGCACTGCATGTGTGCATGCATACGCATGTATTTTTATGTATGTATAGTGTGTGTGTGTGTGTGTGTGTGTGTGTGTGTGTGTGTGTGTGTGTGCATGACTGTGGTAAGATGGGTGAAGGTGGGGTGGGGAGAGGAGAGAGAGAGAGTTTGTGGCTTGTTCTAAATTTTAAAAAAAGACCATTTATTTGTCTCCAAATCAAACTTTAATTGTGTTGTGTCAGTTTATAACAACGTCCAACAATGGCATAATGAAGGGGTGGAGGTGGGGGGTGGGAGGGGGTAATGCAGTCCGTCTCATCCCACAAAACATAGAAAAAAGTTCTGCCATCAATACAGATGGATTAAAACAAAACTGGTTGCATTTTCCAAACAGTCTGCAAAAATTTGCAAAAAATGTCTTCTTTAAAATACGAGCAAAGAAGAAGCACACAATTTCAAATACACACATCAACCTCAAAATAGACATTGCGACGAGATAGGCCTAGACATGAAACGGTCATTGATACATGTAGGTTTACACACGAGTATGCTGGGGGTGGAGGGGGTTAGTAATGGTTTTCTCTCTCTCCTCTCTCTCTCTCTCTCTCTCTCTCTCTCTCTCTCTCTCTCTCTCTCTCACACACACACACACACACACACTGACTGAAAACCAATTTATTGTCAGATTAACTCAAGGTTGTACACACACAAGCCATGCAACTGCACGCAGAGAGAGAGAGAGAGACAGAGAAGAGAGAGAGACAGAGAGAGAGACAGAGAGAGAGACAGAGAGAGATTCGGTGATGAAACACGTGTGTCGGCACTGTCATTATCAACATAAACATCACTGGCCATGTGAGGGCACGGTATGCGTGGTCTGGTTTTCCCCGCTGCCTAGTTGTTTAGCTAACGGGACTGTAAATAAGCCAGTAGGCTTAATGATTTCTAGAAGAAACAAGGTTATGCGCATTGCTCTTTCCTTACATATATATATAAAAACTGTTAAAAATCTGCCCATGTGGCTTCATAGTCATACTATAAACTTGATCTAGACTAGACTCAAGTTGCACCAGATGCATAGTCCCACACCGTATACGGTATTGCTTACGTGGTTTACTCTGCCAATAATTAATAAAATGCAATAAAGTTTGTACATGCCTTTCTTCATCCTTTGGAAAACGAAAAAATGCCAGCCCTTCACAATCGATTTTGTTGCGAGCGTTTGAACAACCGATAGCGCTGCAGGCTTCGCCTCCTTGCTTCTTGCGCGTCGCTATGTTGGAGCTGAGTTTACACGTGCTGACTAAGGGCCGTAACCTAGTCCGCGGTCTTACGGAAAACCCCCAAGTGTCGTATCTCGGTAATGTAGTATGCTCTGCTATCACCAGGATCCTGAAATATTTAAACAGGATAGAGGGGAGCTAATCTAAGCATCCCAACACATGACCTATAGGTGATCTCCCTTGCAAATTGCAAAATTTTGCCGCCAGATAGGGAAAAGACATTGACTGTCTATTCATCCTTTGTTTTCATCATTTTGAGTGTCATTTGTCCTGCCTAAAGAAACCAGAGAGATCGAAATGCATTGTGTTTGTCTTGTAATTTGTTCACTCCTTTGTTAGGCAGCCAACAGTTCTGTTTTTGCTCCTTCCTTGCAAAGTCAACCTCTTTGGGAAGTTCATTTAGAATTCAGCACCTTTCCTTGCTCAAGGTGGATTGGCTGAGACTGGGGGAGGGCAGGATGGGGGTTAGGGTGCAGGGTCCTAGAGTTTCGAAAAGTAAGTATATCTAAACTCTACTTTTGGTAAAAACATTCCTCTTTCTCATACATATCTGTCTACACAAATACAAGGTTTCTGAAATAGATGGTGGGTATATGAACATGCCAATTTTGAACAAAAAAGAAACAGTTATCATACTGTCACAAAATGCCCGATGACCAATAACACTGGTTTGGTGCCAACAGAAAGGGTTATCTCCCTTGCGCTGGTCTTGGTGAAGCATATTCCAAGGCAACTCAATGTTCTGGCCGACTTCCTTCCATGTAAAGACCAGGTTCTCCCCTCAGAATGGATGTTGGATTGGTCAGTCTTCAGCTCAATCTGTCAAATTTGGAGCATACCTCATGTGGACTTGTTTGGCACCAGATGGAACAATCAACTGCTGATTTTTGTATCGTCTGTTCATGATCCCATTGCATTTTGTGGTCAGTGCCCTGTCAATCTCTTGGACGGGCATGTTTATGTCAACATTTCCTACAGCTCCTTAATTCCAATATTCCAGAACAAAGCATCAATGGAGAACTATTAGGTGATTCTCATCTCTATTCTTCAAGCGGACTATGAACTAGACCAGTTTGTTGGTGAACCTGTTGGTGAGGGCTCCCCATCCTCTTTGGCCTCTTTTTCAACCTGGAATGAGAAAGTGGCATCATGATCCTGTCTAGGCCGGTCTCATATCAGACAACTGCTCTTCCAGTACAACTGTTTCTGCCCTTTATGCATGAAAAAGATATAGCTGGATTGGGGTCTTCTGCTTTGAAGGTGTGTGACACCATGCTCTCTAATTGGTGCTAGCAGGCTGGCCTCTCTCTGGTTCACATGGATATAGAAAACATTGTTCTTTTCTGAAGGACCTCTATGACAAAGGGCAAAAGCACAGCATTATTAAGGACTTTCAGGGCTGTCACTGCAAATTCTTTTTGCTTTATGGGAAAGAAACTGGATGTCACCTCTGACCCTTACTTTAAGCAGTTCGTCTCACACTTCTCCTTGGGTATGCCATGGCCATACATGGAGCTGGCCTCAGTCCAGGAAATTTGACTTCAGGTGACAATGCGCCTCTCACTGACTGCTGTCTTCAAAACCTGACTCTTAAAAACATATTTTTACTGTCTCAAGTGACAGCATGTAGAACAAATGAGGTTCATGCCTTTTCAGAGGAGCCTCACTTACTATTTTGGCTTGATGTTGGCCTAGTCACCCTCATTGTGTGCACGCCTTTACTAGACAAAAAACCGCAAATCTAACAAATGGCCATAAACTGCTCCACTGGCGTCTTCTGCATCTGAAGTGAAAGCTGACAAAAGGCTGCCTTGAGATTATCAGGACAAGAAGATTCCAGGAGAGTATCTCACCATGAGCTAGAGATGAGCAAAACTGTTCAATGCCAACAAACTGGAAGAGGAAAGGAGGAAGCAGCAGTTAAACTTCAGCCGAGTACTAAATGTTTTCGACAACCTGCTTTGGAAAAAATACCCTGTCTCAAAATGTTAATGAGGGAGAGAGAGAGAGAAGATAATTTCAGAAAAGACAGAGATGAAACCAACTTGTCCATAGGCCATGCGCATTATAAACATGATTTGAAATTTGGGCACTTTTTGTTACTGAAAACCTGGATGCACCCTGAGAGTTGGGTATATCTCATTCCTCATGAAAAGCTACAGGGGCATCTTTGAAAATCAGTGTTTTTGAGGGGTAAACAGTCTAAGCAGAAGGAAAGATGGAAAAGATCAAACATGGGTAAGATAGCGCCTTCTCAAACAAGTGAAACGTTTCTGATGACCAAAAAGGGATTAACTCTTCCTCCTGTTTCAGTTCCTAAAAAAGCTGGACCTAAAGCTGAATTCTGCTATGAGGTGAAAGCAAGAGGAGGGTAGCATCCCTTGGTTTTCTGACCAAGTGTTGCTCATGGCGGTACAGGAGAGAGCTGGTTTGGAAGATGAGATAGGACCAGCATCAGTCTTATCATTCAATAAAACAATCATTATGCTTAACCGTACCTAGCCTCACACTTAACACACAGGAGTCACTCAGATTTGTTTGGGCCCTTGCCATAGTCATCCTGTCCTCCCACCTGATGTCACTCGACATGGGTGCGTTTGCACCCACAACCTCTCCTGGAAATCCTCTCAGTGTGGAGCCTTGCCAACTGCATAACATCATCCTGATGAAACTATATGCCGTCTCAATTCAATATGGTCTTTAAGGTGCTAAAAGAATGACAGCCATGAGTGGGAAAGGTTGCAGGGCTGGCCAGCTTTAAAACAAAACAAAAAACACACACACTTGTGCCATTTCCCAGCACGGCTTTAAGTGCTGGCCAAGATAGTTGGTAGACTGATATCAAAAGAACCAGAATTTGAAGAACTGACTCACCACTCTGAGTCAAGAATTTGTCTCCACATCGAAATATTCCAGCGCTTGTATGAGTTTCATGGTCGGAATGGACAACACTTCATGTGCATGCTGGTGTACATGCACCATTTCTCCAGCGGCAGACAATGAAGGAATCATCAACAAAGAAAAAGAAGCCACAAAGGAGAGAGCGAGTTTGCAGCATATGACATCTGAAGTGCAGCAGCCAGTTAAAAATCTGTCTTCACATTCTGGTCGCACATGTGGCCCTGAGACAGCAATGGAAATGACAACTAAGGCTCCATGACAAAAGCTTCACGATATGGTTCTTGTAGGAATCCATAACGAAGAGTGAAAATTCAGACCAAGCGCAGAGCACTTTCATTGATCAATAAGCAAAAGAAAACTGAAGTAAGTTGTTCTTTCTGGAAGAGGTTGACTTTGTAATGGAGTTGCCTTGTAGCTCATGTGCAAGGAGGCTTAGATTCGCTCCCCTCTCCCCCATTTCAGGATCCTGATGGTCTGTGATTTCATGCAAACTAGGAATAAGGTCTTTATCCGGACAGATAGTGAGAAAATATTTACATATTGTGCCCAGCAGATACATAAAAATTCTCGGTGTGTTAGCTCATGTACATACGTGTGTGTGTGTGTGTGTGTGTGTGTGTGTGTGTGTGTGTGTGTGTGTGTGTGTGTGTGTGTGTGTGTGTGTGTGTGCGCGTGTATGTGTGTGTGTGTGTGTGTGTGTGTGTGTGTGTGTGTGTGTGTGTGTGTGTGTGTGTGTGTGTGCATGTGTGTTATGTGTGTTGTGTATGCATGCATGTGAATGAAGCACAAAATTCTCTACCTCACCAAAAGCAACAACTGGACACAAAACCTTTCTATTCAAACTATTATGGACAGCACTCACATCTTCCTGCGATGAAGAACATCTCCTGTTGGTACCAGCACTAGCAACTGCACCGCTGCTTGCCTCTGTTCTTTCTGACACAAACTTCTGCTCTCTGTATATGGAGAAACATTAGGGGTAAATTGTTAGTTAATACATTACTAAACAACAACAGATACTGTTCCATGAGAAGTGACTACTTCCTATCATGTATTTGGAGGGCAGAACAAAAAAGAAGGTAATCTTTCCTCTCACATTCAACCATGAGGAGCAAATTCCCTTACTTGTTTGTTATTTATGGTTCAAATCTTCCTGCCTCACTAAAGATTTCACTGAAAAACGTAATGTTTATCTTCCATTTATGTATTTTTCGCTTACAATAACTGACCCTTTTCTGTCCTTCACAACAATAATCAATGCTAAAATGAAAACATCAGAGCAATAAATGCAACTAGAATTGTCATCTTGCTTTGTCAAACAGTACAATGATTGACAAAAAGAAAGACCTTGATGATTAATTATTCAAAAGACTTAAAACATGGGAGACTTTAAGAAACTATCCAACATTTCGGGCAGCTGATGCACATGAACAGACACAGGGAAAATTAAGTGGGAAAAGGAACAAACACAGACATGTGGGACTACCAGGATAAGAGAAAGAACACAGTCAGGAAAAAGGCCTCCCAGAATGCATACTGGAAAGAAAGGAACAATGGCAAAGAGAAGGACTGCCAAAACACATTCTGAAAATAAAGGAATGAAGATAAAGAGTTCACTAGAACACATACTGGAAAGAACAGAACAGAGACAGAAAGAAGAACTACCACACTGCCCACACTTCGTACTGGAAAGAAAGGGAAATATATCTACCAGAAAACAAATTAGAAAGAAAGGAACAATGGCAAAAAAAAATACTATCTGGAAAGAAAGGGAAAAACATCTTCCAGAAAACAAACTAGAAAGAAAGGAACAAAGGCAAAAAATACTATCTGGAAAGAAAGGGAAAAACATCTTCCAGAAAACAAACTAGAAAGAAAGGAACAAAGGCACAAAAAAGACTACCTGTCACCATAACACATGCTGAAAAGAAAGGAACAAAGACAGAAAGGAAGCTATTGGAAAAAAACACACAAGAATGAAATGGAACTATGACAAAAAAGAATACTATAAAGAATAGAACAAAGAATCAAGATAGAAGACAGACTACTAGAACACACACACGTATGTAAGCAACAAAAAGAAAGGCTACAAAAACAAACTGGAAAAAAGTCCATTAGAACACATACATGAGAGAAAATAACAGAAAGGAGGAATAAGAAAAGACACACAAGAAAGAGAATAAAAAAGACCGATTAAGAGAACACTTAAAGAAAAGAAAGCAGCTGAAAGACTGATTACTGCTAATACAGACTGGAAAGAAAATAACAAATAAAGACTACCAGCACACATACTGGAAAGAAAGCAAAACACAGAGAAAAAGACTACCAGCACACATACAGGAAAGAAAAAACACACAGAGAAAAAGACTACCAGCACCCATACAGGAAAAGAAAAAAAAACACACAGAGAAAAAGACTACCAGCACATACACAGGAAAGGAAAAAAAAAAACCCAGAGAAAAAGACTACTAGCACACATACAGGAGAGAAAAAAAACCCAGAGAAAAAAGACTTCCAGCACACATACAGGAGAGAAAAAAAAAAACCCAGAGAAAAAAGACTTCCAGCACACATACAGGAGAGAAAAAAACACAGAAAAAAGACAACCAGCACACATACAGGAGAGAAAAAAACACAGAGAAAAACACTACCAGAACATAGAGGAAAGAAAAAACACAGAGAAAAAACACTACCAGAACATAGAGGAAAGAAAAAACACAGAGAAAAACACTACCAGAACATAGAGGAAAGAAAAAACACAGAGAAAAAACACTACCAGAACATAGAGGAAAGAAAAAACACAGAGAAAAACACTACCAGCAAACATACAGGAAAGAAAAAAAAAACCCAGAGAAAAAGACTACCAGCACACATACAGGAAAGAAAAAAACAGAAAGAACAACTACCAGAAATGCACAGGAAAGAAAGCAGCAGAAAGACCAGTTACCACTTGCAATCATGGGAAAAAAGGACAGAGAGAAGGACTATACAGGAAAGAAAATACCAGAAAGAACTACCAGAACATAAACAGGAAGAAAGCAGCAGAAAGGCAAATGACCTTCCATAAAGACTACCAGAACATAAACAGGAAATAAAAGGGAGAAAGATTACCAGGAAATAGATGAGAAAGAACATACCAGAGACAAAGACCACCACAACTATGATGCAGTGAAGAAAAGAACATACCAGAGATAAAGACCACCACAACTAGATGCAGTGAAGAAAAGAACATACCAGAGATAAAGACCACCACAACTATGATGCAGTGAAGAAAAGAACAAAAAGACACACTACCAGAACACATACAAGCAAGAAAAGGAAAAAAGACTGATGAAAAGGAACAAAGCAAAAGACTAGATGGACAATGTCCCTGTGGTGGAAGGGGAAGAAGGGTGGTAGTCGGATGAGACAATGTGGAGGGGGAGTGTAGGGTAACAAGGGGTGATCTTCATGAAGTCTGGCTCCATGGCCAGTAGGTCCTGTGTATGTCAGATCACAGCCACTGAATATCATGCAAGTGTCTCCTCTCAAGGGTTGCTTCATGGCCACCTCATATTGATGGGCCCCAGTGGAATGCTGGTGCTAGACTGGCACAGGACAAGTCTGGTGTGGCTGTGTATGAGCAGTGAGCCACAGACAGACGAGTGAGAATAACACCACTTGGTGGTCACAGAAAACCAAGTAAGAAAAACACACAAACAGACAGCAGACCACATACTGCAAAAGCGCCAGCAGGAGAGGGATAGCTCCCATCTGCCTCATGACAGCGCTGGGGTTTTGGGTCGTCTTCACACGCGGGACCCGACACCAAAAAACCCGGGGACAGCCCCGGGGGCCTTTTTTCCCCAAGAAGCTGACTGAAAAAGCATTGTTTACATTTTTGAATGAAACCGGGTGTCAATACACTACAAAAATATGGCACAGCGGGAAAAACAAACTGAAAAAACAACAACAACAACAAAATTTTTTACCCCAAGGGAAAAAAACATTTAAAATCATTTTATCATCAACACCAATTCCAGGGGGTGCAGCAGGTATGGGTGTTCGGGGAAGCTAAAAAAAGAACAAACATTTAAAAAAACACATAAACCCTCAAAATAAAAAATTCCAAAAAATGAAAAATGACAAGAAGTGCAACATTCCCGATCCCACAACATTATCATCAATTTTAAAAAAAAAAAAGATACGTCAAAAAACTTAAATTTTACCACCAGTTCTGAAGGGTGCATTAAGTCGGTTTGGTAAATTCTTTTAAAAACGTTTGACGGAAAAAAAAGTAAAAAAATTGTTCGGCCCCACCAAAACCCCGGGTCTTTGGTTTTGGCCTAGCGGTTTTGGGATTGAAACCCCAGAGTTCTGGGATTTGGGGGCCCCTAAGGGGCCAAAACGCTTCTGGCATGGGGCTTTTTTTCTGAAAGCGTGGGGAAAAAACCAAAAACCAAACCCCCCCCCGCTTTTTGTCCCGATCCGCCAAAAGTGACCAAAAGTTTTTCAAACGGGCCCGCACACAAGGGGATTTTTTCAAAACCGGGGGAAAAAACCCGGGAAATTTTCTTTTTCCTCAACACCCCGTAGCGCTTTCCCGCAAGGGTTTTTCTTTTCACATACAAAAATTCTTACACATACACGAACCAACCCCGTTCCGCCCGGGGCGCCCCTTTGGGGGCCGGGCGCGCGCGCCCCCGCGCACACACACACACACAAACACACACACACCAACACCCACACACACACCAAGCCCCAGCATGCACACATGCGCGCGACCCCAAAAAGTTAAAAAAAGCAAAACTTTCCGGGGGAATTCCCTTTTTATATTATTAACAAAAACAGATGTGGGTTTATATTTAAAATTTTAACCCGCCTGACTAAAGGAAAAAAAAAAAAACCCAAAAAAACCACGCTTTGGGCAAAAACTGCTGCCCCAAGTCGGGTTTGGGGGTTGTGTGTTTTGTGTGTTTTTTGTGTTGTGGTTGTTGTGGTTGTGTGTTTGTGTTGTGGGGTGTGTTTTTGTGTTGTGTGTGTGGGGTTTTTTGGGGGTGTTTTCTTAAAAAAGAGGGGGAGAGAAGGAAGGGGAGAGAAAGAAAAAGAGAAACGAGGGAAAAAAGGGGAAGAAATGTTTAGTAAACAAATACAAAAAGACACTGCCGCAAAATTTTTTACTATTAAAACAATAGGGGAAAAAAAGAACATGCCCCGTGTACACCCGGGGCGCAGGGAAAAAAATAGAGAAGAAAGAGAAGAGAGGAAAAGAGAGAGAGAGAGAAAGAGAGATCTACATAAAAAGAAGGGGGAATTGGGGGTGGGGGGAAAGACTGATTGAAATACATACTAAAAAACAGACATGCACGGGTTTCCTTTTGTCACACAAAATCAAAAAAAAAACATGCAGAGAAAAGAAAGGGGGGAAAGGGGGAGGGGGAAGGGGGTGATTTTAAAAATACAAAATATTAAAAAACTTACATCCCAAAAGGGTTTGACATGTATACAAAAACAATTAAAAAAAAAGACAAAAGGAAAAAGTTTTTACTTTACAACTTTTTCCCATAACGAACAATTTTCCCTCTCCTCTCTCCCCTCCTCTCTCTCTTCCCCTCTCCCTTCTCTCTTTCCCCTCTCTCCCCTCTCTCCCTCTCTCTCACCCCACACACAACAAAACTCTTTTTCTCTCTCTCTCTTCTCTCTCCCCTTCTCTCCTCAAAACACACACCCCCACTCTCTTCTTCTCACACAAAACACACCCCCACACACACACAACCCACACACCCCACACACACACACACACACACTAAAAAATTTCATATTTCACGGGGACCCCTAAGGTTCCCAGGCGGGGGGGGAAGGGGAGAGAGAGAAAAGAGGGGGAGGAAAAGTAGGAGAGAGAGAGAGTGGAGAGGAGGGAGAGGGGAGAAGAGAAACCGGGAAATGAAAATGACGGGGATGCTTACTTTACAGAAACAAAAAAGATATCAAAACACACACCACACACACACCACACACACACACACACCCACCCCAACATATAAAGGCACTCCCGGCCTTTCGAATGGGGGGGGGCGGGGGAAGGGGGGGAGGGGGAGAGAGAGAACAGAAAAGAGGGGGGGGGAGGAAGAGAGAGAAGAGAGAGAGAAGAGGGGAGAGAGAAAAGAAGTGAAATTTAAACTTTACGTGCAATTTCTTTACTTAAAAAAACAAAACAGATCACACACACACACAAAAACACACACACACACACACACACACACAACAACCACACTGACTAACACACACTCACACACACACACACACAACCAACCAACACCCAAACCCGCGCGCACACACACAAACACACACCCCGCACGCACGGGACCACCCGCACGCCCCACACACACACACAAAAAATGTGTAACCCCGACCCTTGTAGGTAAAGCCTTTGGTTTTTTAAATATCCCCCTTTCATCACTTTAACCCTTTTACTTCACTTTTTAAACACAACACAAAAATGTTCCCTTTTTGGCACATGTTCCCTGGTGTGGCCCCACACTCAATCGGGGGCTTTGGGGTTAAGAATAGTGTGAAACTGACAGGGGTTTTTCTGGGGGCCCCCCTCCTCTCTCAAAACCCCCCCCACCCCCCAAACCCCGTTTTCCCCCCCCCCACACCTTTTTAAATTTAAGTACACTTGCCCGTTTGAAAAAAAAAATCTTAAAAAAAAAAACTATATTGATTTTCAGTGTTACTCTCACTTTTTGGGAATAATTTTTTTTAAAACCTTTTATTTATCAAATTCATTCCATCCCTTGGAAAACCAAGGGGCTATTTCTAGCTTTAAACACCCTTAAAAAACATGCAATTCAACCCTTAAACAGTGAACATATGTCAACTTGAAAGTAACATTTAACTCTAGTTCAAAGGTTATTATGTACAAAAATTTTTTTTGTGCCCAATTTGGGGTTTTTAAATTAGTTTTGCCCCTTTTTCCCTTTCAACCCAAAACTAAAGTATAAAGAATTTTTAACCTGTCTCTCTCTCGCCTGAAATGGGATTATCCCCAAAAGTCTGCCGGGGAAAAAATATACTTTAAATTTTTTTCAGTACAAAATTTAAAGATGCTTAGGGGAAAAAATTTCAAAATGACCCAAATTAAAAAAAGGTTTCCCCCCTAATCATGGGTGTGTTTTTTTTTTCAACCCCTTCGGGGAATCAATCCATGAAACACTCAAACACGTTACTACTGATTTTTTTTTATCTTTCTTTGATCTCTTAGACCTTTTTCCCCCACAGTTTTAACAAGGGCCTTTAAAAAGTTCAAAAAAGTTTAGTGAGAGATGACCCCTTTTGGGTTTCCCTTAAAACCTTTCCCATCCCCCCCCCCCCCCCCCCTCTCTCTCTCTCTCCCCTCTCTCACACACCACCCCACCGCACGCCGCAAAGCACCAGCACGCACGCCGCACGCACCCCGCCGCAAAGCACCCCACGACGCAAACGCACGCACGCAAAGCACCACGCACGCTCGCCCCCCACGCACGCACGCACCGGGACACACACACCACACACACCCCACCCCACCACACACACACACACACCACACCAAAACCCCCCTAATTTGGGAGGGTACTACCAAAAAAATACACTTTTTAAATTTTAATTTGCCCATAGAAATAGTATAGTGATTGGAAAGAAAATTTTTTTTAATTATAATAATTTTCACTTTTTATTGTTTTTGCCCACTACCATTTCGTTATCAGTATATTATTTTGCTTTTTATAAATGTTATCCTCACGTTTCCCTTTAATTTTTGGCCCACGTTCTCTACATCAACCATTGTAATATAAAATAGCAACAATGAAGAAAATTATTATACAACGGGGGTAAATACGGGCCCCCTTTTTTAAATTTCTAACAAAATTTTTCATTCACAAAAAATTTTTTTTACAACGCCGGGCCCACTTCGGGCCCAAAAATAGTTCGCCCTCCACCCTTTTTCTTTGTTTAGGGCCCAAAGACGCACGGGGCGGGGCCCCCACAGCTTGCGCCCCGGGCCCCCAAAGTTCTTTTCAAAAGTTTTTAAAAACGAACTTTAAATTTTGGTACTACAAGAAAACTGAAAATGCCAGCTTTTGTCCACCTCAAGTACTCACTGCGCCTTTTCTTTCAAACAAAATTATAGTTAAAAAATTTTCTGTACAGTAAAAATAAATTTAAAAAGTTGGGACCAGTCTCGGGTCCAAAAAAAACACAAACGTTCTGGCCTGGTGGCTGAAATCGTTAAGGGCCTACCCCAAATCCAAAGGGAAAGCGTTGGGGGGACTAAATTTTCATCGCTGTGATGTCGGGGGCCCCCCCGGGGGGAAAATTTAAAGGGAATTTTTATTTAATGAACTGAAGAAAAAGGCTGAGAAAAAACAAGAAGGGGAAAAACTGCACACAGAATTTTTCAGTTTTTACTTTCCTTTTTCGGAATGTTTCCCCTTACGCGAATTAAACAAAATTTATTTTTTTCAGAAAGGAAAAAAAACACAAAAAAACCCACCCTTACCTAAAATTTTTTGAGAAAAAGGGGATGAATTGGGTGTATGGGATGCATGTAAAGGCATTCATTCTGGGGGTGTAAGCATGTTTCCACAGGGATGCCACATACTTTGTTTACAAACCTCTAAAACAATTTGGGTCATGGGGTTTTCCCGCAAATTTCCGTTGTGAAAGTATGATTTTTTGGGGAAAAATGTTGTCTTTTTACATTTTTATGGGGCTTGTAGTATCAACCCACATATAAGGTAAAGTGTGCAATTGGGAATATTTATATGTGGTGTGCACCTCTGGGTTTGGGTTTTGTGGGTTGTGTTGTTGTGTGTGTGTGTGTGTTGTGTGGTGGGTGCTGCATTTCCCTGTGGGGCTTGGCATGTATAACAGGGATATGTTCTTTGGGACACCAAATGTCCCCTGTGGCATTCATTAGTGTGTGTTTTGTTGTGGGTTTGTTTGGGGGGTTTTGTGTGTTGTTGTTGGGGGGGGTGTGATTGTGTGTTGGTTTTGTGTTTGGGTTTTGAAGGAAAAGAGAGAGAGAAGAGAGAGAGAAGGGGAGAGAGGGGAAGAAGAGAGAGAGAGGGGGGGAGAGGGAAGGAGAAGGAGAAGAGAATTTAACCAGTCACAAACCCTCAACTGTTTAACCGAGTTTAAAAAAGGGAATTTCCACAAAAAGATTTTATATTTCTCGGCCTTTTGGATCTTCACAAAGCCACCGTAAAAAAGTTGGCCCGCAAGTCTGAAAGAAAATCAAAAGGGTCTAAGCATGTTTATAGACATCACTGCACTAAAACATCATTCAGCAAAGTTGCATCTCAAAAATATAATTTTTTCAAAAAGTAAATAACAAACAAGTATGGAAACTCTTGCTCCCATGATGAGCTAACTATACACCCATAAATGCTGCTTTTGACACCAAATCACCAGCAGAAATGCAAACACCAAGAACACAGAACAAACAAGGAGACATCTCCTCTACTCCCATCCCCTAAATGTTTTCAAGCTTGCCCATATATCCTGCACCTTACATATATATGCAGCAACAATAAATCAAGAAATGAACAAACACAAAGTAACACTTACTCAAGACTTGCATAGCCTTTTTAATCTCGAGTATAGTCAAACTGAGCACACTCATATACAGAAAAAAATACAGGTAACCTCAAGTTTCATTAATATGACATGAGAAAAGAAAAAGATATATTAAAAGGTGCAAGTGGGACCAAGAGAAGTACTGCTTAAATTGCTGCACCAACCAGCTGTGAGCAATCCTGCACCATCCGTGGAAGCCTAAGCTGTGTTGATACAGCATGCAGGAATGCACAGGGCATTCCATTAAGAGGTCAAGGGACCTGGCACCTTTGGTTGTATCTTTTCCAATGCATAGAAAGGGAAATCTTAAATGAAGCAAGGAACAGTAAACAATTTTTTTAAAAAAGCAAGTATGGCAAATCTTGCTCTCATGACAAGATAATTTTACGCCTTAAACTCTAAATGAATGCTGCTTTTGACATCAAATTACCTTGCACAAATGCCAACACAAAGCCCTTAGAACAAACAAATACCTAAAACGAAAACAACAAAAAAAGACAAAAGCAGTATTCATTTGAAGTTAATGGTGCATGAATATCTCATCATAGGAGCAAGACTTACTCTACACAAATGTTTTCTACTGCTTACCGTTCCCTGCCTCATTTTAGATTTCTTTTCCGATCGGTCAAACTGACATTAACTATATTTGTTTCTGTGTCTGTGTGTTTTGTTTGATTCAAGATCATGAAGGCTATGCCAGTCTTGAACAGATGGTAATCTGTTTTGTTCATTTGCTTTTTGGGGGCTGCTGTATATGACAAGTGCAGGATATGTGAGCATGGTTTGGAACATCCTTTTTTCCAGAGACGTCTTTATGCTTGTTCTGTGTTGTAGGTGACCTGGCATCCAAAGCAGCATTAGTTTGGAGTTTCAGGCATATAAAGATCTCATCATGGGAGCAAGTGTTCTATTGTTTACTGTTGACCGTTGTCTGCCTCATTTAAGATTTCCTTTCTGTTCAAAAAGGGGTAGAAACAACAGTCACCTGAGTTATTCGAAAATGATGACATGTTAATTAATGTGTGGATATTACCAACGGCATAAAGTAATTCACTGTAAAATGATGCTAAATGAAAGAATATGACATGCATCAGATCTGGCTTTGGTAAACCACCATAACCATGAAGAAAAAAACATCAAGATTATTTTTAAAAAAACACACACACAATAAAATCAACAACAATGATTGAAAAATTCACTCTAATGTTGCACTTGTTTTGATTTACAAGAACATGTGCTTACAACTGCTATTCATGATGTACAAACAAACACTCACAAGGTCATCTGGACTTACTTTTTAGAGATGGTGTCATACTCTTGAATGATCATTAGAAGCACATGAATGGAATTCAGCTCTCCTATCAGCTGCCGGGGTCTGGAGCTGTTTAAAAAAAACACATACTTTCCTTAGACCAACAAAAATTAAGACAAATTGCTATGGTCAGCTAGGACATGACACTGGAAACATATGATCTTTAGCTGATCCTTAAGGCAAATACGCTATTCACTAACCGGGGATAGTCCACAGAACACTATCAGTCGGCCAACCTCTCCTCTTCTGCTACTAGGAATAGTCCAGACGCTTTAACATTCACAGATCCCAAAGGGCAAGTTACTAGAAACTAGCTTTTTGTTGTTGTTGTTTCCTCGTACATATGTTCTCTACAGTTCTCTACAGTCAAAAGTAATGGGCTATACAGACCTGCCAATACTGGAGAGACAGACACACGTTTTACTTATAGTAAATAAAACTCTGTATAAGAATGTTGTACCAGGTAGTTCATTAAATAGGGAATGATAAACCTTTCGATCTGGATTGAAAGTTCACTCATTTAAATCAGGTTAATGCATCATAGAGGCTGATGTTGACTGAACCCCACTATAGTCAAAATAAACATGATGTAGCTGTTGACTTCAGTTGTGAATCACCACATGGAAAGAAGTTAGACAGAGCATCTGAGGCACAGTACTCACCTCTGGGCCAGCCCAATGAGAGCATGCAGACAACAGTGCAGCACAAACACATCTGTAGCTGACAGCAACAGCACCAAAGACTGAAAACCAAACAAACCATCAGGCTGTGGACAACAATCAAAGCAAGCACTGGAACACTGTCATGTTTGTGCTAAAAGCCATTTCATTTTCCCTCATTTTTCTCACAGCCAGTTCAAGGTTTTTGATGTCTGCATGTGACACTTTCAGCAAACAAGAACCACAGCCAAAAGTAGTAACAACTATAATATTTTCAAAACAAAGAAAGACAACATAAAAACAAACATTATTTCATTTAAGGGGAAATGAACACATAATACGCTAGAACATTTTTCAATGTAAAAAAAAAGAAAAAACATTTTCACCACCATAAAAACTAAAGATACATTAATTCACAAAAAAATATTATCACGGTCACAACTGTTTTTCTTAGCAATAACGAACCACTTGAGGATGAAAGAGCATTCAGTGTTACCTTGTGGGCATCACAGGCCACAAGCCACTCTCTCTGTTCCTCCACTACTGACAGCTTTTGGAACATATCTGTATCAAGCAAATAGAGGGAAATATATTGTTTCACATTTTGTGACTTCAACAGAAAAATATCCCTAAAATACAAACATATGGATGTACAAAGTAAGCATAAAGATATTCTCTTTCAATACAAAATTGACAGCGCCCCCCTCCCCCCCCTTCGTAAAAAAAAAAAGAAAAAACTCTGTCAAGCTGTGTTTGCTTGTACAAGTGGACACCAAATACATTATGTACACATTCTTTTTGAAACCAAAGCAAGCTAAAAACAACATTAATATAAAGATGTAGTACCTATACAAAAACATTGCCCAGACTACTAAGTATTATATAACAGAGGCAATGAATGGATATATGTTGTGTGTGTGTGTGTGTGTGTGTGTGTGTGTGTGTGTGTGTGTGTGTGTGTGTGTGTGTGTGTGTGTGTGTGTGTGTGTGTGTGTGTGCGCGTGCGTGCGTGTGTGTGTGTGTAAGTGTGTGTGTGTGTGTGTGTGCATGTGTGTGTGAACACATATGCACATACACTTTGTTCCCCACATGTAAACAGCACAACTGTCACCATGTAAGCTGTAAACACAAGAACTAAACAAACAAAAAAAGCCACCAAAACGATACCAACAGATACATAATCATGCTTATTTCCATATCAATGAACCCAAATATATCCATATCAATGAACCCCAAAATCTATATGCTAACGAGTTCAACATAATCTGTATATGCTAACGAGTTCAACATTACCTGCAGCATAAAACTAAGCAACAAAGTCAGACATCTTACTTGTCATTTCTTTCAGAATGTCCTGGAGTAGGGCCCATCTGATGATTTCAAATAACGCTGTGTAATGCTTCGAAAATGCTGCAAAGAAAAAAAAAGTTTGGCACTAGTATCTCTGCACCAGTAACACAATTAACTATGCAGTGCTCTGAGCCTGAATGACTAAGTTATGTGATTATGTATTCTTTCTCACACAAGATGAAACAAAAGGGCATCATATATAGTCTCTACAATGCAATAAGTTGTGCAGTATATTCAAACAGCATCAACCATCCAGAGAGCTTCCAAACACATAAATCAGCCCAAACCCCAGTTCAGGCATGTATAATTCAAAGCCAAATCCCAAAGCGCAACAATCAAATTAGTGAAAATGTCACCCTGTCTGCAATCAAAGTCTTTTCAACAGAAGGAGTCCATCTTCGACCGGTTTTCAGCTGCGGCTTGCACATACTGTATGTGGACCTTTATGGGGCCTGCAGTTTATATGGCAACATTTGATTGTGAACCTGACAGTCAAAGGTTTGAACCACTTTAGGGGCTGGACATTTACGTCTTAAATACCCTCTCAGTCCAACCAGCTGTACATGGGAACCTAATGCAGTTCTGGGGAGGATGAGGTGATGGAAATATAACAGTGTGGGCACTGGCTTTCATAATGCCATGCTCTAGACAGTGAATCTTTTCATAGGGCCATTCGGCAATGGGATTTTAACTTCAGAACTGCCTACCCAAAAATTGTCTATGGTGTACTTTCTCACATAAGGAAGTGTATTTTGAATGAAAAAAAAAAACCCAGGTGTATTTCATTTTCGTTTTCATAGCAGTTTCAATAAATACTTAAATCTAACATTTGATGAGTTTATTCACAGTTGCTCTTTTCACAAACTAATAAGGTTGAGGCATGCTGACTAAAAACAGCGCCCATACAAACAGTAGAATGGATATGCATGCGAAATCCCTGTTAACAATATCTAGTGGTAATAGTCCACAAATTCAGAATTCAAGCAAGGTCCGATGTAGTGTACAAATTGAAACTTTGTAAGAATTTTTGCTTGGTGGATTTCTAATTTGAGAGGGGTACTGTCATATTCTGAGTAAAATGGCGTACAAAATACGCCAAAAGCGTATGGACAGGCAAGTCTGTCACTTTTTTTTTTCTTTTTCTTTTTTTTTTTTTGCTGCCCAACTTTCTGTGCCACCTCAGTGGTGCACCCATGCCGCTCATTCCAACACCCCATCCACAGCAACAGCCCGGTCAGTCCCGCTGCAACCCCGGCCCCGGTAATCCACAGGGAGCAGTCAATAGCAAGTCATCAAGAGGCAACCCACCAGAGGAGACACTGCACTGCTGCTGAGTCACTTCGGTGGTGTTCAGTGGCACCTATTCTGATCCAACATACGCAGGACACCACCTACTAAGCCCCCTAATGATGACAATAATTGCTTAGCCGTGGAGCCGGCGTGAGTGAGCTCTCCCTCCAAAGGGCGCCACCATGTCCGTCCAACGACAGCCCCCATGGACTCACCGATACTGGTGATCCCGACGGAAGCAAACCAAGGCCACAGAGGTGTGAGAGGATATCAAAACTGAGGTCACCATGAGAGCAGGGCATGAAGGACCACAGAATTTGAGATTTTTTGTTTATGCTGATCGATGAGAAGAGGATGATGCTACGGATTTTCATTTCCGTCTGAGACTGCATGACAGGGCTGTACTCTACGCTTCCTTTTATACTATGTCCCAGCGTCAATCAGGCCCGAGTGATACAGACACCTGCAGTGTTAGTCAGGAAATTTGAGCAACACCCTCAAAGACACATCAATTAAGCGGATGAAACTCCATTGTGTGGTCCCAGTCTTCCCAACTGAGCCCGTAGCAAACTCAGCTCTGGGTAGGAGCCGGTGGGGGCAGAAAAATCCCACGGTTGGGGGGCAGAAAAATCCCACACGACTCTGATGGGAATCGAACCCATGACCTCCCAGCTGGGAGTCCACAATGCTAACCACTTTGCCACGGCAGCTGGTGGTCTGTCACTTCTAACCAAACCTTGAATGTACAGCTTTCCAGCACAATGGATATACAGCTCAATTGTTGTTTCACACTTTTCTGTACATTTTAAAATTTACTTTATTGTTGTTGTTTTGGATGAGGCTCTGGTTTGATCATTAGTATCAGGGATAAGTGCTCTTGCTTTCTTTAAAGCAATGTGAAGGCTGGGACTCATCATCACATCTCCACCTGTATACACAATTGAAGACAGTGCCCACAACTGCCAAAGTCTCAAAAGCACAAAGTGTAACATCTTGACATTTTAAGTGTAAATTCTGTTTTTAAGAGAAGCACTCCTATGCAATATCATGAGTCAGATCAATAGCACTTTCAGATGCACTTTATTGTGCATATGACATAATGGTGGACTAAGAATACATAAATCTCTCTAGTCATGGGCATGTTTTGGCTTCACCAACTACAAAATCAACATGTCCAACAATAAAACCAATCAATGAAGTGGAATGACTGAGATCGTCATTAGCAATGTTTGGCTTGTTCTTCCTATTTATACTGAAATTGGCCATTTTTTAATGAAATAAGTTCACACTTTAAAAAAAAATCAGTGTCTCAATTCTGTTTATGCTGCCGTCAAGTCCATGAATTTTTTGTTAATTCTGTTGCTGTTTTTTTAACACAGCATTTTGTCACACAGTGTAGCAGTATTGGATTGTCAACAAAATTGTAGCATGCTATGGATCCTTCACTGCAAAAGTATTTCTATAGCTTCAGTTTTGACCAAACATCATATACATGAGCAATCCTTCTGAACCCATATGTAGTCATATAAAAAAATGAAAATAGATGTCAAGAACTGTACCTTTCTGACTTAAAGATAAGTAAGGTATTTGACCATGGACTCTACCACATATAGACAAAACCTTAAATACAGTAAATACTCTGTTTAACTTCTCCCATCATAAATTTGAACCGTATCTATTGTTGTCATTCATAACACTGTAACTAATAATTCAAATGCAAACAAAGCAGCCTGCGCCATAATCCTGAAAAAGTACTTGATTCATTAAAAACAAAATACAACATACAAATAGATAAACTAATGAAACATGGAACTGTTTTACTTTCATATATCACATTAACAATAGTTACTTATCTGCAATTCATTCAGAAGGCACAGAGTAAAAGTTGAAACAAACTGTGCTTTCATGCATTAAAGGGTTTCATAAAATGATGACTGACATAAACAGAAAAAAACCCATACCATAAAACAAAACATAATATGCTTAAATCAATATAACAGATGACAATTTCTCTTATATGACAAAAGCATGAAAATTTAATTACACAGAAAAATGCACCCTTTTAAAACAGAAAACCGTCAACTATAGGGCTCCAATATTAAAAGCAAAAATCACTGAAATTCTAGGATGGTAGGGAAGTGGACGGGGAAGGGGTGTCCTGGGGCATACCCCCCCCCCCCCCCCCCCCCCCCCACCATCCTCAGGAAATTTTGCTCTCAAAATGGTGCAGTATCAGACTGAACATTGAGTGATTATCATCCACTTTTTGGTTCATTTATGATCAGGGTTATTTGCTCTCACAGCTTTCTATCAAACTCTTTCTTCAGTTTTGTAGCTTTCACTGATGCTGAATGTTAGAGCGTGACATAATTTTGCTTTCAAATGGACCGATAAAATGGTGACTGTCAGCTTTTACAAAAAAGTTACAATAAATTTTGTGACGTCAGTGTCATCTACTAGCAGACCAAAAATGCAGCCAGCACTTCACAAACTCAGTGTCACTTTTTCTCTTCTCCCCTGAATTTTTTCCCTGCTGAAAATTTTTTCTCACAGATTCTCATTTACATTTTGCTGAAATCAGCAAATTTGCAAAGAAGTAGGAGCCCTGTAATTCATAAGTTTCAACTGATAACAATTAAGCACAACACTATTATGAACATAGAAGCTACAATGACTTCACCTCCTTATGCTATAACTGTGATAGCAACTTTACCTCAGACAGAAATTTGACACCACCCAGATTGAAAAACAGCTTCTGGAAGTGTTCATCCCTCATCAGAATTCGCAGACACACCAAGACCCGTAAAACATTCTCTGGCGATGTTTTATTCAACCAATCCCTGTTGGAAAAAAAAAATCATGTCGATCATGTCAAAGCATGCTGACATTGCCAAAGAAGTAAAAGGCAATAGAGCCAGAAGAGATAAAGGGAAGAAACAGAAACATTTCATGAACTGTAACTGCAAACAATATGGAAGCTGACAGAAAAGGAACAAGCTTCCTCTCCCTGGCATTCACATGGAAGCAATTGTGTTGACTATGATATTGAAATGCTGATAAACCAATATCTCCTTTGACACAGAAGCTGTGTGCTGCAAACAATCGACCTGTGTGGTCAAAATCCATTCAACCATAATGGTTTAACAATGTATGAACAAATAAATCACAGAAACAAAAAGAACAACAGCAAAAAAGCGTATACAAGCACATACAATATGCACACTAGAAGTTACTATAAAAAAAATATGCAACACATACCTACACAATCACACACACACACACACACACAAAACACACACACACACACACACACACACACACACACATGCACATAAACATACAGATAGAAGGTGAGCATGGGGCTGGTGAGGGGAAGGGGGGACTAAAGGTGTACAATATGTATTTCAAGATTTAGCCATATCCAGGCATAAACTCACTTGGAACACAGCCGATGCTTGGTCAGACCAGAGAAAATATCACAGAATAGCTTGTGGTGAGAATGGTTGCTGAAGTCTCTTTCATTCTGATACCGCAAACTGAAAAAAAGGACAAAGAAGTTATCAAACAAAAGTACAACTTTAGCTGTCAACTCTTCTCAAAAAACAACTCTCCATACAATCAAAACTGACCAATGCAGGTAAATAATATAAAAAAAGAGCAATAATGATGCTCAAGATCAACACTTTCAATAAAAGCTCATTTTGGTCACAATTTCAACAGAACACACAAACAAATAGGTCAAAACAGATGTGCAGTTTGCAAGCATTCCTTGAAAACCCACACTTAATGCTTGCCTTTGACTGTGAAAAGATTGAAGTTTGTTAATTTTCACTCAAAATGTCACATATATGCATGACTGTGCCACTGCAACATTGAATAATTACCCTGATTTCTAATTCTGAGTCAAGTAAAATTGTTTACAGTCAGAAAGGCCACATTCGGCTGGATTGCTTATTCTTAAAACTCCTGATTCAGAATATCTTAGCAGAGAAAGTTATTCTGGCTTTGACAACATTTTTCCATAAACCAACCAACCCAAACATTATGCACACTCGTGTTTGTTTGAGCATGCCTTAAACTATCCAAAACTGAATGATACATTTATCAAATAAAAAGTGAAGCAAAAAATACATAAAGTCACAGGATGTAAAAAACACAATGAAAACTATGTTGCACAACTAAAATGAAGTTCACACCAACCATGCTGTCTAGAATAATGGGATATAATGTATATTAGTATGTCAGCCTGTCTGTGCTTGTATCTTTTCAGCTGGCTAGCTGTTTGTCCTTACATTAATTTGCTATTTGAAAATTGCATCATAGAAATAAACTTTCATGTAACATTGATCATATTTATACATTCTAACTGTGTAAACTAACAAAAATGTTACAGTTTGGAGAAAAAAAAAGAAGTTTACACCTCATGAAAACCACACTGGATTGATCTTAATTCTAAATGATATACCTGAAGCCATCCAGCTGGCGAGACTCAGCAGACAGGAGCTGGTTTCTACCCGACTTAGGCAACAGCTCTGTGGGCCGAGGTTGCCTTGGGGTACTGCTTCCCTTCCCATCATGCCGCAATGATGGCAGCTGAGTAAAAAGATGTGACACAGTTCATTTTCAGCATCAAGTTCACCTCATTCCTTTGAGCATATTATTCTACAGAAGTGGATACATAATAAAATGTGCACATGACTATATGTTGCACAGACAAATATCCCTGACAAAGATCATGAACCATACTACTGTACAAATAGGATATAGTATGAAAATATGCAATAAAAAAGATACTTTGTATAATCAAACTGATACATTGTATAACAAAACGCAAAATAATGAACATTAGAAAATAATGTCTGCTTCTTTTTTTTCATTAAAAGAAACAATTTAAAGAAAAATATGAATATTTCGGTTTAAGGTTCCCCTACTTCAGACTTGAAGTATTCACCCATATTTACCTGCTGCTTGTTAGCAGGTGTGTTGAGAAGACCAAGCAGTTGACTCAAATCTTTTTTCTCTCTGAAATAAATAAAATAAAGATATAAGAGGGAACATCTGAATAACAAACACATGGATTATTACCTAATCAAATTTTAAATAAATACATGATATATTTTCTGGCCATACGCACACTGGGTCTTATCTTTCTGTTGACTCATATCTGTCTTTCATCTAAAATAACCAAAACAAACAAATAAAAGCTGAACAAATAAGTAACAAACACATTAATCATTAACTAAATAAATAAGTACATAAAAAATGCATGTGTCAGTCATATGCATACTGGGTCTTATTTGTTTTACAAATATTGAATCACAACTTGTCATTTTGTCTGCAAAAGGAAAGTTACATTCTCTAATAATTCATTTGAAGTGATTTGCCTGTACGTGTAGTATAATGCCATAAGGAATGTGTGGAGCAATGCTATGTGGTAACATGTGCATGGTTCCTGCTTCTTGTACAGAGCCATGTATCTTCAAATTCATGCCATTCTTGCATTTTTTGTGTGAACGTATTGTATACTACTATTATCAAGTACTTTATAGTTTACACATGTGTGTGCGCAATGCATGCAATGTAATATTGTGTGATGTTGTGTGGTAGGGTGTAGTTTAATGTGGTATAGTGTAGTGTGTGTGTGTGTGTGTGTGTGTGTGTGTGTGTGTGTGTGTGTGTGTGTGTGTGTGTGTGTGTGTGTGTGTGTGTGTGTGTGTGTGTGTGTGTGCGTGCGTGTGCGCGCACGCGCTCGCAACATGTACACATAAAAAAAAATTCTTTTAAAAACATGTACACATAACTCTGAATTAACCTGCTCCACAATCCATTAAAAAAAAAATCACATTTCAAAAGTGTATCCAGTGAAACAAAACCAACAAGCAAACAAACACTGATAATGATCGACAGAGAGAAGAACAGAGTCAGACATGTAGAAAACAGTTTGCAGAAATCCAGCAGAAGAGGAAAAGAAAGAAGGTTATTGACCACATACTCAGACAAGCCCAAGATCTAGATAGGGTTCATTCCAATACAAACATGAACTTATTTCTATCAGTCAAGGTGAACAGCAAAGTTTTAAACAACCAAACATGTTTACTGTTTTACCAGATATACGAGTATTTAGTCAATCCCATGAACAAAAAAATTGATGCATACTGTTCTGGGTCATAAGGCTTGTACTGCCTGTCATGTGCAGGCATGTTGGAATGGACGGAAGGTGAAAGAGGGGGAGGAGAATGTTGCCTCCTACATATTGCTGTCTCCTCTTCACATAATGGATCCCGCAGACTTCATCTGAAAACAACGATTTATTTGATCAACACATTAAGGAATCAACCAGTCAGAAAGTTTATACTCTGAAAACAACAGGATGATGATCATGATGACATCCAAACTGAAACACTGGAAAGACTGAAGAAAAGTTTACAACACTTTCCAAAACAATTGTTATCAGTGAGAGCAAGACATGAATGGACTTCTAAAATTTTTTCACAATGAAACTGACAAAATAGTCTGCAATAAACCGCAACATGTGGTTCTGTTATCTGAGCAGATAAGTAGCTGACAGTTGTGTTGGCCAGCTAAAATAGCATGATATCCAACTCTGCAACAGTGACAAGATAAGATAAGATAATGTTGCTTATAGCCCAGCCGACCGCAAAGGGCCACATCAGGGCTGGCAACAGTGACAAGGCTGTATGATCATCCTCTCAATACTGAAATATGCTGTGAAGCAATGAAGTTGTTTGCTTTGGTGTTATTTGAATGAAGTTGTTTGCTTTGGTGTTATTTGAATCTATGTATTTATCAATTTATATATCTATTTAATAGTGTGTGTGTGTGTGTGTGTGTGTGTGTGTGTGTGTGTGTGTGTGTGTGTGTGTGTGTGTGTGTGTGTGTGTGTATGCTTGTGTGTGTTGTGTGTGTGTGTACTATGTATGTATATGTGTGTGCGTGCACATGCATGTGTAAGTGTGTGTGTGTGTGTGTGTGTGTGTGTGTGTGTGTGTGTGTGTGTGTGTGTGCGCGTGTGTGTGTGTGTTTCCTGTTATTGCCTTAAACTCACCCTTCCTCCATACCCCAAAAGGGACAAAAGGAATATTGTTCTTGTTGCGCGAGTACGAGTGTGTGTATGTGTGTGCGTGCGTGTGCATGTGAGCATGCGCATGTGTCTTTGCATGTGCTCGTGCACACGTGTGTGTTCAAAAAGTATCAGGGTACTGAATTGTCCAAGCAAAGGTCTGGATCCAGATTTGTCTTAAAAATACTCCAAACTGGGATTTCAATAAACCTAGATTGTCTTAGTTATTCTACACACACACACACACACACACACACACACACACACACACACACACACACACCACACACACATACACACACCGAACACACACACAGATCCAAATTAGCTTTGACCAACAATAGTGTGTACAAATTTCACTTGTTTAGATGCCAGACTACAACAAACAAACAAACTTACATGTCATAGACAGAAAATAGTAGACAACAGTAAAGAAAAAACATTAATAAAGAAACAAAGGCAATCAAAGAGAGTGGCGGAAAAGAGGAAGTTTCTAGCAGGGAACTTCAAGAAGGTGGGAAAACAATTTGTAGTGAGAGTTCACACATACACACACACTCTCTCTCTCTTTTTTTTCTCTCTCACATACACTCACACACATACACATACACACACACACACACACACACACACACACACACACACACACACGCATGCACGCACGCATGCGCACACACACACACACACCAAACACACATACAGATCCAAATTAGCTTTGACTTTAAGAAAGGTACACCTAACATTGTAACAGAGACTCTCTGAAGTCATCTCCTTGTAAACTGGTTATTTCCCAATGAATACTGAACCTTACTGCGTGTGTGCATGGTTCAATCAGAACCTTTAACTTTCACCTTTAGCCATTCATGGCCACAACCATCAAATCATTCTGCTGCATTAAAGGGATTATGTTCATAGCAAAAGTTGGAATGTGAAAAAATACTTCTCTGTTCTCCTCTAACTCCATGGGAAATCACTGGAGAACCACACTGAAGAAAAAATAACCAGGTTTCCTGGTTCTGTCAATGATATGCCAATGCAATGCTCTGCAAATATTTTCCCAGTCCATTCTCCAACGTAGTGAGTTCATAATATTTTCTGTTTTCCCCTCCATACATTCATGCTGTATCAAAAATGCTTACACATTGTGCTACCATATCCCCTCTACTTGTCCCTATCACTCTGTTTATTATGTATATATGCCTACTGCCTTTTTGCACATTCAGAATTTACATCTATGCTTATATTTGAACTGCTTATGTTCTAACATTTACTATAATCATTCAATGTGCTATGATTTCTTTTTCTTAATACTTGATTTTTTGTCTGCCACCCCCCCCCCCCTCTCTCTCTCTCTCTAGCTTTGTGTAACCCATATTGTTTTTCACACGGTTTGTGCCTATATATGTGTGTTATGTATGGATGTTCTTTTGTGTCACATGCTCTAATTTGTATCAATTTTTCATCATGCTGATATTACTTTATTGATTTTTGTTTATACTATTGCCTTAACTCCCCTCCCTTCCCTTTTCCCTCACCCCCTTCTCTATCTCTGTTCCAAATTATGTGCTTACTCTGTCATGTTCAATTTATAAGATGTTTATACATGCTAATTATTGTCCATCATGGTGTCTTTCTACTGTCCCACCCAACTCCCCATCTTCAATCTCTTCTTTTCACTGATATTGCATTATCATCACATGTATGATTTTTTTTTTCATACACATTCATTACTTTTACAGCATTTTGTAGTCCGTATTCAGGGCAAGGACTGGATAACTACATCAGTGCTTATCTATTATCCTCAATAATAAACAAATTTATCTACTTTTGTCATATGGCCAGGAAATACAGCACTGAGATTCAGCCTACCTAAAAATGTCCTGTGACTCTACGAGGGTTTCATCAGAAGACTAATAGAGTACTACTAACCTTTTTATTTTTCAACCTTCAATATCTCTCAAGGACATTATCCCAAAGTCGCTCTTTCAAGCTCTCCTATACACAGCCACACCCAGCCTCATTCCTGAGCTAGCAGATCAGTTCAGGTTGTTATCAGGCAACCTATTTGAGTAGAAAATAGATTGCAGCTGAATCAGTTGGTGGTATTCCGCAGTTATCTACTGAATAATTTCATAAACTATTTATTGTTCAATCATGCCCTAGAACCAGACTCACAATGTGCATCCCCCTCTTCAGAAGGCTAGCTCACAACTCTCCAATGACAGTCCTTACAAATCTGCCAATACCAAAGACAAAATCAATTGACGATGTTGATCAGAAACTGAAAAACCTTGAATAATCCCCACACATCTTTGTATGTGACTTGGAAAAAAAAAAAGACTTTTCAAAGACACAAATCCAATCACAGGAAACAATCCATATACATCTCATATTCTTGTACTCTGAAGTTCTACATTGCATGTAGGCCTTGACAAGAGACAAGGATGTCTGCTCCCACAGACAGTGATCATTGTGTTCAGAACAACTCCTGGGATTGGTAAATTTACTGTTTTCACAACTTTATATGTGCAGCCTCTTAACTGGCTTTACAACTAATCAGACCATCAAACAATCATCTATTGCAATTCACATGTGTTTGACATATCCGACATAAGCCCAAATGAAATATCTTCTTCCTAAAATACTGGTTCACTCAAAAATGAGTAGGTCACCAGCGCGCAAATACCTTAATGTACTGATCTGAAATGGTTTGCCAAAGTTTTCCTGCTTTTCCACATAGCTTTTTTTTTCATAAAATAGAGCTGCTATGCTTACCCCCCCCCCCCCCCCCCCCACACACACACACACACACAGGGCTCACTCAACTGCAACCTAGCAATATATTTAAACAACCCCAAAACAGTTTCCTTTCAACCTGTATTGATCTAAGAATAAGTGTTCCAGTACATTGGCGAATGAATTAGCGCTTTCGGTTCAAGTTCAAATGAGTGCAAACGAAAACTTTACCTTGCAGTTATCCCTTTAACGTTTCTCTTTAGGCCTAAGAAAAATGAGTATGTGGACCCATCAGCATCAAGATCATTAGGCTCAAAGCAAAAAAAAAAAAAATCCGCAAGGCAAGAACATTTGATGGCTGCCACGGCTTAACATATCAAAATACTGCACCCAACCCACAAGTGTGACGTTTTACGGTCGCAGCTGTGAGCCTGTACTGTCAAACTCAAACTGTGGTCGTGTAGGTTGTCAAAGACGCCCAACTCAGAAAATTAGCATAGTGACCATCCAAGTGAGATATCAAAGTTACGTCAAAATGATTACACATGCTTGGTGTTTTTCACGTTAAGCCCATAGTTTTTATAAAAGAAAGATAAAAGATTGCACAACCTTTTCCACAACACGTTCGCTGGAACTAGCGACTGGAAATCGATCGATGCCAGACTGGGCACATTTACCTGAGATTCGGCTGCTCGCGTATTTCTGGACAAAATCTACTAACCCAATCAAACGTCGTGTTAGATCTGCAATCAACCAATGAAAAATACCCATATATTATGTTACTCGTAGAGTTATGTCCCTTCTGTCCGAAATAGAAAGGAACTTGGGCAAACAAGTCCAAACAGGTAAACTATTTAACAATCTTCGTGAACCCGGGCAATACGGAACTAGCCTCGGAACTGCACTCATAACAAAGTTATTTAAGCCAACTTTGCCACACTGGGGCAGACCTACATGACTCTAAGTCATAAAATTGCGGAGGAAGCATACCTAGTGTCACGGTTTGTGTAGCGGCCAGTCACTCATAAATCATAATGACAGTGGTAAGTTCATTCGGAATCACTTGTTGCAAACACCCGCCGCCACCACCACACTCAACACCCACTCCCACCGCCCTTACACCCATCTTCACTCTCCCCTTGGGATGATCGCCCCCGTCTGCCAAAGTAACAAAATCAGGCGCAGACAGTAAACCTGAATGTAACAAAGTGCAAACAGTTTCCCATAGTTGGTTTTACCAACGTCAGGTAATGCCCTGTGAGTTCGAATCACGCTGGCGCCCGACATAGTTTTCGCTATCCACCTTACTGGTCCAGTGTGACCGAGACAGACCTGCTTCTTCCCACTCCTTGGACCCTGTGACGTTAATCCACAGAATATAACTAAACTTCACGGGCCGTTCCTCTCTCTCTCTCTCTCTCTCTCTCTCTCTCTCTCTCTCTCTCTCTCTGTCCACACATCCACACGCAACCCCTCCAATACACACACAAATACACACACGCGCTCACGCACGCACGCACTCGCACACACACACACACACACACACACACACACACACACACACACACACACACACACACTCGCACAATTATTGCCGTGACGTCCATCTCAGTCATCTCAGTCACCTCAGTCACGATTGCCTCCGCCGCATGTAGGCCGATAATTTGATAATGTCACTGATAAATTTACAATTTCTCTGTTCCTACCCTCCCTCCCTCTCACTTTCCACGTACCCCCCCCCCCCCCCACCACCACCACCACCCCCTCTTTCACACACACGCCCGAGCGAGCGCGCGCGCACGCACCATGAACACACGTACGCACACATACACAAGTGCGCATATTCACACATACCTATGCAAACACACACGGGAAGGTTACGCACAATTACGCGTGCGCGCACACACACGCTTGCCCACGCGCACTCTCTCTTGAACACACACACACACACACACACACACACACACACACACACACACACACACACGTACACGCAAATATACATACATGCCACACGCGCACGCAATTCATATGCACACATGCGCGCACACACACACACACACACACACACACACACACACACACACACACACACACACACACACACACACGCACGCGTGCGCGCGCACGCACACACACACACAAACACATACGAACACACACACACACACACCACACACACACACACACACACACACACACACACACACACACACACACACACGTGCGCGTTCACGCAGTTATTGTCCCTGAAGGCGTGTGTGCGTGCGTACAGTACGTTGTGTACGTGCACCGTGCATGTGATAGTGCGTGCACACGCGCGCGCGTTTCTGTGAATGCGTGCGTGTGTGTGTGTGTGTGTGTGTGTGTGTGTGTGTGTGTGTGTGTGTGTGTGTGTGTGTGTGTGTGTGTGTGACACAGAGAGGGAGAGAGAGGGGAGAGAGAGAGAGAGAGAGAGGAGAGAGAGAGAGAGAAGAGAGAGAGAGAGAGAGAGAGAGGAGAGAATACGAATACGAATGTTTAATCAGTTTTAAGGCCAAGGCCCATTCTGATGGGGCATACAATCGAACACAATAAATCAATTTAAGGTACACATAGAAAAACAATGTAAAGAAACTCATGAGAATAATTCAAATGCATCATTAAATGAGATATTAGGTAGCAGCACGCAATCTTTTCTGTGCTTCATATACATATACAGCCAAATTGGAGAGGACATGTTCTTTTCTTGTCGACAACAGTAATACTAACTTGAAATGACATGGGTCGGTAAAATACTTTGGCTGGATAAGTTTTGTTCTGAGATTATGTAGTACAGGGCAACATAACAAAACATGAACTTCATCTTCCCTTGCTAAAACCACACAAACGGCATATCAATTCGACTTCGGCAGGGTTGGAATATCTTAAACGATGGCAGGCAATGTCAGAGACACCAAATCTAAATTTAGCCAATGTGCTCATAATATATCGATTCATTTTTATAGTAATATATGGTTCTAACTCATGAGTAGTCTTGAAATGTCTGTACTGTATGAATCTATCGCTATGATTGACATGTTCATGCCAGTCCTGCCATCTACAGTCAATAATCCTTTCTTTAAAACATTTCAGAAACCTAGATACGTCCTGAACACCCTGGTTATCCCAAACAAATCCAAACCCATAATAATTTAAACACTGTCGTACCTTGGAAGCCATGTTTTCTTACCATTATTATCTAGAAACAACAACATTCTGTATGCTTTAAAAGGTATCCTATTTTCATCCATTCTGGTCAGCTTCAACCAATATTTAATGCATTTTACATATGAGTTTAGATAAATTGGATACCTTCCTAGTTCACCATAAACCATGTCATTAGGAGTTCTGATGTCAACATTTAAGAAACGCTTTAATGTATATAAATGAACTTTCTCTATAATTACACTTGATTCGAAAGCCCAGATCTCAGCTCCATACTGCAAAATTGACTGTACTTGTGAGTCAAACAACTTTGAAAAAACACGAAATGAGTTACAATCTAATTTATACAAAATGTGAAGGATAGCTATTGCTGCTTTCTTTGCTCTGTTTACAATATCTTGACATGCAAAATTGAAACTAAGTTTTGTTGTGAAGTATATTCCAAGATATTTATACGCATTAACTACAACGACTCTTTCATTCCGTAAGTCCATCTCTCAGTCTGCGCTAAGTACCCTCCCTTCCGAATACAATAATATTAGTTTTACTCATATTAACTTTTAATTCCAGTCTGTTTGCTGCTGAATGCAAACTATTTAGTTGTCGCTGGAGCCCAATTACCGTTGTGGACAGTAATATAATGTCATCGGCGAAAAGCAGAATAAACAATTCTATAACATCAAAAGTTACTCCATGTTTACCCTTTTCAATTATTTCAAATGCAAGTTCATTTATGAATAAAGAGAACAATACAGGGCTACAAACATCACCCTGCTTAACGCCTCGAGAACACATAAGCAAATCAGAGAGTTTTGCTCCTGATCTTATTCTTGCTTTTACTTCAATATACATGCTCTTTACACATCGATATAACTTACCTTTAATTCCATTTTTCATCAAAATAGGCCATAAAAGTTTACGAGAGATAGAATCAAAGGCCTTTTCAAAATCCACAAATGCAACATACAATTTTTGATTACTTACAAACTGTTTTTGAATCGCAGCTAGTAAAGTGAATAAATTGTCAATTGTTGAGTAACCTTTTTTGAACCCACCCTGATGTTCACCAGTTATATTGTTACAATGCACCCACTCACACAATCTGCTATTGATAACAGAACTATACAATTTACTACAAATATTACTCAATGATATCCCCCTATAATTGTTCACGTTATTGACATTGCCCTTCTTAAATAAAGGTAAAATCACAGATTCTCTCCAGCTGTCAGGATATATTCCAGAATCAAACAGAAAATTAAACAGCTTTACTAAGAAGCTCAAAGTATATTCACTAGAATTCTTGAAAAATTCCCCAATCATACCATCTGGCCCAGCAGATTTGCCATTTTTCAATTTCCTTATGGCAAGCAGTATCTCTTCCTTAGATATTGGTCTGTCATGTATATACACTCACTTTCATTCTCTTCAATCAAAGTTTCCTCCATACAGTCATTCTCATCATCCACATTTTCCAGCAAATTTCTGAAATGTTCATACCATTCATACATAGAAATGTTGTTGGAAGGTTGTGATCTTCTTCTTGACATTTTATGAAAAGATTTCCAAAAGAGTTGTTGACTTTGGATTGAATTCACCAATTCGTTTAACAATCGGTCATTATATCCTTCTGTTTTCTCTTATTTAAGTTCTTGTATTCACGCCTTGCAATACAAAATGGAACCCTGTCTTCTTTATCGAGCGTTTTCCTAAATATTCTAAATAATCTACACATTTTGCGTTTAGACGTTTTACATTCATAGTCATACCAATTATTCTGTGTAATGTTTTTATTTGCTGGTATTCTTTTCTCCATGATTTTAGCTTGTTCTTTAACAACGATATTAAATTGATTTATTGCATCATTGACATCGACATGTATCAAGTCTTCACTATCTGATAACTTTTTCTGAACCTCTTCTGTACTCATGGAGAAAGAGAATTGCTGAGCAAAATCTTGGTTCCAACAATATTTAACAATAAACTGGTCACTTTCAGCATATGATTTTCGGTTGAAACACATCTTGTCACTTCGTTTATTTATACATAACAGAAGAGGTAAGTGGTCAGATTCAAATCTTTCCAATACTTTTAAAGTCAACTTGTCACACAATAACTCAAAAAGGTGTACAGATACTAGAAATAATCATTCACACTATTTCCTGTGTCAGCAATGTATGTGAATCGACCCTCTGGGTCGCCATCACATACCCGTTTAAGATATGCAATCCCAGTACAGTACACATATTCAGCATTTTCTTTCCATATAAGTTAAGCACTTTGTCTTGGGAACATCTCACAATTTCAGAACTGTTCTTGCTATTGTGACAACGGATAACTCACGATCACAAATAGTTTCCGGGATAAGATTCGACGTCCTCGCATTAATGTCACCACATAGCATTATATCAACATCACCTAATGATATCATCTTTTTCACAATGCAATCTTCTAACAAGTCAATGCCATTATCGAAACCATTTAAAGAATAATACGGAGCATTTTCAGGCGGAACATACGCACAAACTAGTAGAACAGTTTTAAATAAATCAAAATAATCTTTATCAAGCAAAAATAACATTGAATAAGGACTTTCACAGTTCACAGGAAGAACATACGGAACTAAACCTTTCCGTACCAAGCAGATTATTCCCCCTGAACACCTTCCATGTTTTGTAAGTTTAACGGCTGACTTTACAAATATATCATGATCTGTAAAAACACTCGATTCAAACTTTTCTGCAAAAGTTTCCACTAAACAGACCACATCGAATGAAGAAACAAATTGGATGAAATCTCTGTCTGCTAATTTATTAAACAATCCGCATATATTCCAATGTAAAAAAGATACATTGTTTATAAATTCACATACACTCCCCACACTCTCTTCAGGAGAGGAATCCATTTCGAGTTGTAATATCATGTCACATGGATCACCAGTCTCGCACAAACTTTCATTCTCGCTCAGCACATCAACATCGCCACGCTCACATCCAACATCTTCCAAACCCCCCGTGCACAAATGCACGGGATCTGTGTTACATGTTTTTCTTAAACTAACACAGTTCACAACTCTGTCGTGCAGGCCTTCCTGTGGAACAGATACACTGTCAATGATCGGTGACAACTTACTTTTGGTACCCAGTGAATCTTGTGACACGGATGTTTTTATGTCATTGGGCCGGCCACACCCCTATCTAAGTTGAACAAGGTTGTCACTACCATCCAGCCCAAACTTTTTCCCATCGATCACGAGGTGATCATATACCATGAAAACTTTTTTATCCTTAGACCTGACAGACTTTAGGTGTGGCGAAAGCTTTTTCCTGATCTCCCTAATTTTGGGGGAAAAGTCCTCCCGATAAAAATGCCAGTTCCTTTTAAATTCTTTTTAGCACGTAGAATCCTGTCCTTATCTTTGAAAAAAGTGCACCGGGCAATGATAGGAGACTCTGGTTTTGCATTAAGGCGATGGACTCTATCAAACAGAACATCATCAGCAAATTCTAGTTTATCAGTCAACATTTCTTTCACCTTGTCCTCACAGTCCTGCCAGCTCTCGTTCTTCATGCGTGGGATACCATGGATGATAAGATTGTTCCTCTTTGACCTACTCTCCAGATCATCCACTTTTCTGTCCAAATCTTCCACTTTAGCACAAAGTTTATCATTTTCACACTTTAATAGTTCGTTCTCCTGCTTGAGGTCAGAAATTTCTTGTCTTAGAGCGGACACATCATCCTTCAGAGAACAGCACACATTTTTCAGGTCGTTCATCTCACCACACATATGGTCAAACTTACTGTTTAGACCGTTCAGGGAGTCCTTTACTTCCCTCAGTGAGGCCATCACGTCTTTCATGGAGGGGTCCGACGGAAGCGTAGAAGTACCAGGGGAGAGAGAGAGAGAGAGAGAGAGAGAGAGAGAGAGAGAGAGAACGCCCGATCATTTACACACACACACACACTTACACACACACACACACAGACGCACGCACGCATGCACACACGCACGCACACACACACAGGCCCGCTCGAGCACGCTCACACATACGCACGTGTACACACACCCCACACACACACACACACACACACACACACACACACACAGTCAAAAGAGATATGCTCGGCAAATATCACTCTCAATGAAAAGACATTAAGAAGAAGAAGAAAAGGAGGAGGAGAAGGAGGAAGAGGAGCTGATACACACATACCGCAAACACGTATGAAGTGGTTGAAACAATATTGTTTAGCGATTCATTAAAACTCGTACTGCTGAATAAATTATTTCGAATATATGCCGTTTCAGCATCACCTGAGAAGACTGTCTTTAAGGTGGCGGACTGCACATCATGTACATGTTGGAAGGGGCCCGGAGGGGGGGGGGGGGGGGGGGGGAGGTTTACACAGCCAGAGAGAGAAAGAAAGAGAGAGAGAGAGAACCTTAACTAGTGTTTTCTCTCTCTCTCTCTCTCTCTCTCTCTCTCTCTCTCTCTCTCTCTCTCTCTCTCTCCTGGAATATGCAAATTAAAACAGGTGGAGGA
>CM031597.1:61525868-61534769 GCA_018398815.1 Conus ventricosus | reverse complement strand
CATTTCCACCCCTTGTTTCCCATACCCTCCCATCCCTCTCTGTCTTTCTCATCACCCCTCCTCCACCCCTCTCTGTCTTTCTCATCACTCCTCCATCCCTCACTGTCTTCCCCATCACTCCTCCCCCCATCCCTACTGTTTTCCATCACTCCCCCTCCCCCTCTCTGTCTTTCTCATCCAGCCTCCAGCCTGCGGGACGGGAAAGCTGGTCTATGGGAGAGCTGACCCCGTCTTAATGCACAAAACATACCAAATCAATACCCTGGGGAACACGCGCTCAATTGCACTGCGTTTTTCAAAGTTCGTATGTCCTTTCAAGCTCTGCAGCACGCCCTGTCGGATGGACACTATCGGTCTCAGGGGGGCAAGTCTCTCTTTCTGTTTTTTCCTCTGCTGCCTTCTCTCCCTCTCGTGTGATGTCTTCTGTTCTCACTTCTTCCCTTTTATGTCCCTGTCTCTTTGTCTGTCTGTCTCCTCTGCTCTCCCCCCCCCCCCCCCCCCCGCCCCTCTCTCTCTCTCTCTCTCTCTCTTTTCTCTCTCTCTCTCTCTCTCTCTCTCTCTCTCTTCTCCCTCTCCTCTCTCCTCATTTCACTCTCCCTCCTCCACCCCCACCCCCAGCCATTTGTTTAGTTAGATGTACATTCTACTTCAGAAAGGAGGCTTAGGTTTTTTATCGGAATGAAAAATCTTAGTTTTGAGTCTTCTTGTTCTTCTTTTTCTTGTTGTTGTTGTTGTTGTTGTTGTCCTCCTCCTCTTCGTCCTCTTTACTCCTCCTCCTCCTCTTCCCTTTCCATGTCCCCCTCCTTTTCCTCCTTGTTTTTGTTGTTGTTGTTTTCCTCCTCCTCCTTCTTCTCCTCTTTTTCCTTTTCTCTCTGTCTCTCTCCTTATTCCACTTTCTTCTCTCCTCCCCCCCCCCCTCTCTCTCTTCTCTCTATCTCTCTCTGACGCCCTCATGTTCAAAAAAATGTGCGCAGCCCTGTATGAGATGTGTGTTGCGGCACAAGGTGTCGCAACTGCCCCAAGTGTCGCTGCGACACTTTGTGCTCAGAAGACTTGCACAAAGTGTCGCACTTTGGAACATGCGACACTTTGTGCCGGGAAAGCCCCTTATTGTGCTAGGGACATAATGTGCACGACCCCAAATTTTGTCACCCATGAGATACATTTTGGTTTTCAATTAAGATATTGTCCGATTACAAGTAACATAAAACCCCCCCCTCTTCCCCCACACACACTCTCCTCCCCTGTCCTTATGCTACGAATGTGTTCATCTGGAAAGATCCAGAGTCCCTAGTGACCATGCAAAAAAACATAGGTCACTGGAACTCTAGCGCTTTAAGAGTGGCATCAATGTACCAGAAAAACTTCTCGCACAGTACTGCCAATTGTGTTAATTGCAGTTTCCTGTTGTTTCATTAACCCAAACTTACACTCGTATTACACAAAAAATTAAGGACCAATCAGAAAATCAGTATAGCTTTCTTTGGGGGGGGGGGGGGGGGGGGGGGGGGGGGGGGGGGGGGGGGGGGGGGGGGGGGGCATGGTGAAACAGTGATTTAATTTCATTGGACCAGCAGCTTATGTAGCCAGGTGGATTAGCACAAGTCATGCCCGACAATTATTCTTGCACGTTGCATATGCATTTGCAACGATTGACAGAATTATTTCCTATCAATCATAGATTTCGAATGAAATGAATGAGTGAATGAATGAATGAATGAACCTCTGTCCCTGTCCGTTTCTCTGCCTCTCGATCTGTCTGTTCTGTCTGTCGGTCTGTGTTAACTTCACTGTATCTCACTTCACCTACCATCACTCACTTGCTCACTCAATACATGTACAGAATAGCACCATTGCGACACTTTGTGCTGGTAAGGCTGGGTCAAACTGTCGCAAGTCAAATTTTGTGCTGTGCGACACTTTGTGCTGGTAAGGCTGATCAAACTGTCGCAAGTCAAATTTTGTGCTGTGCGACACTTTGTGCTGGTAAGGCTGATCAAACTGTCGCAAGTCAAATTTTGTGCTGTGCGACACTTTGTGCTGGGAAGGGGAGTAAAACAGACCACAAAGTGTCGCATTGCGACACTTTGTGCAGTTGCGACACTTCGTGCCGCAACAGATGTGCCCACAAATGACTGCACTGATCCTTGGCTCATGGCGTTAACCCAGAAGGAACAATACTGTAACCCCCTCTCTCTCTCTCTCTCTCTCTCCTCTCTCTCTCTCCTCTCTCTCTCTCCCTCTCTCTCTCTCTCATCTACTTTCGTTCTCAGCAGCTGCTTGTTGTAAGCAAAACGGTAATGGTTCATGCCTGCAAAATGTTTTACATAGAGGTGTGTGCGTGTGCTTTAAGTTTATGTGTGTGCACGCGCGTGTGTGTTTATATACAGGGAATGCACGCACCCATGCGCGAGTACACACACACCCCACACACACACACACACACACACAAAACACACACACACACACACACACACATACATATATATATATAAACACGTTGGCCCACGGGTAGGTCTGCCCTCTCTGTTGAACAATAAGCTCGGATATATACGTCTGAGCCATTTTGGGCGCTTACTTCAGTTTGTTTCTCTCTCTGTTTTTTTTCTCCTCTCTGATTGACCATGTTTATAGCACTATACTAAGGCACAGCCCCACATACATTGAGAAATGACGCAAGCATAGGATTCTCTGATACATTACCCTGTAAGCGAGCCGTTCCCCCCCCCTCTCTCTCCTTCTCTCTCTCTCTCTCTCTCTCTCTCTCTCTCTCTCTCTCTCTCTCTCTCTCTCTCGCTCTCTCCCTCTGCTTATCTGTCTGTCTGTCTCTCCGCTCTCCGTCTCTCTTATGTATGTGTGTGTGTGTGCTGCTGCGTTCGTGCATGGTGTATGCACACACACTCGCATACATGTGAGCGTGCATGTACGATATGAGTGCACGGATGCTAAGATCTATGGCGCTGGTGTTGTTGTAACAAATGCGTGCATGCCAATGTACACAACTGCCTGTTTGTCTGCTTCTGCCATTCAGCCCCCCACGTGGAAGGTTCCAGAGCTAAAGCTCCCATCAGATAGATGGCTGGGAATCGCAGCGGGCCCATGGCACTGGGAACCGGGCACGCGGACAGAAGTGCCTCACGTTGTGTAGTAGCAGTCTGTGACATCAAAGGTCTGTTGCCATGGCTGCCGGCCCGTGTCGTGCACCATCTGCACTTGTCACCTTGGCTGTAGGTCCAACCAAAGACTGTACGCCCCTCCGTAGGGCGAACTATCTTTGGTCCAACCTCCTCCTCCTCCTCCTCCTCATTATAATCATCATCATCATCATCATCACACATAAATTATCCTCCTCATCATTATCATCAAAAACCCCACCTCCTCCCCTCTTCCCCCTCCTCCCCCCCTCATCACATCATCTTTGGGTCATCCTCATTTTTAAACCCTCCTCTTTCCTCCTCACCACCACCACCACCACCACCACCATCATCATCATCGTCATCATCATAAACTTTCTTCCCCAAACCCCCCCTCCTAAATTATCCCCCTTTCCTCATTTCCATTTCCTCCTCATCATTACCCTCCCCTCCCCCTCCCATCGTTTCCCCTCCTCCCCCCCACCCTCCTCCTCCCCCCTCCTCATTTTAATTATCACCCCTCACATCTCATCATCATCATCCCATCATCCCATCATCATCATCATCTTCATCATCATCATCATATTTTATGGGTTTCTATCAGTCACGCCCTTTTTTGGGCCCCGATGATCCCCCACGTGCTGTCCCGGGGGGGGTTTGGGCGGAAAAGAGCGGCTTCACTGGGAATAAGGGGTGAATAGTAAAAGAAAAAGGGAAAGGGGAGGGGAAAAAAAGGGAGAGAGAGAGAGGGGAGAGGAGAGGAGAAAACAGAGAAAAGGACGACAGACAGCAGGGGCAGTTGGACGATGAAGAGAGAGAGAGAGAGAGAGAGAGAGGGAGAGAGAGAGAGAGAAAAGTGTGTGTGTTGTGTGTGTGCGTTTTGTGTTGTGTGTGTGGGGTTTTTGTGTGGGGGTTTTGTGGTGTGGTTTTTGTGTAATGGAGAAGAAAAGAGAAGAGGGGAGAGGGGAAGAGGGGAGAGAGAAAAAGAGAGAGACAAAGACAACAAAAGACAGGGAAAAAAGAGACAGAGACGACAGATAGAGAGACAGGAACAAAGAGAGACAGAAAAGAGACGAGAGAGACGAGACAGACAGAGACTGAGAGCAGAAAGAGAGAGACATAGAGAGGGGACGGGCAGAGAAGCAGACACGGGACAGACGAGACAGAGAAAAGAAAAAAAGAGAGGGGGAGGAGGATGGGAAGTCGCGCACGCACGGCCCGCAAACCATAAAACAGGGGACAGACGGACAACAGACAGACGGGACGGGACCCACACACACACCCCAACACACAAAAACCCCCACCACACCACAAAACACACAAAAATACCACAACACACAACCACATAAAAAAACACCACACACACAAAACCCCCAAAACAAAACACACACACAAACACAACAAAACCACACCCCACACAACTAATGAAAATTTCTCCTCTGTGTAATTTGCCATTTTTTGGGAAAAGCCCAAAAAAGGCTTCCACCCTTGGGTTCGGGTCCAAGAAAAGCACCACTCGGTACTAATTAAGTCGGTCTTTCAACAGTAGCCACCCCCCCTTCCCCCCCCCCCCCCCCCCCCCCCCCCCCCCCCCCCCCCCCCCCCCCCCCCCTTCCCACCCCACCCTCCCCCCGTCCCTTTCCTCACCCGGTTACTTGCTATTTGAATGGGGCGGGGGGAAGACCCAAAAGGGCACGAAGGGATCCCCAACTAAAACCGTTCAGGGGGATTCGGGACTCAAGGGGGGGAAAAACCGTTCAAATGTTTTGTCGGGGAAAGAAAAAAAAGGGGGTTGCTGGGACCTCTATAGCTTACGATAAATTATCTTTAACCTAAAAGTAGGCCCCCCACTCTCCCCTCTCTCCCCCTCCCCCCTCTCTCTCTCTCTCCCCCTCTCCTCTCTCTCTTCTGTCCCGTGCGTGTTTAACTGCGGAGTGTGTGCGTGCGTGCTTTGCGTGCGTGTGTGCTCCCGCTCGGGGCGGGGGGTTGTGTGGGTGTGTGTTTGTGTGTGTGTTTTTTTTTGTGTGGTGTGTGGAGTGTGGGGTTGTTGTGTGTGTGGGTGTGTGTGTGTTTTGTGTGTGTGTGTTGTGTGTTGTTTTGGGTGGTGTGTGTTGCTTTGTGAACGGGGGGAATTTTTCGTTTTTCTTCGTCTTCCTATCCCCCGTTTTTTTTTTTCTCCTTTTCCTTCTTTTTTTTTTTTTTCCTTTTTTTCCCCTTTTTCCCTTTCCTTTTTTCTTCCTTTTTCACCCCTTTTTCCTTCTTTCTTTTTCCCCCTTTTTTTTCTCTTCCCTTTCTCCGACATGGGGTTCCCCCCTTTTCTTTTTTTTTTTTTCTTTCTCTTCTTTCTTTTTTTTTTCATCTTTCCCCTTTGGTTAAATCTCCCCCCCCTCCCCCAAATTTTCTTTTCTTTTCTTCTTTCTTTTTTTTTTTTTTTTTCCTCCTGCCCTCCCCTCCTCGTTTTCCTCCCTCTTCTTGCTTCTTTTTCTTCTTTTCTCCCCCTCCCCCCCTTTCTTCCCCTTTCCCTTTCGCCCTTCTTCTTCTTCTTTTTCTGTTTTTCCACGAAGGTTTTTTGTCTATTTCACTTTGGGGTTTTGAAACAGGGAAACCGGCCGTGTGTTGGCTGTTTCCGGGGAAAAGTATCAAAAAATTTCCGGACACATAAGGAGTCGACGGGTTCTGCCCACAACTGATTCAGTGCACCGCCGCTGCGAGCAGGGAGAGATTTTTTCTTCCTTCCGCCCTTCTGCCCTTTTTTTTCCCCCTCTGTTCCCTTTTCTTTTCCCTTTTTTTCCTTCCCTTTTTCAGGCCCACTTTGGGCATCGACTCTCTCGGCGTGCTTTACTTTCCCCTGTCTTTTCTTTCCTTCTTTCTTCCTTCCCTTTCCCTCTTTCTGGGACGATTTACCTTCGGCGTGCTTTCTGTCTTTTATATGCCCTTAAATCGAAAAATGTTTTTTTATGAATTTTTTTTTTTTTGTAGTAAGGGAGTTTTTGTTGTTTTTTTTTTGATTGTGGGGTGAGTGTTTGTGGGGATGAATGGGTGGGTCGGGGGGTTTGGGTATTCCCGTCGCGCGCGCGCGCCCCGGGTGTGTGTGTGTTTGTGTGTGTGGGTGTGTGTGTGTGGGGGTGTGGGGTGTGTGTGTGGTGTGTGTTGTGTGTGTGTGTGCGTGTGTGTGTGGCCCTGGTGTTGTGTGTGTGCGTGCCTGCTTGTGCTGAGAGGAGAGGGGGAGAGAGAGAGAGAGGGGAGGGGAGAGAGAGAGGGGAAGGGGGAAAAGAGAGAGATTCGGTGTGCGGTGGGGTGCATTTCGCCTGGGTTTTTTTTATCTAAATGTGTGTGTGTTGGAGGGGTGTGGTGTGTGTGTGTGTGTGTGTGGTGGTGTGGTGGGTGCGTGGGTGCGCGTTTTGTGTGCGTGCGCGTGTTTTGTGTTGGTGTGGGGTGTGTTTCGTGGCGTGGCCCCGGTGTGTGCGTGCGGGGATGTGTGTTGTGTGTGTGCGAAGGGGGTGTGTGTTTCGTGTGTGTGTGTGTGTGTGTGTGTGTGCGTTTTCGGTGGTTGGGTGGGTGGGTGGGTGGTGCGTGTTGGGGTGCGCGCGCGCGTTTCTCCCCTCTAAATATATCTGTTTTCTTTGGTGGTGTGCGAGTGTGTTGGGGGTGTGTGTGTGTGTGGGTGGGTGTGTGTGTGTGTGTGGGGGGGGTTTTGTGTGTGTGTGTGTGTGTGTGTGTGTGTTGTTTTTTATGTATGTGTGTGTGTGTGTGTGTGTGTGTGTGTGTGTGTGTGTGTGTGTGTGCGCGCGTGCGTGCGTCGTGCGTGTGGGGCGTGCGTGCGTGTGTGCGTGCGCGCGTTCCTCTCTCTCTCTATATATTTTATATTTATCTCTCTGTGCGTGTGTGTGTACGACTATGAGTGTGTGTGTGTTGTGTGCGTGCGTGCGTGGGTGCGTGCGTGCGTGCGTGCGTGCGTGCGTGCGTGCGTGCGTGCGGGGTGTGTGTGTGTGGGTGTGTGTGTGTGTGTGTTGTGTGGGGTGTGTGGCGTGTAAGAGAGTTTAACGATAACGAAATTTATTCAAGAAAGGCCCAGCCCCATTTGAAGGGGGATTGACATATAACTGATGTAACAACACATTAATATACAAGCACATATAAACAAAATTCAAGTCAGATAGCTCCTCCTCTTGAAGGATTTATACAAATATGAAGCTAGATCCCCAACAACATTCACATTTCTTGACGACAAAAGCAAGACAAGCCTAAAAAATGTGGAGTCGATAATATTTCAAAGGAATATAATTTTTGTCTTAAATCTGTAAGCAAAGGACAAACAAAAGAAAATGAAGTTCGTTCTCAGGGGCAGACTTGCAAAAAGGACATAAAACATCTAATTCTGTATGAACATTGTACGTTGCCTGGTACAGCAATATCAGATAAAACCAAAATCTAAACTTAGGCGATCTGACAAAACATTAATATTCATCGACAGATAAGGTTCCGTTTCCCATACCTAAATTTGTCTTTAGAAATCGAAACAAAGAAAATCCTCACTGTTTTAATATGACTTTTCCAGTCTGCAAGTTACAATCATTATTCTCTGCTTAAAAACAACCAAAAAATGTTTAACACATCCAACACTCTGTTCTAACCAAACAAACGAAAACCATAACTACAAAGACATTTACGAACGAAGTTGCCCAAGTTGATTTGCCTCTAGAATCTAAATAAAACAATACTTTGTATGCTTTTGCAGGTAATCTGTGTTCTCCCTTACGTACGGGCTTAAGCCAATAACAAAATACATTTCACATATGAATTTAACATGAATGGGATATCTGCCAAGCTCACCATAAACCAAATCATTAGGGGTTCGCCCTATCCACATGCAAAAAGCGTTTCATAGCAAATAAATGTAATTTTTCGATTTCATGTCCTTTATCCAATCCCCAAATCTCGGCGCCATACTGTACAATAGGCTGCACTTGGGCATCAAACAATTTAAAAAATAATTTAACCGAAAACACTTTCAAATTTATAAAGCAAACTTAAATACTATAACAGCACGCTTCCTCTGTTAAAAAGATCATGACAGGGGAAACGTAAAGCTAAGTTTTGTTGGGAAAAAATATGCCCCAAATACTTGTAAGCATTTACCACCCCCATTTGCGAACTTCCATACAACCACCTTTCACGTGATGCTAAGAAACCACCCTTTCGAAAAAACTATAATGTTTGATTTACCCATGTTACTTTCAAATCCAGTCTAGATGCTGCAGAATGCAAATTATTCAATTGATTTTGTAATCCAATGACAGTTTCAGAGAGCAAGACGATGTCATCTGCAAATAACAATATAATAATTCAATCAAGTCAAAAGTGACACCGTGTCTTCCCTTCTCAATAATTTCTTGTGCTAATTCATTAATATACAATGAAAATAATACTGGGCTGCAGACATCCCCCTGTTTAACACCCTGAGTACATCTGATATAGTCACTAAATTTTGCCCACATCTTATGATAGCTTTAACATCTTTGTACATGCGTGTAAGAGAGAGAGAGAGAGAGAGAAGAGAGAGAGAGAGAGAAGAGAGAGAGAGAAGAGAGAGAGAGGAGAGAGAGAGAAGGATGCTGACCTATTCCAGCCTATGAGACATGTTCTATCATAACTCTTTGGCTGTTTAAATGCACCGCGCGTGCGCGTGTAATGCAAAATATGACCTCACACACACACACACACACACACACACACACACACACACACACACACACACACACACACA
>CM031597.1:61518368-61520868 GCA_018398815.1 Conus ventricosus | reverse complement strand
AATAATGCTGGTCATTGCTCACACACACACACACACACACACACACACACACACACACACACACACACCACACACACACACGCACGCACGCACGCACGCACGCACGCACGCACGCACGCACGCCACGCACACGCATAGATCGATCGATTAGATAGGTTGATAGATAGATAGATAGATAGATAGATAGATAGATAGATAGATAGATAGATTAGATATTTCTGAAAACATTCTATTAAAAAAACAACAACAGAGGATAAAAACAAAAAAGATGAACACGCTATAGCAGCAAGGGGATGAGAACAAGCTTGAGCTAAGATCTCATGGCACTAACGCAGCACTGGTGAAGGAACTAGGATTGTTACATTGAAGAAACCAGCACATTGTAAGAAACAGATCTCATGGCACTACGCAGCCACTGGTGAAGGAACTAGGATTGTACATTGAAGAAACCAGCACATTGTAAGAAACAGATCTCATGGCACTAACGCAGCCATGGTGAAGGAACTAGGATTGTACATTGAAGAAACAGCACATTGTAAGAAACAGATCTCATGGCACTAACGCAGCCACTGGTGAAGGAACTAGGATTGTACATTGAAGAAACCAGCACATTGTAAGAAACAGATCTCATGGCACTAACGCAGCCACTGGTGAAGGAACTAGGATTGTACATTGAAGAAACCAGCACATTGTAAGAAACAGATCTCTGGCACTAACGAGCACACTGGGGAAGGAACTAGGATTGTAACATGAGAAACCAGCCAGACTGCGAGAACACAGTCCAAACAGGAGATGAACTGGGAGAAGGGGGGGGGGGGGGGGGGGGGGGGAGAAACGTACGTGTGTGTGTGTGTGTGTGTGTGTGTGTGTGTGTGTGTGTGTGTGTGTGTGTGTGTGTGTGAGGTCATATTTGCATTACAAAGTGCACGCGCGGTGCATTTAAACAGCCAAAGAGTTATGATAGAACATGTCTCATAGGCTGGAATAGGTCAGCATCCTCTCTCTCTCTCTCTCTCTCTCTCTCTCTCTCTCTCTCTCTCTCTCTCTCTCTCTCTCTCTCTCTCTCTCTCTCTGTGTCTCTCTCCCTCCCTTTGTCTCTCCTCCCCCCCCTCTCTCTCTCTCTCTGTCTCTGCCCCCCCCTCTCTCTCTCTCTCTCTCTCTCTCTCTCTCTCTCTCTCTCTCTCTTCTCTCTCTCTTCTCTCTCCCTCTCTCTTCACATTATTTTTCATCTTTATTTTTCCTTCGTCTATACGGCGGCATGCCAGGTGCTGTTGAATCTCATGTTGTCATCTGTTACAGTACGTCACAAGGATGCTACTGTCTGTCATGACAGTATTCTGACTCGCGCAGCAGGTCAACGGAGTGCAATCCTCCGTTGAATGCACGTGGGATAGTCAACTGGATCAGCACAGTTTGGCGCCTACGCTGGAGAATGTCGACCAGTAAGGGATTACATCAGAGAGCAAGACGTTGCGTTCATAAGTAGTTTTTACTCGGCATGCACACGGTGGGCACCGGGCCCTATTCTTCACTTCCTCTGACAGAGAGGAGAGGAGAGGAGAGAGAGAGAGAGAGAGAGGGAGGAGAGAGAGAGAGAGGAGAGAGAGAGAGAGAGAGAATGGACAGACAATGGACAGACAGACAGACACACACACACACACACACACAGACAGAGAGAGGGAGAGAGAGAGAGAGAGGGGGGGGGGGGGGATTCATAAAGTACTAGTACGACAGGCCAAACGATTAAAAGCAGTACTGATCGAGTCAGAGAAACGGGACCCAAAATATCGTGGATTTAATGCGAAGGAGAGGCTGATACGCAAAACATTGCATGCGTACATACAAAGAGCTTCATGTAGCCATATAGTTTGCACAGAAACCCGTACACACAGACATACCCCTACAGAACACCAAAGAACCATCAGCCCCGTGGCGAAGTGGTTAGCGTCGCGGTTCTCGTGGCGTGACGCCGTTGGTTCGATTCCCATCAGAGCCGTTTACTTGTGGAACTTTGTTCTGCACCAACCGGCTCTTACGCAGAGCTGAGTTTGCTATGGGTTCAGTTGGGAAGACTGGGACCACACAGTCGAGTTTTATCCACTCATTGGAGTCTTAATAAAAAAAAAATTCTCGACCAAAATTGCAGGTATTTGTATTTCTCGGGCTTGGTTGACACCTTGATATAATTATGAAAATAAACCAGTGCAACTCTTGTCGTGCACTCTCAGATCAGAATGGAAATCCGTTGTGTCATCTTCATCATTCTCATCCTGTCCTGATCGATCAGAAAATGAAAGTCTGAAATTCTGTATCTGTTCACGGCCTGCTCTCACGGTGATCACGGCTGCATTGCCTCTTCATGGCCTTGCCTTTTGAGTCTGTCGGGGGTCATCGGCATCGGCCAGTTCATGGGGACTGTCGCTGGACAGTCACGGTGGATGGACCATCCGGAGGAAGAGCTCAGCCACGCTGGCTCCGCAGCTAAGCAATTATTGTCGTC
>CM031597.1:61487338-61489838 GCA_018398815.1 Conus ventricosus | reverse complement strand
ATTAGTAGTAGGGGTGGTCTGCAGGTGTTGGACCACAACAGGCACCACCGAACACCGCCGACAATGACCGCTCTCTGTGGATGGCCTTTGTGGAGGCAGCGGCGGGACAAGCCTGGATGTTGGCATGGACAGCGAGCCGAAAGGAGCGCACAAACAAAGCTTGAGTGGCACAAACGATGAGACAAATAACAATAATGATAATGATGATAATAATACTAACAACAATAGTGATTGATAAAAAATGTAAATGATAACAATGATGATGATGACAATGATAATGAGAATAACAATACTGATAATAATAACCATAATGACAAAAATCATCATCACCATCACCATCATCATCATCATAACAACAACAAAAACAACAACAATAATGATAATAAATACTACTACTGCTGCTGCTACTACTATTACATCTACTACTACTACTGATGATGATGATGATAACAATGATAGTGATGATAATAATAATGATGATGATGATGATCAAAATGATATAAAGAAATGACAATGATAATTATAATAAATTAAATAATGATAATAATAGTAATAATAATAACAATAACAGTAATAATAATACTACAATAGTAATATAATAATAATAATAATATAATAATAATAATAGATAGATAAATAGATCAAAAAAAGAAGCAAAGGAGAAAAAAACTCTCCCTCTCAGAGGCTGTGTTCGTGTTTTGCCAAGACATGTTTCTTTCTGTGCACACAGGGCACTAGAGGAACATCCCATGTGAGCCTTTCCCCACCACCATTGCATGAACACTAGAGGAACATCCCATGTGAGCCTTTCCCCACACATTGCATGAACACATAGAGGAACATCCATGTGAGCCTTTCCCCATCAACATTGCATGAACACTAGAGGAACATCCCATGTGAGCCTTTCCCCATCAACATTGCATGAACACTAGAGGAACATCCCATGTGAGCCTTTCCCCATCAACATTGCATGAACACTAGAGGTAACATCCCATGTGAGCCTTTCCCATCAACATTGCATGAACACTAGAGGAACATCCATGTGAGCCTTTCCCCACCACCATTGCATGAACACTAGAGGAACATCCCATGTGAGCCTTTCCCCATCAACATTGCATAAACACTAGAGGAACATCCCATGTGAGCCTTTCCCCATCACATTGCATGAACACTAGAGGAACATCCCATGTGAGCCTTTCCCCGCCACCATTGCATGAACACTAGAGGAACATCCCATGTGAACCTTTCCCCACCACCATTGCATGAACACTAGAGGAACATCCCATGTGAGCCTTTCCCCATCAACATTGCATGAACACTAGAGGAACATCCCATGTGAGCCTTTCCCGCCACCATTGCATGAACACTAGAGGACATCCCATGTGAACCTTTCCCCATCAACATTGCATGAACACTAGAGGAACATCCCATGTGAGCCTTTCCCCACCACCATTGCATTAACACTAGAGGAACATCCCATGTGAGCCTTTCCCCGCCACATTGCATTAACACTAGAGGAACATCCCATGTGAGCCTTTCCCCACCACCATTGCATTAACACTAGAGGAACATCCCATGTGAGCCTTTCCCCGCCACCATTGCATTTAACACTAGAGGAACATCCCATGTGAACCTTTCCCCGCCACCATTGCATTAACACCAGAGGAACATCCCATGTGAGCCTTTCCCTGCCACCATTGCATTAACACTAGAGGAACATCCCATGTGAGCCTTTCCCCACCACCATTGCATTAACCTAGAGAACATCCCATGTGAGCCTTTCCCCGCCACCATTGCATTAACACTAGAGGAACATCCCATGTGAGCCTTTCCCCACCACCATTGCATTAACACTAGAGGAACATCCCATGTGAGCCTTTCCCCGCCACATTGCATTAACACTAGAGGAACATCCCATGTGAACCTTTCCCCGCCACCATTGCATTAACACCAGAGGAACATCCCATGTGAGCCTTTCCCTGCCACCATTGCATTAACACTAGAGGAACATCCCATGTGAGCCTTTCCCACCACCATTGCATTAACACTAGAGGAAACATCCCATGTGAGCCTTTCCCCACCACCATTGCATTAACACCAGAGGAACATCCCATGTGAGCCTTTCCCTGCCACCATTGCATTAACACTAGAGGAACATCCCATGTGAGCCTTTCCCCACCACCATTGCATTAACACTAGAGGAACATCCCATGTGAGCCTTTCCCCGCCACCATTGCATTGAACACTAGAGGAACATCCCATGTGAACCTTTCCCCACACCATTGCATTGACACTAGAGGAACATCCCATGTGAGTCTTCCCCCACCAACATTGCATGAACACTAGAGGAACATCCCATGTGAGCCTTTCCCCGCCACCATTGCATGAACACTAGAGGAACATCCCATGTGAACCTTTCCCCACCACCATTTGCATTGACACTAGAGGAACATCCCATGTGAGTCTTCCCCCACCAACATTGCATGAACACTAGAGGAAC
>CM031597.1:61462338-61467338 GCA_018398815.1 Conus ventricosus | reverse complement strand
AAATTAGCCTCTTCGCTGTGCCTAATTGGCTGACGCCGACACATGTAGTCGTCTGCCTGAAAACCAGGATGTTTGCGTTTGGACTTATGTCCAATTGAACTGGCTGGCGACTGACCACGAATCGGTTTTTCTATTTTTGTCCGTGACAGTTTCCCCCTTGCAAAAGACTATGCTCAGCATTGTCTCAAAACAACGGTACAAAAAAAAAACAACAACCGAATTTGCTGACACCACAGCAACACGTGCAAGTTTTTGCAAAATTATTTACACAACGTTTACAAATTATCAGCATGTATCACTCGTAAATATCACCCCAATGGGTTATCATTGATGTGCGCTTTTGCCTTTTTTTTTCAACTCATTTTCTGATAACCTCTGTGCGCACCTATGCAATCCCCTACCTGCGGATTTGCCACATCTTCTCTTCACAACTACTCTGAAAAGCACAATCTAATATGACCACGATCCATGACACCTCACTGAGGAATCTCCATCCTCGCTTATCGCAAACAGTGCATTACTACACAAGCGACCGTATGCTCCAAACATAAACTACATTTACATGAACAAGTCTCACAAAGAAAATATGAACCATAGCCAAATGGGAATGAACCCATATCCACTCAATCTCACAGTAATCAGCACATATTATTTACAAAGTAGCTATGCACCCCCGGATATGACTGACTTCCTCTGAGTTGCAGCTTGCTAGACTACACGACTTAATAGTCAGCTCCTACATTCTGTCGACCTGGAATGTACTGAACTCGATACCTGTAGGGCTGCAGTGCATTGCCCAGCGCAGTACCCTGCTGTTTTTCAGCTGCGCCTTTGTGCTGAGTCTCACGCTCAATATATTTGCGGAGAAAATTCGCATGGAAAAGTTTAGTTTCCCATTCACATCAATTCGGTAATCCCGATCTACCTTTTTCAGTGATGGTGAATGTCCTTTCCAATGCATCAGCAGCTTGTTGTGATCCGTGGGAAGCAGTAACAGAACTTGATCTCCCACCTTGAGGGATTGCTTCCTCACCTTCCTGTCATATGCTTCTTCTGCACGACCTTAGCCTCGAGGCCTCCTGCAAACTTTCCCTTGCAACCTTACATGTCTCATACCTGTGCCCACCTCTGGAACAGGGCGAGATTGGGCCAATCAGATCAACAGCCACTCCCTGAATGGTGGTGTCATAAAAGGGGGCTGTTTAAGAGGCGCCTTTCTCTTCACCCCTCTTGTGGCTAACCTTTGACACACATCACATGACATGCAGAACCGCTTTATGTCTGCCATTGCTCCTGGCCAGTGAAAATCCTCAAGATTCGGTCAGCTGTTTTGCTGGTGCCGAGATGACCCGCCATGAGCGACTCGTGACCCACTGACATGACAGTGTCACGATAACATGTTGGTACCTCTAACTGAGTGGTCACCTTACCTGTCTTCCCCTTGGTGAACACTCGGTACAACAACCCGCCTTTCACCAGAAATTCTGTCTCACCTCCTCTAACCACCTGTTTCTCTCCGCCTGTTGCCAACTCCCAAGACTTCACGAGTGAAGGGTCTTGTTCCTGCGCTGCCCTAAACTCATCAGGCGACACATCTATGCCTGACTTCCTTGCTGGAACGACTAACGGTTTATCAACCTTTTCCTCCTTCTTGCTCCGTGTTTGAACTGCTGCCCCTGTAGCAGTCAACAACTCAGGATCCCCTGGATCCCTTGCACCTGGAATATTCCCAATGATCAAATCATAAAGGGGTTTCTCCATCACCAGCGCAGACAACTCGCCTGAGAAGTAAGGGGTACGTACTTCTATCTTGGCAACTGGGAACTCCCTCACAGTGCCATCGATTAGAGTACAGGTCTGGATTTGCCCTGTCAAATCCCTTCCTCGACCAGCGTTGTTCTTACTACACCACATGAAAAAACCAGTGTCCCGTAACACTTTCACCCTCTGCTGGCCAATCCACCCTTCTTCCACTGGTAATGAAACCACTCAGCCTAGTGCCCTCCATCCCTGAACACTGACTGCTGTCCAGTGCTAGCCATAGGTCGCACTCTACCCTCTCAGATTGGATCCCTTTTGGTTCCACTGCAGGTCGTTTCCCCTGGCGACCCTTATCAACCTCTTGCAAGGCTGCTACCCTTCTGGAACCTCATGTGACATTCCCTCGCCACATGTCCCTTCTTGTGACAAATGAAACACCTATTGTCTCTTTGTCCTCCTTCTGCCCCACCACTGGGTTTGCAGACTTTGCAGGAAACTCCCCTAGTCTCCTTGCACTCTTCACACCTGTGCCTGGCACCTGTTTCTCTTGCACCTTAGTGCCCAAACGTGCCTCCCTATACACCTCTGCTAACTTCAGCAACTCTCCTGCTGTCTCTGGCTGTCTCTCTTTCAAATGTAAAATTAACTCTGGACTGCAACCTGACAAAATCTGTTCTTTCATAACCAGCTCTTTCAATTCAGCGAACTCCTTTCTCGTACCACTCAACTCTAACCACTTCTCAAAATAGTGATCTAAACGCGCACCAAACGGAGTGTACGTTTCACCTGCTTGTAATCTAGCTGATCGAAATTTCTTTCTAAACCCTTCCTCTGTGAGGTCAATCCTTCATCAAAGACTCCTTCACAGCACCAAAATCAGATTGTTGGTCTGCTGGTAACGCAGTGAAAATCTGTAATGCCTTACCCGTCAATAGCGCTGACAAAATGACTGCCTCCACTCTTCTGAAGGCCAACCCTGACTAGTAGCAAACGTTTCGAAACGACTGATGTACGCATCAATCGAATCTGTTCCTTCAGAGAATTTTGGCAACTTTGGTCGGGGGCATAACTGCGCACAGGGTCACTGGAAACTGAACTACCATCATCGGTGGTCTCCCTCTGTATTCTCACTCTCTCTAACTCTAATTGAATCCTTAATCTTTCTGTTTCCTGCGTTTCATTAGCCATTTCTACTGCGACACGGCGTCTTTCCGCTCGCTCATCTCTTTCCATCTTTGTTGGGTTTCAACGAATGCTCGCAACTCTTCTCCCGAGTAGCCTAAATCACGAGCGACGCTCACAAGTTGTTCAATAGGGGTGTTCTTTTCTTCCGCCATTATATCTTTCTTTTTTTTTGAACAAGATTTTATTACTAACGACAGCCAAACTGGTGGTTACCGACACGAGTGACGTAATAGCACAATCCTATGAATGTGATATTAGCTTGGGACAACGTAATTAGTTTTTATAGACGCCTAGCGCCTGACCCAACTATGAGAGCGAATTATAGGCAATCTGTGCGAAATAAGCACTCTGGGGCTGAATGCCAAGCCTAGTGTTAACTATCTTGGAAGCAATGCCAAGCCTAGTATTTAACTATCTTGGAAACATACAGTAAGACACTACCTGCCTTAGGATTACAATACTTGAATCCCACCCAGCTTCCTCTCTGAGAAGTTGAACAATTATAATAAATGGGCCAGAATATCCTGGCAGGCTCGCCAATAAATTGTCAACCTCGGGGTATGTCAGTGGAGGAAGGACTAGCGCACAGCCCAAACACACTCACAGCTTGCTTACAATCTCATTCATATATCATGCATTCGTCACATCAAACCACTAGTAAAGTCTATAACTTTACTACACATGATCATAGAAGAAAAACATCAATGCGCATGGAGTCAAACAAAATAAACATTCTCTCTTTTCTGAACTTCACAAAACCATTCATCTAAATCATCATAACTAACCCGGGTATAAATAGATTTTTACTTTACCTGGCCAGGTGAACCAGAGTGAGGAAGAGGTTCTGGGTGTAGGCTCTGCATGAGAGAAAGCAGAGAGATGAGAACTATTCACGAATCACGTGTCTTCCTTTTCTTCTTTTTTTTTTTTCTTTTCACTGTCACTTTCACAAACACCAGTCACGACACAACTGCTGGCACTGGTCAGGTTGGACCGCTGGCACTGGTCAGGTTGGACTGCTGGCACTGGTCAGGTTAGACTGCTATGGCTGCACTGGTCAGGTCAGACCGCTGGCGCTGGTCAGGTTGGACTGCTGATGAAAGTGGTGCTGCCAGGTATGAGATCGAACCCCGGTTCAGATTGAACAGTGACTACCAGACATCGATCTGTTCTCCTTTCTTTCTTCCTGCATTAACGCATTGCTCTCTCTCTCTCTCTTCTAGTCTGCTCTATCAAATGGACATGGTTGCTTTTCTTTTCTTTTTCTTTTTTTTTCTCTTCATCAGTTAGCAACTCTCTCTCTCAACATCTCTCCTTAGTCCTTCCACTGCAGACTCTATCTGGTGCTAATGCTTCAACTCGGTTCTCTTCACTCCTCCTTCATCTCTCTGCTTTCTCTCATGCAGAGCCTACACCCAGAACCTCTTCCTCACTCTGGTTCTTTCGTTCTCCCCTTCTCTCACTCCCCTCACTTTCTTATTCTCATCCTATGTGTCAAAAGGGTGAGTTACCATTGGTCAGAATTTTTCCCGCCTTGTACCGAGGTTACCTCCCTCTAATTCCATTGGACATTCAAATCGTCAAAGTCACGTCTACCGGCCTTGCTCTCTGTGGTGGTCAATGGGTCATTTAATTAATTAGCTTGATTTCACCCCCACCACACAATACCTTCCCCCTTCCTACTTCAACCGGCGACGTCTGGCTTAACTGTGGGTGCTGGTCTTGCAAATTAGCTACATCAGTCTGACCCAGACGCCGAGATCCGTCTGGCCAGACCTATTGAGACGTCGGTCAAGCCACTTAGTCTGTCTGCTGGACGGTGCTGTCTCCGTGAGGACTAAAAATAGCCTCTTTGCTGTGGCCTAATTGGCTGACACGACACATGTAGTCTCTGCCTGAAAACCAGGATGTTTGCGTTTGGACTTATGTCCCAATTGAACTGACTGGCGACTGACCACGAATTCGGTTTTTTCTATTTTTGTCCGTGACACAGACAGACAGACAGACAGACAGACAGAGGGAGACAGAGACAGAGAGACAGAGAGAGAGGAACT
>CM031597.1:61454576-61462238 GCA_018398815.1 Conus ventricosus | reverse complement strand
AAGCTCTTATATCAGAGTTTTAACATCTAAGAAGAGTTTTCGCTTAATGTAAAGTCCACAAACGTACGGGCAAGTGTTGTTCATGCTATTTCTCAAGTTCCAAGTAAACTAACAATAGACCCGCCAGTTAAAGTAATGTTAGCTGTTTTAATCGACTATGTAACAATAAATGAAGAAAATCTAGAAGTCTGGGTCTCGACTAAACAACAGACTATTCTTTCTCATAATGACTTAACACCCGGTTGGGCAGACGAACTGCTTACACAGTTTGATGTGGCCGCCGAAGAAGCCAAAATGAGAGGCTCTGGTTGGTCAGAGGGCGAAGTCCTAGAGATCAGATTAAAACAGGCTAAGTATGCACCGATTGTTGGCAAGGCTTACATTCCGCTGCCCCCAGCATTAGTTGCAAAAACAGCAGTTCTAAACATAAAGAATACAGACAACAAATGTTTTATGTGGTGTGTTCTCGCAAGGCTGCATTACGTCCGCAAAAACGCAGAGAGAGTGTCTAACTATCGCCCTTACATCAATGATCTTAACTTTAGTGGAATATCCTTTCCTGTTAGCATGGACAAAATTGATCAGTTTGAAGAACAAAACAAACCAATAACTGTCAATATCTACACATGGGATGAGGAAACAAATCTACAGCCCATTAAAGTGTCCAAGAACAGTCCAACAATTGGCGAACCAGACAAAAATCATGTTGACTTACTACTGATGTTTTCGCCAGCAGGGCTACCGCATTACACATTGATACGAACAATGAGTAGATTATTGCGCATACTTCAAAAGATGGGCACAAACAAGAATTCTGCAGAAAATGTTTAACAAGAATTCCATCTTTTCAAGCCGCAAGCGAACATAAGAAACATTGTATCGGCCCAGTTGACTGTAATACAGAACTAATTACGCCGAGAGAAGGGAGTAAAGTTAGTTTTAAGAACTGGAAACGGATGCAAATTACTCCATATGTTGTTTACGCAGACTTCGAATCGCTCATTGTTCCTTATGAAGGACCAACCCCACAGAGACTTCCTAAAACAGCCATAGTGAGTAATCACCAGATTTGTTCATTTGCCTTTGTTATTGTCAGGTCGGATGGCGCCAAAGTTCAGAGGAGCAGCGCACAACACTGCAATCTTCAACTAAGGTTTGAACCAAAGACATGGAAATTACCCATCTTCTTTCATAACTTGCGAGGTTACGACTCTCACCTTATAATGCAAGCAGTAAACAATGCCTTCAAGTAACATGCATTGCACAGTCATCAGAAAAGTACATGTGTTTCGCTTTAAATAACATGTCTTTTTAATGACTCTATGCAGCACATGATGGGTTCACTAGAGTCGCTGGCTATGTCCTTAAAGTCCTGCCCAATGACGGAAGAATATTTTGACCCAACACTTGTTAGAAAGGGTGTTTACCCTTATGAATACATGAACAGTTGGGAAAGGTTTGACGAAGACACACTTCCTCCTAAAGTTGCGTTCTGTTCTAGTCTTAGAGGAAAGGACATCAGTGATTCTGATTACCAGCATGCTCAAGATGCGTGGCAGAAGTTAAGAGTGTAAAACAATGGGGGACTATCATGATTCATACTTGATGGCTGATGTATGTTTGTTGGCAGACGTCTTTAAAAATTATAGAAAGACCTGCATGAAACATTATAGCCGGATCCCCGCATTATTTTCTGCGCCCGGGGATATTGGGGACCTTTCTTAAAGTTTACGGGAGTACAGATTGATTTATTGCTGACCTGCCAATGATTCAGGTGTTGAAAAGGGGATTGGGGGGAGAATTAGATGGCGCGCATATTTCTGAAAAGCAAAAAACAATCCCTTTGATTTTGACCAAAGAAAAGGTTACTACTATGTATTTAGATCAAACATCGTATGGTTGGGGTAGGCCAATCACTTCCATTACGCAACTTTAAAAGCCACAGAAGACAATCCGAAAAATATTCAAAAGCTTTTAAAGGGGTTGGGGCAGTTTACCCCAGAAAAAACAGCGGGGTTTTTCATTCTAGAAGTTGACTTAGAATATCCTCAAACTCCAGACCTGCATAATGACTACCCTTAGACAGAAAGTTAAAGTGAACCCAACAGAGCCACCTAAACTTGTCCAAATTCTTCGAGGAAAAAAAAATTATTCTGCTTTAAACGACTTCTACAATTTTTTTTTAAGACATGGTTTAAAATTTTGACAGCTTTTCATCGAAAATTTGCGATCAAGAACTTCATAAAAACCATACATCATGAAGAACCTGATCTTAGAACAAACCCCAGATGCTTCAGAAAAAGACTTTTTTAAGTTGATGAAAAACCCCTGTTTTGGGGAAAAACTATGGAGAATCCACCCCGCGCAAAGATGTCAGATTGGGCACCAGAGAAACGAAGCAATAAGCTGACTTCAAAAACCCATTATCAGACTTCAGAAGATTTCAGATCAGCTTTTTGGCATAATAAAGAAAAAAAGAAAGTCCCAAATTGGGCAAACCTGTTTTATTGGTTTACTTTTAGAATTATCAAAGTTTTTTTTTTCTTTTTTGATACTTTTTTTAAACCCCCGTATCCAGGTCCAAAGTACTTTACACAGATACAGACAGTTTTGGTTTTGATATCCCCACTGGCACATAAAGAATGGGGAAATTGAAGTAGCTAAAGGCATGCGGGATGGTAGGCAATCTGATTATCCTAAAGATTCGCCTTTGCATTCAATTACTAACAAGAAGGTTTTAGGAAAGATGAAGGATGAATTATCTGGAGGGGTGATCAAGGAGTTTGTTGGGTTAAGGTAAAAAATGTACAGTATTTCGGTCAAGAAAAAACCATCAAAAAAGCAAAGGGGATATCTCGCAGCGCTGTGCAGTCAAGCATATCCCATGACAACTATAAAGAAGCTTGTTTGACAATAAGAACTTTTCATCATGACAACGTAAAACTACGATCTAATCTACATGAGATCAACACAACTGTTGTAACAAAGAAAGTCATTAGATAGAACAAACACAAAACGAGTATTTATTAATGCAGAGTTTTCATATGCAATTGGACACTGGAGAACGGCATAATTATATCTTCTTCGTCCGCGGGTTCGGGTTCATATTTTTCCTGAAGTTTATCTATAAGCTCAATCGCATCAATATCCAATTCATCCAAAATTTTTCTCATGTTGCTTGATGTGCTCGAATTTTTTTTATTATTTCAAGATATTCTTTATCCCATTTTTGATAATCAAAATTTGGGATTTGGGGTTGTAGGTGATCTGGATGTTTTAGCATGTCTTGGCGAACCCTCGCAAATGTTGCCCTAATAGCAGAATTCAAATCAAATGATTCCTGCATCAATTCCAAGGTCTTTTCATTTATCATTCTTGTATCATTCTGCGCTTCCGTCTGGGCTTCCATTTTAACTCAAATATATTTACGTAAATCAGTAAAGCGGAACTGTGTCTGGTGGGATTATCTGCAGTTCTTCCTTCACAAAAGATCTTTGAGGAGCTGGTTGTTTGTTGTGTCAGTTTCTCGTAAATAATACACGGGCGGATTCATTTTTACAATTCTTTTTATTTCTATGGATCAACACTCCAAACTGGATCGGTTGCCCTGAAGCGAGTGTCCCCTTCTGCTTCCCCCGGTAAATAAAGGTACCTTACTTTCAAACCAAACGGCAATAGTTTGCCGATAAACTGGAGTCTTCAGCAACATTTATTGTTTGTTTTTTGATTGCTTGTACTGGTTTTAGCCCTGTTAATTTAAATTCTTCATTATTCATTGCACGTAGAACTGAGGGCAGTCTTCTAACCCATTCTGTGTTGCGAGAATTGTCAATAAGCTCTCTGTGATACTGGTAGGAAAAAAGTCTTTCAGCTAACTGTTTGTTAAAGTTTTCAACTAAAGCCTGTGATCTGTGAACTCCCGGAATGCCTCTTTTAATGGTAACTCTATGTTTTAACAATAATTGATTCACTTGGCCTTTAAATTCTTTTCCATCATCGACTTGAATCATGCGAGGATAAGTTATCGGGCCTCGTTGGTATATCAGTTGTATAGCGACAGCAACAGCAGAAGCACTCTTTTGTGTTAATGGTTCCGCATCTTTGTATCTTGAAGCTATGTCAATGACTGTGAGTGCGTACTTAAATCTTTTTCGTCTAATCGTATCACGGGTAAATATAGAAGATCCATTTGATGGGTGTCGTTCGGTATTATGTTCACAAAGCGCGGTCTCTGTATTCGTTTAGGCGCTGGTAAATAAATTTGCCAAATCGCTTGTTTAGATAACCATTCCTTTGCTGTTTGTTCACTGACACCGGCTGCTTGGCTTAGCTTTTTGATTGCCGTTATTCCCTTCCAATATCCTTTTGGCGAATAATAGATTTTGTTCCTTTTTTATTCAGCCAATATTATGCGCAACAAAATACACAGCGGTCATACCAAAGACAATAAACGCGATTTCTTGCATCTTTTGTTTTTCTGATGGATGATAAAAGTCGCTGAATTTTGGTGGGGGCAATGTCTCGATTGGTTTGCCTGTTACAAGATAATATTCTTTATTTGCTTGATCAACATCTTTAAATGTGTAAGCTGCATGTCCCTGTTTTTTCAGGGTGTCGTTAATAAAATCTAACTGCTCAATTCTCTGCTTTTCATAGTAATCTTGTGCTGCGGCTAGTTGCTCCATAGCTTTGTTATGTCTTTTTCTCTCGCCGTCATCCCGTAGTTTACTAAATGCGTAATTACTTCCGCTAAAAGCAAGCGCATTAACCACAGCACCACCTATCATCATTATGAGTGAAGCCATTTTTTATAAATGTATTTTTTTTTTACATATTAATACTGTCTGGAATTATTCCTTGCTTAACTAAAAAATCTTTCGTAGCAAATGAAGCTGCAATAATAGCAATCAGGTTTGCTGAGTCTTCAAAGTCTAGTTTGCCAAGATATGCCGGTTTTATTTTTAACAGGCTTTTACCAAGCATTGTGTATCCTACACTTAGCCCCCCCAATAACAGCAGGATGGTATACAAGGTTGGTAACAGTTCTTTGGTGCTCATTTTTAAAAAATAAAATAATTATAATTAATAAAAAAACATGAACAGCGATGATCTACTACAGCTACAGGGCAGCCTAAACCTTCCTGAACTTATGAATGACCAAGTTGATGACCAAGCTATTATGTCCAAAAAGGAAAGGCTGTATTCTTTGGCAGCATGTGGAAAACAAAACAGTACCTCGGAAATGAATTCAGCATAGAACAGATTCAACAAATGTCGCCACAAGACATTTTGAAGTATCACAACAGGAATGAAGCGCAACTAGGATCAAGAATGGTAAAAAGTGTAGGACAAACGGTTCTTAGTTTGTACACTAAACTAGTTAGTAGATTTGCGCCCATTGATTCTGAACAAGATTTTATGTATGATTTAACGCAGGATCCAGTTTTAACAAAGTCATTAGAGTCTCTAGGATGCGATCTATATTACAGATTTGGAACATTACTGTCGCCATTAATCATGGGATTAATAACTTTTAATCATATAGATTTTATTTCCCTTCAAAATGAACGAGCCAGAAAATCAGCAGAATCAGGAAACATTGAATCAGAAAACATTGAATCAGGTGGAGAATGTGACCAGTAAAAAGCCTCCTCATCCTGGACGTGTTGCAGCAGGAAAAAGATTAGCAGAGTGGAACAAACAAACAAAATTAAAATTACAAGCACATAATATAATTCATAATGAAAAAGTGCTAGAGCCGCAGCCAGTTGTTTCAATGCTAGCTATAAAAACACCAGAACAAGTTGATTCAAGATCTACAACAACAACAAGATTGCCTACACCCCCAAAGTCTTCATGGAATTTTCTTAAAGCAATTGTCATTTTTGGCGGCATTGCTGCTGGGGGTGGTTATACGGTTATAAAATATATAAACAAAGACAGCAAAAACCAAAGCAGTCAAAAAAATCTCCACCACTAAATACAGAAGCTGAACACAAAAGTATGCCAAAACCGCCAACAACAAAAGATCATTTTGATCCATTTCTAATGCATTAATACTTTATTGATACTGTAATCCTAACATACTGGATTGGTTTTTGATTTATTATAAATAAATTTGTTTCTTTGATAAAAATAGATCATGGTGGATATTATTTGTTTAAAATGATGAAGTCAATAAATAAAGACATGGAGTCTTAAAAGACATTTCCATAGACCAGAATTGTAATCAATGCGGTTGCTTACTATGTAAGAACTTCATTAAGATCTATGCTGACCGATCTCGCGCCAAGGACGCTGAGCAAGACATCCTCAGCGATGACGCGTTTTTTGAGGCGTGTGTGTACTATATTAGACATCTACTATTTAAGACAAAAACATAGATTGCATTGTTTTTTTTGATAATTAAAGATAACTTGAATAAGAACTTGGTTGTACTTAAAGGATAACTTAGTTATGATCTTAGGTTAACTTGGGTAAGAACTTAGAAGTGACTTGATCAAGAACTTATTAAGAACTTGAGGTAACTTAATTAAGAACTTAATTAAGAACTTAATTAAGAACTTGGGGTGACTTGATTAAAAACTTAATTAAGGACTTGGGGTAACTTAATCAAGAACTTAATTAAGGACTTGGGGTGACTTGGGGTGACTTGGGGTGAAGGTGTCAAGTGTCTCAAAGTGGAACTGGGGAGCCACTTGCTTGTGACTGAACAGGTTGTGTCCCGCGCGACCTCAATCAACTAGGCCAAGCGATCACACTGGGGTCGTTTGGCCTAGTTTTGCCGCTGAGCTTTGCAGGTCAAGTGATCACATAGGGTCGTTTGGCCTAGTTTGCTGCTGTGCTTTGCAGGTCAAGTGATCACACAGGGTCGTTTGGCCTAGTTCGCTGCTGTGCTCCTCTTTTTCTCAACCAGGCTTGCAACTGGCTTTGGCAGAGTTACAACAGTTACTGCTGTAGCCGAGCTTTTATGGCGGCTCTAATCGCCAGTAGTAGTACATCCGTCATTGTATATTTGGAGCATTTATATGGAGATAGTGCTGGCTACACACTACTCCTCTCCATACTGGTAGATGTACTAAGGTCTGCCTAGCCCTATCTAGTTCGTTTGCCAGAACTCCCGAAAATCGCTATTCAGTTGCATAATCCTAATAATACTTTGACGTTTGCTACACAGTTCATTTATACTGATTCCTAGCTTGTGAAATTTAGGATAGTTATAAAAACACACCGAAAGTTGAATGAGTTTCCTAGCATACGAATCAGCCATGTTCACCTGCGTCTTGAGAAATGAACGCCATGTTTGACGCGGTTTTGTTCTTTCAAACATGGCTTTAGCTGTCTCAAGCCAGCGCCCAACAATCAACGCGTGATGGATTGTTTTGCTTCGGCCAACTTTCAACAACGCAGTGCCATTTTTTAGATATGGAACCATCTCATCAATAGTCAAACACATATTGAAACCGGCTACATCTTGTTCAGCAATATTTCTTTCAGCGTTTTCATTTTCTTGAACCAACAAACCTTTAAGATAGTCGTGCATTTCCAAAGCAGTCGGTTCACTTTTTTCTTTTTCTCCACCTTCTAGAAAAGCAATGCTTCTTTTCGGTTTCACTGGTAGAGAACATGCTTCGCCTAGTTCTTTTTTTGACAAATACTCTA
>CM031597.1:61434576-61447076 GCA_018398815.1 Conus ventricosus | reverse complement strand
AAAGAAGAAAACCATTATGGGCCGTTAGTAATGGCTATAACGGCAAACTTAAACATCGGGCATCATTCGTGACCAATAATGAACATACCTACAAATTTTCGGAAAGATCGGCCAAGTGCTTTCTGATATATTGTATTAAAAAAAGAAAAACGGTTACAGGCCGTTACAGCCGTTACTGACGGCTATAACGGTAAACTAAAACATCGGGCATTATTCGTGACCCATAATGAACATACCTACAAATTTTCAGAAAGATCGGCCAAGTGCTTTCTGTGATATTCCATAAAGAAGAAAAACCGTTACAGGCCGTTACAGCCGTTAGTAACGGCTATAACGGTAAACTAAAATATCAGGCATTATTCGTGACCCATAATGAACATGCCTACAAATTTTCAGAAAGATCGGCCGAGTACTTTCTGAGATATTCTATAAAGAAGAAAAACCGTTACAGCCGTTAGTAACGGCTGTAACGGTAAACTAAAACATCGGGCATCATCCGTGACCCATAATGAACATACCTGCTAATTTTTTACAAAGATCGGACAAGCACTTTCTGAGATATTCCATAAAGAAGAAAAACCGTTACAGGCCGTCACAGCCGTTAGTAACGGCTGTAACGGTAAACTAAAACTTGGGGCATCATCCTGACCCATAACGAACATACCTACACATTTTCAGAAAGATCGGCCAAGCACCGTTTTGAGATATTCCATAAAGAAGAAAAACCGTTACAGGCTGTTACAGCCGTTAGTAACGGCTACAACGAGGTAAACCAAAACATCGGGCATCATCCGTGACCCATAATGAACATACCTGCTAATTTTCACAAAGATCAGTCAAGTACTTTCTGAGATATTCCATGGAGAAGAAAAAGCGGTACAGGCCGTTACAGCTTTAGTAACGGCTGTAACGGTAAACTAAAACATCGGGCATCATTCTTGACCCATAATGAACATATTTACAAATTTGCAGAGAGATCGGCTAAGTGCTTTCTGAGATATTCTATAAAGAAGAAAAAACGTTACAGGCCGTTACAACCGTTGGTAACGGCTAAAACGGTAAACTAAAACATCACGCATTATTCGTGACCCATAATGAACATACTTACAAATTTTCAGAAAGATCGGCCGAGTACTTTTTGAGATATTCTATAAAGAAGAAAAACCGTTAAGGCTGTTACAGCCGTTAGTAACGGCTGTAACGGGGTAAACTAAAACTTCGGTCATCATCCGAGACCCATAATGAACATACCTGCTAATTTTCACAAAGATCGGCCAAGTACTTTCTGAGATATTCCATGGAGAAGAAAAAGCGTTACAGGCCGTTACAGCCGTTAGTAACGGCTGTAACGGTAAACTAAAACATCGGGCATCATCCTTGATCCATAATGAACATACCTACAAATTTTCAGAAAGATCGGCCCAGTAGTTTTGTCTGGAGCGAGTGGAACTCATTTTTGACCACGGACACACAGACACACACACAGACAGCATTTCTTCGTTCCCATTCTAAAGTACTCCCTGTTCTATAAGAACTGGGAGTACAAAAAGCTGTCTACGGTGGTAATATTGTTAGGCAAGCCAACGCCGTTTTAAGACTCTCTCTCTCTCTCTCTCTCTCTCTCTCTCTCTCTCTCTCTCTGCTCATTCATTCACACATGGGTGCCCTCAATACCTTCCTTTTCAGCCTATAAATCTATCTAATATGATTGAAATTGTACAATGTGCATGTGCCACTGAACGCGCGGGCGCGCGCGCGCGCGTGTGTGTGTGTGTGTGTGTGTGTGTGTGTGTGTGTGTGTGTGTGTGTGTGTGAGAGAGAGAGAGAGAGAGGAGAGAGAGGAGAGAGAGAGAGAGAGAGATGAGAGAGAGAGAGAGAGAGAGAGAGAGAGGTGTCTGTGTCTGTGTGTGTCTGTGTGTAAGACAAGACAAGACAAGACAAGACAAAATTCTTTATTTACGAGGATAATAGATAAGCACTAACGTGCTTTTTTACATCCAGTCCTCGCCCTGAGTAGGGACTACAACATGCAGTGAAATCAATTAATGTAAGAAATCAAAGAAGCAAGCAAAGCGGTCATGTAATCATAGAGGAACATCAAATGAAAATAGAAGATAAATGAAAACAAAACAAAAAAATAAGAATAATAATAAACAAAACAACAACAAAAAATAATAATAACAAAATAAAATAAAAATAAAAATAAAAATGAGAATAACAATAATGAAGAGGAAGGAGAGAGCGGGGGTAGGGAGTGAGGTGGTCTGGGGAAACATATGTAAGTGTACTACAACGTACAAGATTGGCATGTATGAAAACAGACAGTGAAGTGAATGTGACAAAGTGCGTACATATTTTTGAACACACAAATACACGCACGTTCGCACGCATAGAGAGAGGGAGAGAGAGAGAGAGAGAGAGAGAGAGAGAGAGAGAGAGAGAGAGAGAGAGAGAGAGAGAGAGAGAGAGAGAGAGAGAGAGAGCAAGGCACAACATGTATTCATTTTTCGCAAGGCATGAAAATACGTAGAAGGTATTAAGCAAAGTGAGATGAAATTGGGGGAGGGGGGAGGGGAGGAGAAGAAAGAGAGAGAGAGAGAGAGAGAGAGAGAGAGAGAGAGAGAGAGAGAGAGAGAGAGAGAGAGAGAGAGAGAGAGAGAGGATGGAAGGGAGAGGGGGAACAGCATGAGATGTAATGATTTGAAATGGAAATGTACTAAAACGTACAATAATTAGCCTGTATAAAATCAGACAGTAAAATGAACATGACAAAATATGTACGGAATTCGGAACATACACACGCACGCATGCACAGACAGAGAGAGAGAGAGAAAGAGAGAGAGAGAGAGAGAGAGAGAGAGAGAGAGAGAGAGAGAATGAGAGGCAGAGAGAGAGAGAGAGAGAGAGAGAGAGAGAGAGAGAGAGAGAGAGAGAGAGAGAGAGAGAGAGAGAGAGAGAGAGAACGTCCGCTCGCAAACAAAGCGTGCTCATGCATGATCGTACGCATGTACACTCATAGTGTGGTGCAGTGGACGTCGCTGAAAATAGTGCAGCCAAGAAAATAACGGCTGTACACGATTAGAGCAGATTTCCTTTCTGACCTCTCGCCAAGAGAGAACTAATAAATGCCGCTTCTAACTCACTTTCGCCCTCAACCAGTTTTCGGGCGAAAGTGACCTAGAAGCGGCATTTATTAGTTCTCTGACAAGTAAGACTTCAATAACCAAAAAAATAACGATTTTTTACAAACAAACATACTGTGTAGGGTTGTCCGTTTTCAATACTAATTTACTAAACTTTTCAGATTTCAGTTTTTGCTTAATCCTGTGTTTTTCTTGATCGTTTTCAATAACATCATTTTCACGCATACATTCATCAAATGCGTCTCTGTCTTTCATGTGAAATAAAACTACAGTCTTTAACTGTTCTCTAAAGTCTTTTAAAACCGAGTTATATTTTTGACATAAGATCCACACACTTATTCCAGCATGTCTTCCGCTGAAAGCTAGTTTTGATAGAGTGTTTCTCTTTTTGACTATGTCTCTTTCTGCTGAACAGTCATCTATAATAAATAGTGTCTGTGTTCCCTTAAAAAATTTATAAAAGTATTCTAAACACTCACTTAGCTTATTGGTGGGGTCAATTAAATATATTTTGTCATCCGTCCATATAAACCTTCTATCGTGATATGCCTTGTTCCATTCAAGTGTTGGACAGAAAATCACAATATAATTAAAATTATAACGATAAACTGTTTGTAATAGGTCGAGGACAAATATTGTTTTTCCACAACCAGTTTGTCCACAAATCAATGAACAATGAGGAGTTTTTGTCATAAAGTTTAACTGCTCCATAGTTTTATAACAGAATTTAATCTAATCCAGTTATTATGTTTATCATACTCTCTGTCAAAACTTGTTCAGTGTAATAAAACCCTATGAGGCCTAAATGTGTAAGATTAATCCAATTCAGTTCTGTAAGATTGTTTCTATTTAAACTAATATTGATTTTGTTGCTTGTTGTTATGACCTTAATATCCTCACCATTGTGAAGAACGACGATGGTAACTTTAAGACGGTCAACGTCTAAGTTTTGCCAGCTAATTAGAATTCCTTTTAAAAGGACGTCACTGACGCCCACAGCTCCATTCCTCTCCTCATCTTTTAAGACAGAAATTTCAAATATCATTGTGAACGTGTCTCCTAATTTCATTTGTGGAAAGAACTGTAATTTTGTAGAAGCGTCCTTTAAAACTGTTTTCTCTTCTGTGGAGGATGTACTCTTGATTTCCATACGGCGTTATTTCAATCTCTTTCCGACTATTGTCGTCCGGCATAAGACTTACATGTAAAGGGCCAGAGTTGAATGCTTTTCTAAAACTTTTTTAACGGCTAAAAAATGTAAATGGGCTTATGAATTCAAATTTTATGTCCCATTCTAAATATGGTTCCAAGTGCCATTTGAGGTAAGGTTTTCGAACTATTTTATATTCATACTGGCCAACATTATTTGCTTCTAGATTGCGCAGCTGTTCTAGTTTAGGAAACCTTTTGTTGTCGCCAACCTCTTTCCGTTTATAATCACCATCTTTAGTGTACTCAAAACCATACAAGCACCTATCTCACCATTCTGTTCAAAGTCCGCAACGTCTGCAAGGTCTTTTAATTCTAAAGTTATACACCTCACAGGCGCTAATGTAACTCCCGGTTCTTCTGGCCCCCGCGACATTTTTTATTATTTTATTTCCAAAACAATGTGTAGGTTATCACATTTTACGACTTTCCCTGTTTTGTCTGTGATCTTTATATTAAATGATCCAACCCTCCCACAAACTAATCTTTTAAACTGTAAATTAGGGAATTGTATAATTTCATAATCGCAATATGCAGCTTTCCCTGACGGAAGAGCTCTTAAAACAGTTGGGGCCTTCCATCATATATGTTTTCATCAGTGCTCAGCTCATCTAAATGAACATAGAGTAATGAATGTAATGCAAGATTGAGCGGACTTTCCCCCTCATAAGTAGTTTTGCTTGGTGTAACTCTAAATCTATGATTGCCAGCCGCAAAGCCTAACATTTTAGCTAGCTCTTTATCAAAATAGTAACCTGCTTCTTCTTCAGGCTTGAATGTTAACATTGTTTTCAGATTCGCATTGTTAAGTTTGAGAGTAATGTCAAAGTTACTCATTGCTTCTTTTAGTGAGCAAAACCCGTAATAACCATCAGGTATGGTTAACTGGCTAACTTTGGCCCCTGTTTTGTCAATTTTTTTAATCTTATTATTCTTCTTCGATTCACTTATATTAAAACCATACAACTTTGTAAAATATTTCATGAAGTGCGACCATTTTGGTTCCGCAATCGTTCTTAACAGCATGTTCTAAAAACGAAGGGCGGTCTTGGGTTGTTATTGTTACAAACATTTTTTTTAAACGAAATAAAAATGAGTGCATTTAAATATACTGATGCAAAATATTCTGTTGGGCCGCACTACAATCTTAAAAATATAACAACTGACGCCCTCGACATTTCTGTGACTCAGTCTGACGCTTTTCAAGTAAAGGTGAGTACTCCATTAAGCAGATATCTTAACCCTCCTGTTAAAAAAGACTACATCCCGAAAGTGTGGTTTAGTCATCCGATGCAGTTTTATCAGAACCAGTTAAACTTTGCTGTGTTTTGTGCAACAACTGGGTGTGGAGTGTCGTATGCTAATCATTTAAATCATCTGGTCCTTTGGTGAGATCAGTGTATAGATTTCATTTTTATTACACCTTCAGACGTATTTTGATTGAACTGCAAGCACCATTACCAATGACAAACCGTTTAATCCATTCTGCAACCGAATAGACATGAAGGCTTTTGAAAGGATCTGTAACGAATTTCAATATTAATGTTAAGGAAGACTTTAGACAAAAGTCGGATCTTAATCATGGCTTAGGCACCCCTTATTTTTGGGGCGTGCACAGAAAGTATAACTATGACTGGGATCCTCCTTATACATCTTTCTCTTCAGGCACAGGTGTTCATCTTGGGTCCATAGAGCAAGAGCATAAAACAGCATGGACAACATTTATCTTAGACACTTCTAAGGGCCTAACTAGAGCGGGAATAGAACGAATAAACGACTCTATTCGTACTTACGTTTGGTGTTTGCTAGGTTCGCAAGCACAGACAAGGTCGAGCATAACTAATCCTTCTACTGGTTTTGATGCACAAAAACAATACTTAGCAAATTTAGAGGACGCCATTAATTCTACAGTTGATTTGCCTTCAAGTATTAAAAGGTACCAAAATGTTTTACAATACGCAAGATCAAAAGTAGACTTTGCTGTTGGCACTGGTTTATACATGCTGCCTTCTGACCTTAGACTCCAGATAGGTACAATAATAAACTACAATAATGAAATCCTTGTGGCAGGTAATGAACAGAAGGTCGGAAAAAACGACATAAATTCTGAGCCAGTAATATTACAAACAATAAAAAAACACTATGACCCCCCAAGATTAAGTCATCCAATCCCCGAGGTCCAAAGCCCAAAGACTGTTGAAGTTAAAAATAATGACCATGAATATGAAAAGACAGCACTTGTTGTTGGATTAACTGGCCTAGGATTACTTGGTCTTTATCTTACTAAATAGTAACCCAACTATTAAGAGAACTAATGCCCATAAGTGCTCGGCCATAAAGCCAACTACTTTGCTTGCAGTAGACAAAAGCCAGCTAACAATACTCCCTAATATACCAGGTAAAGAGTCTATAGCTTTACCAGCTAATTTTTTTTAATAAACCCGCAAGATGATCAAGCTGTTTTTTTACCCATGATTTATCTGGCGGAGGCGATGGCGGTGGGGGCACTGGACTTTGACCACCGCCGCCTGTAATAGCCATCACCAGTGTACTTATTGCAAATCCTAAGGCTGTTATAACACTTGCTAATGTGACTCCCTGCTCTCTAAACAGCGTTCGTATTCGTTCTGCTAGCGTCGTGTCTTCATATAAAATTTTTTCGATAGTTTCTCTTATTCTGTTCACTTGAGTTCGTAATTGGTCTCGGTTAGTAGTCGTCACTTCTAGTCTTGCTGATCTTTGTATTTCAAGATCTTTTAGTCTTTGTTTTATTCTTTCTTTAACCTTAGGTCCTAAGTTGGCGTCGTCAGCCTCAGCGATTTTTCCTTTTTCTCTTTTTATATGCTTATCTAGTTCACCCAGTTTTGCTAAATTGTTTAGTAATTCCCCTTTGATGGTTCTTAAAAGACGATCAAGGGCTAATAATTCTCTCTCAGGTAGCCGTGGTTCGCGTATAGTTCTTAATGCTGCTTCTTCTTCTTCAGTGGTTTCTGCTTCTTCTTCTTCAGTGGGTTCTGCTTCTATAGCATTTATTATTCTGTCTGCTGTTTGATTTAAAACTTTAGGTTCCATGTTTTGCATTTGGTTATCTGTTGGGAGTTCTTGTTGTATGTTTTGAAGTTTAGCAACTTTTTCCGGATCTAATTCCGGTTTAGTAAAGCCAAGGCGATTCCGCTCGCTCGCACTGAGCTTTTGTTTAATTGTACCCATGCCTACAAACCTTGATGGGTCTCGTTTATACGTAAGCGGAACACGTTCTCCTTCGTCGTTTCTAAAATACAAATGGTTATCTTCTAGTTCAAAATCATCAGGGTATATAGTTTGGGGAGATTTTATCCTAAACTTTGGTATAATGATCTAGCCTTACTTTCTGTTAATTTACGCCTTTGCTGCCCTTCTTCTACTAATTCATCATGCAATGAGGGCCCCGAGCGATGCCGCTCCCAAGGGGAATCACTCATGTCGTCTCCAGGATTAAAATCATAATCTTCTTCGCCTCCAATGCCTGCCATGTTTTTAAATAATTAACTTTTTATTTTGTTTTATAAAAAAATGTCACAAGCATATGGCTCGATTCTTAACCCGCATAGAAAACTGAAAGAGCCCCGTGGCGTGAAGGGAAATAAACGGAATATTACTGTTCCAAATAATCCATCTACTATTGATGCGGATCAAATTCTTACTGTCAGATTTCCAGACCTAGGAGCGGATGAAGTGATTGTGCCAGGCTCTGCACGACTTACTTTTAAAGTAGAACTCGCTTCAACAACAGACCCAACCAGAACAGTTGTCCAGAATCTGGGACGGGCAATCGTTAAGAAAATTTCTATAAAACTTGTGGGGCAAGAAATATTTTCTTTACACAATGCAGACATATTTTTAACCTATTCTGATCTATGGCTAACCGCGAATGAAAGGGATGATCTTGCGTTTCAAGGAATTGACATGAAGAAGCACTAAAACTTAGAATAGGCGCCGAACTCGACGCAAATGTTAAAAGCAGCAAAAAGTCTCTAGCTCTAAATTTTGCGTATGGAAATCGCTTTTCCATTCCCTTAGATTTTGAGTTGTTAAAAGCGCATGCCCCATACTTTCAAGGAGCATTACAAGACAGATTGTCATACGAACTAACTTTTAATGAATACAAACGTGTTATTGTATCTAAAGACACCGAAGCAAAGTACAGCATTTCTGACATCTCGTTAGAGTTTGACTTTGTTAGCAACCCTGACTTAGCGAGGCTGACCCAGCATCAATATAAGTCAAAATTAGCAATATATTACGAAGGAGTGCGCCATCATTCAACATATCCCAAAAGCAGGGCAGACGCTATATGGAATTTTAATCTTAGTGTCACAGTAAGATCACTTAAAGGTATTTTATTGCTGTGTGAAGATGAAGAAACCATTCGCAAGAGCAAGTGAAAAGTTTTTTAATCCAAAAATAACGAAAGTACAATGTTCGATTGATGGTAGTCCTAACCAAATCTATGCTAGCGGGCTTAGACCTTATCAGCATTTTGACGAAATAAGAAAATTGTTTGGGGGTGGGAGGGGTTAGAAGTCCAACAGCAGACCTTGTGTCTAAAGATCTACACCTTCACAGTGTTAGGCTTGATGATTATTTAACAACGAAATACGGTTTATGGATTGACCTAAGGTCAACAGAGGATAATCAGTTGTATGGAAGTGGGAGAGGGGTTAAAGACGTAATAAACATTCAAATTGATAAAGAAGAAGAAGCTGATAAACCGCTTAATGTACATTTGTTTTTATTAATTGATACACAGCTGAATATTAAAGATAACAGATTAGAACATATACAATACTAAATTATTTTTTATTTTAAAAAAGCATGTCTGTTCAGCATTATCCAAGAGTACCTAAAGAAGAGATAGTAGGCAACTCTGCTGCTATAGAAGGCAACATCGACTCCAAGACCGTCTCTGCAGCTGTAGAAAGCCCTGAAGTAAAAACCTTCAGATTAACCAACATTACACAGATGCAACAAAAACTAGAGCAGGACCTTTCAAAATACAGCAAAGCCAAACGAAGGTTTTTCTGCTGCCTTTAATGCTGTTACCTATGTTAATACTGGAGCATCGACTATTAGTGCTGCATCAGCAGGAACGAGTGTAGGTCTCATAGCAACAGGGGTTGGTGCACCCGCAGCTTTACCTCTAGGCGGTTTGTCTTTAGCTCTTGGCCTGTGTTCATTAGCTGTAGTGCTGCTAGCAAAAAAAAAAACTAAACTCCAAAAGCACACAGCTAAAGGTTCAACTAATAACAGCTAAAACTTAGTTCCTTTAAGCTGATAATAAATTGTCACGACCGACCCCTGGGGTCTGCCCTGACAGGATCGGTCTAGGTGGGAGTGAAGGAGTGACTGACCTCACACGCCCCGCAAGAGACCACACAATAAAGATTACGATACAACACCCCATTTATTCACAACACACACAATCGCAAATAAATATTTCAACACACGCACCATGCACTATCACAATCAAACATTCCAACACACATAACATGCACAATCACAATCAAGCATTTCACCATACGCCGTACACAATCACAACCACAACATCTCATCACGTATAACATATACACAATTAAAAATAAACATTTCCAGCATCCATCCCTTCCCACACCATGGAGTGCCTCCACACCCCTGCCTCTGTCAAGTCTACTGGGAGCACCCTGTCGCACTAGGTGCTCCGAACCGGGTCGGTTCTTGAAGGGAGTCGCTCAAAGCCGACACCCCCGACACACAAGCAGGCAGTGAAGAGCGCGTCCCGGATGGGGGGGGGGGGGGGGGGGGGGGGGGGGGGGGGAAACGTGGCGTTGTTTTCATGGAGGTCCTGGACGGGGATCAGGGCCGGCCAGTCAAGCCGGCGGGCTTTTCTACCAGTCCGCGGTCCCGACCAGAGCGTGGCCTCAACCAGCGCGTGGCACCATCCAGTCCGCGGTCCCAGCCAGAGCGTGGCCTCAACCAGCACGTGGCACCATCCAGTCCGCGGTCCCAGCCAGAGCTGGCCTCAACCAGCACGTGGCACCATCCAGTCCGCGGTCCCAGCCAGAGCGTGGCCTCAACCAGCACGTGGCACCATCCAGTCTGCGATCCCAGCCAGAGCGTGGCCTCAACCAGCACGTGGCACCATCCAGTCCAGACTCCGGGTGAAGCCCCCGGGAGGGGGGGGGAAACGTAGCTGGGAGGAGAGAAGAAAGGGAGGGAAGGAAGAAGGAAGAAGAAGGAAGGGTACAGCTACCCGTGGTGACCCAGAAGAGCGGGTCAAACGACTCTCTCTGCCCTCTGTCCAGTCGAGAGGACAGAAGCGCAGATGCGGAGAAAGAAGAAGTGATGTCCCTCTCCTACAGGCCGACTGTAGGAATTGAAGATACCGACTGTACCCTGCGATGATACGGTGAAGAACCAAGACCGGAGCAGGCGCTCCCAGAGACATCTTCCGCTCGAGTGAAGAGCTAACCTCCCTCAGCGATGGCGGCCAACATGCCACGCTGCGTCACAGAGTGAGCATACTTCAAACTAAAAGAAATGAAGCACTGCGACAGGTAAAAAGACAGGCGAGAGGCCGATAGACAGCAAGTTCGAGAGAAAGGTACCAGCCACCCGTGAACCGCAGAGAATAGCACGGGCAGTGGAATTAGAGAGAGAGAGAGAGAAAGCAAACCGAAGTTGAGCTGAACTACACCAAGGTGCAACCGCACCACAAGCCACATTAAGGGACGGAATACACGACAACAGCAACGACAATAAATAAATGAGTAATTCCGCCACCCTAGATGGTCAAACGTCGTAGGCCTCGTGACAAACTTGTGACAACACCCCCTTCTAAAAGCATCTGTTTCTCTGAGATACAGTGCTCCTTTGAACCCTGACGCATGTGCAAATTCACAACAATGGGACCGAACCCAACTCTCTGTGCTCGACAGAGTACGAGGAATCCAATACAAACATTCTACGATAGAATCACACAGGGAAATACATAATACTACATTTATCAAACAACTAAGCAAACCTTCCAACCATGAAAGTAACAATCCGAACCACTGGTGATTCACTACCGTTAACATCACTGAAGTGAAAACTGTCACTACACCTGATACAAAGACCAAAAGGGGATATAACCCTGGTTGAGGGGAAGTGTCCCCCTGACCGATTTTCCAATGTGCTGACTACGGAGCTCGGCTAAGATAGTCAGCATCCGTATTACAGGAACCCTTGATATGACGGAAAGTGAACGCATGACTCTGCAGTTCCACTGCCTAACTCATGAGTTGATGACTGACTGGCTGGATCCGGTCCAGGCACTGGAGAGGATGATGATCGCTCTCCAGTACAAACTTCCCGGGCCCTACTTCTTCTTGGGCACGCCAGTGCGCGTCCAAATCTGCCTGAGAGATTCAGCAACAGTAGGGCATCGATAGTCCTAAGCGGGACAGCCTCTGGGCAAACGACTCGCAGATTCTACCATACCGAAGTGTAGCGGTGACCGCGACCGGATGGAGGATTAATGGGTCCCCCCAGGTCGACCCCAACCTTGCTGAATGGCTCCCCAACCCGTGGCACTGACCCTAGGGGAACACGCTTCAAGCGACCCTTAGGTGTTGTCCGTTGGCAGACATCGCAACTGCGGCAGTACTGCCTAACCTGTGAGTTCATCCCTGGCCAAAAGAAGTCTTGTCTTACCGCTCGAGAGTCCGCTTGGAGCCCATATGACCTGCCATGGGGAATCGTGGGCCTGCCGGAGAACAGACTCTCTCAAGCTTTGGGGGAAAAACAGCTGTTGGCCACACGATCTGCCTGAGTGAAAACCCTAAAGAGGGTCCCCTTGTGGAGCTTGAAGCTCACCTTGGCGTGTCGGGCCGACTGAGCGGGACGATCCACAAGTTGTCGTAGGCGTTGGACATCCAAGTCCCTGGCCTGAAGACGGATAATGCTAGCAGGATCGGCCCTTACCAGAACCTCGTTTGAGATCGGCTGAAGAACGGACGCAATTCCTGTTCCTGCTTTTAGCTTTGGGCGTGTGGTGACCCCACACACGCCTGTACGGCAAATCCGTAGACACGGACTGACTGCGTCCCTCTGCGAAGGTGATAGTATCCTATGATAAGGAACAGAGGTTTC
>CM031597.1:61412382-61434476 GCA_018398815.1 Conus ventricosus | reverse complement strand
ACGACTTTTACTTTTTCATAGGCCCGGTATTGTTTCTTTAGCTCTTGGCCTGTGTTCATTAGCTGTAGTGCTGCTAGCAAAAAATAAAAACTAAACTCCAAAGCACACAGCTATGGTTCAACTAATAACAGCTAAACTTAGTTCCTTTAAGCTGATAATAAATTGTCACGACCGACCCCTGGGGTCTGCCCTGACAGATCGGTCTAGGGGAGTGAAGGGAGTGACTGACCTCACACGCCCCGCAAGAGACCACACAATAAAGATTACGATACAACACCCCATTTATTCACAACACACACAATCGCAAATAAATATTTCAACACACGCACCATGCACTATCACAATCAAACATTCCAACACACATAACATGCACAATCACAATCAAGCATTTCACCATACGCCGTACACAATCACAACCACAACATCTCATCACGTATAACATATACACAATTAAAAATAAACATTTCCAGCATCCATCCCTTCCCACACCATGGAGTGCCTCCACACCCCTGCCTCTGTCAAGTCTACTGGGAGCACCCTGTCGCACTAGGTGCTCCGAACCGGGTCGGTTCTTGAAGGGAGTCGCTCAAAGCCGACACCCTCGACCACACAAGCATGCAGTGAAGAGCGCGTCCCGGAGGGGGGGGGGGGGGGGGGGGGGGGGGGGGGGGGGGGGGAAACGTGGCGTTTGTTACTGGAGGTCCTGGACGGGGATCAGGGCCGGCCAGTCAAGCCGGCGGGCTTTTTCTACCAGTCCGCGGTCCCGACCAGAGCGTGGCCTCAACCAGCGCGTGGCACCATCCAGTCCGCGCTGTCCCAGCCAGAGCGTGGCCTCAACCAGCACGTGGCACCACCAGTCCGCGGTCCCAGCCAGAGCGTGCTCAACCAGCACGTGGCACCATCCAGTCCGCGGTCCCAGCCAGAGCGTGGCCTCAACCAGCACGTGGCAACCATCCAGTCTGCGATCCCAGCCAGAGCGTGGCCATCAACCAGCACGTGGCACCATCCAGTCCCAGACTCCGGGTGAAGCCCCCGGGAGGGGGGGGGAAACGTAGCTGGGAGGAGAGAAGAAAGGAGGGAAGGAAGAAGGAAGGAAGAAGGAAGGGTACAGCTACCCGTGGGTGACCCAGAAGAGGCGGGTCAAACGACTCTCTCTGCCCTCTGTCCAGTCGAGAGGACAGAAGCGCAGATGCGGAGAAAGAAGAAGTGATGTCCCTCTCCTACAGGCCGACTGTAGGAATTGAAGATACCGACTGTACCCTCGATGATACGGTGAAGAACCAAGACCGGAGCAGGCGCTCCCAGAGACATCTTCCGCTCGAGTGAAGAGCTAACCTCCCTCAGCGATGGCGGCCAACATGCCACGCTGCGTCACAGAGTGAGCATACTTCAAACTAAAAGAAATGAAGCACGTGCGACAGGTAAAAAGACAGGCGAGAGGCCGATAGACAGCAAGTTCGAGAGAAAGGTACCAGCCACCCGTGAACCTGCAGGATGAATAGCACGGCAGTGGAATTAGAGAGAGAGAGAGAGAAAGCAAACCGAAGTTGACTGAACTACACCAAGGTGCAACCGCACCACAAGCCACATTAAGGACGGATACACGACAACAGCAACGACAATAAAATAAATGAGTTAATTCCGCCACCCTAGATGGGTCAAACGTCGTAGGCCTCGTGACAAACTTGTGACAAACCCCCCTTCTAAAAGCATCTGTTTCTCTGAGATACAGTGCTCCTTTGAACCCTGACGCATGTGCAAATTCACAACAATGGGACCGAACCCAACTCTCTGTGCTCGACAGAGTACAGGAATCCAATACAAACATTCTACGATAGAATCACACAGGGAAATACATAAAACTACATTTACAAACAACTAAGCAAACCTTCCAACCATGAAAGTAACAATCCGAACCACTGGTGATTCACTACCGTTAACATCACTGAAGTGAAAACTGTCACTACACCTGATACAAAGACCAAAAGGGGATTATAACCCTGGTTGAGGGAAGTGTCCCTCTGACCGATTTTCCAATGTGCTGACTACGGAGCTCGGCTAAGATAGTCACATCCGTATTACAGGAACCCTTGATATGACGGAAAGTGAACGCATGACTCTGCAGTTCCACTGCCTAACTCATGAGTTGATGACTGACTGGCTGGATCCGGTCCAGGCACTGGAGGATGATGATCGCTCTCCAGTAAAACTTCCGTCCGTACTTCTTCTTGGGCACGCCAGTGCGCGTCCAAATCTGCCTGAGAGATTCAGCAACAGTAGGGCATCGATATCCTAAGCGGACAGCCTCTGGGCATCGACTCGCAGATTCTACCACTACCGAAGTGTAGCGGTGACCGCGACCGGATGGAGGATTAATGGGTCCCACCAGGTCGACCCCACCTTGCTGAATGGCTCCCCAACCCGTGGCACTGACCCTAGGGAACACGCATCAAGCGACCCTTAGGTGTTGTCCGTTGGCAGACAATCGCAACTGCGGCAGTACTGCCTAACCTGTGAGTTCATCCCTGGCCAAAAGAAGTCTTGTCCTTACTCGCTCGAGAGTCCGCTGAGCCCATATGACCTGCCATGGGGGAATCGTGGGCCTGCCGGAGAACAGACTCTCTCAAGCTTTGGGAACAACAAGCTGTTTGGCCACACGATCTGCCTGAGTGAAAACCCTAAAGAGGATCCCCTTGTGGAGCTTGAAGCTCACCTTGGCGTGTCGGGCCCGACTGAGCGGGACGATCCACAAGTGTCGTAGGCGTTGGACATCCAAGTCCCTGGCCTGAAGACGGATAATGCTAGCAGGATCGCCCTTACCAGAACCTCGTTAGAGATCGGCTGAAGAACGGGACGCAATTCCTGTTCCTGCTTCTTAGCTTTGGCGCGTGTGGTGACTCCCACACACGCCTGTACGGGCAAATCCGTAGACACGGACTGACTGCGTCCGTCTGCGAAGGTGATAGTATTCCCTATGATAAGGGAATACAGAGGTCGCTCCACCGCGAAGCCCATACTTCGCCACAGAAGTAGGGGTGGAGATAGGAATAAGTACAGAAGGACGGGTGGAGGTAAAACCAGCCTCCAACCCGCACACATCATAACTAGCGCCCCGCCGGGCCTCAGGGAAACCAAATCCTTATCAACAAAGAGCGTTGATGCTCCGAATCCCTGATGGTGTCGACCAAGGAGGAACCAACAACAGAGAGAAACACTGGGCACTCTGAATCACCAGAAGCTGGGATGGAACCCACGTATAGCCGAGGCACGAGGATGCTGGAAAGGACAGCCCCATGACTACCAGCGGCTCTAGGGCAATCTTTCCTGATGTGGCCAGGACGACCACAAAGAAAACAAAATCGAGGTGCTGAGGTCCCCGATGGACTGCCTGCCTATTCGACCCGCTAGCAGTTGTCGGCGCCTTATTGCCACTAAATCCTGTGGAGGGCTTCCTCTCCGTATCTGGGCGATGCCCATAAGCCCTGCGAGCTTCAGCAAACACCTCAGCGGTATGAATCGCAGCCGCGAAATCCTGAGTGCTGTCTCGCCTATCCGGATCCTCAACTCTGGGACACAGTGTTGGTGAGCTGTTCAATGAGATCAGATCCTCCACTCCAACATTAGCCAACTGACGCCAGTACCCTAGCGTTTTGCGCAGCCTATCACCAAACTGCACGAAGGTCTCGTCGTTATTTTTCTTCATGGACCTGAACTTCCTCCTGTACGTCTCTGGGGTAAGGTGGAAACGCTTACGCAGAGCCAACTGCATGTCTGCATAAGACGCGCCTTCATTTAGAGTGAGAACACACTCCCTTGCAGCACCAGATAATCCAGAAAAAAGGTGCATAGCCTTTTGTTCCTCAGACAATTGGTATGAACTAGCAACCTTGTCAAAATGCTCTAGGAACATATCAATGTCCTCACTAGTCTGAACTCTGGAAGCTTAACTTTGGGCCTCTAACACTATCACCTGCCTGGTGATTAACCCCCTGACTTACAGATGCGGGAGACCGCGAAAGAAGTTGTTCCATCTCCTCCCTACGCAGAGCCTCCATCCTGTCTAGTTCTTCCCTACGAGGGCTTCCTGCCTGGCAGCCTCTTCCCTACGCCGATCCTCCTGTCTGGCAGCCTCCTCCCTACGCTGAGCAGCCTCTTCCATACGAAGAGCCTCCTGTCGGGCAGCCTCTTCTCTGCGCAGCATAGCCTCTTCCCTATGCAGAATCTCCTGTCTGTCAGTCTCCTCTCTGCGCAGAGCCTCCATCCTATCCAACTCTTCCCTACGCTGAGCAGCCTCTTCCCTACGAAGGGCTTCCTGCCTGGAAGCATCCTCTCGTCGCTGCTGCTCTAGGAACATCAGGACAGAGGTGATGTCCTGGGAAGGATTCACCACTCCCGACACTGGAGGATGACCCGTCTGACCCGTCCCTTGGGTCTCGACTTTCCCATAAGGAAAGTCTTCTGGGGCATGCTCCTTACGAGGGGAAGCCTGGAGAGGAGAAGGTTTCGGTCTCTGCGACCGAACAGAAGCCCACAGTTTGCTTCGCTATGCTCTGACGCTCCGAGCGGAAGTGCCAGTCGGGTCTCGACAGGAAGACCCCCCAGTGAAGAAGAAGTGAAAGTACTCGCTACAGCACTGGAATAAGTGGAAGTCACTGTAGTCGAAGTGCTGTACTAATAGTGGGGACTACATTTAGAAGACCCTTCTTCTTCGACGCCCGAGTAGCCATACCACCAGCACCGACGATGCCATGACAACTATATCCTACAGTTATCAAATACAGGGGAAAGACAATTCCACTTGAAAAACAAATATTTTAGGGTGTGTGTATATGTGTGTATGTGTGTGTGTGCGTGTGTGCGGACAAGTTCCGGCTGCTCCCACTCTGGCAACACCGCGCTCTACAACACGAGCAACAGTGCGGTGGGGCTCACCAAAAAAAAAAAAAAAAAAAACTATGTCCGGCTGCCCCCACTCTGGCAACACTGCGCTCCACAGCACGAGCAACAGTGCGGTGGGGCGGCCGGAAAAACAAACAGGCAGACGAATCCGGAGAGAGGAAAAAAAAATGACACTAACGTCCGATACAACCCCCTGTACTCAATAACCCGGTAGAGAAAAAAAACAAAAACTGACTAAATACAAAACAGGAATGGAAGACTGAGCGGCAACAGAAAGGCAAGACTTACGGCCGTACCTGCGTGAGGTACCGCGGAAGGAGGTCTGGACGCGGTCGACTCCCCTTCGTCCGACTCGATTCCCCAGTCACGCCGGATGTTCCCTCAGGCCACCAAAAGACTCCCTTCACGCTAGAGTCACCCAGCCAACCACCCACGAACAAACACGACAAAATGACTAAACATATACAAAACAGACAAAACTAAACAGGTACTCCGCGAAACGAGAGAGACAGTCAGAGCCCTTCACATCCCGGACGAGCCCCCACAATTGTCACGACCGAACCCTGGGGTCTGCCCTGACAGGATCGTCCTAGGTGGAGTGAAGGGAGTGACTGACCTCACACGCCCCGCAAGAGACCACACAATAAAGATTACGATACAACACCCCATTTATTCACAACACACACAAATCGCAAATAAATATTTCAACACACGCACCATGCACTAATCACAATCAAACATTCCAACACACATAACATGCACAATCACAATCAAGCATTTCACCATACGCCGTACACAATCACAACCACAACATCTCATCACGTAATAACATATACACAATTATAAATAAACATTCCAGCATCCATCCCTTCCCACACCAATGGAGTGCCTCCACACCCCTGCCTCTGTCAAGTCTACTGGGAGCACCCTGTCGCACTAGGTGCCCGAACCGGGTCGGTTCTTGAAGGGAGTCGCTCAAAGCCGACACCCTCGACACACAAGCAGGCAGTGAAGAGCGCGTCCCCGAGAGAGGGGGGGGGGGGGGAAAACGTAGGCGTTGTTACTGGAGTCCTGGACGGGATCAGGCCGGCCAGTCAAGCCGGCGGGCTTTTCTACCAGTCCGCGGTCCCGACCAGAGCGTGGGCTCAACCAGCGCGTGGCACCATCCAGTCCGCGGTCCCCGCCAGAGCGTGGCCTCAACCAGCACGTGGCACCATCCAGTCCGCGGTCCCAGCCAGAGCGTGGCCTCAACCAGCACGTGGCACCATCCAGTCCGCGGTCCCAGCCAGAGCGTGGCCTCAACCAGCACGTGGCACCATCCAGTCCGCGATCCCAGCCAGAGCGTGGCCTCAACCAGCACGTGGCACCATCCAGTCCAGACTCCGGGTGAAGCCCCCGGGAGGGGGGGGGGGGGGAAACGTAGCTGGAGGAGAGAAGAAAGGGAGGAAGGAAGAAGGAAGGAAGAAGGAAGGGTACAGCTACCCGGGTGACCCAGAAGAGCGGGTCAAACGACTCTCTCTGCCCTCTGTCCAGATCGAGAGGACAGAAGCGCAGATGCGGAGAAAGAAGAAGTGATGTCCCTCTCCTACAGGCCGACTGTAGGAATTGAAGATACCGACTGTACCCTCGATGATACGGTGAAGAACCAAGACCGGAGCAGGCGCTCCAGAGACATCTTCCGCTCGAGTGAAGAGCAAACCTCCCTCAGCGATGGCGGCCAACATGCCACGCTGCGTCACAGAGTGAGCATACTTCAAACTAAAAGAAATGAAGCACGTGCGACAGGTAAAAAGACAGGCGAGAGGCCGATAGACAGCAAGTTCGAGAGAAAGGTACCAGCCACCCGTGAACCTGCAGGATGAATAGCACGGGCAGTGGAATTAGAGAGAGAGAGAGAGAAAGCAAACCGAAGTTGAGCTGAACTACACCAAGTGCAACCGCACCACAAGCCACATTAAGGGACGGATACACGACAACAGCAACGACAATAAATAAATGAGTAATTCCGCCACCCTAAATGGGTCAAACGTCGTAGGCCTCGTGACAAACTTGTGACATAAATAAAGCACTAGCTGACTCAAACATCACGGATGAAGAATTTAGTCGTTTACAGGCCGATTTTGATGACTACAAAAGACAAAAGTTTGATCTTCAAAGAAAGGCAAGGACAAGTTTTTCTCAACAGCCAGACAATGAGCAGATAAAAAGGAATGTTTAAAAAAAGTAAACGAAACATTAAACTCTGTTCTAAACAGCTCACATTAACAACGCCAAAGGGTGTTTATACTTTAGTTTATGAGTCTAAACACAAAAAGACCATCGATATTGATTAATTATTTTTTTGATTTAAATAAATATTTTGAGTTAGAAAAGAAACTCAGCATGGATAAGATATATGAAGGTCCAGACGAATTGTTTGAAGCAATGCGTAAGGAAGAATATTTATCAAAAGCTTTAAATGATATAAGTCTAGATGTTATTGATCCAGCAAAAGTACAGGCAAGTGTTGCTCATGCTATTTCTCAAGTTCCAAGTAAACTGACAATAGACCCGCCAGTTAAAGTAATGTTAGCTGTTTTAATCGACTATGTAACAATAAATGAAGAAAATCTAGAAGTCTGGGTCTCAACTAAACAACAGACTATTCTTTCTCATAATGACTTAACACCCGGTTGGGCAGACAAACTGCTTACACAGTTTGATGTGGCCGCCGAAGAAGCCAAAATGAGAGGCTCTGGTTGGTCAGAGGGCGAAGTCTTAGAGATCAGATTAAAACAGCTAAGTATGCGCCGATTGTAGGCAGGGCTTACATTCCACTACCTCCAGCATTAGTTGCAAAAAGAGCAGTTTTAAACATAAAGAAAACAGACGACAAATGTTTTATGTGGTGTGTTCTCGCAAGGCTGCATTACGCCCGCAAAAACGCAGAGAGAGTGTCTAACTATCACCCTTACATCAATGATCTTAACTTTAGTGGAATATCCTTTCCTGTCAGTATAGACCAAATTGATCAGTTTGAAGAACAAAAAGAACCAATAACTGTTAATGTCTACACATGGGATGAGGAAACAAATCTACGTCCTATTAAAGTGTCCAAGAACAGTCCAACGATTGGCGAGCCAGACAAAAGCCATGTTGACTTACTGCTGATGCTTTCACCAGCGGGGCTACCACATTACACATTGATACGAACCATGAGTAGATTATTGAGGCATACTTCAAAGCATTACCATAAACAAGAATTCTGCAGAAAATGTTTAACAAGAATTCCATCTGCTCCAGCCGCGCTTGAACATAAGAAACATTGTATCGGCCCAGTTGAGTGTAATACGGAACTAATTACGCCCCCAGAAGGCAGTAAAGTTAGTTTTAAGAATTGGAAACGGATGCAAAATTCTCCTTACATTGTTTACGCAGACTTCGAGTCGCTTATTGTTCCTTATGAAGGGCCAACCCCACAGAAACTTCTAAAACAGACAAAAAGAGTAATCATCAGATTTGTTCATTTGCCTTCGTTATTGTCAGGTCGGATGGTGCTCATTCAACGCCAGAATTATATAGAGGACCAGATGCTGCAACATACTTCTTAGAACGCATGCAGCAAGTGCGTAATGATTGTTCTAATAATCTGAATTTATCTGAAATCATAATGACGCCAGAAGACCAACAACAGTATGACTCAGCCACTCACTGTTGGATTTGTGGTTTAGGCCTTTCATCAGACGCAGCGAATCCGACAGTAATAGACCATGATCACATTAGTGAAACTTCAGAGGAGCAGCACACAGTAAATGCAATCTTCAACTAAAGTTTGAACCAAAGACATGGAAGCTGCCTATATTCTTTCACAACTTGCGAGGTTACGACTCTCACCTTATAATGCAAGCAGTAACCGACGCCTTCAGGGTAGCATGCATCGCACAGTCATCAGAAAAGTACATGTGTTTCACTTTAAATAACATGTCTTTTTATGACTCTATGCAACACATGATGGGATCCTTAGAGTCACTAGCTATGTCCTTAAAGTCCTGCCCAATAACGGAAGAATATTTTGACCCAACACTCGTTAGAAAGGGCGTTTACCCTTATGAGTACATGAGCAGTTGGGAAAGGTTTGACGAAGATACACTTCCACCTCCTAAGGGCGCGTTCTTTTCTAGTCTTAGAGGAAAAGCCATCAGTGATTCCGATTACCAGCATGCTCAAGATGCGTGGCAGAAGTTAGAGTGTAAAACGATGGGAGACTATCATGATTCATACTTGATGGCTGATACATGTTTGTTGGCGGACGTCTTTGAAAATTATAGAAAGACCTGCATGAAACATTATAGCCTGGATCCCGCGCATTACATTTCTGCGCCCGGGATGAGTTGGGATGCTTTCTTAAAGTTTACTGGAGTAAAGATTGATTTATTGTCTGACCTACCAATGATTCAGATGATTGAAAACGGATTGCGTGGAGGAATTAGTATGGCGTCGCACCATTACTGTAAAGCAAACAACAAATACTTGGGCGACTATGATCCAAGTAAAAGGTCTAACTATCTCATGTATTTAGATGCAAACAATCTGTATGGTTGGGCTATGGCGCAATCACTTCCATTACGTAACTTTAAAATGTACACAGGTGGCGGTACAAATAATATTCAAAAAGCATTAAAGTGGTTGAGCAGTTTGACGCCGGGTCACCAGCGTGGATACATTCTAGAAGTTGACTTAGAATATCCTCAGGAACTCCATGACCTGCATAATGACTATCCATTAGCAGCAGAAAGTCTAAAGATGGCAAAAACAGAGCCGCCTAAACTTGTGCCTAATCTTCGAGGCAAAAAAAATTATGTCTGTCATTATAGACTTCTACAATTTTATTTAAGACACAGTTTGAAGTTGACAGCTGTTCATCGTGTAATTGCTTTTGATCAAGAACAGTTCATGAAACCATACATCATGAAGAACACTGATCTCAGAACTAAATCCGCAGATGCTTCAGAAAAAGACTTTTTCAAGCTGATGAACAACAGCTGTTTTGGAAAAACTATGGAGAAACCGCACAAGCGCAAAGATGTTAGATTGGTCACCAGAGAGAACGAAGCAATTAAGCTGACTTCAAAACCAAATTATCAGGACTTTAGAAGGTTTCATGATCAGCTTTTTGGCATAATAATGAAAAAAAAGAAAGTCAAAATTGGACAAACCTGTATTTATTGGGTTTACTGTTTTAGAATTATCAAAGCTTTTGATGTTAGAATTTCTTTATGACTACTTTAAACCCTTGTATCCGGAGTCCAAAGTACTTTACACAGATACAGACAGTTTTGTTTATAGATATCCCTACTGAAGACATCTATAAAGACATGGAAATAGAAGTAGCTAAAGGACATGCAGGATGGTACGACACATCCGATTACCCTAAAGATTCGCCTTTGCATTCAATTACTAATAAGAAGGTTTTAGGAAAGATGAAGATGAATTATCTGGAAAGGTGATTAAGGAGTTTATTGGTTTAAGGTCGAAAATGTACAGTATTTCGAGCCAGGAGAAAACCATTAAGAAAGCAAAAGGAATATCTCGCAGTGTTGTGCAGTCAAACATATCGCATGACAACTATAAAGAAGCATTGTTTGACAATAAGACTTTCATCATGACAACGTAAAACTGCGATCTAATCTACATGAGATCAACACAACAGTTGTAGCAAAGAAGTCATTAGATAGAACAAACACAAAACGTGTGTTTGTTAATCCAGAGTTTTCATATGCAATTGGACATTGGAGAACGGCATAATTATATACATTCTTCGGGTTCATATTTTTCCTTAACTTTATCTATAAGATCAATCATATCATCCTCCAATTCAGACAAATTTTTTCTCACGTTTGCTTGATGTGCCCGGACTTTTTTTTATTATTTCAAGATATTCTTTCCCCATGTTTGATAATCAAAATTTGGGATTTTGGGTTGTAGGTGATCTTGATGCATTGCCATGTGCTGATGAATCCTCGCAAATGTTGCACTAATAGCAGAACTCAAATCAAATAATTCTTCTATTAATTCCAAGGTCTTTTCCTTTATCATTCTTGTTTCATTCTGCGCTTCCTTCTGAGCTTCCATTTTAAACTCAAATATATTTACGTAAATTAATTAAAGCGGAACTGTGTCTGGTGGGATTATCTGCAGTTCTTCCTTTACAAAAGATCTTTGAGGAGCTGGTTGTTTTGTTGTGTCAGTTTCTCGTAAATAATACACGGGCGGATTCATTTTTACAATTCTTTTTATTTCATATGGATCAACACTCCAAACTGGATCCGTTGCCCTGATGCGAGTGTCCCCTTCTGCTTCTCCCGGTAAATAAAGGTACCTTGCTTTTAAACCAAACGGTAATACAAAAGCAATAGTCCTCCAAAGGGAAGAAAACAGTATAGAAAAATCACAATACCACTCATCTAATTTTCGGCCACGTGGCCTTTTTCAAGAGAAAAAAAACAAAAACAATGCAACTATGTAATGTCCATCTTGGGTGGCTGGTCAGGGCAAAGAATTGACGTCATAAATATCTTACGCAATTTCTGACATCATAATGTGTGATGTCATCCACAAGGGAACAAAAAAAAAAAAAAAAAAAAAGGGGTGGGGGGGTGGGGGGAGGAAGGGGTGCAAGTTGTGTGTGTGTGTCTGTGTGTAGTTATACAGTAACCAATGTACTCCAAAAACATAACAACACGCTTCATAAATCACAATGAAACTGCGACCATAGTCCTGTCTGTGACTGTGCATGGCATACAAGAACTGTCACCTGAAAAATATATATAAATTTCCTGCAATTCATCAATGTTGTTTACAGGTAAATCTGGATAGGGTTGTTACAAATTTGTCTTAACATTACATCCATTTGGCACCCTTGTATCCAATGTCCTTATCCATTTTTCTTCAGCAATAAGTCTGAAGCTTTTGCTTTCACTGTAAGCTTTTGCCAACACTGCAACAGCAAGGTCTCCCACTGAATGCTGAAGGAAATGTCGCATTATTGGCTTTTCTCTTTGGAACTTGATGTCACGTCTGTGTTCCGCTATTCTTTCTTTCAATGAACGTCCGGTTTCACCAACATAAACTGTCTTATTACACCGTTTACACAACAGAGCATATATCAAATTTCTATCCGCACATGTCACGTTACTCATAACATTGTGCGAAGATTTCTGCTTTGTGTCCAACACTGTTGAAGTTACTAGTATTGTAACGGTAATAGTTTGCTGGATGAACTGGAGTCTTCAGCAACATTTATTGTTTGTTTTTTGATTGCTTGTACTGGTTTTAGCCCTTTAAATTCTTCATTATTCATTGCACGCAAAACTGAGGGCAGTCTTCTAACCCATTCTGTGTTGCGAGAATTGTCAATCAGCTCTCTGTGATACTGGTAGGAGAAAAGTCTTTCGGCTAACTGTTTGTTAAAGTTTTCAACTAAAGCCTGTGATCTGTGAACTCCCGGAATGCCTCTTTTAATGGTAACTCTATGTTTTAACAATAATTGATTCACTCGACCTTTAAATTCTTTTCCATCATCGACTTGAATCATGCGAGGATAAGTTAAAGGACCTCGTTGGTATATCAGTTGTATAGCGACAGCAACAGCAGAAGCACTCTTTTGTGTTAATGGTTCCGCATCTTTGTATCTTGAAGCTATGTCAATGACTGTGAGTGCGTACTTAAATCTTTTTCGTCTAATCGTATCATGGGGTAAATATAGAAGATCCATTTGATGGGTGTCGTTTGGCGTTGTGTTCACAAAGTGTGGCCTCTGTATTCGTCTAGGCGCAGGTAAATAAATTTGCCAAATCGCTTGTTTAGATAACCATTCCTTTGCTGTTTGTTCACTGACTCCAGCTGCTTGGCTTAGCTTTTGATTGCTGTTATTCCTTCCAATATCCTTTTGGTGAATAATAGATTTTGTTCATTTTTTATTCAGCCAATATTATGCGCAACAAAATACACAACGTTCATGCCAAAGACAATAAACGCGATTTCTTGCATCTTTTGTTTTTCTGATGGATGATAAAAGTCACTGAATTTTGGTGGGGGCAATGTTTCGATTGGTTTGCCTGTTACTAGATAATATTCTTTTATTGCTTGATCAACATCTTTAAATGTGTAAGCTGCATGCCCCTGTTTTTTCAGGGTATCGTTAATAAAATCTAACTGCTCAATTCTCTGCTTTTCATAGTGATCTTGTGCTGCAGCTAGTTGCTCCATAGCTTTGTTATGTCTTTTTCTCTCGCCGTCATCCCGTAGTTTACTAAATGCGTAATTACTTCCGCTAAAAGCAAGCGCATTCACCACAGCGCCGCCTATCATCATTACGAGTGAAGCCATTTTTTATAAATGTATTTTTTAATTTTACATATTTATATTCTCTGGAATTATTCCTTGCTTAACTAGAAAATCTTTCGTAGCGAACGAAGCTGTTATAACAGCAATTAGCTTTGCTGAATCCTCAAAGTCTAGTTTGCCAAGATCTGCCAGTTTTATTTTTAACAGGCTTTTACCAAGCATTGTGTATCCTACACTTAAGCCCCCAATAACAGCAGAATGGTATACGAGGTTAAGGTTGGTAATAGTTTTTTTCGGTGCTCATTTTTAAAAAATAAAATAATTATAATTAATAAAAAACATGAACAGCGATGATCTGCTAGAGCTACAGAGCGGCCTAAACCGTCTTGGACTTACAAATGAAGAAGTTGATGACCAAGCTATTATGCCCAAAAAGGAGAGGCTGTATTCTTTGGCAGCATGTGGAAAAACAAAACAGTTCCTTGGAACTGAATTCAGCATAGAACAGATTCAACAGATGTCGCCACAAGACATTGTAAAGTATCATAACAGGTATGAAGCGCAACTAGGATCAAGAATGGTAAAAAGTGTTGGGCAAACGGTTCTTAGTTTGTACACTAAACTAGTCAGTAGATTTGCTCCCATTGATTCTGAACAAGACTTTATGTATGATTTAACGCAGGATCCAGTTTTAACAAAATCATTAGAGTCTCTAAGCTGTGATCTATATTACAGATTCGGAACATTGTTATCGCCATTAATCATGGGATTAATTACTTTTAATCATATAGATTTTATTTCCCTTCAAAATGACCAAGCCAGAAAATCAGCAGAATCAGAAAACACTGAATCAGGTGGAGAAAGTGACCAGTGAAAAACATCCTCATCCTGGGCGTGTTGAAGCAGGAAAAAAATTAGCAGAGTGGAACAGACAAAGAAAATTAATGTTACAATCACAGAATATAACTCATCATGAAAACATAACACCGCCAACGCCAGAACAAGTTGATTCAATGTCAGCTATAAAAACTCCAGAACAAGTTGATTCAAGGCCTACAGCACCAAAGTCTTCATGGAATATTGAACTTAAAACTGTTGTCATTTTTGGCGCCCTTGCTGCTGCTGGGGCGGTTATTACGGTTATAAAATATATAAACAACGCTGGCAAAAACAAGAGCCCAAACAATCTCCACCACTAAAATACAGAAGCCGTAACATAAAAGTATGCCCAAACCGCCAACAAAAAAAAGATATTTTGATCCATTTAAGATGAATAATATTTTAAGAACTTAATTTTAATTTTTTTTTGATAAAAATAGATCATGGCATATTTTGTTTAAAATGATGGAGTCAATAAATAAAGACATGGATCTATAAAAGACATTTCCATAGCCCCTGAATTTAATCAATGCGGTTGCTTACGATGTAAGAACTTCATTAAGATCTATGCTGACCGATCTGCGCAGAGGACGCTAAGCAAGATATTCTCAACGATGAGGCGTTTTTGAGCGTGTGTGTACTATATAGACATCTACTGTTTAAGACAAAAACATAGATTGTATTGTTTTTTGATAATATAAGATAACTTGAATAAGAACTTGGTTGTACTTAGAGGATGACTTAGTTATGATCTTAGGTTGACTTGAGTAAGAACTTGAGGATGACTTGGGGACGACTTAAAAAGAATTTAGAAGTGACTTGAGGACAACTGAGTAAGAACTAGAGTGACTTGGGTGACTTAGATGACTTGAGTAAGAACTTGAGGATGATTTTAGGACAACTTGAGTAAGAACTTAAGTAAGAACTTAAGTAAGAACTAGAATGACTGGGGTAAACATGATTAAGAATTTAGAAGTGACTTGAGTGTGGCAGCGTGGGGGGGGGGGGCGGGGTGGGTGGGGTGGGGGTGTGCATGCGTGTGTGTGGCGCGCACCTTTGATTATTTATAAGAAACGAATGTTCGAATATAAATATATTTTAAATTATCAGTAAAAAAACAAAAAACAACAATAACAGCATATATACAAGCACGATCGCACCACACACGCACAAACATTTAAGAAATAGGGAAGTGCATGCATAGGGAAATGTGAAAGGGTTTTATGGTTTGCGCTTGAGCGCCGTAAAATTCAAGACGGCTGTCGGTTCTCTCTGTCAACTAAAAGATTATTCAAAGGGGGCCCCCCAAAGTGCTTTTAAATCAAAAGCTTGATTTAATAAACAAACATTGAATAAAGTACACTCTGTGGCCGCATGAAAAGGCAGCCAAAAAAGTTGAAGCAGGTGTGCTGTTGGCAGCACTCCAAAACCGGGCTTAAAGGGGCCCAAACCCTTTGGCATTAAGCCAAGCGCCCGTTAAAGCAAAGCAGTGAAGACAGGTAGTGAAGCAAACCGTTGAAGCACAGCAACGTCTAAACAGCAAACACAACAGCAAAATGTCTTTTTCACTATATACAAAGTCATGGGCAGCAACAAGAATGCCAGTGAATCAGCAGTGTTCCAATACGGGTTGACCTATTTGAGCGCTACAGACAGTTGCGCGACCTACTTCAGTGTTACAAGCAATGACAAGTATTGCAATGTTTCGCGGGTTCTACTCTTGCGATAATTGCTGGTTCTACTCTTGCGATAATTGCGGTTCTACTCTTGCGAAAATTTGCTGTGCAGGTCGGAACCATTGATTTTGGTATTTTCTCAGCCCAGTATTCCAAATCTCCTCGCTGCTCTCAAAAAATGCATGGAGCTCCTTTTAAGGCAGAAGATTCATAGAAAGACAGCCCAACTGTGCTGAATTGGATATGTATGGATGCAACAACGGGCTATCTCTCTCAGTCCCCGAGCATATGAAGGGCTAATTCCAACATTTTCCTTCAGCCATTCATCCCACGATTAAATTATGATCCCTTCCTTTCTTCCGCCACAAAAAAACTTGAAAACAACTTCTAAAAGTCCCCCGAAATTTGCAGGTTAAAAGCCATTGTGGTTGCTTCTTGTCTTGCTAGTTGTCTATACCATCAATCAGCTTTTGAACAGCACTTGCAAAGATGTAATTTCTTCCAGATTGAAAAAAACACTTTTTTCCTGACTTTCTTCTGCACATCAACAATTTTGGACTGTAAATACTTGTGAAAGTTCATTTAGATTCCTTTTGTTTTGGTTTTCTTTGTTTTTTTTCCTCCATACAAGGCGGTGATTTTTTCGTTTGGTTGTGAAGAAGTTTAGGTAGTTTTCTCACTTGTAATGGGCCTGCTTTCAAAAGTTCATCCAAAACATGAAAAATTGAGAATGGTACTCAAGATGTTCTTGAAGAAATTGTCAACTGAAAAAATACTCCACACTCTTTGTTCTGTCATGATCAAAATGCACACTATGGAATCACCAACCCAAAACTGAACCCTAACTAAAGCAAACACTTTTTCTCACTGAAAATTACACGCGTCTTGGCGCCACAACACCACCAAGGAGAATGAACAGTGCTGGGGCGAATGTGACGTCTTTACTATCACGTGATTAAATCTTGGTTTAAAGGGTTTGGGTGAATGTAAGAAACATGTCTAGATTTTGTTTTGCCCCAAGCGGGAATCCTTTTTGCACCTTCCCCAATTCATAAGCCCCCACAGCCCAAATTAAGTAACATGTGTCAGCCTAGCCCGTATTTCCATGCCTGTGTACAGTTCTTACCGCCAGCACCAGCAATTATGGGATGTTGCCCCCCCCCCCCCCCCCCCCCCCCCCCCCTCAATTTACCTTTCTCAATTACCCGCGCCAGAAACACACAACCAGTAAACAAGAAGTGACCCGTCTGAAAAGTTTAGTAAATTAGTATTGAAAACGGACACCCACACAGTTTGTGTTTGTAAAAAAATCGTATTTTTTTGTTTTTGAAGTCTTACTTGTCAAGAACTAATAAATGCCGCTTCTAGGTCACTTTCGCCCGAAAACTGGTTGAGGGCGAAGTGAGTTAGAAGCGGCATTTATTAATTCTCTCCAAGCCTTAGGCCTATCTTGTCTGTGCTGAAGAGAAGGGACTGACCTCTCGCCAAGTCTTTAGGCCTATCTTGTCTGTGCTGAAAAAGAAGGCGGACTGACCCCGCCAAGCCTTTAGGCCTATTTTGTCTGTGCTGAAGAGAGGCGGACTGACCTCTCGCCAAGCCTTTGGGCCTATCTTGTCTGTGCTGAAGAGAAGGAGACTGACCTCTCGCCAAGCCTTTAGGCCTAACTTGTCTGTGCTGAAGAGAAGGGGGACTGACCCTCGCCAAGCCTTTAGGCCTATCTTGTCTGTGCTGAAGAGGAGGCGGACGGACCTCTCGCCAAGCCTTTAGGCCTATCTTGTCATGCTGAAGAGAGGGGGACTGACCTCTCGCCAACCTTTAGGCCAAATCTTGTCTGTGCTGAAGAGAAGGAGACTGACCTCTCGCCAAGCCTTTAGGCCATCTTGCTGTGCTGAAGAGAAGGCGGACTGACCTCTCGCCAAGCTTTAGGCCTATCTTGTCTGTGCTGAAGAGGAGGCGGACTGACCTCCCGCCAAGCCTTTAGGCCTATCTTGTCAGTGCTGAAGGGGAGGCGGACTGACCTCTCCCCCCAACCTTTAGTCTATCTTGTCTGTGCTGAAGAGAAGGCGGACTGGAAACAGGAAGGTGAGTCAGAGACGAGAGTGTTTTTTTCCCCCCGGGCTAGTTTCTGTATTAACATGCATTCCAGGCTAGTGATTTGCCAAGGTCTGTCAACTTGCGTGTGATTAGAATCTGATAAGACATCATTTACCTGTCGATTGCCAACGTATTCTCAAGGCTACGAGGATCCAGCATAGATCGACTATCAAAACCATAGTCAGCTATCGGACTGACGATCTCTGCGAACCTGGCGGCACCGTCATGCACGGCCACAATCTAACCCCGGATCTGTCAACACGGTTTTACATGCAAGGCAGGTGGGGATTCGTTCAAGTAAATTCATTGTATTGATTTCGCTGTGTGACTGACGAATTGTTTTGCCTCGGCAATACCTCGCGATCTGTCAAGAACTGGAGACCATTACATTAGAACAGCTGACACCATGCTGCGACAACTGCCCAGTTTACTTTATCATTTTCTTTCCCTTTTTTTTCATGTTTTCCTTGTGTTTTGTTTCTTTCTTCCGCGGAACCACAGATCGTAAAGCACAAAACTAATTAGAACAAAAGTTGGAAGAGAATCAAAATACCCGCATACGTGCATGCATCAGTTCTTCCACAGCCGAGCCGACAAAGAGAGAGAGAGAGAGAGAGAGAGAGAGAGAGAGAAGAGAGAGAGAGAGAGAGAGAGAGAGAGAGAGAGAGAGATAGCATTAAAAATCTGGGTGGTAATGAATCACCCCAAAAATTTCAACACGTATCTTGAAAGATTCAAACGACCTATCGGGGTTCAGTTCGAAAGTATAGCACAAAAGATCATCTACAACACTATACAGTTCCCCTGAAAGGTTATCTGTTCGAAAAAAAAAATGGGCCTATGTACTTCCGAGAACAGACAAAGGAGACATTTACACACACACGCGCGCGCGGAAATACGCTCACATGACGCATGCACGCACGTACACGCTCGCGAGCACACACAAAACACACAACACACAACACACACACACACACACACACCCCACACACACCACACACACACACCACCAATTGCATGATTTTGAATTGATCGGCTAAAGAAATGTCGCTTGTGTGTGTGTGTGTGTTATGTGTGTGTGTGTGTGTGTGGTGTGTGGTGTGTTGTGTGTGTGTGCTGCGTGCGTGCGTGCATGCGGCGTGCGTGCGTGCGTACGTGCGTGCGTCTAATGTTTTGTGGTTGAGTGTGTGTGTGTGTGTTGTGTGTGGTGTTTGTGTGTGTGTGTGTGTGTGTGTGGGTGTGTGTGTGTCCTGCCTGAAGAAAACATACAGGTTCAAAACGCGTTTGCATCTGTAATGTACTTGTCCTTTTTTTTTTTTTTTTTTTTTTAAAATTCCTTTTTCAGTCTTTTAAACCCTCAGTCTTTTAGACTTTGCTTCGATTACGGCGCGCAGCCACTCCCGCAAACAACTAAAGTAGGTCACCCATGAGCGCCTTTCTAAAACTGACCCCTTCAAGCGAAAAAACTACCTTACAGTCCTGCTTTACCTGTAGGTAGATCACACACAGTTGCGCACCACGAGAAGAGACGGAAAAGAAAAAAATCGGCCACCCCGGTGGTCTAGCTGACAATCACACACACGAGGTAATCAATTCATGCGAAGATGGGTTTCATGTCTTGTTTGTAAACCCAAAAATGGGCTGAAACTGCATGTTTAAAAGACACCCGTGTGGTTCCCTCCTAAACTGTAATTGGCAAACTTGTTTCTTATGCTTATTTGCACGCAGAGGCCTAGTCTCTGCTTGGTAAGTTGGCTGGACTTCAACTGTGTGGTGAAATACACTCTGGACACGTTTGTGGGTGAACGTCGGGATTTTCATTGGCACCACAGCTACCATACTACCACCCTTCGATGTCAGAGAGCAGGCAGGGGTATCGGAGGGGTAGGGCAAGGGGGTGGGGCGTGGGGCAGGAAAGGGGGCGAGATGAATCAGCATGAATCCGAATTGGTGTGAAATTGATTGACTCGATAATTAATAGTGGTGTGGGGGTGTGTGTGTGTGGGTGTGTGTGTGTGTGTGTGTGTGTGTGTGTGTGTGTGTGTGTGTGCACTCTCTGTGTCTCTGTGTCTGTCTGTCCTGTCCTCTCTCTCTCTCTCTATCTCTCCTCTACGCACGACTCCGCCCTATCTCTCTCACGCACGACTCCGTTATCTGATTTATCACATATATATATATTTTGTGTTCAGATATGTGTTCAGATAACATAGAGTTGGGAGATTCTGTGCGTGCAACATACAGGAATTGTGCTTTTTAGTCCTGCAGTACTTCGCCTGTACAACCTAAACAGCAATTAGTTGAGTGCACATTAAATTGTAAGTGCATTCTCATCACCTATTTCCGAACCACTGCTGTTGTAACCGATTCAAACCAGATTGTTTGATTGATTTTTTTTTTTCCTTTGTTGTTGTTTTTAATTTTTGCGTTTGTTGTTGCTGTTGTTGTTGTTGTTGTTGTTTTCATTATTTAAATTTTACTTTTTTTTACGTGTCCTTTCTTCCCCTTTCTTTTTGTTTTTTCCTTTTACTTGTGCACTCAGGTCATAACAGACCACAAACCAAACTCATGGCCATCGAGAGAGGAATGAGAAATTTTCCATTTAAATATCAATAGTGCAGTCATAAGATCTCTGATATCTCCGACCCTGATATCGAACCACCAAAAGCCATTCCATGTTTTGGGGCTCTCCGAATCAAGACTAAATACCACATTTTGATAAAGAAGTAGCAGTCCCAGGTTATAATACGTTCGAAAAGACCCTACTAAAGACAAAGAAACAGGGCTTTTTAGTGTATTCAGTGAATCTCTCAACTTCAAGAGACTTTCCCACCTAGAACAGCAAGACGTAGAAGCAGTGTGGATACAAATTTACACTGAACAAATCACGATCCATTTTAATCGGGGTTTTTCTATCGGAACCCAGCAAAAGAGTCAGCTGGACTGATAAATTTGTTACTATGATGGACGCAGTTTCCTTAGAATGTAAAGAGATTGTTTTACTCGGTACTTCAATGTAGATCTTTGAAATCAAACAGCCAAAGGAGCCAAACGATAAGTGTGTTGAATTTACAATCAATTATCAAAACACCCACCAGATAACACCAACTTCAAAGACAATCATTGACCATATCTATATCTCAAATGAAAATAACAATACTAGAAGCTTGTGTACCAGTCTTCTCTTCTAGTGATCATTACCCATGTGTGTACATGGTCTAAACATGGATGAAAATCCCAAAACCAGGCCACAAAACCATAACCTATCGTTGCTTCCAAAATTTAAAACGAACAAAACTTTCTGCTTGATTTAATGAACTCAGAACTTAATACAGTATACAATATTGCTGATCCGGATTCAGCGATTGACTTTTGATCGAAATTTTTACAGAAGTCATAAAGACATGCTCCGTTAAAAACAATCAGAGTAAAGCATATTCCCAAACCACCGTGGTACACAAAGAAATACAGGAGGCGTGCTACCTTAGAGACCTTTTGAAAGAACATGGCTAAGAAGAAGAATCAAGATCACTAAGAAACGCAATAAACTCTCAGAGCGCAGGGAAAAAACTAAATACTATCGCGAGTTTTAACTTCCAAACAAAATCCAAAACGGTTTGGCAAGCAATAAACCACTAACGACAACAGTTCTTCTTCAAATCAAATGTTATCAAAGGTATTTCTGCTGAACAACTTAACACTCACTTCTCTACCATTCCAGATACAGTTGTTACTACTGATCATTCAAGCGCTAATGAACTTAAAGAACTCCATCCAAAATTTTTTCACGACAAACAATCACGTCTGACTAAACATTTCCACTCATAACTGTCACGAGGGTATCAGTACCTACTTCATCTCAAACAGTCAGGAACACTGGACTAGAAAGGCATAGAAGGCAAAATTCTGAAACTCTCGGGTCCAGTTATAACTGACACGTAACGTATAAACTTTAAAACTGTTGCATAGATAAAAGTTATTTTCCTAATGCGTTCAAAAAAGCAAAAGTTATACCCATTCATAAATCTGGTGATAGTACGATCCTTCAACTACAGACCAATATCAATCTTATCTATCCTTTCCAAACCCTAGAAAAGCTTTAAATAAACACATCCTTTATCACTTCAACAAGTACGATTTGCTCCATCCCGGACAGTCTGGTTTCAGACAGAAACATTCCTGCCAATTTGCATTAATCAAACTTGTAGATGTGTGGCTTAAATA
>CM031597.1:61389882-61404882 GCA_018398815.1 Conus ventricosus | reverse complement strand
ATTCTGGCACTCATTTGTTCTATCAACATATGATGAAAGGTTTTACACTATTTTGTAAGTTATATTCAGTTCTTAATTATTGTTTAAAAAATCGTTCCTATCGAGAAATCTTTTTTTCAAAAGATTCAAAAAGGTACCAAACCAACTACATTACAATATTTCTCACTCGAAATTAAAAGGGTCATTGTAAACGCTGAGGGTCGCGCGAAAAATTTGCGAGGTAAATATTTTTCTCTGATGTCACATAATTTGGACACACAAGTAAAAAGTTGAAGTTCAGATTCTGGAACTTCTTTAAAAAAACGGGCAAAACGTTGTGTCAGGTGACCGGGCAGTTATAACGATATTTATGACTTTTCAATGGCGACACACCTAGTCTAAAACGAAAGGGAGTACTTTTCAAACGGCAATGTTCTTTATGTTAAACACAGATTGCGGAAGACTAGGGAACTGACTTGAAAGAGGTATTAAAAAGAGAATCGTTCTCCTGAAAACGTCACCATTCCAGTTCTGCAGGAAACAATCTATTAATCTCTGTTTGAATTCAGACAGAAAAACATTAATATGAGATACCTCCTTGATTTTCCCACAGTGGCCGAATCCATAGCTGTACAATGTGAAGCAAACATTAGAAACCCAGTTATTCTTGTCTTTACAATGAAGATTATTTAACATTTTATAAGCCCTGAAAGGGGAGTCGACCTTCAGGCATTGTTATTAATTTAAGCCAAAATTTTATACATTTGGTTTTAGTACATATGTAAAGAGGATACCTCCCAGTTTCAGCATAAATCGGGGCATTAGGCGCCCTGTACTGACGTTCAGGAATCTCTTAAGCGCAAACATATGCACCTTTTCAATAATTGTATGATCCGCCATAAGACCCATACTTCAGAAGCGTAAGTGACATTGGTTGGATCTGACAGTCAAATAACTTAAAAAACAATGAAGGAGACTGGTCACCAACTGTCCACGCAATTTTAAAATGCAAAGAACACCCTTCTTAGCTTTAAGAGCCATGTCTTCCAAAGCGTATGAAAATGTCAGGCCAGTAGAAAAAATAACACCAAGGTATTTTTTAGCTGTTAACAATCTCAATCTTTCTTCGCCGTAACACCATTTTTCTTTTGATGAAATGTATCACCATTTCTAAAAATAACTATTTTAGATTTGTCAAAGTTCATTGAAGACCAAGTCTGCTAGCTGTATTTTTTAAAATATTCAGTTGCCTGCTGAAGGGCCAGTCACAGAATAAGACAAAAGAATGACATCGTCAGCGAAAAGAAGTATAAAGTTTTTCCAAAATGTCATTGGTGACAACTTGATGCCATGTTTTCCTAAAGTGTGGACATCATTAGCCAGTTCATTGATCAGAAAAGTGAACAGAATGGGACTACATATTTCACCTTGCTTTACTCAAGAGGACATAAAAACGCGTCTGTCAAATCACACCTACTCTTACTCTAGCTTTCACAACACTGTACATGCTCTTGATTGCTCTGTACATTCTACCATTAATTCCGTGTTTCTTAAGGACTGTCCACAAGTTATTTCTATCTGCTAAATCGAAGGCCTTTTTAAGTCAATAAATGCGACATAAATTTTTACAATGGCTAAGAAGTTGCTTCTGTACTAAAGCTAAAAGAGTGAAAACATGGTCTATTGTACTGTAATTGCGACGAAATCCAGCCTGCGCTTCATGTATGATATCGTTGTCCTCTGCCATGCAGTGAGACGTTTATTCAAAATGTAGCTGTAAATCTTACTACACCGTTTACAAGGAAATGCTCTGTAGTTATCGGGGCAATCAATATCCCCTTTTTTTGCAAGGTATGTATTACAGATTCTGTCCATTCATCTGGAAAAAAACTCCGGATTAAAAAAGTTTGTTTAGGTATTTAACAAGGAATGGTGCTACGTACGAACTAGAATATTTATAAAATTCATTTACAAACCATCTGGCCCAGGGCTTTGTTATTTTTCAAAGCTCTAAGGGCGACAAGTATTTCGTTCTTCTGTAATATCACAATCTAGTTTTCAATCACTACAGAACCATCATCATTGTATCCAGGTCCACAAGGTTTTTCCTCCAAATTGTGATCATTGACACTGGAAGAAAAAAAAATCCTTAAAGTGTTTATACCACACATCTGGAGTAATGCTACTTTGTGTGAATTCTTTCTTCTTTAAAGATTGACCGTTTTCCAAAAAACGCTTGGTTCTTTAGAACTTGAGTGAAGTGCGTTAAGAACTTTTTCTTTGTGTTTCTCTTTTTTCTTGCCAGAACATGCTTTAAATTCTTTCCTTTTATTTATATATTGTATTCTGTTTTCCCCCAGCCTTTTCTGGCGACTTTTGAGATGTTTGGAACTTCCTTTAGAGTTTGTCTCAGAAAACGACGTTTGATCCAGAAATTCACCATCAAACCATGCTTTATTATTTTTGTCGCCCAACGTGATTGTTTTTGCATAATGAGCCTGCTTTATGCATAGCTTCATTAATTTTATCAAGGCATCATTGATATCGATGTCAATCAAGCCCAATGCGCTTGCCATCAGTGACAGACTTTTCTGAATAAAACTTAGATTTAAACTCGAAACTTTTCTCAGCATTCCAAATGTATTTTACTATTGTTTGTCTGTTAAAAACTGGGGGAGCAGTTTCATTTGGTGGACATAATTTAAGTTTCAATCAATAGGCATATGTTGGATTCCACTCTAGGAGAAACATAAATGCTGGTCCAAGGTCCAGGATACATCTGACAGAATGAAATAGTCAATGATGCTTGCTCCATTGTGAGCTATATAAGTAAAGTCCCCTTCTTCATCACCAGATAAACAAACCATTCAAAATTACTAAATTAAACTGAATCACAAACATCCAGTAAATATTTTCCGAACGGGTTAACAATGGAATCTTTAGATGACCGTAATGGACAGAATCGTCAAAGAAATGTCAGGGTCGATGTCGAAAAGCAGAACATCCCCGCCATTTTTTCCACCTGTTCTTGCTTTTAAGTCACCACATATCAAAACAGGAAGATCACCAGTAATTTCAAAGGTATTAACAAACATTGTTCAAGCAAGGACATGCATTGTAAATATCAGTTTCATTATAATACGTACTCTGAGAAGGAGGCAAATACATACCAAGCAAAATACAGTCTGTCTTTAAACCTGTATGTGTCTTAACAACTTAAGTACGATACAGTTGTCAAACTCCACATGAATCAAAGAAATCATATTTTTCAACCGTTTCTTACAAGCATTGCAACACCTCCAGATAGCCTTTCTGTAACAGAAACTTGTCAGTCTGACTGGAGGTGAAAGAAAGACGTTAAATCTGGGAAAAGAAAATCTGGAAATTTTGCAGAGAAAATTTCAGAAAGGAAGACAAAATCAAACATACGCGGTATGACTAATGCTTGGGGCATACAGACAAGTCAGTCCTTCTATATTGTATGTGACGAAGGACATATAATTTTGGACATTACTTTTATGAACATGGGCACGGCCGAGTCGCTAGCTGTTGACATTACAAATTTAAAATCTTATTTTCTTGGAGTGCTTCTAAATGATTCTGTGAGTTGGTTTGTCTGCATTTAACCTTGCTGCGTGTTTGAGGGCCAACAACTGGCGTTTGTTTGAGTTCATTCTCAATGGCAAGGAAGGACTTTGACTGTGTGATTCTCTCAGTGTTAACTGATGGATTATCCCGACTGTCATTGTTATTGTGTACACTGCTCTGTGGGGCCAGAATCACTTGTTTTGTAACAAGGGTTTTCCTTCCAAAGTGAATCTCTGTTTTACAAATGTCTGATTTCGGCATCGAACAGGCTGATGTCAGCGGGATGGTCAGGAACCGGAGGAAGCATGTGCAGACCGGGGACAAGACAGGTGGGCAGTTCTGAGTCAAGAAGCCCGGAAACATCTTGACTGGTGCCGTCCTTATGAAGCTGGGGGACTGGGATCGTTCACCGCAGACGGACAGGTTGATTCACGAGCGGGGTGGCCGGTAGGAATCTTGACGTCAGTCAGGAAAGCCGGAACCTCAATTTGCTCACTGGGAGGGGACAGAATTTCACAGGATCTGTCCAGTCTGTTGCCTTCTGGATCAGCTTCCCTCCCAACAATACCATCATCACAGACTGTTCCTGGAGTTCCTGCAGGCTGAATCAGCTGTTCATGACTAGGCGGTGGTTGTTGCTTTGAAAGTGACGGATTTCTGCCATGTCAGAGGTGGGGGGTGGAGAAGACGAAGGTTCTGGTACATCGTTCGTTGGATGTCCGCTCGCTAGTGTCTTTCTCTGGGCATTTTCCTGGGAGGGGAGCCGGCTTGGTGCTGTGGGCCCATTTTGATGGCTTGGTCCACCAGGACGACGACTTCTGAACTGCAGACGTCCATTGTGGAAGTATGCATGTCTCCCATTCTGCATATGTTGCTGTATTGCTCTGTGTTGTCGGGTGGTTAGGTCAGAGGCAATACGGACACCAAGTTCATCTGCCATCTGTTTTCTTTTATCCCCTTTTCTTCCAGAAGCATGAGTTTGTCGGGGAAAGGTGGAGACGTACCAGCAGAACACGTGGACGGTTTTGATTGTGTTGCCTCTGGCCAAGTCGGTAGGCACCCCTCTATGTCAGCAACCAGTCCATGGTTTTGCTTGTATTAAAAAACCCATTCAAAAGCTTGACGACTTTTTCGCAACATGTCTTTTTGTCTTCATGAGAGCTCTCGTAGAAAATTGAAGAAACGGACGTTGTTGCTTTTGGAGTGGGCCTCAAGTTTTTCCACTTCTTCACTCAGACTGTTTGATGTGTCAAACAGTGCCCTTTTCTCGTTAAAAGGTTGCTGGTTTTCTTGTTCTAGCTGTTTACATTTGCCGTATATCCAATCAACATCTGCCTTAAGCTGGTTATTCTCGGCCCTCAGAATGTCAATCACTTTCGTAAGAGCTGACTGTGTCTGGTTCACCTCTGCAGTTGCCTCTTCATGTTGTCCGCCAAGCAGTCCATTGAACTGTGAGGTGGTTCACAGTGCTTTGCATCCATCGCATGTCAGGTTGAAAAGGGAGCAGGGAACCCACAGGAAAAGGAGGGAAAAGGGGGAGGCGGGGGAGCGGACGAATGGTAGGGTTGAGTCATTGGGGTAAAATACCGAGCAGAGTTTGGTGGGGGGGAACATGTACCGCCATTGTGTGATCAGTATACTCATTCGCCTCAGCACTCGTAGTGGTCCAGGATTTGATTCAATGTCGCCACATTGCAAGAGAAATCCCCACAAGAAAACTATGAAGCAAATGGCAAGAGTTCCATAAGGACCCTCTTTGTCTCGTAGGACACGCTCACTCTAGTTTGATAAGACAATGGGGCTTGTTTTTCCCCACTGTAAATCTGAGACTGGTGGCTAGCATCTGTAGCCAGTAGAGTTGAGGGGAAGACCTGGTTGAAGAAATATCGGAGGGGGCGGTCCGTAATCGTCCTGACTAACAGATGACATGACCCATTTCTGATCACTGTCGATGAAAGCACACGACACTGTCAAAACGGTGAAAAAGAGACAAGCAGTCCGAACAAAATTTAGTGGCCAGCACAGGTTGATCTTGCTAACCCGTGCACGCACAAGGCCCCGGTCTTTTCTGCATGAAAACTTGAAAACACCAGTAAAACTGGCCACAAACACTTCTATGAAATTTAAAATTTGACATGGCATGATCAGTCCGTCTTCACAAAAATTTATTGGTACAAATGTATCCTGAATAGCACTGATTTGAAAGTGTTAATTAACAAAATATACCGCACGACTATTGAACGACTTCGCGGTTTAAATGCATGAAGGGGAGAGAGAGAGAGAGAGAGAGAGATAGGAGAGAAAGAGAGAGAGAGACAGACAAACAGACAGGAAGACAGAAGGGAAGACGGAGAGAGAGAGACAGAGAGGGGGGAAGGGGAAGACAGGGAGAGACAGAGCAAAGACAACAGGAGAGAGAGAGGGAGGGAGACAGAGACAGAGACAAGGCAACCGACAAAAAAGAGGGACAGACTTAGGAGAGAAGAGAGAGAGGAGAGAGGAGGAAGAGAGAGAGAAGAGAGAAAAAGGGGAGAGAGAGAGAGAGAGAGTCGTTATCCCAAATGATAACAGATAAGCAGGAAGATGGTTTTACCCCATCTAATTCCTCGTTGCTTTAAGCAGGAACTAAGGTAACTAACACAGCAATAAGCCTGCTGGTAGTATATCTACACAATGCATTTTATGTTATTTTAAGACATACACACACAGACACAATTACAAACACCACATACATGCACACTTGCATAAATAAGATATGTACGCATTCACACACACACACACACACACACACACATACACACACACACACACACACACACACACACACACCACGCACGCACGCACGAACGCACGCACGCACGCACGCACACATACACACACACACACACACACACTCACACACACATTTATGAATAATCTCTTTCTGCATACGCCTACACACACACACACACACACACACACACACACACACACACACACACACACACAGAGAGAGAGAGAGAGAGAGAGAGAGAGAGAGAGAGAGAGAGAGAGAGAGAGAGAGACGCACTCACTCAGCCTGCCCAAACTGATGAATCCGATTCAGCAGACGAAAGTCAACTCTGAACAGGTGATAAATGGTTCTGTTTCGAGACGGACTTTGATGGTCCCTATGTTCTACCAGTGAAGAATTTGATATCTACATTTCCTTTGTTATGCTCTTATCACCCACTCCTTTCACCCCCCCCCCCCCCCCCCACTTCCCTCCCCACTCCATGAAAAATCTTTGCAAAGTCATTGACAGAAAAGTTGATAGCATGCACATTTTCTCCCTATGTCTTTGTTCAGCATGTTATGTTCAATGTATGTCAGTGGCGCACGCGCGCGCACGCACACACGCATGCACGCACATACACACAACACACACACGCACGCAGTGACAGCAGAGAAATGGCATTTCTGAGAGAGAGAGAGAGAGAGAGAGAGAGAGAGAGAGAGAGAGAGAGATACTTGCAAATGTAACTTACCTCAAGCTTTTATTGTGTGGAGTCTAATGAAACCGTGGACTGAAAAATCAAGCCAGACGCAAAGCACACATTCTAAATCAATGTTTAATGATTATGTAGCACACACTAACAAGACATCGGGAAGTCTGAAATAACCCAACATTGCCTGCACTCGTTTTTCCACATAGCGAAGTTGTCCAACATATGAACAGGTAGTTTCTCACACACGTTTTTTCTGTGGAGCGCCAACTGAAACTGAATATTCACAATAATTTCACTCAAATGTGAGGTTGGACAAGCAGGCAACTAACTTGCAGCAGTATCCTTCTGCAGGCGTGAATGCAACAAGGCCGCACACTTTCACTCGGAGTTAACACCCCATACGAACTTAGCGAATCGAATCGCAATGGTGTATCAGGTGACAAATTAGAACAGTGACTGGCGAGGAACAAATGAACGGCCCTACTTCTTACTACGAGCGCAAGGATTTGCACAAAACACGGCAAATGGCGCAGCGAGACAGTTGTTTTGTTTGTTTGTTGTTGTTTTTTTCTCAGGTAAAAGGGACAGATATGAAATACATAGCATGAAGAACCTAAAATTTCATTCAGTTTGTTTCCTTTAAACCGTCTGCGATTTTGAAGGGGAAAAGCCGGATATGAGGACAATTTTTTTTAATGCATACCATTATTCCCCCCCCCCCCCTGCCCCCCCCCCCCCCCCCCCCCCCCCCACCCCCCAGTGTACTATAAATATTAACATCCTCTGATAGGACGAACTGATCAGAATTCTCATTCTTCAAGACGATCGGGGCTCGTCAAATGAGAAAACCTTGCACTCATCCTACTTCATGCCACTCATCAACAACCAAGCATCCACCACACCCTTGTCACCTCCGTCATCCTAGGTCAATCCTGCTGATAGTCTTCTTGTCATATCACTCACTGTCTCAGGACCCCAGCCAACACAGTGTTTGAAGGGGACAGGGATGGAAGAACATCACTGGTTAGGGTAAGGGGAAGGTAGCTAAGTGAGGGTGAGTGGGTGAAGCGGCGGAGGGGGTGGGGCGTAGCATAGGTGCGGGTGGAGTAAAATGAAATAGAGACAGAAACACTGGAAGAATGGACGGGGGGAGAAAGGAGAGAAGGTGTGCGTTGGGGAAGGGGGGAGGGGGAGGAAAGGGGGATGCAGGTGGGGGGGGGGGGGGGGGGGAGTAGTGTGGATGGAGATGAGGTATCATGTCAATGAAAGCGGATATGATTGCCGTACATATGTATGGTTATCTGTTACTGTTATTGTCTACACCACCACCACCACCACCACCACCACCACCACCACCACCATCATCATCATCATCATCATCATCATCATCATCATCATCATCATCATCACTATCATCATCATCATCATCATCATCATCATCATCGGCGTCATCGGCGTCGTCGTCGTCGTCGTCATCATCATCATCATCATCATCATCATCATCATCATCATCATCATCATCATCATCATCATCATCTTGTTGTTGTTGTTGTTGTTGTTGTTCTTCTTCTTCTTCTTCTTCTTCTTCTTCTTCTCTTCTTCTTCTTCTCTTCTTCTTCTCTCTTCTCCTCCTCCTCCTCCTCCCCCTCCTTCTTTAGTGGTAGTAGTAGTAGTAGTTGTTGTTGTTGTTGTTGTTGTTGTTTGTTTTATTGTTGTTGTTGTTGTTGTCATGGTCATTTAAGGTTTTTTTGGCGACACATGGTTCCATAGGTGTGTTTGATCTCCCGGAGGTTTGCCATGTCCAGGACAACAGACAAGGTGAAACGTCTCACGGCAGACCTCCGGATTGGTGGAGCTTACAGTCAACAGAGGGGCCCGTCGTCAAATGGTCAGAGCGTTTGCCTGCGGACCTGACGGTCATGATTTTGTATCATTCGTGGAGTCTGATTTTTTTTTTCGTTTGAAAATCCTCTCTTTCCAAGTCACCTGATTTCAGATCAGGGTAGGTCAAAGGCAGCGGAAGGAGAGGGATGGGCTACGCTTTCCATCGTGCTGTGCCTCAGACATGGTTGATCTCTTTCAGCTCACTGCCCCTATAGCCGTTAGGCTGTGCGACATTAACCTTTCAGTCTTTAAACCTGGCATTCATGTCTAACATCAGCATTCCCCGCAGGCGGTCTGGCAGACGGGGATTACCATCCCTAGAAAGTGGGGGTGGGGTGGGGTGGGATGGGGCAGGGCTTGGCGAACGAGAGGGAATGGGCGTGGGGCAGTCCACCACGACATGAACACCACCAGTTAAAAAAGAACGGTAACAGATTCCGTTGCAGTCAGTGGAAGTTGCCTGCGTTTTGAGACATGAGCATGCTCAGGATATAAAGCCCCACAAAGTCCCCTCACCCCCCACCCCCCACCCATCCCCAACCTCAATCCTTTCCTCCCAATCACTTTACCTCGTTTTTCCGAGATTTCTACCAACTGCGTGGCTCACAAATTGCCAGTACATGAATACGCCTAGGCTTTAGCTTTCAGACCTTATAAATAATCTCAGACCTTATCTGCGCTAGCTGAGTTTCCTCAGAGTTCCATTACATTCATTTTAACCTGCCTGCTTGGAACCAGCTACCATGTGTGTTGATAAACAAAACTGGGGGAAAAGGGGTGGCGGGGCTGTCAATTTTCAGACACACTTCAAGGAGTCATTGAATTGTGCCTGTCTGTAAGGCTCACCTCCTTGATGTATGAATTCCTGGAGTACTATTCGGGGTCAGAGGACACGAGATGAGCACTTTCCTCCGCCGGCCCCGTGTTGAAGTTGGAACGGGCAAAACAAACATACAAAAAAAAAAAGGGGGGGGGGGGGATTTTAAAAGGAAAAAAAACAACAACAAAAGTTTAGCCCGCCTGAAATTCATGATATTGATTCGCCCCCCCCCCCCCCACTCCCACTCCATACCCCTCCCTCCCCCCTCCCACACCTTCATCCCCTCCCACACGCACGCACATGTATTTGTGCACAAATGTGCGAACACACATGCACACAACACAGCGCAACACACACACACACACACGCACACACACACACACACACACACACACACACACACACACACACACACACACACACACACACACTGTGACATTCATTCATAAGCTCGGATCATTTTTCATTAAGAAAATGACGCAATCGATACATGACGTCTATTCGCTCTGCGCTTGTTTAATATTTCTATGTCCAAACGACAAAACTAATTGTTAGTTTTTGCTTTACGGCAGTACGTTTATAATTTCAAGCGTCATGCAGACTTGCATTTGTATTAATAATAAAATAATTTACAATTGTAGGGCATGGAAAACCGTCGTACTGACCAATCGCAATTGTCCAAGTGTCAGTGGTTTCTCCGTCCGCGCATGTGCAGTAAGTATTAACCGTTGCATCTTACGGTCTTGATCAACCCGGTCGACGTGAAATTGGCTCCGCAAGAAAGGTCAAATTATTCGAAAAGCAAGAAACCTTCTGAAGGTATCAGTCGAGGCCGGAACTGAAGGGGCACTACAGGGCACTAGGACGATACCCACAACTTTTACGGGGAAAGTCCGAACGAGTCTCATCGTTCCGTGGGCGAGTCTGTTAGCTGTGGTCAAAAAGGCTGTGTTGAGGTAAATAGATTGAAATCATTTTTTTCATATAGCGCAACAAAAATTTATTTCAATATAATCGTATTAAGGCACACTTACCGATTCAATAATATTTTGTGCGCGCGATCATTTAAAATGCTCTGAATTAAATATTTCAGGTTTACCAGTCAACACGTATGATTGATCGTAGAGCTGTCATTTTCATCTGTTTGCTCTCATCATATCGTGTTGCCATGTACTAATCCATATTATGTAAATTCTATTTCAGCTCACCGCAGAATGCAGCCATATTAGAAGATGTGATATTTGTGTGAATGCAGATTTATTATTTAAAGAATCGTAAACGAGTTCAAGTTATGAACGAAGCATTTTCGTGGATCTAAGTGATCTGTATAATATGAAGATTGACGCCATTTGATTTAATCCATTCAAGGATTAAATGTAATTGTAATTCATCAAGCATTAAGCCTTGGCGAATAACTCAGTCAAGGCAGATTGGAATATTCGTATACATTTTTCCTTCCTTGTTAACGAGTTTTATCGTAAAGCAATTTTTGAAGGAAATCAATTGTAAATGATAGAGCAAGCTAGTGCAATTGTAAAGTGTGTTTATAGCGTGTAATGGTGGAATAGTGATGTGCCACTATAGTGCAAGATCTAAGACAATTGTTATCTTGCAGGTTTTACTCCTACTTTTCACTCCTACTCCTGTTCCTGTTCCCACTACCACTCCTACTACTCCTTTTCATCCCTCCCGATCATCTCTCTGCATCTTTATCTTCACCTTCGGCACACATCTTTATCCCGCTACATCCTTTGTCGGGAGGAACGTGCTGGTGTGTCAACCTTGCCGGGATCTGGAAGCAAACTGTGAACGTCAGCGGAACTCCGGAACGCTACACGACTCCGTGAAGCTGAGTGGCAATCACATAAACACATCCCTCCACATTCAAGCACGCTACAACACACTCAGACATTTTTCTTGTATATTTTTCTTGTGTATAACTATATTCTGCGTCTATTCTCCGGAAGATATTTTTGTAGCACGAGCGGACAGTCGATATTTGTGCTACTGCAAGAAGCGAAGAGGAGAAGAACAGAGACTTTGTTGTCATTAGTATATGTGCATGATTAATTTCTTTTGTATGTGATTCATTTCATAGGGAACAAACGGACATCAACATTCAAAGCAACCATACGACATATTCACTGCAGATCATCATCATCTTTATTCATACTTTATTAAATTCAGTTGTTGTTATCGAAATCAAACCTCTGATTCCATCTGTAGAAAGAAAGTGAAGGGTGTGGACGAAAGCTTGACTTTCCTACTACGGTCTATCGTTCTTGCCTGAGCATTCAACCATCATTTATGAATGGGGTCTTATTAAAAACGTCACCACACACACACACACACACACACACACACACACACACACACGCACGCACGCACGCACACACACACACACACACACACACACACACACACACACACACACACATCTACCAACTCAAACGGCTAGACAGCCAGACAGACGGACAGATATTTGAGTACAGCTTGAAAATGTACATCCTTACATAGAAAACAATGCACACATACATACCTACATACCTACCTACCTACCTACATACATACATACATACATACATACATACATACATGCATACACACATACAAGCAAATATGCATGCATACGGATGCATGCAAACTACATTTATATACACGTATGTGTACGTGCGTGTTTGCGTGCGTGCGTGCGTGCTCTCTCTCTCTCTCTCTCTCTCTCTCTCTCTCTCTCTCTCTCTCTCTCTCTCTCTCTCTCTGTGTGTGTGTGTGTGTGTAAATGCGCTCGCGCACGATTCCTCCCTCCATTCATCTATCCATTCGTTCATCAGCTTTGCACTCAGGACCTACGAGTTGACTCACAGCACCGCAATGCTGTAAGCCTACGACTTGAAAAGGCCTGCTAAAGTCCCTGTCAAATGTCACACTTTAGCTGATTGGCGTGTTACCTTTCAAGAGATGGTGGGTGGAGATAATGGTTTATCGGTACGGAGAGACACCGTTGTGGCAGACACTGACTGGCAGTGAGACACATTAGGGGGGCGGGTCATTTCATCGCTGGAGACCGATAACGAGAGACAATAAAAGGGAGACAATAGCTACAAGTGAGGTGCTTGAAACAGTTTGGTTTCCGTTCTTGATAGCGAGCCAGACCGTCGTCACGACTGTGTGATAGGGAAGTGGTGATATCATTCCAAACAAAGGTGTGTGTGTGTGTGTGTGTGTGTGTGTGTGTGCGTGCGTGCGTGCGTGCGTGTGTGTGTTTGTGTCCGTGCCTAATCTGAGAGATTTGTTGACACTACCATGGTGCGTCCGGTTTGAATAACGTGACGTTCACGAGGTGTTCCGCGTTTGTTTGCAATATTTTTGGTTAAAGGGTTTGCCAGTTAACAGAAAAAAGACTCGAGATTAGTTAACACCTCATGTGTCCGCACGCCCCCCCCCCCTCTACCCACGCCCCCCCCCCCCCCCCACAAACACACACACATTAGTACACATTCTGTGGAAACAGGTAAATGTTGTATAAGCCTATTGCTTCTGTTTTGACAAATAGTGTAAAAGCCACTTTTTTGAAGAGGAACTGACAAAATCCTCAAAACAAGGAAATTAAGAAAGCAGTATAGTTACACGTCATCCCTCTCAAGGAACACTGCCAAGTATTTCCATGCCATTCAAATTCCTTTCTACTGTCAAGGAGCCACAGGAAAAGATTCGCGTCTAGGATTTTCATTTGACATTCATACCTATATATACATGCAGACGGGGATAAAAAGTGAATCGTTGTCGTTTGATAATCAGCACATAAATCTTTTTGTCCTTGAGGACTACACGCCTACACCTGTAGGCTACAAAATAACATTTTGCCCCTTTCATTTCAAAGGAAACTTTGTTGAGAGCTTACTAGCATTGTTCATATGAATCCACAATGAAGTTCCATACAGTGGTCTTTGCCTTCACACAAACTAGCCCTACCCTCCTACACACAGATGTACTCTCCTCTCAGAATTAACATCTATTTGCGTGCGCTTGTACGCTACACACAGTGGGCAATTCTGATATCCCAGTGAATCATTTTCTCCAAAATTGGAAAGTACATATCTATTTTGTAGCAATAGGCCTATTTTATTTATTTCATAACATGGCCAGTTCCTTTGTTCAAAGCAAACCAGTTTGTCAGGTTACTGCTCGTTCCCATTTCATGAAGACATGGTTGGGCCTTTCCCCAAGCTGGGTACTACTCAGCATTAGGATGATACTTCTAAAGATGACCACGTAGCCTATGCGTGTATAAGAGATAAAAGTTCACCCGCTTATATTAAGGGAGGCTTAGACATGGGGTTACTTCATCTTCCTAGCGCCAAGTGATTGCAATGTGCACCACACAGTTGATCGCTCATGTTTAGATACCCTGACGCCCTTAGCATCGTCATCTATTGTTTATTTTTCTAAGTGTTTGAAAGTTTTGTGTTGTTGTTTTCTCTACTCACTGAAGTTGTGTCTTTTCTCTGAAATATATCTACTATTTGTAGGTTTGTGTCGATAAAATGTTCAGAAATTGATCCATTTACATACCATTTGCCTTTCCTATCTTCAACGGGTTTCTGAAATTAAACAAATGCCATTAACAGACTGAATTGGGCTATAAGATGTGACTGAAAAATGTGGTATATTTTGATTTATTCTTAAGCCAATCATTTGAAAAACAGACAGAGAAGTTGAAGATGATATGATGACAACACGTAATAGAAACTCAGGAAAAATCACTTGCACTCTTGAGATGCCGTTTTATTCTCTGCAACATGGCTGCCCTTAAAATAATTCATAGGAATTGGTAGTTACTGCTTCTTCATGCATGATACTTGTGTAAGGTTACACGGTATTCATGAATATATCAGCATGGTATGGGTATCTATTCTGATAATTCTCGTTTCATATACCATACAAGCTGCAAAATTTTGATTGAAAATGTAACCACCAAGGAAGGGGGCAAACATATGCAAGTTACACACACACACACGCACGCACGCACGCACACTCACACACACACGCACACACACCACACACACAAGAGAGAGAGAGAGAGAGAGAGAGAGAGAGCACAGGTCTGGCCAACTAGCCAAGCTTCACAACATTCCTGAATGGCCTTGAGGTGAAATCCCATTAATGACCGGTAATCAGCGATACTTGTCATTGCACGGCTGGCCTCTTTGATAGCGTCAATAGAACGTGTCCTTGACCCTTGACATCGACCACGGTTGTTAT
>CM031597.1:61382382-61387382 GCA_018398815.1 Conus ventricosus | reverse complement strand
GTCCGCATTGTTTCATCAACATGCAGCCTGGCCTGGAAGTCGTACTCACCTTACTTCTATCCAGTTCTGGAGTTACCAAACCAGAGCGTAGCACACGGCAGGAGTAGATGGTGATGCTGGTTACGACCTGCAGCGGAGTTCATGTTTATCATTATCATATCTTGGAGCAAGCTTAATCTTCTGTTAATGCCGATTCGATCAGTCTGGCTGTTAATCCTACTATCTGATGATGTCCATGTCATTTATCAGTCTGGCTGTTAGTCCTACTATCTAATGAATGTCCATGTCATTTATCAGTCTGGCTGTCAGTCCTGATATCTGATGATGTCCATGTCATTTATCAGTCTGGCTGTCAGTCCTTTTATCTAATGAATGTCCATGTCATTTATCAGTCTGGCTGTCAGTCCTATCTGATGATGTCCATGTCATTTATCAGTCTGGCTGTCAGTCCTATCTGATGATGTCCATGTCATTTATCAGTCTGGCTGTCAGTCCTTTTATCTGATGATGTCCATGTCATTTATCAGTCTGGCTGTCAGTCCTACTATCTAATGAATGTCCATGTCATTTATCAGTCTGGCTGTCAGTCCTTTTATCTAATGAATGTCCATGTCATTTATCAGTCTGGCTGTTAGTCCTGATAACTGATGATGTCCATGTCATTTATCAGTCTGGCTGTTAGTCCTGATAACTGATGATGTCCATGTCATTTATCAGTCTGGCTGTTAGTCCTGATATCTGATGATGTCCATGTCATTTATCAGTCTGGCTGTTAGTCCAACTATCTGATAATGTCCATGTTATTTTATGATAATATTGTGCTGGAACAAGCTCGATCTTGATGTTATGTTCTTCAATATTCACAGACAACCTGTCCATTGTCGATAAATGTTCCACATCTGTTTTAACGGCACCCCACCACGTCACCTCCACCCCGGTTTTGTTTTTGTTTTTTGTTTGTTTTTTGTTTTGTCTTTCTTTGCTAGCATTTTTTGTTTCTTGCTTTTAAGTCGTGATAACTAGCAACGCGTGCGATGGGACTTCTTGATTTTTTCCCTTCTAAACTGTTCATTAACTATGTCTTGAGCATTGTCTTCTGCTTCCTGTTTTGGAGCAGCGAGTAGCACTTTGGTAAACCCGGACTTTGACCTTGAACTGGAGTTAAACTTGGCCCTTAGTATTCCCTTACTTAGAGCTCTCCACTACGGATGTATCGATCTTCTGTGTGACGAAGATTACCACTGCTGTCCTATGTGTCTGTTGTCTGATCTTCAGATAGCAACAGAGTGTGTCCAGGGGTTATCCTCGTTTCCCTGTTCCTGTTCAAGGATACCGCTGATGTGGATTTCCTTATTGTCCCTTTCTTTCATGTTACACCTAAGACAGCTGATCAGTTTTAAGTCCACGGTGTGGGTATAATGAAGCAAACAAATATCATCCTCTATTTTTGTTATGGAAATCCAGAGCCAGGGTATCAGTTTGCTGTTGTATTTGGTTGTCATCCGCGATAATTCCATTTTCCTGGATTCCTTCATTTCGGTTACTATGGTTTTGTGAGCCCCAAGACCCGACCTCATGACCTCAAGTGGAGAGGTGGGGGCGAGTGGGGCGATAGGACCTTTCTTCCTTTCTTCATTGCTCCTTGATTTGTCTGGCATGCCTAGCCCGGTGAAAGATTACACAGCACCAACCAGCACTCTTCCTTTCTTCATTGCTCTTTGATTTGTCTGGCACGCCTAGCCCGGTGAAAGATCACACAGCACCAACCAGCAGAGCTCTCAGGGTCGTCGAGACATGTTAGTGGCCCATCTGCGCCTCCTCCACCCGCCCCTCCCCTCCATCCCTCCACCAACCGTTTTCCTCGGCCTTTCCTCCAGTCTCCTTCCTCCAACCTACTCTTCTCCCCCCACTCCACTTGGCTTCCATCTCACCCACCCCCCTCTCAGTTCCAGTTCCTTTGCAGTCAGCGGTTGTGACATGTTGCATATCTTTGGTATTAACCCTGAGGGACGACATCAAGATTCAACTCATCTAAGTGAGAAATCTGTATGTAATGAATGGTAGTTAATAAACTGAAATGTCTATGGCTGTCTAGTTTTCCCTATGGTGGCAGTTGAAATATGCTCCAGGCATGGTGGCCTTCAAGGCACCCTCAGCAGATGGTCACTGGCGATAGGACTGCCCTACTACAACAGCTGAAATGCTGATGGACTCTGATTACCTAGGCACTGATCTGGAATCAGCGTCTGTCGCAATTACTGAAGGAGAGGCAGGCTTGTGATCGATCATTGGTGTATTGATTAGTAGAGGATGACACGGGCTTTTGATTGCTCTGCGTGTATTGGTAAGTGGAGTGTGACATAGGCTTTTGATTGGTCTGTGTGTATTGGTAAGTGGAGTGTGACACCGGCTTTTGATTGGTCTGTGTGTATTGGTAAGTGGAGTGTGACATAGGCTTTTGATTGGTCTGTGTGTATTGGTAAGTGGAGTGTGACATAGGCTTTTGATTGGTCTGCGTGTATTGGTAAGTGGAGTGTGACATAGGCTTTTGATTGGTCTGTGTGTATTGGTAAGTGAAGTGTGACACAGGCTTTTGATTGGTCTGTGTGTATTGGTAAGTGGAATGTGACACAGTTTTTTGATTGGTCTGTGTGTATTGGTAAGTGGAATGTGACACAGGCTTTTGATTGGTCTGTGTGTATTGGTAAGTGGAATGTGACACAGGCTTTTGATTGGTCTGTGTGTATTGGTAAGTGGAGTGTGACATTGGCTTTTGATTGGTCTGTGTGTGTTGGTAAGTGGAGTGTGACACAGGTTTTTGATTGGTTTGTGTGTATTGGTAAGTGGAGTGTGACACAGGCTTTTGATTGGTCTGTGTGTGTTGGTAAGTGGAATGTGACACAGGTTTTTGATTGGTCTATGTGTAATGGTAAGTGGAGTGTGCACAGGCTTTTGATTGGTCTGTGTGTATTGGTAAGTGGAGTGTGACACAGGCTTTTGATTGGTCTATGTGTATTGGTAAGTGGAATGTGCACAGGCTTTTGATTGGTCTGTGTGTATTGGTAAGTGGAATGTGACACAGGTTTTGTCTCGCATTGTCCATCAGCCGACTGATCTGTTTATTCGGGAAGGATTTCCTTACTGATGCTTCCTCTATCCTTAAAATAAATAAATAAATAAATGAATAAATAATTAAACAGACAAATAATTTTTTAAAAATACTCACCCCCCCCCCCCCCCCCCCCCCCCCCCCCCCCCCCCCCCGCCCCCCCCCCGCCCCCCCCCGAACACCTCACCGTAATACTTTCTCCCTCTTACACACTCTACCTCACCCTTCTCTCTCTGTCTCTCCTCTTTGTCCTCATGTCTCCTGCTCTTCCTCCCCTCCCCTTCTCTCTCTTTCTCTCTCTCTCTCTCTCTCTCTCTCTCTCTCTCTCTCTCTCTCTCTCTCTCTCTCTCTCTCTCTCTCTCTCTTTGCTGGCGGTTCACTTGCTTCTTTCTCCCAAGATCCAGGATCAGTCATACACGTTTAGTCCATCTGGCCAATTTGTTTTCAGTTTATGCTCCAGAATCTCTCTCTGGCTCTTCGGGTGGTGGTGTCTTCTGAAAACATCTTGTCAGTGATGGTGGCTGTGTCCAGCACCCTGAAAGTGGCGAGCCACTGGTGTGTCTTGCTTGTACTGACTGGTGTCCTTGCTCACTGTATTTCAGCTCTCCAGGTTGACGCCAGTGCTAGAGCGGTTTGCATGAAAGCGTCTTTGCAATGTGTGACTGGTTTCCCCCACGTACTGTACATCACCTCACTTGGCACAGTCAATGAGGTACACCAGGTTCGTGCTCTTGCAGGTCACTCTGTTTCATGTGGTGAACCTCTGGCCAGTCCGGACGCTGCAGAAAGTGGCGGTCTGTTGTAGGTGAAGCCGGCAGATGATGCAGCGTCTGGCACTGCCTTTGTAGCATCCAGTCTCAGCATCTTCCTGGTTCTGCAATACTGGAGGAGCGGTGCGGAGTGTTGGAAGCTTGGATGGCATGAGAAGCCTGCAGAGGTTATAGCTGTGTCTTTCTCCGATGGTGGGCGGGCGTGGCACGGCCTTCTTCATTCTTCGCCTCTGGTGCAGTGTAGGCATGAGCTCCTTCAGCCAACGTCCAAGAGGTGGGTGTGTCAGGTTGTGTGTTATCACCACCGGCACTCTTTCTGGTTTTTGGTTCTTGGCTGCATACTTCAGTGTGTCTTTTCTCGACATGTTGGTCACTTTGTTAATGGCCATGTCTAGAAGTGGTCCTGGGTAACCTCGCCTTTGCAGTCTCTGCTTCAGTTCCTCACTACTCTGACGGAACAGCTGATCAGTAGAGCAGATTCGGCGTAACCGTAGGCTCTGTCCAAATGGGATGCTCCTCAGGCAGTGGCGTGGGTGGCATGAGTGGAACGGGAGCAGCATGTTGGCGTCCGTGGGTTTCATGTGAAGATCTGTGACCAGGTGGCTGTCAACTAAACTGATGCTGACGTCCAGGTAAGGGATGGTAGTTCTGCCGTAGCTCCAGGTGAACTGGACTGTCTGGTGTTGTTGCTTCAGCCAGTGGAGGAACTGCAGCATGTTTTCTTCATCTTTCGTCCACAGCAATAGGATGTCATCAAAGAATCGCCTCCAGTTCTTCCGTTGTATTTGATGTGGCGACGTGCACAACAGCCGTTTGCAATGGCTGGAGCCATGGGTGTGCCCATTGCAATACCCTGGACCTGCTTGTACAGTTTGTCGTCAAAGGCGAACGCGTTGTTCTGCAGAACATGGTCCACAATTTCAAGGAGGGTGGTGATGGGAGGCACGTCACTGTCTGCAGCCTGGTTGCTTAACATGTCCTTCATGTACTTCAGGGATGGTACTGCTTCATTCTGAGGGATGCTCGGATAAAGACACGACGTCGATGGTGACAATGAGGGCGTCTTCAGTGAGTGGTGTGATGGTGCTGTTCCACTCTGCTATCGTCTGCAGTAGGTGAGT
>CM031597.1:61369882-61374882 GCA_018398815.1 Conus ventricosus | reverse complement strand
TAAAAAAAAATTCATTCTTGTTGCAAACCACAACAGAATGTTTTGTATAGCTTAAGAGCCACTGTCATTAACAGCTGTCACCGAATGACTCTTAAACAAGTGCAGCTTGGGTGGGATCGCTGCACTGGGATGAATTTGTCAGATTTATTGCATGGACTGCAGGTAATAGGGAGAGATGCCATTGTATCTATCCAACACCAGCGAAACTGGGCTGGGAACAATGATTGCTTATTACGAAGAACATTTTTGAAACGCTTAAAGCAGACCAAAGTCACTGTTAAAGGCAACTGTGTGGGAATAAGAACACAGGAGACATTACCCAGGTACCTGTGTGGGAATAAGAACACACGAGACATTACCCAGGTACCTGTGTGGGAATAAGAACACACGAGATATTACCCAGGTACCTGTGTGGGAATAAGAACACATGAGACATTACCCAGGTACCTGTGTGGGAATTAGAACACACGAGACATTACCCAGGTACCTGTGTGGGAATAAGAACACACGAGACATTACCCAGGTACCTGTGTGGGAATAAGAACACACGAGACATTACCCAGGTATCTACATGAGACATTACCCAGGTATCTACATGAGACATTACCCAGGTATCTACATGAAATATTATCCAGGTATCTACATGAGACATTACCCAGGTATCTACATGAGATATTACCCAGGTATCTACATGAGACATTACCCATGTATCTACATGAAATATTATCCAGGTATCTACATGAGATATTACCCAGGTATCTACATGAGAAATTACCCAGGAATCTACATGAGACATTACCCATGTATCTACATGAAATATTATCCAGGTATCTACATGAGAAATTACCCAGGTATCTACATGAGACATTACCCAGGTATCTACATAAGACATTACCCAGGTATCTATATGAGACATTACCCAGGTATCTACATGGGACATTACCCAGGTATCTATATGAGACATTACCCAAGTATCTCCCAGGCGCGTGGAGATGAGGGTTGCGGTTCAAACTGTTGAAGTAGTGCTCGGCAGGGTGGCCCGTGGGCTGACACCACTGCAGGAAGTCCTGGGCTTGGGACGCGTGCATCACGAAGTCCACGAAGGCTCTGCTGGCCAGGATGTGAGTGGAGCCTTTATACACAGTGATGTCATGGGGGCCGGCAGGAACTTCTCCCATCGCTCAGTCACAAACTCTTTCCTAAAGATTAAAAAAAAAAAAAACAGGAAGAAAAAAAATTGTTTGCAAATCTGGAAGAAATAAGGCTTGAATGACGGCTGAAATTATGGGCAAGGAAACAAAATGAAAATGAGATAAGGCTTGAATGACGGCTGAAATTATGGGCAAGGAAACAAAATGAAAATGAGATAAGGCTTGAATGACGGCTGAAATTATGGGCAAGGAAACAAAATGAAAATGAGATAAGGCTTGAATGACGGCTGAAATTATGGGCAAGGAAACAAAATGAAAATGAGATAAGGCTTGAATGACGGCTGAAATTATGGGCAAGGAAACAAAATGAAAATGAGATAAGGCTTGAATGACGGCTGAAATTATGGGCAAGGAAACAAAATGAAAATGAGATAAGGCTTGAATGACGGCTGAAATTATGGGCAAGGAAACAAAATGAAAATGAGATAAGGCTTGAATGACGGCTGAAATTATGGGCAAGGAAACAAAATGAAAATGAGATAAGGCTTGAATGACGGCTGAAATTATGGGCAAGGAAACAAAATGAAAATGAGATAAGGCTTGAATGACGGCTGAAATTATGGGCAAGGAAACAAAATGAAAATGAGATACAGTTCTGAAAGAGAGAAATGACTCCAATTTCTTTTCGAAGATGAAACCGTGTTGCTTCTCGGTACTCTTGCACTCTCTTTGTTGGCCGCTCCACATTTCATGGGGCAATAGTCAATCATTATCATCTTTAATTGCGTATAAATTCTAAATCAACCTACCCTTCCACGATGCTTACACTTTGAACACTGTCTATCTATCTATCTATCTGTCTATGTCTGTCTGTCTGTCTGTCTGTCTGTCTGTCTGTCTGTCTGTCTGTCTATCTATCTATCTATCTATCTATCTATCTGTCTATCTATCTATCTATCTATCTATCTATCTGCATGTCTGATTGTCTGTTTGACTGTCTGTTTATCTATCTAATACTGCATTTAAAATTGTTGTACAGACAAATACTTCCAGTCCTGCCGTACAATTCGATTCATGAAGGATGACAGTATGTGCAAACATCAAAGTTATCATAAAAAGAAGTCATACGTAATCGTCTATCAAGTACATCATGACATTTAGAAGAAGCAAAACAAACACAAACAAACAAACAAAAATACACCGTCATATTTCAATATCAAAATACACCGTCATATTTCAATATCAAAATACACCGTCATATTTCAATATCAAGATCACTCGTAGAAGAAACCAAATAAACATATATGCATATTTGCTTTGATGTCATTAAAAAAAAGATACTCTACTTATTTAACATGTGGAAATTACTTTCAGTATCTTCCATCATTCATCTCCGTCAAGTGCAAATACATGTCTCAATTGAGTATCTCCAGCCAAGATGTCTCAGAAACATACACTATTCAGATTTTTTTAGTATTTCTGTCGATATAGTTCAATTATTTACTAGTTAAAAGATTCAGACTACCTGTCATAGTGATGCGGTGGTTTGATTGGCAGATTTGCAGGTTGAAAAATCGTGGGTTGAATTCCGATCAGTCCTTTGTTTGTCAGATTTTCCCAGCTCTTGCTTAGAGCTGAGTATGCTATGGGCTCAGATGGGAAGACAAGAACAACATAGTGGCCTTTCATCAGATGGGAAGACAAGAACAACACAGTGGCCTTTCATCAGATGGGAAGACAAGAACAACACAGTGGCCTTTCATCAGATGGGAAGACAAGAACACTACAGTGGACTTTCATCAGATGGGAAGACAAGAACAACACAGTGGACTTTCATCAGATGGGAAGACAAGAACAACACAGTGGACTTTCATCAGATGGGAAGACAAGAACAACACAGTGGACTTTCATGAGATGGGAAGACAAGAACACTACAGTGGACTTTCATCAGATGGGAAGACAAGAACAACACAGTGGACTTTCATCAGATGGGAAGACAAGAACACTACAGTGGACTTTCATCAGATGGGAAGACAAGAACAACACAGTGGCCTTTCATCAGATGGGAAGACAAGAACACTACAGTGGACTTTCATCAGATGGGAAGACAAGAACACTACAGTGGACTTTCATCAGATGGGAAGACAAGAACACTACAGTGGGCTTTCATGAGATGGGAAGACAAGAACACTACAGTGGACTTTCATCAGATGGGAAGACAAGAACACTACAGTGGACTTTCATCAGATGGGAAGACAAGAACACTACAGTGGACTTTCATCAGATGGGAAGACAAGAACACTACAGTGGACTTTCATCAGATGGGAAGACAAGAACACTACAGTGGACTTTCATCAGATGGGAAGACAAGAGCACCACAGTGGACTTGCATCTATGTAATGAATGCTTCTCTGACAGTTGCTAAAACTTTTCTGACCAACGCTGCACGTGTCTGAATCTCCCGGGCCTATTGACACCGGTATGTAATATGAAAAGAAGCATGCAGTACATGTCTGTCATATAGTCTCGGGATAGAATGAAAGTCTATAGCATCAGGTTAATCCTCCTCCTCCTCAGTGAACATCAAAGACAAATCTGTCGCCTTTCATAGGCTGATCCAGTAATGATCTCAGTTTCGATTCCCTTTTCATGTCCAGGATTGTGAAGATATCCGCGTCGGGATCGTCGGTGTTGGTGGATTTATGAAGACTGTCGCTGAATGGACGTAGTTGAGCCCTATGTGGGAGGACGCTCACTGATGCTAGTTTTGTGATTTGGACAATTATTGTCCTCGATAGAAAATATGAATGGTGATGGATTGCCTTTGTTAGATCAGATTAGGTCCCCCTGGATATCACCAGTGTATCTTAACAGCAGTGCTGTGTCACTTCCGACGAGTTGCTTCATGACGATCTGAAACAGACTGCTTCCTGTTGACAAAGGAAATGGGGCTGGGTGTAGGGAAGCCGAGATGGGCAATGCTGGAATAATGTCATCGGAGACGCCGAAGAAGAAATTGCCCAAGTTCCAATTCCCCAACCGCCATCTCCCCCCACCCCCCACCCCCAATGAAATCTAACATATCATTTTTTTTTTTTTGCTTCGCCATCATCTTGTGGATGGCTATCATAATTATCTGCTGACGTTTCAACTCACTTAGGAACACCTCCTGGGATGTCATTCGCTCCCTTAAAAGCAGTCAGAATACGGACCAGCTCGTAGTTGGTCTTCAGCGGGAACTCTTGTCCTGTCAGGTTGATGAAGTATTTCCATGTCTTGTTTCTCCACAGGTCGCCCATGCACACTATCTCAGGTTCCAGCACGGTGTACGTGCCCCAGTGGACGTCAATGGAGCGTGACGCCATGAAGACGTTGGGGAGGCAGCGTGACACAGATTCTATGGCCAGACGAAAGTCGAGTGAAGATTTCTTGTCTACGTGGAGGCAGTAAAAGTTCTGAGGTCTGTAGACAGTTCTCAGTAGATCAGCCACCTGGAATAATAATCACCAGTTAAAACTCATCTGTCTGGTTTGCACACTACATTAGTAAATTAAGCACCTAAAGTGATACCACCCGGAACGAAAACTCCTCTGCTCGTTCTGTACACTACTGTCACTACAACAACTACCCAGAACGATGCCACCACAAAAAAAAATCATCTGTTTTGCCTGAACACTGCTCTCAGAACATCAACCACTTGAAATGATCTTGTATTTCCTGTTCCCTCTGAAGTCTGTGAAGAGTCACTGCCACCACACTGATGAACTGTTCATCAGTTTCGCTCTGCTCTGTCGGTTGTATGCCACGGCCTAGGTGTCTGCACATGATTTCCCTGTTCTCTCTGCAATG
>CM031597.1:61364882-61367382 GCA_018398815.1 Conus ventricosus | reverse complement strand
ACACACACACACACACACAGAGGTATAACTTTTATTATTTCGCTGAACATATCCAACTGGACGATCTGAGGGTACACACCTGAGAGGAGTTCTGAAATGCCAGGATACTGAAGGCGATAGGAAACTGGTTCTCCACGTGTGTCAGCGGGTCCATCAGGAAGCCGTAGTGATGTAGGAAGTGGCTGCAGTCGCTGGCCAGAGCATGGATCTGGGCATCTGTGGGCAGTAGTTCAGGCTGCTGTTCTAGGCGGAAGGCCTTCTGCACCTCCTGTGGCTCCCCGAGGAACACTCTGTGGCAGTCCACCTCCCTCACCTTCACAGCTCGCTGCTCCAGATAGGTCTGCAGCTGTCCGCACACCAGCACGCAAAGGGGTAGGAGGCGAAGCTGGGCAAGGAGTCGTCACTCCATATGCCACTCATTAGTTCTAAAAGTGAGTTGTCACCGGTAGGGCCTACTATACGAGGACAATACAGCACATCATAGGCAGACACAGATCAGATCATGAACCCCCTCCCCCCCCCCCCTCCCCCCTCCCCGTCCTATTAAAGGAAACTACCAAACATTAGTCGATGACAAACATTAAAGGAAGAACACGACAGACGGAGAAAAGAAAAACCCATCAGACAATAAAAAAAACACACCATCAAATATATAGAAACGTCCAACGATGATTGGGGGGGGGGGGGGGGGGGGGGGGGGAGGGGGGAGCACATGAAACATGTTGGGAGAAAAACACCAGACTATGAAAAAAGAAATAAGCATTTAAGAACATCACAAACGTGATGCCAAATGTAAAATGATGACCGGCCGCCGTGGCGCAATGGCTACCGTTGAGGATTCCTGGCAGGGAAGTCGTCAGTTCGATTCCCTTCACAGCAATTTTGTGGAATGTTTTCTCCACGACCAGTTCCAAACCAGAGCTGAGTTTGCTACGGGCTCAACTGGGGAAACTGGAACTACTGTCGAGTTTCATCCACTCAATGGATGAGTCTCTGAGAGTGTTGCTCAAACTTCCCGACCAACACTGCAGGTGTCTGTATCTCTCTGATCTTGCTGACGCCGAGAGGTGTTATGACAGGTCGTGTAGAGTACAGCCATGCCTTTGGCGAGTTCGTGTCGAGGCAGACGGAAGTGGTGACGCTGTCCCGAGGGTGACGCTCACTTATGCCGGCTCCGCGTCTAAGGATTATTGTCGCCAGTAGGGCGCTTTGTACTACCTGTGTCTTGCGTATGCTGGATCAATGCAGCACCACGTATAACGTAAAAACATCAACTCAGGCAAGTCTCAGACTATGACAAACATCAAACAAGGGCAAATCATGAATACAGTGATGAAAATAGCTCTTGAGTCACTGATTAATTTCGGACTGTGACACACTTCGTACAAAAAAATGAGAAAAATTAAACGGAGAACGAGATGTGATGAAACAAGATAGGCGTACCAACCCAGTAAATCGTTCTCAAGTCTGTGAATACTTGGGTCTGTTCTCAGCAAATAAGCTGCTCTGTTTAAAGCACCGAGATGCACTTTTATGCGCACGTGCACTGCCTCCCTTTTCCTTCTCTCTCTCTCTCTCTCTCTCTCTCTCTCTCTCTCTCTCTCTCTCTCTCTCTCTCTCTCTCTCTCTCTCTCTCTCTCTTCTCTTTTTCCTCACACACACACACACAAGCGCCCACACACACATATACACGCACACACGCGCACGCACGCACGCACACACGTGCGCACACACGCACGCACGCACGCACGAACGTACACACACACACACACACACACACACACACACACACACACACTCACACACACACACACACACGCACACACACACACACACACACACACACATACACACACGTGTTTCTTAAAGATCAGAAAGATGTTATTCACAACATATGTGACAGATATGCAGGCTCTCTGGTTATTAAGGAATGTATAGCTTACTGCTGACACAGCACTTATATTCATTGTGAAACACCTACAGTCTTTTGGTGTGTATCAGCTACAAAAGCAAAAATGGGCTGCCTGAAGTGATTTAGGATGAAAACAGCCCTAAAGGAAACTGTTTACTGTAATTTGTAAGTTCACTGAAACAAGGCAAACTACGAGAGAGAAGCTTAGCTAAAAGTACACGAGGATGTGCATGATCAAACGTTAGTGTATGAAGTTTGGACAACGAGCGAACCTAAACAGTATACTATGTTGAGTTTCGTGTGTGTGTCGAATATCCGAGTGTTAGGACAATATGAAACATTACGAGTATGGCATCAGAAATTATTGTTAAAAGGTTTTCTCTGCATCAAAGTATGGAGTGGCAAAATTTTGTCGCACTGTTATTCCCTCTAAACTATAGGCGGTGTTGACCTACAGAACGGCCTCTTTTGTGTGATTTTGAACACACACACACACACACACACACACACACACACACACACACACACACACACACACACACAACACTTCACGCAATCACTCGCATGCACAGACTCGTGCGTGCACGA
>CM031597.1:61309882-61357382 GCA_018398815.1 Conus ventricosus | reverse complement strand
AGAATTGTCCAGAGGCAGATCTGTGAAAATCAAGGGTAGAATTAAACTGAAAATCCAAAAGAATGTATAATCAGAAAATGTCATTTCCAGATAGTAGAATTGTGCAATGTTGTGACATTGTACGAGAGAGAGAGGTTGTCTTTTTTCATTATGTAAAATGCACTGGTTTGAATGATTGAAGTGAAGAAGCAACAGATGAACAAGATGCAAAGCATATAAACGTACTCTCAGTTTATCTTCAATACGTGTGAGATATTCCATAAAGAGGAAAACCCGTTTTGGGCCGTTATAGCCGTTAGCAACGGCTATTCTGGTAAACATGGGCCATCAACCTACACATTTTCAGAAAGATTAGCCAAATACTTTCTGAGATTTTCCATAAAGAAGAAAACTGTTATGGGCCGTTATAGCCGTTAGTAACGGTTATAACGGTAAACGGTAAACGGTAAACACGTAATGAACATACCTACAAACTTTCAGAAAGATCGGCCAAGTACTAAAATAGCATCATCCATGACCCGTCATGAACATGCTTACAAATTTTCAGAGAGATCAGCACAGTACTTTCTGAGATATTCTATAAAGGAATACCGTTATGGGCCGTTATGACCGTTAGTAACGGCTATAACAGTTAAAATAACACATCGGGCATATTCCGTGACCATAAGGAGCACACCTACAAATTTTCAGAAAGATCGGCCAAGTACTTTCTGATATATTCTATGAAAAAGAAAAACCGTTATGGGCCGTTACAGCCGTTAGTAACGGTTATAACGGTAAACTAACACATCGGGCATCATCCGTGACCCATAATGAGCATGCCTACAAATTTTCAGAGAGACCGGCGAAGTTCTTTCTGAGATATTCCACAAAAAAGAAAAACCGTGATGGGCCGTTATGGCCGTTATTCACGGCTATAACGGTAAAATATCACATCGGGCATCATCCATGACCTGTAATGAACATGCCTACAAATTTTCAGAAAGATCGGCCAAGTAATCTTTCTAAGATATTCCATAAAGAACGAAAACCGTTATTGGGCATCATCCGTGACCCATAATGAACATACCTACAAATTTTCAGAAAGATCGGCCCAGCAGTTTTGTCTGGAGTGAGTGGAACACATTTTGACCACTGACGGAAGGACACACACACACACACACACACACACACACACACACACACACACACACACACACACACAACACACACACACACACACACACAGCATTTCTTCGTTCCCATTGTAAAGTACTCCTTGTTCTATAAGAACTGGGAGTACAAAAAAAGAAAGAAAAAGAAGAAAGACACGATAGGAAAATGGGGGAAAGGCAAAACGACAAAGAGAAAATGGAATTGACGATTAAGAAAAAAACAAGGAAAACAAACAAAACAGGTGCATTCTCAGCTAATACGAACAGGTAATATATTACTTAGCATTTGAAGCTAATTTGTTTTATCTCGTGGTAGTTCGTTCACTTAACGTAATGTCATCCATTTGTATTATGAGACACACATTGCCTCTCTCTCTCTATCTCTCTGGAATTAGTGATTTAACTGGGGCCGGAATAGCCCAGTGGAAGAGCTCCAGACTCGTGATCTTGGTGATCCTGGCGTTGCGGGTTCGAATCTCCGCCAGGCCGTTTCGGTACAGGGGGATTTTCCCCTCGGAGTTAACATTGGTTCTGACTCCATTTCCCATACAGTCCTTCGAATGAGACTATAAACCGAGGTTCCGTGTGTGGTCGCACGCATAACATCTTGCACACACGTTAAATCCCAGCACCAACTTTCGGAAGAGAAGGCTAGTTTGGCCGTTGGTATGGACGACACGTTACACATAGCATGCACCTTCCCCGAAGTTGGAGTATGGCTGCCTTAATGGCGGGATAAAAAAGACAAGATGCAAAGCATATAAACGTACTCCCAGTTTATCCTGAATACGCGTGAGATATTCCATAAAGATGAAAAACCGTCTTGGGCTGGTGTAACCATTAGCAATGGCTATTCTGGTAAACAACGGCCATCATCTGTGACCTATACTGAACATACTTACAAATTTTCAGAAAGATCGGCCAAGTACTTTCTGAGATTTTCCATAAAGAAGAAAACCATTATTGGCCGTTAGTAACGGCTATAACGGTAAACTGAAACATCGGGCATCATCCGCGACCCATAATGAACGTACTTTCTGAGATGTTCCATAAAAAAGAAAAACCGTTATGGGCCGTCATACCCATTAGTAACGGCTATAACGGTCAACCAAAACATCAGGCATCATCCGTAACCCATAATGAACATACCTACAAATTTTCAGAAAGATCGACGAAGTGCTTTCTGAAAGATTCCATACAGAAGAAAAACCGTTATGGGCCACTATAGCCGTTAGTAACGGCTATAACGGTAAACTGAAACATCGGGCATCATCCGTAATCTATAGTGAACATATACCTGCTAATTTACACAAAGATCGGCCAAGCACTTTCTGTAATATTCCATAAAGAAAAAAAGTTACGGGCCTTACAGGTGTTAGTAACGGCTATAACGGTAATCTAAAACATCGGGCATCATCTCTGACCCATAATGAACATACCTGTTAATTTTCAGAAAGATCGGCCAACTACTTTCTGAGATATTCAATGAAGAAGAAAAACCGTTACAGGCCGTTACAGCCGTTAGTAACGGCTATAACGGTAAAATAAAACATCGGGCATTATTCATGACCGATAATGAACATACCTACAAATTGTCAGAAAGATCGACTTAGTACTTTCTAAGACATTCCATAAAGAAGAAAAACCGTTACAGGCTATTACAGCCGTTAGTAACGGCTATAACGGGAAACTAAAACACTGGGCATCATCCGTGACTCATAATGAACATACCTGCTAATTTCCACAAAGATCGGCCAAGTACTTTCTGAGATATTCCATAAAGAAGAAAAACCGTTACAGGCCGTTACAGCCATTAGTAACGGCTATAACGGTAAAATAAGACATCGGGCATCATCCGTGACCCATTATGAACATACCTGCTAATTTTCACAAAGATCGGCCAAGTACTTTCTGAGATATTCCACAAAAAAGAAAAACCGTTACAGGCCGTTACAGCCATTAGTAACGGCTATAACGCTAAACTAAAAACATCGGGCGTGACCCGTGACCCATAATGAACATACCTACAAATTTTCAGAAAGATCGGCCCAGCAGTTTTGTCTGGAGTGAGTGGAACACATTTTGACCACGGACGGTGTGTGTGTGTGTGTGTGTGTGTGTGTGTGTGTGTGTGTGTGTGTGTGTGTGTCCATCCGTCCGTGGTCAAAATGTGTTTCACTCGCTCCAGACAAAACTACTGAGCCGATCTTTCTGAAAAAAAAAAATTTGTTTGTTTGTTTGTTGTTGTTTTTTGGCTGTCCCAACCTCTGCGCCACCTCAGAGGCAATGCACCCACGCCGCTCATTCCGACACCCTGTCCACAGCCACAGTCCGGTCGGCCCCGCCGCAGCCCCGACACCGGCAATCCACAGGGAGCAGTCAATGTCAAGCCGTCAAGAGGCAACCCACCGGAGGAGACACTGCACTGCTGCCGAGTCACTTCGGTGGAGTTCAGTGGCGCCTGTTCTGATCTAACATACGCAGGACACCACCTACTGACGACAATAATTGCTTAGTCGTGGATCCGGCGTGAGTGAGCTCTCCCTCCGGAGGGCGCCACCACATCCGTCCAACGACATCCCCCATGGACTCGCCGATACCGGTGACCCCGACGGAACCAAACCAAGGCCACAGACGTGGAGAGGACATCGAAACTGAGGTCACCATGAGAGCAGGGCATGAAGGGTCACAGAATTTGAGACACTTTTTTATGCTGATCGATGAGAATGAGGATAATTAAGATGATGCTACGGATTTCCATTTTGGTCTGAGACTACATGACAGGGCTGTACTCTACGCTTCCTTTCATAGTATATCCCGGCGTCAAACCAGGCCCGAGAGATACAGGCACCTGCAGTGTTGGTCAGGAAATTTGAGCAACACTCTCAGAAACGCATCCATTAAGTGGATGAAACTCGACTGTGTAGTCCCAGTCTTCCCAACTGAGTCCGCAGCAAACTCAACTCTGGGTAGGAGCCGGTCGGGGCAGAAAAACCCACATGACTCTGATGGGATTCGAACCCACGACCTCCCAGCCGGGAGTCCGCGACGCTAACCACTTCGCCACGACGGCTTGTATCTTTCTGAAAATTTGTAGGAATGTTCATTATGGGTCAGGGATGATGCCCGCTGTGTTATTTTACCGTTATGGCCGTCACTAACGGCCAATAACGGTTTTCGTGTTTTATGGAATATCTCAGAAAGGTCTTGGCCGACCTCTCTGAACATTTGTAGGCATGTTCATTATGGGTCACGGATGATGCCCGTTATTTTACCGTTAGAGCCGTTACTATCGGCCATAACAGTTTTCCTTCTTTATGGAATATCTCAGAAAGTACAGAGCCGATCTCTCTGAAAATTTGAAGGTATGTTCAATATGGGTCACGGATTATGCGCGATGTATTACCTTACCGTTATAACCGTTACTAACGGCCATAACGGCCCATATCGGTTTTTCTTTTTTTTATGGAATATCTCAGAAAGTACTTGGCCGATCTTTCTGAAAATTTGTAGGTATGTTCATTATGGGTCACGGAGTATGCTCGATGTGTTATTTTACCATTATAGCCGTTACTAATGGCATAACGGCCCATAACGGTTTTTCATTTTCATGGAGTATCTCAGAAAGTACTTGGCCGATCTTTCTGAAAATTTGTAGGTGTATTCATTATAGGTCACGGATGATGCCTAATGTTTTAGTTTTCCGTTATAGCCGTTACTAACGGCTATAACAGCCCATAACGGTTTTCCTTCTTTATGGAAAATCTAAGAAAACACTTGGCCGATCTCTGAAAATTTGTAGGTATGTTCATTATGGGTCACGGATTATGCTCGATGTGTTATTTACCGTTATAGCCGTTACTAACAGCCATAGCGGCCCATAACGGGTTTCCTTCTTTATGGAATGTCTCAGAAAGTACTTGGCCAATCATTCTGAAAATATGTAGGCATGTTCATTATGGGTCACAGATGATGCCCGATGTGTTATTTTACCCTTATAGCCGTTAATAACGGCCATAATGGCCCAAACTGTTTTTTGTTTTTTTAATTGAGTATCTCAGTAAGTACTTGGTCGATCTTTCTGAAAATTCGAAGGTGTGCTCATTATGGGTCACGGATCCTACCCAATGTTTAATTTACCGTTGTAGCCGTTATCAACGGCCAAAACGGCCTATAACGGTTTCTTTCTTTATGGAAAATCTCAGAAAGTACTCAGCCGATCTTTCTGAAAATTTGTAGGCATGTTCATTATGGGACCGTTATAGCCGTTGCTAACGGCCATAGCGGCCCATAACGGGTTTCCTTCTTTTGGGAATATCTCAGAAAGTAGTCGGCTGATCTTTCTGAAAATTTGTAGGCATGTTCATTATAGGTCACGGATGATGCGTTATTTTACCCTTATAGCCGTTACTAACGGCCATAATGGCCCGAAAATATTTTTCTTCTTTATGGAATATCTCAGAAAGTACTTGGCAGGTCTTTCTGAAAATTCGTAGGTGTGTTCATTACGGATCACACCCGATGTTTATTTTACCGTTATAGCCGTTACTAACCGCCATAACGGTCCATAACTGTTTTACTTCTTTATGGAATGCCTTAGAAAGTACTGAGCCGATCTTTCTGAAATTTTGAAGGTATGTTCATTATGGGTGACGGATTATGCCCGATGTATTATTTTACCATTATAGCCGTTACTAACGGCCATAACGGCCCATAACGGTTTTTCTTTTTCATGGAATATCTCAGAAAGTACTTGGCCGATCTTTCTGAAAGTTTGTAGGTATGTTCATTATGTGTCACGAATGATGCCCAATGTTTTATTTTACCGCTATATCCGTTACTAACGGCTAAAACGGCCCATAACTATTTTCCTTCTTTATGGAAAATCTCAGAAAGTACTTGGCCAGCCTTTCTGAAAATGTATTGATATGTTCCTAATGGGTCACAGATGATGCCCGATGTTTTATTTTACCGTTATAGCCGTTACTAACGGCCACAGCGGCCCATAACGGGTTTCCTTCTTTATGGAATATATCAGAAAGTCTTGGCCGATCTTTCTGAAAATATGTAGGCATGTTCATTATGGGTCACTGATGATGTCTGATGTTTTATTTTGCCGTTATACGCGTTACTTACGGCCATAATGGCCCAAAACTGTTTTTCTTTTTTGTGGAATATCTCAGAAAGTACTTGGCCGATCTTTCTGACAATTCGTAGGTGTGTTCATTATGGTCATGGATCATGCCCGATGCTTTTTTTTTTTTTTTACCTGGCCGATCTTTCTGAAGTTTTGTAGGTATGGTTATTATAGGTCACGGATGATGCCCGATATGTAATTTTACCGTTATAGCCGTTACGTACGGGCATAACGGCCCATGACAGTTTTCCTTCTTTATGGAATCATTCAGAAAGTACTTGGCTGATCTTTCTGAAAATCTGTAGGCATATTCATTATGGGTCACGGATGATGCCCTATGTCTTATTTTACCGTTATAGCCGTTACTAACGGCTATGACAGTCCATAACGGTTTTTGTACTCCCAGTTCTTATAGAACAGGGAGTACTTTAGAATTGGACCGAAGAAATGCTGTGCGCGCGCGCGCGCGCGCGCGCTTGTGTGTGTGTGTGTGTGTGTGTGTGTGTATTGTGTGTGTGTGTGTGTGTGTGTGTGTGTGTGTGTGTGTGTGTGTGTGTGTGTGTGTGTGTGTCCGTCTGTCCGTCCGTCCGTCCGTCCGTCCGTCATGGTCAAAATGTGTTTCACTCGCTCAAGATAAAACCACTGGGCCGATATTTCTGAAAATTTGTAGGTCACGGACCATGCCCGATGTTTACCGCTATAGCCGTTACTAACGGCTACACCGGCCCATAACAGTTTTCTTCTTTATGGACTATCTCAGAAAGTACTCGGCCGATCTTTCCGAAAATGTGTAGGTATGTTCATTATGGGTCACAGATGATGGCCGATGTTACCAGAATAGCCGTTACTAACGGCAATAACGGCCCAAAACGATTTTTCCTCTTTATGGAATATCTCACGCATATTCGAGATAAACTGGGAGTACGTTTCTCTTTGCATCTTGTTCTTCTCTTTTGAATGTCTCACAAAGTACTCGGCTGATCTTTCTGAAAATGTGTACGTATGTTCATTGTGGGTCACGGATGATGCCCGATGTGTTATTTTACCGTTATAGCCGTCACTAACGATCATAACGGTCCATAACTATTTTCCTTCTTATGGATATCTTAGAAAGTACTTGGCCGATCTTTCTGAAATTTTGAAGGTATGTTCATTATGGGTCACGGATGATGCCCGATGTGTTATTTTACCGTTATAACCGTTATCAACGGCTATAACGGCCGATAACAGTTTTCTCCTTTATGGAAAATCTCAGAAAGCACTTGGCCGATTTTTCTGAAAATTTGTAGGTATGTTCATTACGGGTAACGGATGATGTCCGACGTTTTATTTTACCGTTATATCCGTTACTAACGGCTGTAACAGCCTGAGTGTAACTGTTTTTTCTTCTTTATGGAATTTATCTCTGAAAGTACTTGGCCGATCTTTCTGAAAATCTGTAGGTATGTTTACTATGGATCACGAATAATGCCCAATGTTTTAGTTTACCGTTATAGCCGTTACCAACGGCTGTAACGGCCTGTAACGGTTTTTCTTCTTCATGGAATATCTCAGAAAGTACTAAGCCGATCTTTGTGAAAATTAGCAGGTATGTTCATTGTATGTCACGCATGATGCTCGATGTTTTAGTTTACCCTTATAGCCGTTACTAACGGCTGTAACGGCCCGTAACGGTTTTTCTTCTTTATGGAATATCTCAGAAAATACTTGGCCGATCTTTCTGAAAATTAGCAGTTATGTTCCCTATGGGTTACGGATGATGCTCGATGTTTTAGTTTACCGTGATAGCCGTTACAAACGGCTATAACGGCCCATAACGGTTTTTCTTCTTTGTGGAATATTTCAGAAATCACTTTGTCGATCTTTATGAAAATTTTTAGACATGTTCATTATGGGTCACGGATGATACCCGATGTTTTAGTTTAACGTGTAGCCGTTACGTTACTATCGGCCGATAATGGTTTTCTTCTTTATGGAAAATCTCAGAAAGTATTTGACCGATCTTTCTGAAAATTTGTAAGTGTGTTCATTATAGGTCACAGATGAAGGCCGATGTTTACCAGAATAGTCATTACTAACGGTTACACCAGCCCAAGACGAACTTTATAATAATAATAATAATGAATACTTATATAGCGCCTATTCTCGGCTAGAGACCAAGCTCTAAGCGCTTTACAATCAACACTTGTTTACACAACGGGCTGCCTACCAGGGTAGTGCCGACTGAAGATCTGCCAGCCGGCGCTTCATTCAGTCGTTTCCCGTGTACGTCATCCAGTCAGTATCGTTCAATATCGATCACTCATTTTCCTTACTTCATTCATTCTTTCCATTTCTCACGCAGGGTGCATGCTATGTGTAACGTGTCATCCATACCAACGGCCAAACTGGCCTACTCTTCCTCTTTATGGAATATCTCACGCGTATTCAGGATAAACTGGGAGTACGTTTATATGCTTTGCATCTTGTTCCTCTCTATGGAATATCTCACGCGTATTCAAGATAAACTGGGAGTACGTTTATATGCTTGGCATCTTCTTATAGTCCCAGTTCTTATAGAACAGGGAGTACTTTAGAATGGGAATGAAGAAATGCTGTGTGTGTGTGTGTGTGTGTGTGTGTGTGTGTGTGTGTGTGTGTGTGTGTGTGTGTGTGTGTGTGTGTGTGTGTGTGTGTGTGTGTGTGTGTGTGTGTGTGCCGTCCGTCCGTGGTCAAAATGTGTTCTACTCACTCCAGACAAAATATGTTCATTATGGGTCACTACGTTACTAACGGCTGTAACGGCCTGTAACGGTTTTTCTTCTTTATGGAATATCTCAGAAAGTACTCGGCCGATCTTTGTGAAAATTAGCAGGTATGTCTAACATGGGTCAAGGATGGTGCCCGATGTTTTAGTTTACCGTTATAGATGTTACTAACGGCTGTAACGGTTTTTCTTCTTTATGGAATATCTCAGAAAGTACTTGGCCGATCTTTGTGAAAATTAGCAGTATGTTCACTATGGGTTACGGATGATGTTCGATGTTTTAGTTTACCGTTATGGCCGTTACTAACGGCTGTAACGGCCTGTAACGATTTTTCTTCTTAATGGAAAATCTCAGAACATACTTGGCCGATCTTTGTGAAAATTAGCAGGTATGTTCACTATGGGTTACGAATGATGCCCGATGTTTTAGTTTACCGTGATATCCGTTACTACCGGCTATAACGGCCCATAACGGTTTTTTTCTTTATGGAATCTTTCAGAAAGCACATTGTCGATCTTTCTGAAAATTTGTAGGTATATTCATTATGGGTCACGGATGATGCCCGATGTGTTTTTTTACCGCTATAACCGTTACTAACGGCTATAACTGCCCATAACGTGTTTTCTTCTTATGGAATATCTCAGAAAGTACTTGGCGATGTTTCTGAATATTAGTAGGTATGTTCATTATGAGACACGGATGATGCCCGATGTGCCATGTTACCATTATGGCCGTTACTAACGACTATAACGGCCCATAACGGTTTTTCTTCTTTATGGAATCTTTCAGAAAGCACATTGTCGATCTTTCTGAAAATTTGTAGGTATATTCATTATGGGTCACGGATGATGCCCGATGTGTTTTTTTACCGCTATAACCGTACCCGTTACTAACGGCTATAACTGCCCATAACGTGTTTTCTTCTTTATGGAATATCTCAGAAAGTACTTGGCGATGTTTCTGAATATTAGTAGGTATGTTCATTATGAGACACGGATGATGCCCGATGTGCCATGTTACCATTATGGCCGTTACTAACGACTATAACGGCCCATAACGGTTTTTCTTCTTTATGGAATGTCTCAAAAAGTACTTGGCCGATCTTTCTGAAAAATTGTAGGTATCTTCATTATGGGTCACGGATGATGCCCGATGTGTTATTTTAACGTTATAGCCATTCTTAGCGGCTATAACGGCCCATAACGGCTTTTCTTTTTTATGGAATGTCTCAGAAAGCACGCACGCACGCACACACACACACGCACGCACACACACACACGCACACACACACACACACACACACACACACACACACACACACACACACACACACACACACACAATACACACTTGAATACTTTGAACCTGTACTCAAAATACCGTTCACAATCAATGGTGTCGCAGTTGACATCTTCAACAACCGAACCTCAACGTTGAAACATTTCGCACCAGAGGAAAACAAAACGGGAAAAGGCATGACCCAAGTAGAAAAGAAGAAAGCCCTAACAGCGGACTCCATATCAGCTGAAATCTGCAAATCAGGAGATCTACCCGTCATCAACTAGCTGACATACCTAAACTGTGTCCTTTGGGAGACGGGGAAAACTTTCTTGTAAGTGCTAAGGGATGCATCCATCACCCGTTTGTACAAACAGCAGTGGAGCAGACAACTGCATGTCCCAAAAGAAGTGGAGCCACACCAGTGCATGGGAATCCCCCTCCTCATGATTGGCCGATCTCTCTGAAAATGTGTAGGTATGTTCATTATGGGTTACGGATGATGCCCGACGTTTTAGTTTACCGTAACGGCTATAACGGCCCATAACGATTTTTCTTCTTTATGTAATATCTTAGAAAGTATGTGGCTGATATTTCTGAACATTTTGTAGGTATGTTCATTATGGGTCACGGATGATGTCCGATGTTTTAGTTTACCGTTATAGCCGTTACTAGCGGCCCATAATGGTTTTCTACTTTATGGAAAATCTCAGAAAGTACTTAGCCGATCTTTCTGAAAACTTTTAAGTATGTTCATTATAGGTTTACAGATGATGGCCGATGTTTACCAGAATAGCCATTACTAACGGTTACACCAGCCCAAGACGGTTTTTCCTCTTTATGGAATATCTCACGCGTATTCAGGATAAACTGGAAGTACGTTCATATGCTTTGCATCTTGTGTTGGGTAGATGGGATTAATCCTAGCCTGTCAATACAGGGAGTGTCCGCAGGAGTATCAGCCTACGAACACAGAAGAAGTAATTTAATTCAAGAAAATTACAAGCTCTCATTCTGCTCCCCTTCTCATTCACACAGACAGACAGACAGACAGACACAACACACACACACACACACACACACACACACACACACACACACACACACACACACACACACACTCACTCACTCACTCACAAACGCGCCCGCACTCGCACATACACACTAGTGTGCGACACACACACACACACACACACACACACACACACACACACACACACACACACACACACACACACACACACAACGCGCCCGCACTCGCAGATATGCTCGTGCGCAACACACACACACACACACACACACACACACACACACACACACACACACACACACACACACACACACACGCAACAATTTATACAAATCCAGTTTCGTATATTCAGGTGGAAATCTGTGGAATAAACTGACAAAGCCCTTAAAAAATAAAAAAAATAAAAACACATTTAAGAAAAAATTGAAAGATTATCTCATGAATCGTTAACCACATATGATACTGAAAAAAATGTCCATCCTGTGCAGAAAAGAAATACACTGGTAAAGATATACACTTCGTGAATGTAACCATAGGGACGGCAATGAGCATTGATACCTTTTACGTGAATGGAAGTGAGTGGGTAAAGGGGAGGAGATGGGAGTGGGTAAGACGGTATGTTTACTTCTCTTTTGATGAATGGCATTGTACACGATTTGATTTTCTTTTCTCTTTCTTTCTTTTTTTCATAGATGGCTTGATGTAAAAAAGCAGATATGTTGCTTATTCAATGTTTCCATCTCTAAATAAAATTTTGACTTGACTTGACTTGACTTGACACACACACACCTTGATATTAACTCACCCCGAAACGCCGCCTTGCGTCGGTCAGACGTGCAAAACACGTGCAAAAGGTCAAACTTTAGGAGGATCCCCAAAAGCGCGACCGCTATTAATGTGAAAGTCACAGTTCGTCGGATTCCGATCCTCATAATTCCAGGCTATGAAGCAAAGACAACGAAGGATACACTGTCACTTGATTCACTAATGTGACGTGTGTACCGTTTAGGAAGAGTGACCGCTGATCTCTTAACTAAATGTAAGTCTCAATTAGAGGAAATAGATATCAAATCACAATCCACAGGGCCAAGCCGACCTCGGAGGCCGTATCAGAGATTTGAACCAGTTTTAAAAAGAGAACGTTGCGCAAGTAAAAATGCCGAGACGAAAAATCCAGAAGAAGGCAGGAGCTGCGACAAAAATATGACGGATTTGAAAACGTATTACCGGAATACCTCCAGTCAGATCAAGTGAAAAAGACCGATCCCATTTGCCGCTGAAACCAGCCAACAGCGCTGATAATACAGATCTGATCGAAATGGGTCTGTCTGCTTGTTTTCGTTTGATCTTGAACATGCTGTGGAAGTGATGGGGCACACCTTCGCGTCAATAGCGCGGAAGGGAACAACAGATGTCACGATGTAGGCCTATCCGTTTGGGACGCGGTTGCAGTTGAAGTCACGTAATTCAGGAGTGGAATTTTCAGATTCACTTCCGTCAAGAAGATTTAACTGCTTGCGAGTAAGGCCTAGTTATGTACAATTCATCGCTACGAGATCATAGTGCGCAAGGATCTGCAGCTGGATAGACAAATAAATCACGAAGTAAGATAAAAGGATTTTAAGACGAAGGTCACGTGGATACGATTTAGCAGATGCTTGACTTATGGTTACCCAGTGCGTTGCCAAAACTTTGTCAGACCAAAGACAGTACGCCCTACGGAGGGCGTACTGTCTTTGGTCAGACCAAAGCTCTGACCAGTGCATTAACACGCAGCCGCATGCGCATGCGAACATCGCGTAATCGGGCACATGTCGCGTACCAATCTAACATTGTTGGCGCTACTAGTATAGTTGTGCGAGCGCGCGCGCGTACGTGCCCGTGTGTGTGTGTGTGTGTGTGTGTGTGTGTGTGTGTGTGTGTGTCTGTGTGTGTGTGTGTGTGTGTGTGTGTGCGTGCGTGCATGTGTGTGTATGTATATGTGTGCGCGCGTGTGTGTGTGTGTGTTGTGCGACCGCGTGTGTATGTGTGTGTGTCTGCATGTGTGTGTGTATGTGTGTAAATTGGTAGTTCTACTGACTATCGCTACTTTACACCCCCATCTTCCGTGGACGTCCAATTTCTGCTGACGTCCGCAGCACTTTTCAGCAGCAGATTCAAGCGGTTTTTTTCAGAAAAAGTATTGGATCGTAATGATGTTGGTAAGAAAGTGGTCAACTTGTGACAATTGAACAAAATGTGGTTCAGTGTTATCTCTTTACCACAAATACAATTAGTATTATTTTTTATTTATTTATTTTTTTTTATACTAAACTTTGTTCTCAAAGGATTTAGCTTTAATCGAATTGTAAGGGAAGATATTTGTCTGGAATAATAAACTGGAAGATCAGGCATTTTTCTTAATACAAGGTCTATTGGCAAAGCTTCCCATTGATTGGATGAATTCTCGGTAGACGTATCAACATTTGTTTGAGCTCTCTTCGGTGCAGTCGATTCAAGGGTACGATAACATTCTACTACTGACGGTTTTATTTTCAACTCAGAAAATGACCCTGCTTTTTTAGCACCTTTTTTTTCGCAGCCCTATCAGCCAATTCATTTCCAAGTATACCAGTATGCGAAGGAATCCAGCAAAATTCTATAATAATGCCTTTAGACACCAGACAGTATAAAAGATATTTAATTTCAAACACAAGGTCGGGTCGTGTCGATATATCAGAGGAGTCAAGGGCAAGCAGGACTGATTTTGAATCTACAAAGAAAACTATCTGAGCGATGTTAATGGGAAGATCTGTTAGAAATTCCATTGCCATCATAATAGCTACTAATTCGGCTGTGAATATAGATAAATTGCTACCAGAAAGAACGATCTTTGAGTTTTAAGGGAAGGAATAACAAATGCTGCACCAACATTTCCATCATCTAAACGGAACCATCAGTACACACTTGAAAATGATTTTGATTCCTTTCGTATGCATGTGATTTTGCTAAATTTGTGATGATACGAATATTTACCTTTTTTTTAATATCAGTATAACCAGTATCAAGAATAGGTTTTGGCATCTCCCATGATGGAATAGATTGAGAAGTTGGTATTTTAGCCACTGCTTGTGTGAGGGGGGCCTTGACACATGGGGGGGGGGGGGGGGGGGGGGGGGGGGGGGGGGGGGGGGTTGACATTAATTTTGGTGTGCAGCCACAGAGCATACCACTGGATAGCAGCGGCTGCACACCAAAAAAATAATTCTCTAAGGCCTTGCTTAAGGAGTCGAGTATTTATAGACTTGCGCAATTAGATTGTTTTCAGAATTTTGATTGTGTGTGAAAGTTATTTTCCTCATGTACTTTCATATGGCTATCAGGGCACACGCCAGGTGGTTCCAATCAGACAGATTAAAATCAAAGGAATGGAACTATGTGGGCGCTTAAAGCTGGTGCAAATTTTGGGTCACGGGTGAGTGCAAAGGCCTGAAATGTGACGTCAACTAAGGGGAAGGTCATGTATTTGAAGATTGCTTGTGATTTCATCGGTGAAAATCCTCCAAAACAAGCGAAATAATTGGTGGGGAGTTGTTCTTTTGATCAGTTATCAGTTTAACATTAAACGCTTTCTCAAATTTATGGTTTGTTTGTTTGTTTGTCCGTCGAGATGACGAAGACCATCTAGTCATCCTGGGATCGGGGTGTAGTGCGTAGATGGCTGGTCAGGCCGAAAAGATCTATCACAGTACGGACAGGGGATCGTGGCAGCAGCTCGAGATCTGTTGACACTGGTCTTCCTGATCATCCTGCGCTGCTCAGCTGCAGCAGTTATGGTAGGCCTCAACACGCTTACTCGGATTATTTTAGAGCTAAATCCTAATTATGGCGTGTGGCCAGAACGCGTTCGCTCGCCGGAACCGGCCGATAGGGGAGGGTACTCTTAATATTTTGTCTCCTTTTTAGTTTCCGCTTTCAAAACCATAATGATGGCAGCGACCATATGCGAAGTTCATAGACCATCGGTAAGTTTATTCGAAATAATTTGCTTGTTTGATATGGAAAGCTTTAATGTTGTTTTTTTTGTGTGTAAGTGCTAGGCCTACCGCTTTTGAAATCGATGTCAAACTCTGAACAATTAGATGTGCTGTTATTGATTGGCAAAAATCTCCGTGGCTCCGAGTCTCCTGCACCTCACGTGCACAACAGCAGTGTGTACCATGGATCCCAAACTGCAGCTGCATACACCAGCAATGCTTGAACAAGTCTTTTGTATGCTGTGTCAGCTTTTTGTTCCCTGTTTTCATATTTTGTTAGAAGAAATCAGGGTCTTCTTTACTTTCTTTGTGCCGTTGTTGATGTGGGTTCCCCCTCTTAATATAATCTTGGATGGTGATGCCCAGATATTATCACAATCAGCCGTGTCTCCCTGATGAGTCCGATCCAGCAGAAAAAAGGCAGTATGAATTGGAATTGTTCTGTCTTCAGGAAGGATAACGATAGTTCCCATATGCTGCTAGTGAAGGGTTCAATATTTATATTTCCTGATTTTATGTTCTCATTTTCTTCTCCCCCCCCCCCCCCTTTTTTTTTTCTCTCTCTTTCATTTACATCTTTGCCAAATCATTTATCTCTTTTGTTAAAATCTTTGCCAAGTCATTAATGTAATGACAGAAGAAATGTTAGCCTGAACTTCTTTCCCCCCAAAACTAAATTGTTCAGCATAACAATATGGGTCATTCTACTGACATGTGCTCAACATAGGGATTCATCATTGTGCACAAAATAAGGCAACTTCTAGATTAAAAAAATGTTTTTCTTGCACAGTCATGCTCTTTATTCATTAAAAAATCACAGGAATCAGATTCCAGATACTGATTGAAAAGATGTATTTTCATACAAGCAGTACGAAAATCATCTACAAGCCTTATTTCATAGTTAATTTGGCTTATTTTTTTGTCCATGATACTCGCTTTGTCTGAAATTGGCAAAATAAACTTGTGTCATACACATCACATGTGGTGTCCAAAAAACGTGTGGTCAACGCAAAGGGCAGACGACATCATTTGAAAGTATGCAGACATGCCAGTGACATCAGAACTAAAGAAAAACATATTCTGCTTTGAATCTAGCTTAATTCAGTGTGAATATGGTTAAAATTAAGTCTTTAACAAAACTTGAAGTAACTTTTCTGTCATAGCGTACTGAAACACGAGTTACGTGTGCGCAATTGCTTGGACTCATTTGCGGAGCTGTTGAACACGAACGAATACTGCATGAACATTTGAAGGTCTGTGTAGGGACTAACTTGCGAAGTGATAAGCTGCTTTTTACACTGTGTGTCGGAGAAGTCACAAATCAAATTCAAGGCCTCCAATTTGAAACTGCTGTGTTACGTGTGTCTTGCAGCAGCCAGTAAGACTGGGCTGTATCATTTTACATAAGTTTCTTTGCTCAAAACCAATCTTTTGTGAATAATTTATCTAACACAGTGTACTGTACATGCACTTTTTAATAGTTTGCTATGAAGAATTTGCTGGTTGCAAAGATGAAGTTGTGTAATTAGGGAAATAAAAATGGTGAACGCTGAGACATGAGAATTTGGTCCCCTCCGATTTTTGCTTTCACCTAAATTTCAGAGCGAGTTTATGTATGGAAATAAATGATAACTCTTGATTTTGATTTAAGTTCTGTTTGGTTTCTTCTTTTTTTTTTTTTAAATTTAGTTATATTGATTTGATATTGAGACAATTTATTTTTGTGCATGTGAGAAACGTCATGGTACACAATTTTTCTGCTAACCAAGCAGTGTCCAAGTTACATGGCATCACGCATGCTGAAATGTTTGCTGTGCATTTGGATGTAAACTATCATTTTTCGGAGGATGAGGGTTGTTGGAAGAAAGAGTGAAAAGTTTTTCTTCACAAAGGTTTATTTGATCATGAAAATTACATTATTTTATTTTCATTTATCCATTTGACCGCTCATAGTGTGAAAAACATTCTTTACCTTGATTATTAACAGATTGAATTTTTAGACAAATGAGAAGAAAATAGAAAGGAACAGCAGTGTGCATCTGCCATTAATTTTTTAAAAAAGTAGGTTTGATGTAAATTTATTATAAATTATGTTAGTGGTAACTGAACTACCAGGTTTTTTGTTTTTGACCTCGAAGTACCAGGTAGATGTTTTCTAAACCTTTAGATAAGGACAAAATCAACATTTGGGTTCATGAAACATGTATTGTTGAAAAGAAAAAAGAGTTTAGAACATTACCCTAATCCACCCATTGTCAATTCCTCACACTGTATGGTCATTTCCATGCCTACAGCTCCCCCCCCCCCCACACACACACCCTTTCCTGACCATCCTCACTGGATGCAGTCGATAGTCCAAGCAGCCACTCCCCCTTACCCCTCCTCCCCAGCACACTACTGGGAGTCTTGCCCCAATATAAAATGTCAAAACCATTATAACATAATCATGGACCTTATATGAAAGAAAGAGTACTGAGTAAACTCTCTAAGTGCAGCTTAGGTATATTTTAGAGTTCCCTTTAGTCTGTGTGCCTGTATCTATGTTAAACTGGACATGGCATATCGTGCTCAATGGAAAGAAGCATTTGTGCTATGAAACAGTCCAAATACTGAAGACACTATGCCATCAGATCCAACAGATGAATGAAAATGGATGAATGTTCTTTTGTTCAAATAGCCTAAAGTGTGGTTCTTGTAAGGGTAGGTCTTTTTTTTATTTTTTTTGAGGATGGGCAATGAGTATCATAGGCTTCTACAGTTAAAACAATGAAATGTACATGCATATGTCACTGTAATGCTTGTTACTCACCACAGCTTTTTTTTTTTTTTAAACTCACCACAGTTTTTGTGTGTGTGTGTGTTTTTAAACAAGAATACAACTGAGACTCGCTAAGTTACAGGACATTACATCGTCATACTTAACATAGTACATGGAATTGTTAAAGAACATTATATCATGAGCAGAGCTGTCACCACCCAGATTTGTAACAAATGGTCTTTGTAATCTGGCTTTGCTCAGTCCATAACCTCTCTCACTGCATACCCCCACTCCATTCCCTCTCCCTTTTTTTGTCTGTCTCTCACCCATGCCATTGCAGCACCAGTACCATCCTCACAACCTCACAAGAGTGACACAGCCCCGAAAATTACAACAACAAAAATGCTGGCCATCATTGGGTCTTGATACAGTGATTGTCCTTTCTTAAGAAATTTTTGTTTATGTTGTGAAAAAAATGCCATTAAATAATTTTTTTCTTCTTCATTTTGAATACATTAATGATAAAACATTGTCTTATCCTAGATCGTTTAACTTGTCTGGGACATGGAAATTCTTTCTTATTAAGAGAAAGCTTACAGTTACATTGTGATGCTTCACTAAATAGATTTTTTTTTTTCAATAGAGAAAAAAGGTTTATTCAGAGTGAGAATGTAAAATTGCTCATACAAAGCAGCCAAATAGTTTTCAAGACCCATGTTTATTAAGTGAACTGTGTAATATATATGTTTAAACATTGATAATTCAAAGATAAACTGATCAAGGAGAGGCCTTACTTATCAAACCATATTAAAATTTAGATACCTTTTAGACTGATATCACAGACCTTTATTCTGGATGTATTTCATTCTGTTGCTTGTCACAAGAGATCCAGTGTCTTGTTTTCTCCCAGGCTCTGATATAGTAATAATGGTATTACATTATGTTTGATCAGGTCCACAACTACAGTTTGTCTAACATAGGTTTTTGTGTGCAGTTGTGAAGGGTATGTGGTTCACTGTAGTGCACATTTTTCTTTTTCTTTTTTTTTCTTTTGGGATAAATCAACTGGGATATGAGCATATTGACTGGCTTGGGGTATGCCTGACTTTGAACATGTGAAATGCTTACAATGGATGTATAGTATGGATTGTGGTTGGAGTTTCTTATTTCCTTCACTTAACTCCAGTATAAATTTATAAGTGGTTGATCGATCACAGGTCATTTTTGTAGCATACTATTTTTTCATATGTTCTGTTTCTGTTTCATTTTCCCATTCCTCCATTTCTGTGTTGATGGTATCAGCCCTCTGGGACATGTACAACACCACCTGTTAAAAAGGAAAAAAAGTCATGGAGGTCTTGAGATTGAAAGCTTGTAAAACTGGAAGGGCACTTGGGAGAGTCACAGATCTGAGAAGGTTGAACAGATCCTGGATCAGCTATTTGATCTTGATCCACACAAAAATTTGATAGGTTCGTCCTTGGGCAGGTTTCCATCTTTTCACCAAGTTTGTTTAAAATAAGTTCAGAATTTTTAATCTTACAGGCAGGTAGACACAGAAACAAACCAACACAGTCGAAGCCATATGCTCATTGACTGAGGTATCAGTTTTTGCCAGATTCTGGAAGTTACTTGTTTCCTGGAAATGTTTAGTATTACTGCACTATATACTTTGGAGTTGTATGGCTAATTGAATGTGTTTAATGACAGTGCAGATTATGATGTTTCTTTTATTGGTTGAAAGCTCGTACTGAATATTTTGTTTTATTTTCTGTTATAAACAGGATGACCAGGAGCTCACCAAAATTCTGCAGAATCTGGCAGATCCTATGAAGGTGAGCTGCTCTAGGTGCAAAAAATCCTAAGTGACGGATTTTTAATTAAAGCACTTGCACATTGCCAGCGTGCCCAGCTTATACATGTCAACAAACAGCTTGAATGCTGGTATGTGCACAACACGTTTCTCCCCTTTGCCCCCTCCATACTACAGGCAATATTTTTCGTCAAAACATCCTTCTCTCTGTCTCTCTCTATCTCTGTCTCTCTGTCTTTCTGTCTCTATCTCTCTGTCTGTCTGTCTGTCTCTCTCTTTCTCTGTGTCTTCTTCCTCTTGTTGTCATTGTTCTGCACACTTCTTCTGCACACTTCTTCTTCTTCTTCTTCTTCAGTCTTCTTTTAACTTCCTCAGAGTTTTTATTGTTTTTGTTCTTCTTGCTTCTTCCTTCTTTGTCATGTTTCCGTCAGACATTTGCGTTGTTATTTGTATCCTTCTTCAGCCTTTTCATTTTTATCTCCTTCTGCATTTACTACTTCTAATTCTTCTTCATCCTCTTCTTCTTTCCAAGCCCTGCGTGACCAGGTATCTGTCTGTTAATTTGTTTTTCATTATCTCTGTTACTGTTTGTCTCCAATAACTTGAATAAGCTATTGAAACAAATCTAACCAGTGACTATCAGACACGTTATCACTAATCAGACCCTTAGGATGTTTCAGGTGGTTGATTTCCATATTTGATGTTGTTCTTTATCTCTTAGTTCGTTTGTTTCCTCCATGACTGACCTGACTTGCTTAAGTTTGATTTATTTTTTCATCAGACATCAAGCCAGACGTCATTCAAAAGGGAATTTGGTTTATTGAAATCAAAGAAGCCAGCACCAGGCACATGGGCCTACCTCATCGACATGACTCCTGTTATACAGCGCTGTTGTCAGGAGAAAAAAGTTCTGGCCAGCTGCTGAACTAGAATATCTGATCTCACAACAGTGCATTTCACCCAGGTATTGATTTGTATGAATTGTAAAGTTGGCTAGTTGTTATTGATTTTTGTCAAGTGTGAGAGTGGATTTGTACGATTTTTAGAATTTGTTGTAAAGAAGATTTGAACTTTGTTTTAATTTCATAAAGTGTGTGGATTTACAAGATGTGATATTTTGAAGTGCATCATCTTGGCTCGGTGATGATGATCAAAGTAACAGATTTACAGTTCATGATGGACCAACATAACAGAAAGCTGGGAATAGTCTAACTGAAAAAGAGTTGAACTACAGGAGTACAGGACAAAATGTCAGGCTGTTTAGGAAAGAAAATGTTGCTACATGAGTACTTTAATTTGTTCCTGGTGAGATATATAAAACTGAAATGAATCATAATATTGCTATTTCAAAGTGAGAGTTCAGTGAAAATAAGTAGGACAGTCGCAGATGGATAGGACAGAGTGTAAGGATGCTTAGGGAAAAATACTTTTTTTTTTTTTTACTTCTCAAGAACATTAATTAAAAAGGAAAAAGAAAATGAAAAAAATCATCCCCAAACAAATGATGTGTATTGTTAATGGCAAGTTACAGAGAACTGAAAGACAGTAAAATGTGTTTTGCTTGTTTGTCTTGTGTGATAGCATGTTACATAAGATAGTTCAAAGATAGCATGTTACATAAGATAGTTCAAAGTTAACCAGATTTTGCCGTCATGATTAGTTTAAATGAACTTGATTTTTAAGAAAAATTGATGCTGTTGTGCACAGTTGATAACTGTTCTCTTTGTCCTGGTGTGTGACCATAGCAGTTAAAAATGGCATATAGACTATCAGAGTTAGTTCCCTTGTATGGAAAATTGTTTTCACAGTGCGTCCTGCAGAAAACACAGTGAACGAAGATGAAGGGCATAAATGCGTACATGAAATAACTTTATTGTATAAGTCTGTAAGAGTAGCTGATTGGATGTAGCCTGATGATATACACCGACTGTCATGACCCACATGGACAAAGCTGATTTGACTGAAAGCATTTTGGTAATTTTCGACTGCATCGATGTCCAATGTTCAGATGAATTCTTGCTGTACAATACAACACTATGCTAGGCGAGGCTATACTATGCTGCGCTACACTATTTCATATGTGTGCTTTAAATTGAGACAAAAACAAATGACTTCTAGCCACTCCTGCTTGCATTACTGTGTATGTCAAGAGGTCACCACTTTTGATCACAATAAGGCATATTGCTATACTCTTCTGTTTGGATTTCACTTTTACGGTTATGCTAAAGAATACCTCCTTTTTCATGCTGAAGATAAAACGCTTTCTTCAAAGTTCTGTTGTGAATACATTGAAGCAAAAAGTCTGTATTCACCAGAAGAGTGATGTGTTCATGCAGACTTGTAGTACATTGTGAAGAGTACTTTGTAGTCTGTCTTGTGGTTTGAGCGGTAGTCACAGAGAGTAACTGTACAGAAACTGTATCTTGTTCAGTAGCTGAATCCACCTTCTCTTCTTTTAAAATTCTTTCTTTAGGACTACTTGTGTGGTTGCTTTGAAATGTTCGGGATTTATCTTACATGTTTTGCACTAAAGTTGAAAAGTTAGGCCTTAGATTGGAAAGTATGACACTATAGTGGAAAAGCTTATTGAACAGTCATATGATTTGGCATCATAAAAGATCTGATGCTGTTAAACAGAATGATGAAGTCAATTTCGTATATATTACAGAAGGTTGTAAATTGTGGGGATGCAACTGGTTTTACTGGAATGACACTCCTTTGGCTCAGATGCAGGACCATTTGCTGTTAAGAACTTGGAGTGTGTGATATCAGAGTGTGTCCTTCATCAGTTTGCAACAAACAGAAGTGCAAGACTGATATTGTTGATCCACACTCATTGAAATGATCAAATACCAGAAACCAAGTGGGTATTGTATTGCAAATAGGCTTACTGTTTTTTTTGTTTTTCTTTTTGGAAAAAAACAACAACTCTGGACTGACAGGTTACAATAACAAGCCTACCTGTTGTTTTTAACACCTTTGCTTTCTTTAAATTTGTTCTGCAGCAGCAGGTATAAAGATAAACTTCTGAATGACTGTTATTAAAAAAAGATGTGTACCTGTTCTTTGCATTTGTCTGCTTTTTATTCTTCTCCTTTTTTGTTTTTCTTTTTCTTTCTTTTTTTGTTTGTTTAACTATTTAATCATATTTAAAGGACACGAAAGGAAATCTGTTGACTCACTTTGCGCAGTAAATTGAGCTATTTAGTAAGTAAGTTAATGCTTGTGTTTCAGAAATATTCAAATGGTATTTGAGACACTGTCAGAGAGAAAAGAAATTGGAATGATGTCCAAAGCACTGAAAAGCCAGCCAGGGGGAGATGTGCCAGAAAGTTGTTTGGTTATTGCTCTGCAGTCCTTTCTGAGGTGAGTGATGAACTAAATAGGCCACAAGTATTTCATTTTCAGCAAAAGAGAATAGATTCGAAGTGTCTGCTGCAGGCAAAGAGTCTCATGTACAAATTTCATATGGATATGTACAGATGCATTACATACTAGTGGGCATAAATTTCTCACTGTAACACACAAACACACACACACACACGCACACACACACACACATACACACGCATGCATGCATGCATGCACGTATGCACGCACACACACACATATACACACACACAAACACACATGCACGCATGCACACACACACACACACAAACACACATGCACGCATGCACACACACGCACGCACACACACATACACACACACACCACGCATGCACACACATACACACACACACATGCACATACACACACACACACACACACACACACACACACACACACACAAACAGACAAGCATTCTCCATTGCTCACAAATAATGCTGATCTACCAATCACCATGTTCATAGTTAGTTTAGTTGAAGGACTCGGAGTAGTGAGGTGCAGCTTCCCACTCCATTACAACTACTCAGTCAGTGTGTGATTTTTTTCTCCCAGCTGACTTCTATTCAGAGTTTGTTGAGTATACAGAGGGCTTAAATGTGAAGACTTAGATTGCATATATTGAGGCCCATCCCCTTTATAGATGCATGTCTGAGACCATCGATAATATCTATGTAACACTGCTGAAGTCTTTATCTGTCAGGTCTGATTGTTGACACATTGAAAGAACTGTCTCAGACCAATGTAAAAGTGCATAGCATCAGCCCTTATCTCCATAAATAAAGGGTAAAATGCCTCAAAAGCATGTGGCCCATTATGGCATGTGCTTTTGGTTTTGATTTTCTCTTCCACATCTGCGCCTCTAGAGTTTTTCTACAAAAGACTTATCGTCTGTTACACCCGGTGTTCTTCCTTCGGTAGGTAGACCTAACGTCTGTTACACCCGGTGTTCTCCCTTCGGTAGGTAGACCTAACGTCTGTTACACCCGATGTTCTCCCTTCGATAGGTAGACCTAACATCTGTTACACCCGGTGTTCTCCCTTCGGTAGGTAGACCTAACATCTGTTACACCCGATGTTCTCCCTTCGGTAGGTAAACCTAACGTCTGTTACACCCGGTGTTCTCCTTCGGTAGGTAGACCTAACGTCTGTTACACCCGGTGTTCTCCCTTCGGTAGGTAGACCTAACGTCTGTTACACCCGGTGTTCTCCCTTCGGTAGGTAGACCTAACGTCTGTTACACCCGGTGTTCTCCCTTCGGTAGGTAGACCTAACGTCTGTTACACCCGGTGTTCTCCCTTCGGTAGGTAGACCTAACGTCTGTTACACCCGGTGTTCTCCCTTCGGTAGGTAGACCTAACGTCTGTTACACCCGGTGTTCTCCCTTTGGTAGGTAGACCCAACGTCTGTTACACCCGGTGTTCTCCCTTCAGTAGGTAGACCTAACGTCTGTTAAACCCGGTGTTCTCCCTTCGGTAGGTAGACCTAACGTCTGTTACACCCGGTGTTCTCCCTTCGGTAGGTAGACCTAACGTCTGTTACACCCGGTGTTCTCCCTTCGGTAGGTAGACCTAACGTCTGTTACACCCGGTGTTCTCCCTTCGGTAGGTAGACCTAACATCTGTTACACCCGGTGTTCTCCCTTCGGTAGGTAGGCCTAACGTCTGTTACACCCGGTGTTCTCCCTTCGATAGGTAGACCTAACGTCTGTTACACCCAGTGTTCTCCCTTTGGTAGATGATTATGACTGAATCTAGTTCTGTAATTTAGCAATTATTTGGGGTTTGGGTGACTGGGTTTTGTAGATGGCGTCCATTGTTTTTTCATTGAAGTGACTCGGCAGAAGTGCTGTTGCTTTTGGTGGGTGGTTCTTGATGACTAGATATTCAAAGCCTCGTGTATACTGCTGAGTTGGGACTGTAATGGGATCAGTCAAGGGGGTTTAGCTGTGGGATGAGGAGCCAGGTGAACAGGTCGGAGTAATTAAGCTCGGAAAATGAATTGTTATAGAACAGAGAGAGACACACAGAGACCGAGGCTGAGAGAGGGACTGATAAAGAGACAATGCAGTTCTTTGCAGAAACAGATAAAATGAAATGAAAAGTCTAAAGGTGTAAGTAATGGCAGTCTTCCTTCTTTAGTTTGAATTGTAGTGCACTGAACGGCTTGGAACAGGAGTTGACTGGAGTTGGAAAATTCCTTAATGGTAATGGTGCTGAAGGGGCTTGAACCCCAAACCACCCAGTCATCAGTCCTAACCTCTTTGCCACAATACCTAGTTTATCTCTGAGATCATGTTTGTGGATTTATTTGTTCATTTTGCTGTTTTCTGAAAGGAGCCCAGAATTGAACAGAATGAAATCGTTCCTAAAATAGTTGACAACATGTAGTATTAACCAACAGTGTTGACTATGTTTCTGTTCATGGTGCTTTCAGCTCTGAAGAAGAGATCCTGGAGAAAGTGGGAAACGAGTGCCAACCTTCCATCAAAAGAGATGACAGTAACGATGCAGCATGTACATTCTCAACAGCAAGAAGCACATTTGTGTATCCTTATGTGTGTTTTTGTATGTACACACAACCATGTATTGTTGTGTGCATGTAGAGCGTGCGTTGCGTGTGTGTTCTGAGTTTTATTCTGTGGCTGCTGGTTTTATATATTTTTCACCTTGGATATAAATTTGTTTGGATTTGCCTTACATTTACATTTGTTTTTTAACTCAGTTGATAAACTGTCCATCAAATGTACTTTGCAGTCATTTAAAGTCAGCAGATGAAAAACAGATCTTCTATTTTTCTTTGTGTATTCCTATTAGTTTTAGTGCACTTGGATCTGTAAGACTACCAGTCATCATATGAAGTCATTGGCACTATACAGGAGTGCAAGTCTTCTGCGTATAACTGAAAGTCTGGGTAAACATAAAGTAAACTTTGTCTCCACGTCAGTGTGTTTGTGCAGACTACGGTTCAGCAAGATTTTGCAAGGGTACTTTCCAGAACCTGGATATTTTGGCAAAATGATATATTTTTCTCTTTGGTTCATCTTAAATATACTTAAATTTATGTAACTATCAGCAAGTTAATTTTAGATGCAAAATCTTACGACTACCAAAACTCTTTAGTCTTGAAGGTACAAAAAAGTCTCAAACTGGTAAAGTAACTTCCTGTTAATCCAAGTGCAGGAAAGAAGTCAGTCCATGAGGGAACAAAAAAAAAAAGATTGAAGTATCTGACAAAATGAGATTTGTAGCCTCCAGCTTTTCAGGGAAAATCATGTGAAAAATCACTTTGAAAAAACAAAAAAAAAGCGATGAATTAGGCAAAAATGGACTGCTTTGGTGCAGAGAGTGTGCGTTAGTGTTGGAAGATTGATGTTGCTAATGCGAGTGTAAATGCATGATGTATGGTTGAACTTCAAAGTACAGCTCCAGTCAGTGGGGAGAGAACATTGGCTGCTCCTACAAACGATCCATGAGTCAGTAAAATGTGCTCTGCATTCTTCTTTAATATGAAAGTTATAGAGGAATGGGAGTGAAAGGGGGGAAGCGGCACCATCATTATAGAGCACAGGTATCAAAATATACAAAGTGACCAGATGTATTAGTCACAGTTTGTTTGTTTGTTTGTTTATCGTTCTGGCTGAACTCAGATTACACTTTAGCTGCAGACAGTAATGGATCAAACCAAGCTTGTTAGAAGTATCAAAGCATCAGGCATGTCTGACTTGGGGATTTCAGAGATAACTGCAATCTGCACATCAGTGTTTGATGTTCCACATTTGTGTAAGCATTATTTTGGCTGTTTCAGTTGCATAGCTGCCAACTGTTACGGGAAAACCGGGACATATCGTTTTTTTTAAATTTGTCCCTATTTTCGTTGTTTGCTGAAAAAATTCCGGTTTACGAGTTTTCAAAAAAAAAAAAAAAAAAAAAAGCCCAAAATGAAATAAAAGAACGTTTGGCAACTGGTCCGACTGAACAGAAATCGTAAACTCGGAAGTCAGCATGAAAGGGGCATAACTAGGCCCATTCCGCGCATGTGCATAGCTGCTGTTCAAATAGTCAACATGGCGTCTTCAAGTGGTAGCATGGAGAAAACCACAAAACCTAAACGATTCCAGCGGTATCTGCCAGCTTATAAAGACAAGTTTCCATGGGTCACTTCTTGCCCTTCAAAGGGTGAAAGTTTGCTGTCTGCACCGTGTGTCGATGTCCGGAGAATATTTCACATGGGGGAAGAAATGATCTGGCCGATCACGAGAAGACCACGAAGCACAAAAAAAACAACGAAGCTGAGGAATCGGCAGCCGTCAAAAACACTCCGTCAATCTTCACATGTTATGGGGTGTAGTTGTGAGATCATAAGGGCAGAAGGGTGAAGTTGATGGAACTTGAACTGAAGAATGTGGGTGTAGCTGATGGAAGCCCAGGACTGTGAGTGCTGTTGATTGGGAGGGCAGAGCATCTTTTATGTTCATCCTACATCAATATGGAAGATAAAAAAGCTGTTTGGGTAAGTCTTATTTTGTGTGTTTTGTATATTAATCTATAGAAAAAAATATGGTGGCTACCTACATAGGAGGCTTTTTTTTACACAAAATATTGCATTGTATGCAACATACTAATATGCATGCTTTGATATATGGTTTAATAATAGGCTTGCTTTTGATTAGTTTTCCTATCAGGAGATGAAAAATATGCCTGTCAGAGTGTAAAAAAAGGCTTCAGCTTCAGGGGGCTGCGCCCCCTGACCCCCGCTGATCAGGAGGGGGGCCAGCCCCCCTCCCGAACCCACCCCCGTGAGGTGTTACTCTTTTTAACTCTGGGAGGTTAGCAGCTATGCAGTTGTTTCGACATTGGTTGTTGTTTGAGGTTTTTTTTTAAAGAAAAAGAACTTGAGAATTGGGAGAGTGAATATCGAACAAAACAAAACAAAAAGTAAACCAGACAGAAATCTTCTGTCATCGAGATACTGTCCAGCAGGTCCATACTTGCTTATGTCTCCCCTCCCTCCTAGTCTATTGATATTTCCCCCATAGACTTTACATGCTTGGTGGAAGTATGTGATGTGTGGGATCATTGAGGAAACACAAAGGCAGCTTTTTTCTATACTTGTAGTCAACCTTCACATATGTCTCCCTGTCATCCTCCCACGCTATTCTCCTTGTCAGAGTTTATGAAAAGAAAAGTAAACAAAGATGTATAATATATATATATATATATATATATATATATATATATATATATTATATATATATATATATAATGGAGGATCTATATTTTCAGAACAAATTAAAGAGGAAAATTGAATCAATATGAAAAAACAAATGAGTGCAATGGTATGAATGATTCACAGGCTTATGTCAAAGACCTCTAGGAAGAGTCTGTTAGACTCTTCCTAATCCATCCTAACCTGAAAGAGTTGTTTCCATGGAAATCATTCTCCACACCAAGAAAACATTACTACACAGCAGAAATGAAACCTGGATCAGGAAAACCAACAGAAACTCAACATTCGACGTAACCATGGGTTCATATGATGGTGCAGAAACATGTGAACTGGTCGGACTATTCATGCTGTCCAACATCAAGAAAAAACTCGGAAAACAAGTCGGACTATACAGAGACGATGGCCTTGCTGCACTAACCAACAATCCAAGAACCATCGAAAACAAGAAGAAAGAACTATGCAAAATCTTCCAAAACCACAACTTAAAGATTACCATTGAAGCAAACAAAAAGGTAGTGAACTACTTAGACATAACACTGGATCTCAACAATCATATATATAAACCATACAAGAAACCCAACGATACATCTCTTTATGTACACACCAAAAGTAACCATCCACCATCTGTATTGAAGACCATACCCCATGGCATAAACAAGAGACTATCAAACCTGTCATGCAGTGAGAGAGTGTTCAACAATGCAGCAGTAGAATACCAGGAGGCACTACAAACAAGTGGATACAATTACAAATTACAATACAACCCAGACAACAACACAAATAAAAGCAAGAAAAATAGGAAAAGAAAAATCATATGGTATAACCCCCCATACGACGGGAAAGTCAAAACGAACATAGGGAAAGAATTCTTTAGAATCCTAACAACTTCATTTCCAAAAGAACACAAATTGTCCAAAATATTTAACAAAAACACTGTCAAACTATCGTACTCATGTATGCCCAACCTCAAAAACCTGATTGACGCATCCAACAAAATGAAAATCAACACAGCAAAGAAGGGTGAAGAAAGGAAATCTTGCAATTGCACCAGAAAGGAGCAGTGCCCACTAAACAACAAATGTCTTCACAGCAACATTGTATACCAGGCTACTGTGACATCAGAAAATGAAAAAGAAACATACATAGGGATCACTGAAAACCACTTCAAAACCAGATATGCAAACCACAAACAGTCATTTAATAAAGAAAAATATAAAAACCAAACAGAACTGAGCAAATATATCTGGAAACTTAAAGACGCAAAAACAAGCTACAATATATCCTGGAAAATCATAAAAAGAGCATCACCATACAGCAATGTTTCAAAAAGGTGCAACCTATGTTTAACTGAAAAATGGTTAATACTATGCAAACCACACTTAGCAACTCCAAACACCAAAACAGAAATAGTAAACAACTGCAGGCATAAATGGAAATCGTTGTTAGTGAACACATCCAAAACAAAAACCTGAAAGCCCCCAAAAACACGTGCAGCCAACCCGCACGTGCAAACAACCGCAAACGGGAGCCCACACGCTATATAACATCGGCGGTGGGCAAACCGAGGGCCATCCTGATGACAGCGCAACACGCTCGAAACAATTTGTAGAGTGAGTTTTAGCATTCCTTTTTTTAATATTATTAACAAATATATATATATATATATATATATATATATGTAGTGTGTGTGTACATATATAAATATGTATGTATTAAGAGTGATACTTTAGAATGGCTTGAATTGTAGTTGGTGGGTTGAAAATGGCCTGTACTGATTGGTCAAGTTGTCTTCAGTTAATTCACACACAGAATCCAAAGAAATTGAACAGTAAAAACCACCAACACCCAATAAGAATATTGCAAATTTTCGGTTTATTTTTAAAACCTTTGTCAAACATTAAAAAAAACAAGGGCCCGGAATCCAAAGAAAGAGCATGTACGTTTGTTGTCCATGAGCAGAAGACTATGGACAGGTTGGTTTGTAGTTCAGTCTTAGTGTTAAGACTGAGTATCCTTAACAGAATATAGCGACCAAGTTCTTGAGGCACCATATGATGATGTGTACCTTATCAGCAGTTTAAGAAACTACCATTCACAATGGTGTTGGTAAGTGATCTTTTGAATAATATTTTCCTCTTCTTTATCGTCTTGTTTCCTGATTAGAAGGCACTCTTTGTGAGACAAGAGTTTGTTTTTGTATTGCTCAGAAAACATGTGGCTTGTTGGTCATACAGTGTGACATCTAAAACAAATGACAACATTTTCTGTGTGTGTAATGGACAAAAACCTGTATGTTTGTATATATGGAGGCATGTTCAAGTATTTTTTCGTGTGTGTGTGTGAGAATTTGTGAGTATGGGAAAAGTGTGTCTGTGAGTGTGTGTAACACAGAGAAGAAGAAAAGGAGACACAGGGAGAGGAAGAGAGAAAGGGGGGAAGACTGGGGTCTTGTGTTTGTGTGTGTTTGTGTGTAACACTAAGAGAGAAGAAAAGGAGACACAGGGAGAGGAAGAGAGAAAGGGGGGAAGACTGGGGTCTTGTGTGTGTGTGTGTTTGTGTGTAACACTAAGAGGAGAAGAAAAGGAGTCAGAGGGAGAAGAAGAGGCTGAGAGAGAGGAGAAGATTTGGGTCTTTTGAATAAGGCCTACATGAATCGGTGCCTGTGTATGTGATAATGATGGTGATGTGGATGTATGTGTGTATATACTTGTATGTCGTGGAGTGCATTCATATATGATGGAGGGGAAGGGGGGGGGGGGGGGGGGGGGGGGGGGGTGGAGATAAGGGAGGGTGGGGAGACAGGTTGAGTTCAAAATGGGTATGACTGAAGGGAAGGAAGAAAAATCAGGAGATTTTGGTAGATTCCATTAATTGGTCTTTAGAGCATTACATTTCAAGAAGGTCTGTGACTAAATTTATTATTTGTCCTTATTTGTTGTTATTTGTATCCAGGGGGGAAGGGGGATGGAGTATGAAAAAAAAGCTTTACATTATAAAAAAAAAAATTGTGTGTGTGTAAATCAGCGGTCAGTGTAGTTAGTATTTTGTTTCCTGTGAAAGAGATGTAAAGATTCTCATTCACTGGCTTATGAATGCACTAGTATTTTTAGCATTTTGCTTCCTGTAAGGGCCTTTGTTGATTTGGGGATGAATTTATACTTTCTGAAGTAGAGAATTCTCGTGTCACCACCAGTCTCGGCCAAAATACAGTCATAACAGTGGCTGCTTAATTTCTTCTGGCATTAATTACCATCCTTTTAGGTTTTAATTGAAACCGGTTTTTGTAGCAAGACATATTGTTGTAAATTCAGAACATTTTATTCCCATTAATCTTTATGTCTATCTTTTTTTTCCATCACTTTACATGGTTTTCCTATAAAGTTTCCGAGGTTTAAAATGTGACAAATGCTCCCATTTATTAGTGATTGAAAGTGAAACCTAATCACAGTAACCATCAGTTTGTTCAGTTAGCGATAGCAGGACATTTCAGATGTGTTTAGCATATTTACAGTTAAGTCCCCGATTAAAAACACATGTACACGCACACATGCATGCACGCATTTACACTCACACACACACTCATACACACACTTGATCGCATATTATAAGCCAGACATGGTAAATTGCAATGTTCTTCAAATGAATTGAAGCCGATTATGGTGCTTTTGTTGTTTGCATTATTTCTTTTTTTTTTTTAGATTAAATCTGGGTTTTGAATGCTTTACAGGAGTTACTCAAATATTTGCTGCACAGGATGAAAACCTCACCAGACCAGACCTATGTGGATCAGGTAACTGCTGTGGGGGTTATTGGATGTTTCTATTCATGCCCATTATTTCATTTTAGGTGTGATTGTGTGTTTAACCAAAGAATACAGTCAAAATTCTGTTGATCTGCAGAGGTAAGGAGGGAGGGAGTAATCGTAAAACGACATAAGAATTAAGGAAAACCCCTATTTTTAGTAAGGGAGAAAGAGGAAATTATGACAAAAATGAAAAAGGTATTAATGTTTAACAAGTTTGAAACATATCTACCAGAAAATGCAAAGCCAGTGCATGTTTCAGTTTCAGTTTCATCAAGGAGGCGTGCGGACTAGTCCATATACGCTACACATCCGCCAAGTTTTGAGACCACACTACGCATGATTTGAAGCTGATGGATAAATGAATTAACAACAAAGATGAGACAATTATTGAAGAAGAGGGTCTCGTGGCTATGACTCAGCGGATGTCTGACCTACACATTAGCCCAACGCGCTGGTCAGACCTTGAGTGCCTACCTGCCACTTTTGTGTGTGTGTGTCTGTGTGCGTGTGTAGTGGATGCACACGTGTGTGTATGATGTGTGGGCATGGGCCCATGTGTGTCTGTGTGTGTGTGCGTGCGTGCGTGCATGTGTGTGCGCGCAGGCATGTGTGCGCGTTGTGTGTGTGCGTGTGCAGAAGTGCGTGTGCATGTGTGTGTGTGTGTGTGTGTAATTTGTGGGTTTGTGTGAGCACACATATCTGCATATAGGCTATTTGTGTACATATGTGTGTATGTGTGCGTGTCTGTGTGTGTGAGAGAACGCGCGTGTGTGTGTTGTGACTGCATGCGTGCATGTTCAGAAGATGACTTAAGAACAAGACCATCAAATACAGCATATAAGTGCATGCGCACACTCTCGCGCACACACACACATAACAATAAGAACAGCAACTCCTCCCCCTCAAACACATCCCACACACACACACGCGTGCGGGGATTTTCAAGGGCTCTGAAATACGCCTTCACCTGTTCCAGCTTGTGTCTTGTCTGCATTGAAGGAAGGTTGAGCAGGTATCGCATAGTTTGAACTGGCGTGTTCTTTGTGGTTCCAGGATCAGTCTCATTGCTTCATTTTGAATTCTTTTTAATTTGAGAAGGTTGCTGTTGGACAGTGTTGTAAGCCCTAATCCATAATCTATTACACCGAGTACAAGTGCATGATACAGTCGGTAGAGATGGCGCTGTTCAATGCCTTTAGCTGCCATTGCTTTCATGGCAGATAAGCCTTTTTTGCATTCAAGAACAATATTCTCAACATGCTTTCTAAAGGTTAGCATTCTGTCAAAGCCTACACCCAAATAGTGTAGGTTGTTGATTCAGTTGGTATTCCAAAGAAGGAAACTGGTGAGGGTACTTGTCCTGATGTCTTGTTGTTGAGAGTGCAGACTAATGTCTGGGCTTTTGTAGGGTTGATGGACGATCCAGTTTCTCGACACCTCTGAGCAATGTTGTGCAACTGTTGCTGAATGCTTTCGTTCTTTTTCGATTTTTTTGAGTTTTGTGTCGGGTCGTCATTGAAAATGTCTCACTGAGCAATTGTTTTGTTGAGGTCTGCTAGGCCTTTAGTAAAAACAGTGCATGGAGGGGCCCCAAATATTCAAAGGAGCCTGACAAAACCCCCCCCCAAACACACCACACCACACACACACACAAACACCCCCAAAACCCTTAGAGGGATAAAGATTGAAAATTGATTTAGTTTTTTTCATAGTGTGCAGTTTTTGACAAGCTGGTTGGCGTAAAGTTTTTTAATCGGTTCTGCATGCTGCTATGGTTATTTTCTTTGTACAGGGGAAAGGCACCTCATTGATGCTCTGCCACCAGCGGGTATTCAAAGGACCCCTGGATTCTTCGTTCAGCAAAGAAGAAAAACTGAATGTAAGTTGCAATATTTTTTAGCAAAGGCTAGGTATGGTACATTATTAGTGTGTGTGTTTTCTAAAAACTTGATGGTGTGTTTTGTGTGTGTGTGTGTGGGTGTTTTGGTGTGTGTGTGTGAAAATTGTGAAAACTACATGGAGTGTGAAAGTTTTCGTTTTTGGTTTGTGCATGAGGGGGATTACCCCCGGGTTTTGGTGTCATTGACGGGGGGGGGGGCAGTTACACAAGTGTTAAAATGAACCAGATTAAAGGGTTTTAGTTTCTTAGAAAGTTTTCCGGGCATATCTTTTTAGGAAATCATAGGTCAGGAAAAACAGACCGTGAAAAAGTCTGTAGAACAAAATTTAAAGTCCCATTTTTTTTCTTATATTTGTACAGTAATTGGACACGGTGGATCCGAATCCGTGAGTATGTAAAGGGGTTTTACAGGGGTTTGAATTTGAGAAGTGGTTTCGTTCTTCATTTTCATTCCAAAATGTTTTTTGGGGTTTTGCCTAAAGGGACCAAAGGGGTCAAAATGCATTGTGTTTTGCCCCGGACTTTATGTCCTTGGGGGTAACAAACCCCTCTCTTTCTAATTTTTTTTTCTTATGGTCAAGTGGTTGGGATGCTAAATGTACATTGGGGCCCTAGTTCAAAGCTCTCGGGTTCGTGCGTTTGGGAAGTTTGGGGAAAAAAAAGATTTTATTTTCCGGGCCCTGGAAAGTTTTAAAAATAAGAAAACATAAATATGGGTTTGGGAAAAGTTTGTGTTTTTGAGTTATGTCCCCAATTAAGTATCCACTCCAAAAAAAAATGGGGGGGGCCCATGAAATTTTAAATAAAGGGAAACAACTTTTTAAAATATAATAATGCGAGGATGAACCGCGCGAATTGAGTAGAGACAAACTTCGATTTAAAGGAAACCGATTATTCCCCTGGAATATCCGGGTCTCTGAAAAAACAAAATCCCGGACCAGGCGTTTTAAACGGCTGGGGCTCGAAATTGATTACAACGAGGTTTCCCACCGGCTTTGACGCTGCATTAAGTCGCTTGAGTCAAATTCTTAAAAAATCGGGGGACGGAAAAAAAAAGTAACAAATTGTTCGCCGAAGAAAACAAGCCGGTCTGTTATGTTAGGCCTGCGGTTGGTATCTAAAACCTTTTGAGTTTTGGGAGAAAAGGGGCCCCCAAGGCGCTTGTACAAAAAGCGTGGGAATAGCGAACTACACTGCTTGGTGTCTGTATGGCCCCCAAAAGCGGACCAAGTTACACACGGCCCCCAAAGGGAGGGAGGTCCCCGAAAAACAGCGGGTTGTCTTTGTCCAAAAACACATGTGAGCGCTTTTTGCAAAGGTTTATTCTTAAAAATACACAAAATTTACAATCCAAACGACCCCGTGCGTGCGCCGGGCGCGCGGAAATGCGCACACACACACACACACCACACAACATGCGCACACGCATGCCCACATGCGGGGCCCCCTCAATTATGTACAAAAAAAGCAAAAATTACCGTAAAATCCCCTCTTTGATTTTAAAATTCGTGGGGTTTAGGTATAAAACTTTTAACGCCTGATATGGAAAAAAAAAAAGCAAAAACAAGACCGGCTTGCGAAAAACTGCTGAAAACCAAAGTCGAGTGGGGTGTGTGTGTTGTGTGTGTGTGTGTGTATGTGTGTGTGTTGTGTGTTGTGTGTGTGTGTGTGTGTTGTGCGTGTGTGTCTGTGAGAGAGAAAAGGAGGAGAGAGAGGAGGAGGGGGAACGAGAAAGAGGTGAGAGGGGAAAGGTTGAGTAAAATGACTAACAAGCACTCCCGGGAAAATTTCCACTTATAAATAAATAGGGGGAAAAGAAAAATGCCGTGTACACGGCGCGCATGAAAAAATGAGAGAGAGGGGAGGAGGAGAGAGGGGGAAAGAGTTGAGAGGAGAGAGGAGGAGAGTTGACTAAGGGGGAGAGGGAGGGGGGTTTGGGGGTGGGGAGGATGACTGATTGAAATAAAATAAAAAAGAAACAGACAGACGGAACCTTTTACACACAAAATCAAAAAAGCATGAGGAGAGGAGAGGAGAGGGAGGGAGGTGGAGGTGGGAAGGGAGGCTGATTAATAATAATTATGGAATTTGCATGCCGTAGCTTTGTCATGTTACAAAAATAAATAAAGATGATCAGAGGAAAATGTTTTCACATGCTGGCTTGATTAAAATTAATTCTTTCCCCCTCTCCTACCCTCTTTTTTTCCTCCCCTTTTCTCTCTCTCTCTCTCTCTCTTTTCTCTCTTTTCTCTCTCTCTCTCTCTCTCACACACACCACCCAAAATCCTTCCTTCCCCTTCTCCCCCTCTCTCACACACAACACACACCTCTTCTCTTCTCTCTTCACCACACACCAACCACACACACCACACACAAAACCACCCAACACACAAAAAATTACATTAACGGCACAGGGCATACGAGTCTGGGGAAGAGGAGAGAGGAGGGAGAGAGAGAGGGGAGAGGGAGAGGAGAGAGAGAGAGGAGAAACTGAACTAAAACTGCGTGCTTGCTGATTTCACAGAAAAAACGTATCCCCAAAACACACAAAACCAAAACCACACACAACACACAAAACACACACAAAACCCCAAAAAACATAAGGGGCAAGGGATACGAGATGAGGTGGGCGGGGAAGGGAGGGAGGGGGAGGGGGAGAGAGCAGAGAGAGAGGGGGGGGGGGGAAAAAAAGGAGAGAGAGAGAGAGAGAAGGATGAGAGAGGGGGAAGAGAGAGGGAGAGAGAGAGAGGAGAGAGAGGAGAAACTGAACTGAAATGCGTGCATGCATGATTCACAGAACAAAAAGATTCACAACACAACACACACACACACACACACCACACCCCAACAAAACCCCCACCCACCCCAAAACATTTACCGGCACACGGCCCTACGAGCTGAGGGGGGGGGTGGGGGGGGGGGGGAAGGGAGGGGGGGGGAGGAAGAGAGAAGAGGAGAGAAGGGGGGGGGAGAAGAGAGGAGAGGAGAGAGGGGAGAGAGAGGAAGGAGGGGAGAAGAGAGAGGAGAGAGGAAGTAAATTGAAATGACGTGCTGCTATTAACAGAACAAAACAGTTCACACACACACAACACACACCACACCACACACCCACCACAAAAACTGACTCACACCAACCCCAAAAACCCCCCCACAACAAACCACAACGCCACCCCAACACGCCGCACGCACGCCGCACGCCAACACCCATGTGTACTCCGCCCCTTGTGGTAAAGTGGTTGTGTGTCAATATCCCTTTATCACAAAATGTTCACTTCACTTTTAATTTAAACAACAAAAATGTTGTTGCCCTGTTCGTGGTGTGTCCACACTCTGTGGGCTTGTGTTCAAAAGGTGTGACATGACGGGGCTTTTGTGTTGCCCCCTCTCCTCTCAAAAACCGCCCCACCCCCCCGTTTTCCCCCCCCCCACACTTTAACATGAAGTACACTTTCCTTTTGAAAAAAAAATTAAAACAAAAAACTTATTTGAGTTCGTAGTTACTCTCCTTCATGTAATAATTTTTAAAAAATATATTTATAAAATATGCATAATTTTTAAATAAAGGTCAAAATTTTCTGCTATTATTACACCCCTTACAAACATGCAAATTTAATTTTTCAGGAACATTGTAATTTAAGTAACTTAAATTTTCTTGTTCTTAGGATGATTTGACACAATTATTTTTTGTCCATTTTGGGTTTGTTTTATGTATGCTTTTTATTTTAAAAAAATTTCGGATATGATTTTTTATACCTGTCTTCTCTCGTCGAATGGTGATCTGCAAAAATCTGCGGGGGGAAAAATTTTTTTAGAATTTTCCCCCCAGTTACCGACCTTTAAAAAGTTCAAAAAGTTCAGTGGAGAATGACCCTTTTGTTCCCTAATCCTTTCGGCCATCCCCCCCCCCCCCCCCCCCCCCTTTCTCTCTCTCTCTCTTCCCAACCCCACACACACACAACCACCACGCATGCCGCACGCACGACTCACGCACACACCAAAAACCCCAAAACACCACAACACCACACCACACCACACACACACAAAACCCTAAAGGTACTCCCAAAACAACTTTAAAATTTTAAATTTTCCGTAGAAATAGTAGTGTGATTGGAAATGAAATTTATTTTAATTTAATAAATTTTTCACTTATTTTTGTTATGCCTACTACCATTCTGTTATCAGTGTATTTTTTGCTTGTAGTAAATTTGTTTTTCTAGTTTCCCTTTTTTAGGCCCACGTTGCTTACATGAACCTAGTCTATAAAAAAGTAGCAACAATGAGAAAAGTATTATACAACGGGGTAATTCGGCCCCTTTCAAATGCTAACTAATTTTCATTCCCCAAAAAATTTTTGCCAACGCCTGGCCCGGGCCAATTGGCTCCAAAAAAATCTCAGGGAGCGCCGCAATAGGCAGGCCAACGAGACGCGGCGCCACGGCGAAAGCCCAAGTTTTGCCGGTGCAAAGTTCTGTCAGAAAGTTTTAAACCGAAAATTAAATTTGGTACCCCAAAAGAAAAGCGAAAATGCCCCCTTTTGTCCTCTAAGTACCAAGTATTGTCTCGTACAGAAAAATTTTTGTCTAAAAACGTCTGTCAGTAAAAATAATTAATGATGTTGACCAGCTCGAAGGTCCAAAACAAAGGTGTTCGCTGAGGAAAGTGCGCGTCTGGTCAGTTTGGGTGGGGTGACTCGTTAGCGCCTGTGGGGTCAAAAGGCAAAGGTTGAAGAACTAAATGCTGTGGTTGTGAGGGGTTGGGGCGGGTTGTGCAGGAAAAAGTGGAAAAAGCGGTCTGCGTATGTGCAGCGGCAGAAAAAAACGTATTGGATGATGGGTGAAAGGGGGCCCTCACACCTAACGGCGGAAGAATACAGTGTTCATCGCGTGGGTTTACGGTCCTTTTTGGTACAGGAAAAAAATGAGACGAAGCGGAAAAAGTTTTTGGTGAACCTTTTTTTTCAGTTTAGCCAAAACTATCCAAACGCTTCCCCTCAGCATCCTCCCACTTTTTTTTTTAATTTTTTTTAGTTGTTCAGGTTGCGTTTTTGCCCCCTTTAAAAGAAAAGAAAAAGAATGTGACCCTGTGGGCCCGCGCTTTGAAGGGAAAAAAATGTTAAAAATTTTCCAGAATTGCAAAGTGGTGATTCCTCATGCTCTACTGAAAACCCCTAGTACTTTCTTTCTGTTTATAGTTTCCTAGAACTTTGCTTGATATTTTTAATATACTAGTCTACTACGTGTTTATCCAGCCCTGTACCCCCTTTTTCTTCAACTATTTTTAATTTTTTTTAAAGGTTGGGAAAAATATAATGGAAATTTCATGTGAATTTAATATGTTTAATTTTACTAAAGTGAAATGGGAAATTTTTCTTTCCCCTCAGGAGACAAATTGAAAAGTAATAGTGATTTTTTTTTTTTAAAAAAATACCATTAATTTTAATTTATTTTAAAAAGTAAATTATTGGTATTTTTTTTCCCAAAACAAAAACATTATTTTAATTAATATTTAAAGTATATTGCAGAATTTTATAATGATCAATCAATTTTTACAATTTTTTTTAAAATTTTGATCAGATTTAGCATTTAAATCTACATGTTCTTTAAACAGTTTAAGCATTAATTGTGACAATAAATTGGATGATAATATAAAAAGTGATATGATTGGATGATTTAAAGATTTTGCTATTCTAGTAAATAAAATTGTATATGAAAACAAGAAACGATTTTTTGGGTCTTGATTAAAACTTTTTTAAACACAAAAGAAAATTTGTATTTCAGTGCAAAGCAAAGAAGAAGTGGCTTCCATTGACAAGTGGTTGCACCATTGGTTTATTCATGGGATCCCAGCAAGAAGTCTTCCACAACAGCTCCTCTCGTTTACAGTAATCTTCAGAGGTTCCGTCTCAAGCTGCAAGCGAAAAAAAAAACAGTTGGGGAGTTTGGCATCTAGTGTCTGGGCCCGAAGTGTTGAAAGCGGGTGTTGTGGGCAATAATGCCTTTTAAAATCCCCTTACAGTATGAAATCATGTGATGGAGAAACAGCTGTTTAGCCCTGTTTCCCGACAGAAAAATTGCTGCAGCGTTTTTCTGTGGGAAGAAAGCAAGATATTGTGTATTTTTGGTCTTGGGCCTATTTTTTTTTTTTTTTCCAAGCTTACAAAAAAGTAAAAGGGAGCAGAAAACTAGTGCTTCTTTTTGAGAAACGCTGAAAGACTCCGGAAAAAAAAGTTTTGGGTGGTATGTAGATTCTGGGCCGTAATTGTGTTTTACAAGATACTTTGACTCCCAAAATTTATTGGTGTGTACGGGAACGTTCTATTAAAAGGGGAATTCCCCTACAAAATGGTGCCCTTTTGGATTGACTTTTTTGTAAGTCTTGTGTATGGACAGAATCCCTTGATTTATTTTTCAAACAACGGCAGTGCATTGTGGTGAAAAAAAAAGGAATTAATAGTCTAAATTTTCTGTGGGTCACACAAATGGACAATAATAAGGCTAGAAGTTTGGTGTGATACAAGGAAATGCTATTAAAAAGGTAATTGTCTGCTGTTTGTTTGTGCTTATTTACATGTCCCTTTTTCTACCTAAAATTCGTTTTAGGGCTGCTTAAAATTAAAAAAAAAGGTCTTTTAAAAACCAGAAAGTGGTTTTTAAAGTTTGGGGAAAAATTTGGGAATTTGGGGAGGGCTTTAGGCATGAACCTGTAAAGATATTTTTCTTGTTTGGTTATTTGTTGTTGTTTGTAAAAGCTTTCCGTGCCCCTTGGGCGTCCCCGACGTCATGTTTTTCTTGAATTTTTTCATTATTTTCTTAAAGGGCTTAAAAAGAGTGTGGTACTAAGCCTTTATGTTTGTTTTAAAATGAATGCAAAAGACCCACTGTGGGGAAAGCCATTTTTTCTCTCATGATGGTGACGTGCATTCGTCTCGTTGCAAAAATGGCGGCGCAAAATTCGACAAGTGTTTGTACCAAATCATGTATTTACCAGCTGGAGGTTGCTAATATTTTTTACAAAGACAATAATTTTTTTTCAAGACTTATCGGCATGAAAGGGGAGATGATGATAGTGAGGATTGCCGCCTATTTTTCAGTTTTGAGTCGGGGTGTGGCCTCTGTTTTTGTTCAGCTGACGGTTGCCAGGTTTTGAAAGGCTAGCTAGTGTGTACTTGCACTGGTGCCAATGGCCCGTGATTTTTGTGCCGAAGGGGGAGCGCGGCCCGCTCGGGGTGACACGGGGCGGGGAAAGGTAGGGGGGAAGGGAGGAAAAAGGGGTTTAAGTCCGCAAGGGGGGGTGGTGGGGGGGAGGGGGTCGTGGATGCTGTTGCATAGGTATGAGCGTCTTGATAGATTCTAAATGTTTTACTTTCATTTACGGGTGGGACAAAACAAACTTTATTTTCAAATTTTTTGCTTTTTGTTCTTTTTTGGATGTGAAGCTGTAGTGGTAAATGCATATGTTTTTTGATCGTGCAAAAAAAATCTATCCAAATCTAAATGCCTAAACATTTTTTTATTATCAAATTAAAACAAAAGAAGCCCAGATTCAAAATCTTCATTCAATTTCCTTAAAAAATCATACATTTCATTTTTTTTTTTGTAGTTTCTGAGCTAGAATTTTTTGTTAATTATTACCCCCAAATCATTAGATTTCACTGGCACTGGGGAAAGCCTTTGTTTGTAACATTTTCAGGCACCGGCAGTGAACGGGTTAATTAAGCAATTATATGGGAGAAGAACAAAATGTTAATTTCCTTGGAAGATCAGGCTAAAATAAGGGCCTTTTTTCCTTCCAAAAAAGCTCTTATTTTATACCAGCATATGTGAAACGCGGATATCTCTTGAACTAACTAACCAATTCTCATGCTATTTTTTGTAAAATGGAGGAGATACACTGTACTTTTATTATCTTATAACATGTTAGTAATGGTAAGTCAACAACAATTTCAAATTTTAGTAATTTCAAGTGAAAAAAAAAAGCAAAATAAAAAAAGAATGTTATGTTTCTTCTAAACGTAAAAAATGAAGAAAGAATGCCAACAAACTCTCAACAAGGGAGGAAAAATACTCCACTCACAATTGAAGACAAAGTGTGGTATTTCCAACAGAAAAGTGGAAGAAACAGCTACAAATACAACTACTCCAATAGCAGGGAACACACACACACACACACACACACACCAACTCAAACAGTCTGTGCTGCTCGCCTCTCACGTGTCAGTCGGCCACACCCCCTTCAACCTCGACCAGCAAGAGTCAGCCCACAGCATGCGCGTGAAGTTCATTGCCTAAAGTCTTTGTTCGCTTCCTCACATAGAGTTAATGAATAGTCGGTCAGTGCTGGCTGGCTCAACGCAAAAAACACTGGGGCACACGCGGTAGGGAAGTAAGTGGGCGTCTCGTCAGTCTCCCAACCATTTGGCCACAGTCCAACGCCTCACGTTGCAATAATTCGGTCAAGCCCTCACTATCGTTGCAGACCTGCCAACCATTTCGCAGTTCGTGTAATTTATTACGCCCAAGTGATAATTCTTATGCCCTTATGCATTTAGCCCAAAAATTACGCATTGAAAGTTAAAATCAGCTTATGTACAGATACGCACGGCGCCGTGCGTATAACCAGTAATCTTCAAGAAGCGTTTCCGGTCATGCGCAGTTCGTTTCACCATCTTTACCATTCAGCGAAGTTGGCGTCTTTTTGAAGTTTTAGTAGTAGTAGTAGTGTAGGGACGTAATCAATACATAGGCCGTAAAGCCTTTCCAAGGTTCGTATGGTCCTTTCAGGTGCTTTAAAGTGTTGTGAAATTGGGTTTTTTTTAACCCGTTGAGCGCCTTTAGTCAGTCAGCTGACGCGGAAATAAAAGTGCTTTCCCTGTGCCTATGGCAGGGTTCGTACGCCCCTTGAAAACCCTTTAAAATACAACTGGGTCAAAAAGTCCCTTGAAAAACCCTTGAATACTGCAGATATCCCTACCATCCCTTGAAATCCCCTTAAAAATCGTTTTCGGACCAAAACTGACCGTAACATTTGAAGACGAATCGGAGAACAAACGCGAACAGACTTCGACATCGATTTTCGCCTCTCGAATCGTTTTGTGTGTCGTCTGCTTTTCAAGCAAAGGGAAGCAATTCAATAGTTGGTTATTGTGTGCGCATGCGCAGTTCGACTTCCGACAAAGTGCGCCATGCTCCCTAATCTTCGGTGAATGCCAACACTGTTGCGTCTGTCATCATGCCTAAAGGAAATTGCGCATTTGATCCGTTGTGGTTACAGAAGGAAGAATATCGAAGCTGGATCACTGAATGCAGAGACAACAAACATGCGTTTTTCCGTAAAGTGTGCAAAAAGACCGTTGATGTTCGGGCAGTGGGCGAATCGCGGTTGCAAGTCATGGAAAGAGGAAAAATATGTGGAATTGGAAAACGCGAGTAGGCTGCAGTTAGTCTTACGGACTTCGTTCGGCAATCATCAAATTCATCAACATCAGGTCAGACCCTTTCCTCAGTAAGAATCGTCAGCCAATCCACAATAACAGCAAGTGGGACAGATGTGTTAAAAGCTGAAGTGTTGTGGACGATTCATGCCATCAACAATCATCACAGTTTCCGATCTGCTGAAGACGACACGAAACTGTTTGCAGCAATGTTTCCATATTACTCGATTGCGACGAACTATCGGTGTGGGGAAAACCAAAATTAGATATCTTGCAACTTTTGGCATTGCTCCTTTTTTCTGTTAGAACTGAAAAAAGAGTGAAATCATATACTGAATCTTCAAATCAATCGTCACGTCGTCCTCTCATAGACACTAAGTGACTCGTGTGTGCGCATTTGTAATTTAAAAAAAAAAATCCTACTTTCTTGTTTAAAAGACAGCATGCATTCATACCACACCCCTACCCCCCCCCCCCCCCCCCCCCCCCCCCCCCCTAACTTACCTACCAGCTAGCCTGCACACACACACACACACACACACACACACAACACACACACACACCACACACATAGAGAGAGAGAGAGGCACACGCACACATACACACACACAGACAAACACACACACACACACACACAGAAAAGAGAGAGACAAACACACACACAACACACACACACACACAGACACACACAGAAAGAGACACACACAGAAAGAGAGACACACACACACACACACACACACACACACACACACACACACACACACACACACACACACATACAGATACACACACACACACACACACCACACACACACACATCACACACACCAAACTAAAAAAACAGTTCAGTGTGGAGCTGCAGGAAGGCTACCCACGTTCACCTTTTCAAGAGGGGTTATCCAGCTCCCGATCCTGCCCCAGAACAAGCATTAGGCTAGTCCAGGCCCGCCAACCATTCACACACACTTCCACACGACAACTCATACAGTGGCTGTATTTTAAAAGTAAAGTTTGCAGAGCTCTCTCCTGAAATGTGCCAGAGAGGGGGCCTCGGCTGCAGCTGCTGGAAGAGAATTAATGAATATGTCATGCTTTTTGATGAATCGTTGAATAAGGACTTGAAACAGGAGCAGCTGGACATCCCATGTCAGATACTGGTCCAGAAAGCAGATTGAAAGTTTTCTTTTTCTGATTCTCAGTTTCTGTATAAAGACTTCATTTTTTAATTTTTTGTATATGATATTGAGCATGGAAAAGACTACAGAAGTGTAATCACCTTATCATGGCTGGATTACATGTGTAAGGTAATTATTCACTTTTTTTTTTCAATCGTACGGCTAAATTTGCCCCTTAAAAATTAAAATATCCCCTTTAGAAACCCTTGAAAAACCCTTGAATTTTTTTCCTGTGAGAAAGTGGGAACCCTGACCATAGCAGTACCCTGACGTCATGCATTTTTCTTGAGTTTTCATTCGTTACTATTTCTATCAACGGACTCAAATAGAGTTTGCGTAGAAAGCCTTATATGTCTGTAGTCTTAAAATAATATGTAAATGACCACACGTGAGGGGAAAGCCCATTTATTCTTATCACTGACTGGGGTGACCAGCCAGCACTTCGTGTCTCGCTTGCAAAGATGGCGGCGCAACCTTCGTTGTCGAAGCGACCAGCGACCAAGTCAACGTATTTACACAGCTGAGCAGGCTCTGCTGATGATTTTTGACAAACACAATAATCTTTTATTCAACGACTAACCGAGCATGAAGGTGAGATGATGATAGTGGTGGAATTGCCGACCATATTCGTCAGTTATTGAGTAGGGCTAGTGGTGGAATTTGCACGACCATATTCGTCAGTTATTGAGTAGGGCTCTGTGACCTCAGTGTGCGTTCAGCTGACAGCGTCAGTCGAACGAGCCAGCCAAGTGTGTACTCTGCACTGCGTGCTGGTGTCCAGTGATGTGAAATCAGTGTGAGAGGGGATCGTGGCCTGCTCGCGGCGTGACACGGTGCAGACGAAAAGGTAGGGGAAGATGAGGAGTGAAAGAGAGGGTTGAAGTTGAGCAAGGGGTGTGGTGGGGGGGGGGGGGGCGTGGTCGTGGACTGGTCAGTCTGCATCGAGTGTGAGCGTCTTGATAGACTTCCAAACTGTTTTACTTTCATTTACAGGTGTAGTGTGACAATACAAACTTTATTTTCAACTTTTTTGCTGTGTGTTCTTGTTTGGATGTGGTAAATACATATGTTTTTGATCGTGCAAAAAAATCTATCCAAATCTACAAGCCTAAATACTTTTGTATTATCAAAATAAAACAAAAGAAGCCAGATTCAAAATCTTCATTCAATTTCCTTCAAAAATGATTATAGATTTCATTTTTCTATCTTTGTAGTTTCTGAGCTAGAATTTTTTGTTAATTATGACCCCCAAATCATGAGATTTCCCCGGCACCTGGGAACACCTTTGTTTGTACTATTGTGAGGCACTGAACGGGTTAAAGGCCTTTAAAGTACTTTATATCAGCTAGGCAGTCCTTTGAAACAGTCAAAGGTCCTTTTAAATTGTTGCGGTTAGTTTAAATCCTTTAATTGAGCCAAAAGGCTACACAAAATCAACTACAACAGCATTAAAAAGCAAACCGAATTTAAAATTCCGTTGTCTTCGTTGATTTTGTCAGTAGCAGACGATATATTATCAGTCTAACAGTCACAGTTTTCCTGGAAATCGGCAGATCCCGTACCAGATTTAACGCGAGACTTAACATGCGCCATCTTGTTCGCGGCACCAAAGTTTCTATTTGTCTCAGAAAGCAACAGAAAAATGCCTGGGAAGTGCTCCTTTCAAGATCGGTGTTGTGTGAGGACAGCTACAAAGACTGGGTGCGGAAAGTTATTGACAACAAACATGTGGCTCGTTGTGCTTTCTGCGAGAAAACCCTCAACATAATGTCAATGGGGGAATCCGTCTTGAAGCAACATGCCAAGACTGAACTGCACAAGAGAGCTGAGAGAAAGCGCCGGGCAGATACCAGATGCACTGTGACCGATTTTTTCACCAGCAGCAGTGGAACAGCGAGTGAAACTCGTCAATCGCCAGCTTCTCGCCCTGTGCCTTCAACGTCTGCCAGTACGGATACCAGCAGCAGTGTTGGCTCTTCTCACAAGTCCCACCAAGGTAACGATACCAATCCCACCCCACCCCCTTCATTCCATTCTTTTCTCTGTGTCTGTCTGCCTGTCTCTCCCTCTCTTATTTTTCTCTCTTTCTCTTGGACTGTGTTTCTGCATATTTTTTTTTATTTTTTTTTTTAGGTGAACTCGTTTTTTTTACGGATTCTTTTAATTAAGACTTCACCAGTATCATTTTTTTTCCTCGCATTCTCTTCTCTGTGTGTGTGGTGTGTGTGTGTGTGTGTGTGTGTGTGTGTGTGGTGTGTGTGTGTGGCGTGCGCGCACACATGCATGTTTGTTTATCATAATGAAAGAGTGTGTGTGTGATGTGTGTTGTTATGTGTGTTTGAGAAAGAGAGTGTGTGTGTGTGCACATGCATGTTTATCATTATGAGAGTGTGTGTGTATATGAGTAGATCACATACAAGCACACACATGCATGTGTACACACACATAATGAGAGTGTGTGTGGGGGGTTATTTTCTTATTTCTAAGTCTTTTTTTCAGGCTTCAACATCGACAATGAGAAGCTGAAGGCAGAGGTTCTGTGGGCCATGAAAGTTGCAGCTTCCCACTACAGCTTTCATTCATCTTATGAAACAAGTGACCTGTTCAAGGCAATGTTTCCGGACAGTGAAATTGCTGCTAA
>CM031597.1:61287382-61304882 GCA_018398815.1 Conus ventricosus | reverse complement strand
GTTTTGTTTTTTTCCATTAGTCAGGCTGTTAAAAGTTCATACCTAAACCCACATCTGTAATGTTAATAATCATAATGAGGGTATTGACGGTAAGTTTCTGCTTTTATGTACATATTGTGAGTGCGCGCGCATGTGTGCATGCGTGTGCGCATGTGTGTGTGTGTGTGTGTGTGTGTGTGTGTGTGTGCGCGCGCGCGCACACGCGTATGCGTTCGTGTATGTGTAAGAATTCAAGCGCTTCTAAACAGATACTTCGTTCCGGCACGCGAAAATAGCTCACAGCGTGTTGTGGACAGAGACAATTCCGCTTTTCTCGGTGTACCAGGCGCTGTATGCAGTCGTTGTGTAAATATTGGTCAGCTATAGGCGCGATACAGACACCAAAGCAGTGTGTAGTTCGCTATTCTCCACGCTTTCAGTACCAGCGCGAGAAGACCCTTCCGCCCTTATCTCCTGCAGCACTCCAGGGTGTCAGCAAGACCGCTAACAGTAACAGACACAGCTGGTTGGGTGCGCGCGCACAATTTGTTTCTTCTCCTTTTCCGTCTCACGCTATTGAAGACTTTGACTCAAGCGACTTAATGCAGCAGTCAGAACTGCCGTGCACCCAGTGCTGCTTCTCTTCACCCATTCCCCACCCAGTGCTGCTTCTCTTCACCCATTCCCCACCCAGTGCTGCTTCTCTTCACCCATTCCCCACCCCAGTGCTGCTTCTCTTCACCCATTCCCCACCCCAGTGCTGCTTCTCTTCACCCATTCCCCACCCAGTGCTGCTTCTCTTCACCCATTCCCCACCCCAGTGCTGCTTCTCTTCACCCATTCCCCACCCAGTGCTGCTTCTCTTCACCCATTCCCCACCCCAGTGCTGCTTCTCTTCACCCATTCCCCACCCAGTGCTGCTTCTCTTCACCCATTCCCCACCCCAGTGCTGCTTCTCTTCACCCATTCCCCACCCAGTGCTGCTTCTCTTCACCCATTCCCCACCCAGTGCTGCTTCTCTTCACCCATTCCCCACCCAGTGCTGCTTCTCTTCACCCATTCCCCACCCAGTGCTGCTTCTCTTCACCCATTCCCCACCCAGTGCTGCTTCTCTTCACCCATTCCCCACCCAGTGCTGCTTCTCTTCACCCATTCCCCACCCAGTGCTGCTTCTCTTCACCCTTTCCCCACCCCTCCCTCATCACTCATCAAACTAGACTCTGGACTCTGCCTCTCTTAGCCACATTCATGCGACTCGAGTTGTGTTGGTGATGCCTCCTCCTATGTTCCTCTCCCTCTACCCATATTTTGTGACTTAATCAAAATGTACTGTGAATCACCCAGCTGTAGCTTATTTTCTTGGGGCCCACTTACTGACATATTTCATGGTATCAAGACTGTTGTGCAAGACTTGTGCAAGTGAAAGTCCAGGATTGGGTGTTACCCTCATTTAGGAAGAAAGGTATGTTATTGCTTTCTCAGTTATAACTTGGTTAAATTTTGTCCTTTGAAAAAAAATTATGGTCCTTTAAAGGTCCTTTTAAGGTCCTTTTTTTGCAGTCATGTCAAACAGTGGGAACCATGCTTTCAATGTCCCCTCGTGTTTAGCTACGAAAATGTCAAAACATGGAGTAGAAAGTTTTGGACAAGATGCGCAAAAGAAAAAAAACTTGGTCAAAAGTTCCAAAAAGAATACTTGGAAAAGTTCCCTGCATACGACCTTCGGCTAAAGGTGTAGATTGTGCACGGTTGTAACACTTGCGAGTCGGACTCCACAATTTCCCATGGCGGGATGGTGGATGTGAAGCGTCACCTTGAGTCACGCAAGCACATCGATTCCTCTAACGCGCCGAATTCTTCCAGCATCACACAGTTTTTTCAGACTGTAGACACCTCAGAAGAGGATGAAATGAGGAAAAGGGTAATTGGGGCTGAAGCATTGGTGGCCGGATTTTTCGTCGAGCACAACAGCGCTCTTAGCTCAGCCAACCATGCATCCCAGTTTTTTAAAGAAGCGTTCTCAGATTCGGAGATCGCCAAACAGTTCAAGAGCGGTAGAACAAAGACAACACACATTGTAAGGACCCTTGTCATGGAAGCCTAAACTGTTGCTGGATCTCGACTGCAGAATGGACCGTTTGTGTTGGGGACTGATGGAAGTCGGGGGGGGGGGGGGGGGGGGGGGGGGGGGGGGGAACAAATTCTTTCCTGGGGTGGTGCGATACTTAAAAAATGACACAATCGCCACTGAGCTGATAGCCAACCCCACATGCACAGAATCAGCAACAGGGGAGAACATTTTTTAGGTTATATATTTTCTTAATTTCATGTTCCCAGTTTCTCCATCTTCGAACTCCCTCCTTCCCCCCCCCCCCCCCCCCCCAAGTCCAAATCTTTGCCAAGTCATTACTATCAAGACAGTTGAGTTGTTGGCCTGTGCTTTTTTCCCCCCACTATTAGATTGTTCGTCTATGTATTTGTCTGACTTTATTCAAGTTTAAAAGGCTGTGCCAGTCTTGAATAAAAGTTACTTTGTGTTAGGTTTCCTTATGGGAGCAAACGTTACCCACTTGTTTACTGTTTACTGTTCCCTGCCTCGTTTCATTTCCAATTTTTTAGGTTGTTTCTGGCGCACTATCAAGCCTTGGTGTGCCATGCCATGATGATTTAGGTGATTTGTGTGTGTTTCCAGTGTATTCTACATTTTTATAATTTGTAAAGATTTCTTGTGACACTTAAAAGAAAAGCTTGTTTTTGTAGAAAAGTAAAGTTCACAAAAATTGTGCAAACAATTTCATCGCATCGTGTTTGCTTCAAAAAAGGTAAATGTCGCGCTTGATTACTCTTAGCTCTCAGAAATTACACATTTCTGCCTCACTGAGCTTCAATTCTTGCTCATTGGTCTCTTAGGGGGTTGGCAGGTCTGTCGTTGCTTACTCGTGACTGTCTGGGTCATCTTCATCTGTATTAGGAACAACTGACCGTCTATTCAATATTCCCAGCACTTGATCTGTGGTAAATGTACGGCAAGGTCAAGTACATAAGTGCTTGGTGGTGACGTCATAGTGAATGGAAAAACAATCGGAATAAAGTCGATAAAACACTGAACTGAATAGTGTTCTGACAAAGCAAATGGCTGTGAGCACCGGCCAGACCATCCCCCAACTATGACGTTTATTGCTGGCTTTTTATCTCATGAACTAGGATGGTGAGAGTATCAGGAGTTAGATCACCCTAGTTAGTTACCAAATGGCGCCTTCGGCGCCCAGGCCTGTCGTTTCCAAAGGGCGCCTATGGCGGTGAAAGGGTTAATGGTGCACCTCATAAAGAAATATCTGAAGATTGTTGCTATTCCTTTTTCTGTAGAACAAAAAATGTTCACTCCCACCCATGTCACAGATCTTTTAAGCACCTGGTTATACTGGAGTAAAGAATAGATGATGAGATGGGCATTAAGAATTCAGTAGTAGACAATCTTTTCTTTTTTGATCACTACCCTCTTTCCTTACATCAGAGCTTTCATATTAATGATCGAAGACTTGGCTGAAAAATATAAAGAAAATCGACATAAGTTCTCGTTTTGAAAGTTTTTTTTTTTTTTGTATTGCTTTTCTTCCTTGACAGTCCTGTTATTTACTTTGGAGTTTTACATAATTCCAGAATATTTTTTGATGACAGCTCCCAGTTGTGGTTAAGTGCTACATGTACATTTGCCATCCGGTTTTCTTCTGTCTTGAAGCTTTCACTCTCAAAACACATTCAGTGTTACAACTTTTGAGGTTAGTGCCATTCATAACATAAACCAACCTTTACTTCTTGAATTGATGAACTGTATCGTGTATGACCTTTTACAAAGATTATGGTAACACTCACAGTTTTGGATCATGCTTGAGTTCATTATGTTGACATTCATGGCAAGATGATTGCCAGCCAGCTTGCCAGAAAGCGATTCTTCAAGAACTTAACAAAAAGAAAGTCAATTCCTGTGTATGATTGCGATCAAAAGTTGAGAGGTGTTGAGGATTGGAAAACACAAACTGACAAAAAGCTTTACTTTGCTACTTTCACAGCCTTCAGTCAGGACTTGGTAACCAAGATTGGGATGAAAAAGAAAGCATTTTGCTGAAGCAGCTGTACTGTCCGGTCTTTTTGTGTTGTCAGGAAACAGTTTTCCTGTTCATTTCTTTTTCCAAAATAAAGAGAAAGGTTTCAACAGGGAACATAGAGCCGGTATTAACATTCTTCATGAAATTTGTAATGAGGGATTACCTTTTTCCATCTTCATCCATGAATTACAATTGTGGATGAATAATTCTAACATCAATATATTTGTATCTGCTAATCCTTTCAAGTTTTTCAGGAATTTCTTTGTTTGAAAGATGATTCTTGCAATTCCATGGTTGACTTATAATTTTTAGAAATATAGAATTTTGACACAGTTATTGAGGTAAAAAATGAGGGGTTTATCAAGTTTTTTTTTTTTTGTGTGTGTGTGTGAAAAGTTGGAGTAGAATGTTTAGGACAACCCAAATGTCCCATGTATAGCAGAAACTACATCTAAGGAAAACTACATTTTTTTTATAAGGACTCTGTGCTTGATACTTTGATCAGATTCAAGTGCTCGGGCTTTTGCATGCTTATAGTCAAAAGTGAGATTCTCCTTCGTCCGTGTTTTATTTCTCAGATCTCCTAAATTTTGAGTTCAGACGATTGACAGCTAAGTACCTGATTTCAGAAACTGATTTTTTTCCTCGCACTGACATTTGAATAATTTTTTGTTCTAATTTCAGAAAGAGTTTGTCCACCTGGCAACAGAAGATTTAGCACCATTACTGAAAGTGGCGATGACCAGAAGCACATCCACAGGAAACGAAGCCATGGGACAGTACTGCATCGAAACATTGCATTTGTAACCATTCAGACTTCTTTGTACATATATGAATGAACTGTTTGAGGCATGAAAGTGAAATGTGTTTACTTGCCTGTTGAGAGTGTTTTGAAGAACTGTAAATAAAAGAATGATTAGTATACAAGGCTTTATGACGACTTTTTTTGTTTTGTTTTTTTACAGAATTACTCCTCGTATCACCCACGCATGCATGCATGCACATCTGCCCACATGCACACACACACACACACACACACACACACACACACACACACGCTTTGTGAGTTGGGAAATCATGAATGAATACGTTTTTCCTCCCTGTAATATGCCCTCTCATAACACTAACACACACTTCCTCACACACACACACACACACACACACACTCTCTCTCTCTCTCTCTCTCTCTCTCTCTGTGTTTTTCTCTCTGTCTCTCTTTCTCTCTTTCATACACACTCACGCACACCCACACACACTTATGCAGAAACTTGCAAACTGCGCACGCACACACACACACACACACACACACACACTTATGCAGAAACTTGCAAACTGTGAAGCTTTCAAAAACTTTTTAAAGACATGCAACACTGCCTCCATTGAAAATGAAGACACTGATATTCTTTATCAACATTTCACAGATGTATTATTTCTTGCAGCTGATGTTAGTACTATTCTGAAATGTAGATGTAAAAAAAATTGGTAAATACTTCGGTAACATATGGTGGATGGAAGAATGCTGAGGAGCTATCAAATCAACATGTCATAGTTTAAAGAAAAAAAGGGGATGCAAAATAGGACTCAGAAAATTTTCAAGTTGTGAAAGAGGGAAAAAAGTGTAACAAAATAATTGCTTAAGCATTGAAGAAAAAGAAAGAAAAAAAAGAAACGCCACCCATATTGGGATGAATTTTGTACGAGTGAAATAGTATAATCTAAAGTCATTCAAAAAGTGTTGAAAAAAGAAAGAGATGCAAAATGGATACAGAAAAAAAAAAATTTCCCTGGAAAATGAAGTGAGGAATTTTCATCAGCTTCAGAAAAAAACTGACTTTCTAAGAGTGACAACTTGGAACGCCTTATGCAGGAATCTCATCTCATTGCCAAACTGGGCACCGTCCACCCTCATTGCATCAACGTCCAAAAGTAGTATGTGCCATTCCATCTCTGCAGCTCTAGCCTGAAATATCCTCCACCTACGCACACCCTACCTCTGTTTACCTCAGACATAGGTTGCAGCTATCATCCTCTTCCCTTTTCCTACACTCTCTGAGTCTCTCCATTTGCTACATCAATCGACTTACCCCCCCCACCCCCCCCTGCCCTAGTAATGATGTGTGTAGGGATGTTGGTGGGTATGGCGGTTGTTGGGGGTGGAGGTGGGGGTAACCAATGAATAAGGCTGATATTACAAATGGAACATACACACACACACACACTCACACTCACACACATACACACACACATAATGAATAGAATGCTAGCTCCTTTATCGTTGGTCGTGAAAGGGGGGGGGGGGGGGGGGGGGGGGAGATATATATATATATATATTATATTATTGTGTATAGGTGTGAATATGTTGCCCCTCCCCTCCCCCAGTTAGTACGTAAACCCATCCCCTTCTTCCCTCCACCCTCATAGCATCAACACCTTAAAGTAACATGTACCAACCCACCACTTCAATCTCAGCCCACAATATCCTCCCACTACACACACACACATACTACCTTATCTCCCACTATTCACCTCAACACCTAACTTATAGCTATCTTATTTATGCATTTATTATCATTATTATTTTTATTTTTTATTTATTTATTTATTTTTTAATTTATTATTATTATTTTTCTTAATGTTTCTTTTATTTATTTATTTGATTATTATAAAAATGTATTTTCTAAATATATTTCTGTATCATGCTTTCGTTACCTTAACCTTCACTATCGTTGTTAGCAGTATCATTCAGTAATACTATTGCTAGTATTGATACTACCACTAGCATTGACATCATCGCCTCCGCCTCTGGGACTGTTGCCACGGCAACCCTGCTGCTTAAGAATCCTCTAACCCACTCTCCGTTCTCCCATACCTATTGACACCAAGATTGATCTTGTCTTTCCCCCCCCCCCCCCCCCCCCCCCCCAATATTTTGACCATTAATAGTATTCCTATCAGTAATATTATTATCATCATTACGACTTTGACTCACTCACTATTTCCCTTCCAACAGCCTCGTTCTCATTCAACGCCTTCTTCCTTGCGCTGAACCCTAAGCGATCTGAAGCGATCAAAGCTAAGTGAATTTTCGTTGTTTTATTCGTTTATTTATCACCCGACGAAGACCTAAGAGGTCGAAACGCGTTGTGTTTTGTCTTGTGACTCGTTTGTCCACGTTCTCTGGGCGGTTCGCTAACATTTATTTAAGATTTGATTTTGTTTGTTTGGTCAGTCTTTTCTCAAAATTGTCTGTCTCCATGTTTATGGCTAGAAAATGAGCATTATGGAATTAAAGAGGAACTTCTTCTGTGTACGCAGGCTGATACTTGCAGACACTCCCTGTATAGACAGGAAAGGATTAATCCCATCTACCCAACAAAGGGAGTGGAGTTTTGTGTGTATGACAGTTTTTTATCCCGCCATTAAGGCAGCCATACTCCAACTTTGGGGAAGGTGCATGCTATGTGTAGCATGTCATCCATACCAACGGCCAAACTGGCCTTCTCTTCCGAAAGTTGGTGATGGGGTTTTACCTGTGCACAAGATGTTACACATTTTTTCACACACAGAGCCTCGGTTTATAGTCTCATTCGAAACACTGTATGGGGAATGGAGTCAGAATCAATGTTAACTCTGAGGGAAAAATCCCCTGTGCCGAAACTGCCCGGCAAGGATTCGAACCCGCAACCCTTGGACTATGAGTCCGGTGCTCTACCAACTGAGCTATTCCGGCCCCCTTATATGGGGTCAATAGGGCACACTTTTTGTTGTTGTTTTTTACTTCGTCTGTTGTATGGGGTCACTCCTTCCACTCCTGCCTCTCTCTTTCTCTCTCTCTCTCTCTCTCTCTCTCTGATTAATTAAAAAAAAAAAGGGATAGAGTTTGTTTAGAACTTACCGCCAATAACATTGACAAACAAAGCACATGACAAGACACGATGCATTTCAACCACTTGGGTCTTCTTCAGGCGAAAAAATAAATCACATTTAACATGTGGGACAGTACAAACAAAGAACGAAAGAACGTTTTTCGTTCTTTGTTTGTACTGTCCGACATGTTAAATGTGATTTATTTTTTCGCCTGAAGAAGACCCAAGTGGTTGAAATGCATTGTGTCTTGTCATGTGCTTTGTTTGTCAATGTCATTGGCGGTAAGTTCTAAACAAACTCTATTCCTAATTTTGCTTCGTTCGCCGCCGTCAGTCACTCCATTTAAAAAAAAAAGATTAACCTCATCTTTCATGCTTCTACATTTATTGCCTTGTCTTATTTTGCATTGTTGACTCTACCCAGAGCGAGGACTGGATGTCAAAAAGCATACTAGTGCTTATCTATTATCCTCGTAAATAAAGAATTTTGTCTGTTTTGTGTGTGTGTGAGTGTTTGCGTGCGCGTGCACACGCATTGCATATGTCCACGCTCACTCTCTTAGAGAGAGCAAGAGAGAGAGAATGACCAGAACAAGATGGATGGATGCGACAAACGAATGAAAATATGCATGATGAAAGGCTGACAATGGCAAAGAAATTATTGAAAGAGAGGGTGGGGAGTGGGAGAGGATTTCCAGGTCACTGGGTTTAAATGAAAAACAGGAAATTCGTCCACAGCAATTACCTGAAAGGGAGATAACAAAATGTGCACTCTATCAACGCGTACAACACAAGTTGTTTCCCCTGCAAAAGGGTGCCCGGGATAATTTTACCCACTCCCAGAGAGATCGTTTAGCGGACCAAAGATTGTTCGCCCTACGGAGGGCGAACAAACTTTGAGGGGGCCAATCAAAGGACATTACGGGAGAGAGGAGGGTGGGGGTAGGGGAATGCTGGTGGTACTGTACATGATTCAGAAAGGTTTTCCTCCTGACTTCTGGCACTTTCAGATATCAGTTATCTTGTTCCTATGAACGATTTTTTTTTTTTTTTTTTTTTTTTTTTTTTTTTTTTTTTTTTTTTTAGGAAAAGAGGAGTCCGTGGCTGGCCAAAGTTGTTTCACTTTTGTCCTCCGTCTCTGTTGTATATTCGTATCAACACAGTCTGTGGGGCTGCGTGACCCTTCAGGCCACTGGGACACGGAAACCACTGGACTAGATACCCTTTGCAATGGTTGAGAGGTGAGCGGGAGAGAGGTTCTGAATAGAATTTCTGCAAAGCAGCTAATTATGCATCTTCTGCTACGTTCATAACTCTCAACAGTCTCGTCATATTAAAAACCTCCCTGCTTTAGCCAGATATTTGAATACGAAGCACACACACACACACACACACACACACACACACACACACACAGTGGACATGCGCACACAAATTTGCAACGAAATTCAGACAATAGAATTATTACATTGGTGGTTTTATATCCTTTTGGGGGTGGGGAAGGATGTGGAGGCGGGTAGGGGAGGTTGGAGTGATCGCGCTGGATCATCTGCTAAAAATGGCGCAGATACAGTTTAGCAAGGAGAGGTGCATGCACAATGAATGAAACCATAGAGACAGTCTAGCAATGAGAGGTGCATGCACAATGAATGAAACCATAGAGACAGTCTAGCAATGAGAGGTGCATGCACAATGAATGAAACCATAGAGACAGTCTAGCAATGAGAGGTGCATGCACAATGAACGAAGCCATAGAGACAGTCTAGCAATGACAGGTGCATGCACAATGAACGAAGCCATAGAGACAGTCTAGCAATGACAGGTGCATGCACAATGAACGAAGCATCAGAGACAGTCTAGCAATGAGAGGTGAATGCACAATGAACGAAGCCATAGAGACTGTCTAGCAATGAGAGGTGCATGCACAATGAACGAAGCCATAGAGACTGTCTAGCAATGAGAGGTGCATGCACAATGAACGAAGCCATAGAGACAGTCTAGCAATGAGAGGTGCATGCACAATGAACGAGACAGTCTAGCAATGAGAGGTGAATGCACAATGAACGAAGCCATAGAGACAGTCTAGCAATGAGAGGTGAATGCACAATGAACGAAGCCATAGAGACAGTCTAGCAATGAGAGGTGCATGCACAATGAACGAAGCATCAGAGACAGTCTAGCAATGAGAGGTGCATGCACAATGAACGAAGCATCAGAGACAGTCTAGCAATGAGAGGTGCATGCACAGTGAATGAAGCATCAGAGACAGTCTAGCAATGAGAGGTGCATGCACAATGAACGAGACAGTCTAGCAATGAGAGGTGCATGCACAATGAACGAGACAGTCTAGCAATGAGAGGTGCATGCACAATGAACGAGACAGTCTAGCAATGAGAGGTGCATGCACAATGAACGAGACAGTCTAGCAATGAGAGGTGCATGCACAATGAACGAGACAGTCTAGCAATGAGAGGTGCATGCACAATGAACGAAGCATCAGAGACAGTCTAGCAATGAGAGGTGCATGCACAATGAACGAAGCCATAGAGACAGTCTAGCAATGAGAGGTGCATGCACAATGAACGAAGCATCAGAGACAGTCTAGCAATGAGAGGTGCATGCACAATGAACGAAGCCATAGAGACAGTCTAGCAATGAGAGGTGCATGCACAATGAACGAAGCATCAGAGACAGTCTAGCAATGAGAGGTGCATGCACAATGAACGAAACCATAGAGACAGTCTAGCAATGAGAGGTGCATGCACAATGAACGAAACCATAGAGACAGTCTAGCAATGAGAGGTGCATGCACAATGAACGAAACCATAGAGACAGTCTAGCAATGAGAGGTGCATGCACAATGAACGAAGCCATAGAGACAGTCTAGCAATGAGAGGTGCATGCACAATGAACGAAACCATAGAGACAGTCTAGCAATGAGAGGTGCATGCACAATGAACGAAACCATAGAGACAGTCTAGCAATGAGAGGTGCATGCACAATGAACGAAACCATAGAGACAGTCTAGCAATGAGAGGTGCATGCACAATGAACGAAGCATCAGAGACAGTCTAGCAATGAGAGGTGAATGCACAATGAACGAGACAGTCTAGCAATGAGAGGTGAATGCACAATGAATGAAGCCATAGAGACAGTCTTGCAATGAGAGGTGCATGCACAATGAACGAAGCATTAAAGACAGTCTAGCAATGAGAGGTGCATGCACAATGAACGAAGCCATAGAGAGAGTCTAGCAATGAGAGGTGAATGCACAATGAACGAAACCATAGAGACAGTCTTGCAATGAGAGGTGCATGCACAATGAATGAAGCCATAGAGACAGTCTAGCAATGAGAGGTGAATGCACAATGAACGAAGCCATAGAGACAGTCTTGCAATGAGAGGTGCATGCACAATGAACGAAGCCGGAGCCATCCAGTGGCCGTGGATAGCTTCCTTTCTCAGTAACTCATACATGCTCAGGAGGGGAAAAACAACAACAAAGAAATAAAGAAAAGAAATAGCGTCACATAACTTGAACAAATATTCTTTCTTACTTTCTTCCTGTAATGTCTGTCTTGAGTTCATCTAGGACTGGCGCGATAAATCAACGCCAAAGAAACTGGCGTCTTTCCGTTTCAACTTGGTTGTTGCTGCTGTTGTTTTAATGGAGGTCGATGTGTCTGTGCGTGTTGGGCAGCGCCATTAGTGGCAGCGCGATTAGTGGAGAAGACCTACAGTCGTTCAGTGTAATGTTATCGTTATAGCCCAGCCGAACACACAGAGCCTTTTCACGACTATCGTGGGGGGAAAGGGCCCAGCCCTGAAAACGAAACAAACAACAAGACAGTAAATAAACATTCATGTCAGTGATCAACATTGTAGCCAAACTCTTGACGCATTAAGGCATATAAAACTCGGCCGTGCTGACAGCCATTCCACTTCATTTGTCACTCCCTATTAATAGAAATGAAGAGCATTAAAAATGTCTGGAGTGGCACTGTCTTCATCTGTCCGTGGGCAGGGGTGGTTGGGTCTGTGGGGTATGCTCGGCAGCTGGAGGGTGGTGTTTTTCGCCGGTGGGCTCTGCAGTCATGAAATACGGGCTGGTACACCCATGGGGATGCTACTTTAAGGCCGTTATGAGCTGCATCCTGTAGTCTAATTTACCTCTGTTCAGGAGCAGTTATGTCCCTTGATATCTTAATGGAGTGTCCTGCGCGTGCCTGTACCATCGTCAACACAGCGCAGGCCTCCAAGGGTGGTACAGGACTGCTCTAAAGGCAGGTGAAGACAGTGCTTCTCTGGGTCCTCCCCAGCACCTTCGGGTGTTTCTTTTTCTTCTTTGCCTTAACAAGGCTGACCCTGGAGAAAGGTCCAGTGACGGTGAGGAAAGACCCACTGAACACAGGGAAAGTCCTGTTGACAGTGGGAAAGACTACAACTTTGGATTCTCTCTTGAGGGCACATAAGACCGTATGGCGAAAGCTTGGCTGTGTCTGGAGTGGCACTGTCTTCATCTGTCCGTGGGCAGGGGTGGTTGGGTCTGTGGGTGTGCTCGGCAGCTGGAGGGTGGTGTTTTTTTCGCCGGTGGGCTCTGCAGTCATGAAATACGGGCTGGTACACCCATGGGGATGCTACTTTAAGGCTGTTATGAGCTGCATCCTGTAGTCTAATTTACCTCTGTTCAGGAGCAGTTATGCCCCTTGATATCTTAATGGAGTGTCCTGCGCGTGCCTGTACCCATCGTCAACACAGCGCAGGCCTCCAAGGGTGGTACAGGACTGCTCTAAAGGCAGGTGAAGACAGTGCTTCTCTGGGTCCTCCCAGCACCTTCGGGTGTTTCTTTTTCTTCTTTGCCTTAACTAGGCTGACCCTGGAGAAAGGTCCAGTGACGGTGAGGAAAGACCCACTGAACACAGGGAAAGTCCTGTTGACAGTGGGAAAGACTACAACTTTGGATTCTCTCTTGAGGGCACATAAGACCGTATGGCGAAAGCTTGGCTGTGTCTGGAGTGGCACTGTCTTCATCTGTCCGTGGGCAGGGGTGGTTGGGTCTGTGGGGTGTGCTCGGCAGCTGGAGGGTGGTGTTTTTCGCCGGTGGGCTCTGCAGTCATGAAATACGGGCTGGTACACCCATGGGGATGCTACTTTAAGGCTGTTATGAGCTGCATCCTGTAGTCTGTTCAGGAGCAGTTATGTCCCTTGATATCTTAATGGAGTGTCCTGCGCGTGCCTGTACCCATCGTCAACACAGCGCAGGCCTCCAAGGGTGATACAGGACTGCTCTAAAGGCAGGTGAAGACAGTGCTTCTCTGGGTCCTCCCCAGCACTTTCGGGTGTTTCTTTTTCTTTTCTTCGTCAGTATCATTGCGCACTCTCGCAAATGATATTTGCCGCGAAATGAAATTTTGCCAACACGGATTCCTGACACTGGGAGGGAAGGCAGGGTGTGGGAGTGGAGGTGAGGAGGGGGGTGGGGGGTCATCTGACCACTTACCTGTTATCAGATAGCAAGTTACAAAACTGCCGTGATGAATTTGTACAGAAACAAACAGAAACAAGCTCGTAGACCTTCGTCTGTTCAGCTTAGAAATGAGTGAAGGAAAAGTACGCTGCGAAAGAGACTGAACATGACTCTCAGAACGTTAGGTAGGCAGCACGGAATGTCTTGCATCGGCCCTTGCGTGGCTGCCTGACGCAAGAAAGACCACTAGGCCTATTATTCCTCACAATTTGCGAAGGACGCAATGACCAACGCCGAGAACTCCGGAACTCGCAGGAAGTGGGGTTCAACGGGTAACCACATGTTGCACAGCATACTTCAGTTCCAGACTGTTCATTGAAGTGTGACAGACATCGTGGCATCCCAGTGTATTCACAATTTCTTTAAGCTGTAAAAACATCTTTTTCGAATTGTGAGGGATGCATTCTGTGTTTATTTAGGGCAAAACAGACTGACCTCTATTGCTCCAACACGTTCAGAGAAACGGTTGCAGTTCTTTTCATTATCATTAATCAAAAAAGAAAACAGAGTGACTTAACACTGGCTTTTGCGATCAGAAAAGAGATATTTAATGTTCCCCTGGGGAAAAAAAGTGTTTCGAAATCTAGAGGTAATGGCAACATTTTCAGAACGCATGGGTTTATCAATTGAACAAGCTCCAAACACTGTGCAAAAACAGTCAGAAAATACCCCACTTGTTTACTGTTTATTATTATTAAAGAAATATGCCTTCTAATAAGCCAGAAATATGCCTTCTAATATGCCAGATCTTGTACAACAATAAGCATCAAAAGAATTGTTAGAAAAGGTTGAATATAACCGATCAGGAGTGTAAACTGCATCTACCTATGGGGTCAACTGAACTTGATGTGTACGGATGCACAGTATAAAACGATTTTGCGAACGTAAACTCTAATGCAAGCTATTAGCATAAAAGGAATACAACCAATTAGTTTTTGCTCATTACACACACCATACACTAACAAGAAGAATATACAGAAAATAAATCATGTACGGCTTTGCATTAAACAAGACAATTGCAAGCAAAATTAAATCATAACTGTCCATATTCTGTCTTCAGACAAATATGAAGTACCATTTGTTTTGTACAAGTTTACTTTTAGCAACACTTTCTACAACTTAAATGCATTTGTCATTGAAATAACAACATAAAGGAAAGGAAGACTAGAAATCCAACGCTTTTCGATCACATCACTTGGTATGATCCATCTTGTGTCAATACCAGGGAAAGAAAAAAAACAACAATGCCAAGAGTACCGTAAGAAAATAATGAAATGATAATAAAATGAATTGAAATACTCCTTACATCGCTTGATCAACCCGTAACCAGGCTTACGTTTGGCTGATTTGAGTAAGATCAAATGTGAAAAATTCGACAAGGTTCAAGCTTCAAGTTTTAATCATTGTAGGCCAGCCGACCACACAGCGCCTTTTCAGGACTGTCAGACTCAAACAGGGAAGAAAACAACAACAACAACCCTGTCATATCACAAATAGGTAACACCATCGATAAAAATCCAATCAAAGAAACAACCACCACCAACGAACATGCAGTCTATGACACGGCAGCTAAATCATTGAAATCTGACGGCATGTAATATCAGGCTGTGCTGAGCCAGGTATTCCTCTTAATTTTCATTCCCAGATTTAGGGGGGAGGGGGGGGTGTAAGAAAGAAAGAGAGAGAGAGGGGGGGGGGGGGTAAGAAAGAAAGAGAGAGAGAAATATTAAGTGCTTCTATCTTTAACACCTGAGATTCTTACTCTGCATCATATCTTCTTCTTCTACTTCACAGCAGACTCCAAGAAAATACTGTTCAGAGAAGTCCCAACTGATGTGATTTTTAGGTTTCTGAAAAAGATAAACATTTTCCCACCAGATCTAAGATTTTACGGATGAAAAATTTTAACAAATCCCGGCGAGATTTCAGAAAATCATCACCAGAGAGTATATCAGTATATCTGTTCTCGTAGGTTGGGATGTTTCTCTGCCTGGGATGAATGGGAATTTGTAGAATGTTGGCGTTTTATCGACTCAGATCCGTTCCTTCTGTTCATAGACAATGTCATTTGTCGTTTAACTCGTTGTCTGCTGCGGTCCTTGTTTTCACTGGAGTCAGTCTTCTGTTTGTCATCAGTCTGGTTCCGTCTTCGTCAGTCTTGTTCTGTTCAGTGTCTTTCTCTCCGACATCTTGTATTGGGTTGTGTCCGGTGCTGTCTTTATCGGTCTCTGTCACGTCTTTGGTTGATACAGGACGGTCGGTTGTTACACGATTTCCGTAAGTAGGGTGGAAAGCACTCTTGTATCCTTGTTGGTAACATTGTTTGCATTTAATAGATTGTTGACAGAATCTAGTTTTGTGCTCTTTTAGAAGACAGTTGCGGCATACCACATCCTGATGTTGTCTGTCTTTTGTTCTGTGTAATACAACGTGGCCCTGAAAAGGCCAGTCTGCACCTGTTTTGAAGGGGTTTGCCTGGAACTCCTAGCTACAGAAACCGCCTGCCCGTCTAACAGTGTGTCAGTGTCCCTCTGTCGTCTCTGTCCCACTCAAGAATTTGTTCAGAACGCGCTGGGCCATCCATTTGTTTAAAGGTCTGCAGTTCCTTGTCTGAGAATGACAGTTAGACGTTCTAAATGATCAGGGACGTTGCAGGAGGCTGCTCTTCCCTGCGTTCAAGGCGCCCTCAGCATAATCTTTCACGACGAAAGGATTTTGGCTTTTGACAGCAATGTGAATATTTGGTAGGAAAACAAAAACAAAACAAAAAAACTCGTATCAGCAACATTTCCCTGCTGTCTCTCATGCGAGGATAGATCCTCCACAACGATCCATCACATTGGGCACCGTCAAGACTGTTGTGACCACACGCTTTTTCAGCAGCGGCACAAATCTCTGCTGTTGTGAAAGCTTTCAGGTCGACAGCTGGGGTCGTAATTCATGACAAAACCTGACAACCTACGCTCACCTTCATGTTTTGAAGCACTCATATAGAATTGCATAGTAAAGTACAGAAGCACTCAAACATGCACGAGAAAGAGAGAGAGAGAGAGAGAGAGAGAGAGAGAGAGAGAGAGAGAGAGAGAGAGGGGGGGGAGTAAAAGACCTGAACAACAACAGAAATGGACGAACTTACACCAGTGTAATACTGTTTATGGATCTTGTGCTTGACGAACACTACATACTGTAAGTCTGCCATGTGAAGTACATCCCCTTCTGTTCCACTATATTTTATTGTATGTTTTGCACCTTCATGAACGTTATCCACCAGTTACTTTCATGTGAAGTACATCCCCTTCTGTTCCACTATATTTTATTGTATGTTTTGCACCTTCATGAACGTTATCCACCAGTTACTTTCGGTATCAAATTTTGCCTTTCACTTCTGACGGAACTTTGGCTTAATTTTGCTGTGTAGCCTTTACGTGTGCCATGGCACAGTTTTGTTCCCTTTTTTCTGTGAATATTAATCTACAAAACGTTTCGTAAATTTGCCTTCAGATTATTTTCAAAGATTGTTATAATTTTGCAAATGATAAATAATTACAATCTTCTTTTCATAGATGTAAGAAAAGTTGCGAATCCATCATTTCTTCTCAGATTAAATCAGATTATTGTGGGCGTATGTCGGCTTTTGAAAAAATAATGGTTCTGCAAGTACTTCTGATGACCGACTTTGTAGGTTAAACTTTCTTCTGAAATCGTTTACACCCTTGAAATGCATCTTTCAAAAATGGTTTTGGATTTCAAGATTGGTGACAGTAGGAGCATTTTCATGTATATTTTCACTGGCTGGACACGGTAAAGTATTAACTGATTTCCGTTTACTGTGCGTGGTTTTTATGCTTTCTGATCCAGCTCAGTTTTAATCTAGGCATGTAACAGTAAAAAACCAAAAACATCTAGGAATTCAACATCCACCTCTCAGTAACAGTGAAAAACCAAAACATCTAGGAATTCATATCCACCTCTCAGTCCAGCCTGGCCGTTGTGAAGCAATATACGGCCTCCGCTTGGAAAAG
>CM031597.1:61269882-61282382 GCA_018398815.1 Conus ventricosus | reverse complement strand
AATCGTTAATTTTTTTTTCTTTGTTTTGTTTACTAAGCCTGACATTAACATTAAGAAAGGTATTGAATCTGAATCCGTAGTTAACGACCATAGTATTGAATACCTGATTTCAAAATATCTCTCTTGGAGGGCTGATAATTTTGTGAGTGTGGCGATTCTCATTAAACTGGAATTTGTCTATGATTAGTGGAAGAGTATACCCTGAGATAATTTTGAATGTAAAGAATTCCTTATTGAATTTCAGTTTTAGTCTTAGTACAAGAATGCTGAGGTTGCATAGTTAGAAAAAAATTATTCTAAAATTTGACCCCAAAAATATTTCATAGCTCGCCTGAGAAGGCTAAGTCGTAGTTTCAGGATATGCTCACTCGCTGAGTCACATATAGAGGCATAAGTTATATGAGATCCAATGTAAGCATGGGAAAATGTTGTATAAGAGTGGGTAGCTAAGAATTGTTTTAGTTTAGACAGTAAATAAGTTTTTGCACATCGTTTTGTATACGCTTTGCACATGATCAGACCAAGATAGATTATATTTGGATGCTTACTACTAGAACTTCATGGCAGTCTACCTCTCCAGTGTTTTTGCCATTAAGACATTGTGGAGCAGAAGAAAGGGGAAAAATTTGTAGTTTTAGTCCTGTACCTATTAAATAATGTATATTTGATTTCGTTTGGGTTAAACCTAATGATTTAATCATTTCCCCGGAATACGAGCATTACGTTCTCAATTTCGTAAAGAGCAGTATGAGAAGAAGTGTTATCTAAGAATAAGCTGGGGGATATCTGTAAGGAAAAAAAATCATTAAATATATCAAGAAGAGAATAGGACCAAGCACAAAGCCTTGCGGAACAACAATTTTGATCTGTTACAGAGAAAAATTCCTATCCCTTAAGAAAGCAACCTAATGTCTGTTGTTTAAGGATGATGACACTAGTTCTAATGTTTAGCTTGATAGACTATATAGTCTGTTTTTAAGGGAAGAGCATGGTCAAGCACATCGAAAGCTTAATAATTTTCATAAAGAGAATATCAGTAATCGTGTTATTATTTATAGTAGAAAGCCATTCTGTCAGCAAGAATGATCAGTGCTGTGTCACGAGTGATATTTCAGACTGATTCGTGTGAAACAAATCAGATTTCTCAACATGACTGAGTAGGCATTTTCTTGCATGTTCTAGAGAATTTGATGTGTCAACAAGTATAAGTCGTTCTCTCTCTCTCTCTCTCTCTCTCTCTCTCTCTCTCTCTCTCTCTCTCTCTCTCTCTCTCTCTCTCACACACACACACACACACACATACACACACACACACACACACACACACACACACACACACACACACACACACACACACACAAATAAAACCAATTTGTTCGGTCAGCACGTTTATAGAGTGTTGTAAAATCGCGCTGTTTATGGAGTTTAAAAGGATGATACGAGTTCAGAGTATATCATCTTTTATATAATATAGTCATATGTCAATCTCGGGTGATGTCAGTGGAGGAAGGACTAGCGCACAGCCCAAACACACTCACAGCTTGCTTACAATCTCATTCATATATCATGCATTCGTCACATCAAACCACTAGTAAAGTCTGTAACTTTACTACACATGATCATAGAAAGAAACATCAATGCATATGGAATCAACCAAAATAAAACATTCTCTCTTTCCTTGAACTTCACAAAATCATTTATCTAAAACATCATTAACTAACCCGGGTATAAATAGATTTCTACTTTACCTGGCCAGGTGATCTTAACTATTCACGAATCACTGTCTTTTTGTTTTCCTTTTTTTTTCTTTTCACTGTCACTTTCACAACACGACACAACTGCTGGCACTGGTCAAGTTAGACTGCTGGCACCGGTCAAGCTGGACTGCTGGCACTGGTCAGGTTAGACCGCTGGCGTTGGTCAGGTTGGACTGCCGATGAAAGTGGCGCTGGCCAAGTATGAGGTCGAACCCCGGTTCAGATGGAACAGTGACTATCAACATCGATCTGTTCTCCTTTCTTTCTTCCTGCATTAACGCATTGCACCCTCTCTCTCTCTCCTAGTCTGCTCTATCAAATGGACATGGTTGCTTTTCTTTTCCTTTTCTTTTCTTTCTTTTTCTCTTCATTAGTTAGCAACTCTCTCTCTCCACATCTCTCTTTAGTCCCTCCTCTGCAGACTATCTATGGTGCTAAATGCTACAAACTTGGTTCTCTCCTCTCTCCTCATCTCTCTCTCTGCCCTCTCTCCTGCAGAGCTTACACTCAGAACTCTCTCTCTCTCTGTCTCTCTGTTCGTTTCTTTTTTTCTCCTCCTCTCTTCATCTCTCTGCCTTTTTCTCTCGTGCAGAGACTACCCCCAGAACCTCCTCATCTCTCTCCCTGTTCTGTCTTCCTCCTCCTCTCTTCATCTCTCTGCCTTTTCTCTCGTGCAGAGACTACACCCAGAACCTCCTCATCTCTCTCTCCCTGTTCGTTCTCTCCCCTCTCTCACTCACGCATTACTTTATCCACTAACTCCGTGTCCAAGGGCCAGTACCATTGGTCAGTATTTTTACCACCTCGTACCCGAAGTTATCTCCTCTAATTCCATTGGATATTCAAATCATGACAGTCACGCCTACACGCCTTACTCTCTGTGGTGGTCAATTGGTCATTTAATTGATTAGCTTGATTTCACCCCCACCACACACTACCTTCTCCCTCTCCCTTTTCGGCGACGTCGACCTAATGGTGGGCATTGGTCGTAAATTGGCTAGATCAGTCTGGCCCAGACCTGTTGAGACGTTGGTCAGCCACTCCGACTGTCTACGTGGCCAATGCTGTCTCCGTGGAAGATTAGGATTAGCCTCTCGCTGTGCTCAAATTGGCCGGATGAGTCTGATCCGGGCGTCGAGACTCGTTTGACCAGACATCGAGGCGTCGGTCAGCTACTTAGTCCGTCTGGCTGGACAGACCGTCTCCGTGGAGCCTCTCCCCTATGCTTAATTGGCTGGATCCGACACATGGGGCCGTCCGCCTGACGCCCAGGATATTTGAGTTAGAGTTATGGCCAACCAACTTGGCTGGCGACGGACCACGACTTTGGTTGTGTTTATTTTTGACCGTGACAATTTCCCCCTTGCAAAAGACTATGCACCGCATTGTCTCAAAACAACGGTACAAAAAAAAACAACAACGAATTTGCTGACACACAAGCTACACGTGCAAAGTTTGAAAAATACTTTACAACCAACGGTTTATAAATTATAAAATATATCATTAGTGAATACCACTCCAATGAGTTATCACTGACGTGCGCTCTTGCGTTATTTCAACTCATTTTATAACAACCTCTGTGCGCACTTATGCAATTCCCCTACCTGCGGATTTGCCACATCTTCTCTTCACAATTTCTATGAAAAGCACAATATAATATGATCACGATCCATGACACTTCACTGAGGAATCTCCATCCTCACTTATTGCAAATAATGCATCACTACACAAGCGACTGTATGCTCCAAGCATAACTACATTCACATGAACAAGTCTCACAAAGAAAATATGAACAAGTCTCACACAAAGAATATGAACCATAGCCAACTAGGAATGAACCCATATCCAATCAACATAACTGTAATCAACACATATTATCAACAAAGCACCCGGATATGACTGACTTCCTCTGAATTCATCATCTTCTCCACCTTTCCCTTTTCTGGCTGCTTTGTGTCGCCTCCAACAACAAAACCTAGGAACTCCTACTGTCTAGCCCTTCATACAGTGACACATCCCTGTATGACTCTTCTGGAAACTTAGGCAACAAAATCTCCCTTCTTCTGCTGGGTCTCCTTCACCTCATCAATGATTGCTGCTGCGCCTATGTGCTGAGTCTCACCTCCTCTAACCACCTGTTTCTCTCCACCTCTTGCCAACCCCCAAGACTTCACGAGCGAAGGGTCTTGTTCCTGCACTGCCCTAAACTCATCAGGCGACACATCTATGCTGACTTCCTTGCTGGAACGACTAACGGTTTATCAACCTTTTCCTCCTTCTTGCTCGTGTTTGAACTGCTGCCCTGTAGCAGTCAACAACTCAGGTCCCCTGGACCCCTTTGCCCCTGGAATATTCCCAATGATCAATCATGAAGGGTTTTCTCCATCACCAACGCAGACAATCGCCTGGAGAAGTAAGGGGTACGTATTCTTTAGCAACTGGAAACTCCTCACAGTGCCATCGATTAGAGTACAGGTCGGGATTTGCCTGTCAAATCCCCTTTCTCGACCAGCGTTGTTTCACCACACCGCATGAACAACCAGTGTCCCGTAACACTTTCTCCCTCTGCTGGCCAATCCACCCTTCTTCCATGGTAACGAACCACTCAGTCTAGTGCCCTCCATTCCTGACACTGACTGCTGCCCAGTGCTACCCATAGGCCGCACTCTACCCTCTTCAGATGGATCCCTGTTGGTTCCACTGCAGGTCGTTTCCCTTGACGACCCTTATCCCTCCTGCAAGGCTGCTGCCTTCGGAAACCTCATGCGACAATCCCTCGCCACATGTCCCTTCTTGTGACAAATGAAACACCAAATGTCCCTTTGTCCTCCTTTCTCCCCCACCACTGGGTTTGCAGACTGTGCAAAAAACTCCCCTAGTCTCCTTGCACTCTTCTCACCTGTGCCTAGCACCTGTTTCTCCTGCACCTTAGTGCCCAAACGTGCCTCTCTATACACCTCTGCGAACTTCAACACTCCCTGCTGTCTCTGGCTGTCTCTCTTTCAAATGTTGGGTTAACTCAGGGCCGAAACCCTGACAAAATCTTTTCCCTTCATAACCAGCTCTTTCAATTCAGCGAACCCCTTCTTCGTACCGTCAACTCAAAACCTTTATCAAAATAGTGCACCAAACTGAGTGTACGTTTCACCTGCTTGCAATCTAGCTGAACGAATTTCTTTCTGAATCCTTCCTCTGTGAGGTCAAATCCCTTCATCAGTGTTTCCCTTCACAGCACCAAAATCAGATTGGGTGTCTGCTGGCAATGCAGTGAAATCTGTAATGCCTTCCCCGTCAATAGCGCGACAATATGACTGCCCACTCTTCTGAAGGCCAACCCTGACTGGTCGCAAACGTTTCGAAACGACTGATGTATGCATCAATCGAATCTGTCCCTTCAGAGAACTTGGCAATTTTGGGTTTCGGGGGGCGTAAAACTGCGCACAGAGTCACTGGAAAGTGAACTACATCCTCGGTGGTCTCCCTTTGTATTCTCACCTTTTCTAACTCTAATTGAATCCTTAATCTTTCTGTCTCCTGCTTTATTCTTTCTGTTTCCTGCGCTTCCCTTAGTCTTTCGGGTTTTCCTGCGTTTCCTGATTATTGTTACCCTGAATTCTTAATCTTTCTGTTTCCTGCGTTTCGCTAGCTTTAAATCCTTTCCTGCTCTGCTATTTCTACTGCAACCGGCGTTTTTCCCGCTCGTTCATCTCTTTCCCATCTTTTGCTGGTTTTCAACGAATGCTCGCAGCTCTTCTCCCGAATAGCCTAAATCACGCCCGACGCTCACGAGTTGTTCAATAGGGGTGTTCTTTTCTTCCGCCATTGTATCTCTTTTTTTTTTTTTGTGAACAAGATTTTATTACTACGACGCCAAACTGGTGGTTCCGACAAAGAGTGACGTAATAGCACAAACCTATGAATGATAATATTAGTTGGGACAAGTAATTAGTTTTTATAAGACGCCCCGCGCCTACCAACTATGAGAGCGAATTATAGGCAATCTGTGCGAAATGAGTACTCTGGGGTTGAAATGCCCAAGCCTAGTATTAACTATCTTGGAAGCAATGCCAAGCCTAGTATTTAAACTATCTTGGGAACATACAGTAAGACAACCTTGTCTTAGGATTACAATACTTGAATCCCACCCCGCTTCCTCTCTGAGAAGTTGAACAATTATAATAAATGGGCCAGAATATCCCGGCAAGCTCGCCAATAAATTTTCAACCTGGGCGATGTCGGTGGAGGAAGGACTAGCGCCCCAGCCCAAACACACTCACAGCTTGCTTACAATCTCATTCATATATCATGCATTCGTCACATCAAACCACTAGTAAAGTCTATAACTTTACTACAATGATCATAGAAAGAAACTCAATGCATATGGAATTCAACCCCAAAATAAAACATTCTCCTTTCCTTGAACTTCACAAATCATTTATCCCAAAACATCATTAACATAAACCCGGATAAATAGATTTCTACTTTACCTGGCAGGGGATCTTAAAATATTCACGAACACTGCTTTTTTTTTTCCTTTTTTTTCTTTTCACTGTCACTTTCACAACACGACAAACTGCTGGCACTGGTCAAGTTAGACTGCTGGCACTGGTCAGGTTAGGGCCGCTGGCGTTTGGGCAGGTTGGACTGCGATGAAAATGGCACTGGCCAAGTATGAGGTCGAACCCCGGTTCAGATGGAACAGTGACTATCAACATCGATCTGTTCCCTTCTTTTTCCTGCATTAACGCATTGCACCTCTCTCTCTTTTCCTAGTCTGCTCTATCAAATGGAATGGTTGCTTTTCTTTTCCTTTTCTTTTTTTTCTTTTTCTCTTCATTAGTTAGCAACTCTCTCTCTCCACATCTCTCTTTAGTCCCTCCTCTGCAGAAATATCTATGGTGCTAAATGCTACAAAATTGGTTCTCTTTCCCCTCTTCCTCATCTCTCTCTCTGCCCCTCTCCCTGCAGAGCTTCACTAGAACCTCTTCTCTCTCTGTCTTCTGTTCGTTTCTTTTTTTTCTCTCCTCTCTTCATCTCTCTGCCTTTTTCTCTCGTTTCAGAGACTACCCCCAGAAACCCCCTATCTCTCTCTCCCTGTTCTGTCTTCCTCCTCCTTCTTCATTTTCTGGGCCCTTTTTTCTCGTGCAGGACTACACCCCGAACCTCCTCATCTCTCTCTCCCTGTTCGTTTCTCCCCTCTCTCACTCACGCATTACTTTTTTCCACTAACTCGTGTCCAAGGGCCAGTACCATTGGTCAGTATTTTACCACCTCGTACCCGAAGTTATTTTCCCCCTATTCCATTGGATATTCAAATCATGACAGTCACGCCTAAAACGCCTTACTCTCTGTGGTGGTCAATTGGTCATTAATTGATTAGCTTGATTTCACCCCCCCACACACCTTCTCCCTCTCCCTTTCCGGGGACGTCGACCTAAAAGGTGGGCATTGGTCGTAAATTGGCTAGATCAGTCTGGCCCAGACCTGTTGAGACGTTGGTCAGCCACTCCGACTGTCTACGTGGCCAATGCTGTCTCCGTGGAAGATTAGGATTAGCCTCTCGCTGTGCTCAAATTGGCCGGATGAGTCTGATCCGGGCGTCGAGACTCGTTTGACCAGACATCGAGGCGTCGGTCAGCTACTTAGTCCGTCTGGCTGGACAGACCGTCTCCGTGGAGCCTCTCCCCTATGCTTAATTGGCTGGATCCGACACATGGGGCCGTCCGCCTGACGCCCAGGATATTTGAGTTAGAGCTTATGGCCAACCAACTTGGCTGGCGACGGACCACGACTTTGGTTGTGTTTATTTTTGACCGTGACATCATAACAACACAACAACAACACAACAACAACAACAACATAAGGATAATGATAATAATGGTTATGATGATGATGATTATGATGATGATATTATTAATGACAAATAGTAATAAAATAATGATGATGACGACGACGACGACGATGACGACAACAACAACAACAACAACAACAACAACAACAACAACAACAACAACAACAATAATAATAATAATAATAATAATGATGATGATAATAATAATAATAATAACTAGTAAAAGCAACTGCAAGTGACAATTTATAGCTTAAGGAAAGAATCCTTCGGGTAGTTTTTCTGTCTACGTGCGTGTGTGGGGGCTGCTTTTTAAAATTTAAAATGTAATACATATTCATTTTTCAACCCCATCTGATTCTCATGTTTAAGAAATTTCTTCAAGCCTAAAAACAAATGCGCAGGCCGAGGTCAGCTGATCACTACATCGCCAGTGCTCCGCTCACGCCTCAGTGTTCCTGGACAAAATTGCCCGCATCAAAATCGGGTTTCTGGCAGGAGAGTTCTCACGCCAGCGGAACTGGCAACTGGCCTATAAACAAGTAACATGTCAAATGTAAAAACCCAGCACAGTGCAGTAAGAACAAGCAGAAAACAAGAGTTTGCACTACATTATAGTACAAACAGTAATCAGTATAACTAACAACAAACTAATCGTTAAAATGATAAATCAATGAGCATCAACGTCGTAGAAAATGGGACGAGGATGGCGAATAGCCGGGAAATGTTGGGGTGCTCTGGAGAAGGTGGGGGATGGGAGGGGGGGGGGGGGGGGGGGGGGGGTCATCAGAAATCGCGGAAAGCTCTTCACTGTGGTGTCATAAAGCAATCGTTGTAGGAACGATTCAACTAATTGCCAGCTAATCCAACTAATTGCAATACAGCAAAACTGATGGATCTGTTTCAGTCCTTTGGTCTGAACCAGTCCGTCACCTCCCCAACTCACCGTTCAGGTCACATCCTTGACTGGGTTGTCCATTCTGATGATGACCTGGTCGAGCCACCCACCACCAGTCTGACCCTGACTTCTGACCACCATGCGGTCCTGGCTAATCTGAACACATCTGCTCCTATTAAGCCTCCAGGTACGTCGAGTCCAGGGACCTTGCTTCCATCGACCTTGACATCTTTCGAGCTGACCTGCTGTCCTCCCTTCAATCTGTACCTTCACTGTCTGCGGAGCAATTCCATGGCCTACTTCAAGATGTCCTTGATCACCATGCCCCAGTACTTAGACGCAAGATTTCCAGCCGCCCACCCTCACCCTGGTTCCCAGCAGTTGGCCCTGAAGTTCTCGATGCTAAACGTGTTAGACGTAGGGCCGAAAGGCAGTGGCTAAAGACAAACCTCGAGATTCACAAACAAATTTTGCGAATTGCTAGTAATGCTGTGAATGAAATTGTTCAAAAAGCAAAATCAGCCTTCTACAATGCTAAAATATTAGCATGCACAACAACCAAGCAATTGTTTAAGGTCACTGATACACTCATGGGGAGAACAAAATCATCTCCCCTTCCTTCATCTGTCTGTCCCTCTGACATTCCACAGAAATTTTGTGACTTTTTCACTAGCAAAATTAGACTTATCGGTGAAAGTCTCGATGCTCAGTCAGTATCTGAACCTGATATTCCATACAACTCTTTTTCCGGCATTTCATTGACTGACTTTGAACCTGTGACAGTTGCTGTTGTCAAAGAAGTCATCGACAAGACTGTTATCAAACATGTGTACTGGATCCTCTTCCATCTACTTTATTATCTGCATGCATGGATGTTTTGTTGCCATATATCACTAGTGTGGTAAATGAATCTCTCACTTCTGGTTGTTTCCCACCTGCACTGAAAGCTGCTGTTGTCCGACCTCTTTTGAAGAAACCCTCTCTTGACCCTGAAAACCTAAAAAATTATCGACCTGTCTCCAACTTGTCTTTTCTTTCAAAGATAATTGAAAAGATAGCACTTCTCCAACTCCAAAACCACCTTGACCAAAACAACTTGCTCTATTCGTTGCAGTCCGCCTATCGCACTGGACACAGTACAGAAACTGCTCTGCTGAAAATAATAAACGATCTTCTCTCTGCTCTGGATAACGGTCAGGTTTCACTGCTTTCTCTTCTTGACTTGTCCGCTGCCTTTGATACCATTGATCACTCCACCCTCCTCACTAGACTTCAACATACTTTTGGCATCTCTTCTCACGCTTTGGCATGGTTTTATTCTTACCTTTCTGGTCGAACCCAAATTGTCTCTGTCAATGGTTTTTCTTCAAGCTCTGCTGACTTGAATTATGGTGTTCCCCAAGGCTCTGTCCTTGGTCCCATTCTGTTTGTTCTATATACCCAACCCATCTCTGACATTGTAGCCCATCATGACATTTCACACCACTGCTTCTCTGATGACAATCAAATCTACATTTCTGGTGACATCTCTCTCCTCTCCTCCATCATTGATCGCTCACAGCTCTGCATCTCGGACATAAAGGCATGGATGACTTGCAACAAACTTCAGTTAAACAATGACAAAACTGAACTGATCTTCATTCTCCCAAAACGGCTCATGTCTACAATCTCTGTTCCTTCTTCTGTCCAACTTGGTACCTCTCTCATTCAGACCTCTACCACTGTGTGCGAAATCTAGGCGTTGTACTTGATCAGACACTCTCTTTTCAAAATCAGATTTCTTCTATCTGCCGTGCTTGCTACTTGGAGCTTCGGCGAATCAGTTTCTGTGCGCCACCTTCTGTCTGAAGAAGCCACCAAGACTCTGGTTTCTGCTTTCATTCTTTCAAGACTTGACTACTGTAATTCTCTTCTTGCTGGCTGTCCACAGAATCTTCTTGCAAAATTGCAGAAAGTCCAAAATAATGCTGCTCGCCTTGTCTCGAAATCTCCGAAAACCTCTCATGTTTCTCCCTTGCTTAAATCTTTGCACTGGCTTCCTGTTGAAAAACGCATCAAGTACAAACTTTCTTTGCTCTGTTACAAGGCATTGGATGGCCTCGCTCCATCTTACCTCTCTAAACTTCTGTCGACCTATACTCCTTCCAGACAGCTTCGCTCTTCCTCTGACACTCGCATTCTGCAGATCCCTCGTTTTCGGGCCAGAACACTCGGTGAACGTTCTTTTTCTTTTCAGGCTCCTTCCTGCTGGAACAATCTCCCTTCTGCACTCCGAAACTCAAACAGTCTTTCTTCTTTCAAGTCCTCCCTCAAAACAACTCTCTTCAAAACATATTTTTTCTGCTCCTTCGCTGGTGTGTGTGTGTGTTGTGTGTGTGTGTGTGTGTGTGTGTGTGTGTGTGTGTGTGTGTGTGTGTGTGTGTGTGTGTATGTGTGTGTGTGTGTTAGGGCTTATTGCTGTAAGCGCTTAGGGCTTTTGTTTAAGATTAAGCGCACTAAATGTTCCTTATTATTATTATTATTATTATTATTATTATTATAATAGCCCTCCACTAGAAGTGCAGCTCATGTAACTAAAAAAATCCCCCCCCCCACCCCCCACCCCTCGCTCCCATTCACAATTTTGTATGACAAAGGTTTGTTTAGAGATTGTTAATATCTAAATGTAATTATTTGTTTGTTTGTTTAGAGATTGTTAATATCTAAATGTAATTATTTGTTTGTTTGTTTCATCGTTTGTTTATTTTTTTTCTCAAAAATACCTAACTTTTTGATGCGGATTTTAAAGAATCAGTGTGTGTGTGTGTGTGTGTGTGTGTGTGTGTGTGTGTGTGTGTGTGTGTGTGTGTGTGTGTGTGTGTGTGTGTGTTGTATGTGTGTGTGTGTGTCTGTGCGTGTGTGTGTCTGTGTCTGTGTAGCGGTCTATTCATCTCTCATTCCATTACAATGGATGACACACTCATTTGTACGTTGGGCGTTACCACTGGATGAACTCCTGACGACCCTTTTATTCGATTTGTTTTCCAAAGAACAAAAATGCATTTCTCCTGAGCGAGCCAGAGCGGTCTCTGAAGAGATCCATTTTGGTTTCTGTTTTGTTTTATAGGAAACTCTTTTACTGGGTATCTCGATCTTTTGAGTAGAAATTTTACAGTTAGGCAGGAAGGTGTCGAAGCATTCACGTCATTACAGGCAACAATATTGCTGCTTTGCTGCACTAAAGTTCTGAGTTGAAGGAAGAACATTTCTAAGCTCAGTATAGCCATAAATGAGAAAAGCTATAAAAGTTTTCTGACGGATTATGACTAAATGTTTCAACGTATTAGCACTTCAAGAGTCATCATGAGTGGAGGCACAGTCGATATATGATTGAATGTACGCGCTGTAAAATCGTTAACGCGCATTTTACTTTTTTCAAAGTTGAAAAACGTTTTCGTGGCACACGTTTGATTAAACCAATAACGCGAGATTAGGCCCAAGGTTATGATTTCCCAACATGACATATGTGAACTTCTTTAAACTACTTGTCACCAGAAGGCATAGCAGAATTTAATTCCATCTTTATGTCAGAAAGGTTTTATTTTCATTTAAGTTTCTTCTTGTAGTTTAATGGATGGTTGATTACAGCCAAAATGGCTCGAGGAGAGAGAGAGAGAGAGAGAGAGAGGAGAGAGAGAGAGGCCCGTCGTGCTCGATATCAATAGAATTTCTGTTTGATATTTTTCTTTTGTTTTATTTTTCTGTCCTTTTCTTTTTTCCCCGTCCTCCTTCTCTTCATCATCATCGTCATCATCACCACCGTCATCATCATCACCATCATTTATCATCATCATCTTTTTCCACATCATCTTCTTTTTCAGACTCGGGTAGGCGATGAGAAAACAGACTAATTCATTAATCTTGTTCTCACCCTCTTCCTCCTACTTCTCCATCTTTGTCCTTTGTATCCCAGCCATCCGCTGTATTTGCCTTTCCTTTGTTTTCTTTTCTTTTTCTT
>CM031597.1:61257382-61264882 GCA_018398815.1 Conus ventricosus | reverse complement strand
GCGCGCATGCGTGCGTGTGTGCATGCGTGAGTGCGTGTGTGTTTGAGTGTGTGTGCGTGCTAGCGTGTGTGTGTGGCGCACCAGCACGGTTGCAGATTCACTGGTAACGCCGTGAAGAACAAGGAGCGATTGGCGTGTTGAAGAATAGAAGGTGGCAAAGGCATCCCTCGTACAACTGCTTGGGACATGGGCCGTTTGTGTCCTCAGCCCGGAGGTCAACACAAGTTCGTGTTCTCCTTCGTGTTCTTGCAGTTTTGTTTGTTTGTTAGTTCGTTTGTTTGGCGGCTGTTACATAAGATGTGTGTGTGTGTGTGCGTGTGTGTGTGTGTGTGTGTGTGTGTGTGTGTGTGTGTGTGTGTGTGTGTGTGTGTGAGAGAGAGAGAGAGGAGAGAAGAGAGAGAGAGAGAGAGAGAGAGAGAGAGAGAGAGAGAGAGAGAGAATACGAAACCAAAGAACGAAACATGTGAACGTGTACACTTCAGAACATGACTTACGCACGCCTGCAGGTTTACTTTTGACCTAAACCTGTACAGACTAATGACCAACCCATTGCAACGCTTCACCCCATTCACTGTCACGTCCCAGAGTCACCCTGTCCTCCTCGGGTCAACGCCGGTCAAGACATGGCCCAGGACACCCCTGGTACACAGAAACAGGCAGAGCACCGAAACAGCGCTATCAACAGAGCCAGTCCCGAACGATAACGTGGGCCTGCCTTGGATCTGTGACTGTGGCGGAATCCTAGACAGACAGACCATCAATATGGCAAGACGGGAGCATGTCTACGTGCCTCCCGGCAAGACACTTTTTCATAGGCAAGCCAAACGTTACGTCATATGAAGATAGATAGATCGATAAATAGGTAGGTAGGTAGGAAGGTAGGTCGGTAGGTAGGCAGGCAGGTAGGTAGGTAGATAGGTAATTGGATGAAAGTTAGACAGATATACAGATAGATAGGTAGGTAGATAGGTAGGTAGGTAGATAGATGGGGAGTGGGTAGGTAGGTAGGTAGATAGACTGGTAGATAAATAGATGGATATGCATAGATAGATACCCAGACGACGAATAGACAGACAGACAGACAAACAGATACAGAGAGACAGACAGACAGACGAAGGACAGACAGACAGACAAACAGAGAGAATTTACCTGATTACCTGATTACTACTCTGAATATGTTGTCCAGATGCTATGAAGATGAAGACGACAGCAGGATGATGATCATGGCTTGAAGCTCCTGTTCTACCTGAAGCAGGGAAGAGGCAGCTTCAGGCTGTCCAGGTGTGGGAGGCCAAGATGCCGGCAGAGGGGCTGAGTGTGGGCCAACACGGAAATGCGGGATGGAGAGGAGAAGAGGAGTGGAGGATTGCAAAGTGCAAAAGGCTCAGGGCGAGAATGACTCAATTAGGCTCGCCCCCACTCTCTCCCCTTTCCGTCTCTGCAAACAGTTTGTGCTGTAGAGGAATTTCTTGACAAGGATATACAGAATCCTGAAAAACGGGATTTTGAAATTGATTAAGGTATTAAATGGGAGAAGTCGAGTAAAGAAACAAGAACTGAAAATTGAAACACCACACACACACACACACACACACACACACACACACACACACACACACTTTCTCTCTCTCCTCTCTCTCTCTCTCTCTCTCTCTCTCACACACACACACACACACACACACACACACACACACACACACACACACACACACACACACAAACACACACACTCACTCACAAACACACACACACACACACTCACAAACACACACACACACACATAAAACCCCACCCCACGCACACACACACACACACACACACAAAACACACACACACACACCACACACACACATAAAACACACACACACACACACACACACACACACAACACACCACACACACACACACACACACAGCGCGCACGCGCAAGCCTTTAAATAGGGAAAAAGTGCTTTGTGAAAGATCCCTTTGTGGTGAAAACTCTTTGGAACTGGAGGGTGTTGTTGTTGACAGAAGAGTGTTCATGGCATGGATGTAGTTTGAAGCACGACCAGATGCATGCCCTTGGTGTATGGGGAATGTTTGTGATGGACCTGATGTGGCATTGGTACTGAAGACACAGTGGTACTGTTGCCCTTGGTGTATGGGGAGGTGTTTGTGAGGACCTGATGCGGCATTGGTACTGAAGACACAGGTGGTACTGTCGCCCTTGGTATGGGGAGTGTTTGTGATGGGCCTGATGCAGCATTGGGACTGAAGACACAGGTGGTACGTTGCCCTTGGTGTATGGGAGATGTTGTGATGGACCTGATGTAGCATGGTACTGAAGACACAGGTGTACTGTTGCTGATGGGGGGAAAGTTTGTGATGGACCTATGGGCATGGGTACTGAAGACACAGGTGGTACTGTTGCTGTATGGGGAGGTGTTTGTGATGGACCTGATGTGGCAAAGGGGACGAAGACACGGTGGTACTGCACGTTGCAGTATGGGGAGGTGTTTTGTGATGGACCTGATGTGGCATGGGTACTGAAGACACAGGGGTACTGTTGCTGTAAAGGGAGATGTTTTGTGATGGGCCCTGATGTGGCATGGGTATTGAAGACACAGGTGGTTGCTGTTGCTGTATGGGGAGGATTGTGAGGAAACCTTTATGTGGCATGGGTAAAAGAAGACACAGTGGTACGTTGCGTATGGGAGGTGTTTGTGAAAGGACCTGATTGGCATGGGAAATGAAGACCCCAGTGGTACTGTTGCTGTATGGGAGGTTTTGTGAAGGACCTGATGTGGGATGGGTACGAAGACCAGGTGGTACTGTTGCTGTATGGGGAATGTTTGTGATGGACCTGAGTGGCATGGGTACTGAAGACACAGGGTACTGTTGCTGTAAGGGGAGGTGTTTGTGATGGACCTGATGTGGGATGGGTACTGAAGACACAGGGGTACTGTTGCTGTATGGGGAGGTGTTTGTGATGGACCTGATGTGGGATGGTACTGAAGAAAACCCCGGTGGTACTGTTGCTGTTTTGGGAGGTGTTTGTGATGGACCGATGCAGCATTGGTACTGAAGACACAGGCGATACTGTTGCTGTATGGGGAGGTGTTTGTGATGGACCAGAAAGTGCATGGGTACTGAATGACACAGGGGGTACTGTTGCTGTATGGGGAGGTGTTTGTGATGGACCTGATGCAGCATTGGTACTGAAGACACAGGTGGTACGTTGCTGTATGGGGAGGTGTTTGTGATGGACCTGATGTGGCATTGGGACTGAAGACACAGGTGGGACTGTTGCGTATGGGAGGTGTTTGTGATGGACCTGATGTGGCAGGGTACTGAAGACACAGGTGGTACTGTGCCGTAGGGGATGTTTGTGATGGACCGATGTGGCAGGGTACTGAAGACACAGGTGGAACGTGCTGTAAAGGGAGATGTTTGTGATGGACCGATGTGGCATGGTACTGAAGACACAGGGGTACTGTTGCTGTAAGGGAGGTGTGTGATGGACCTGATGTGGCATGGGTACTGAAGACACAGGGGGTACGTTGTCAGTATGGGAGGTTTTTTGATGGGCCTGATGTGGCATGGGTAAATGAAGACACAGGGGTACTGTTCTGGAAAGGGGAGGTGTTTGTGATGGACCTGAAAGCAAACATGGACAAAAAGGGGGACGTTTCTTTGGGGAGGTGTTTTTTTAAACCAGTGGAGGGATGAAACAACAGGTGGGATGGGTGAGGGGTTTGTGAAACCTGGAGATTGGGGGAAAAAAAGGGTTATTTTATTGGAAGGGGTTTAGGACCTGTTGTATTGGTCAAAACAACTGTTTCTGTAGGGTTTGTGAGGACCGTGTGGTGGGTAGAAAAAAGGGACGGCTTAGGGGGGTGTTTTTGGGGGGATTTGGAAAAGGGGGGGGGGGTGGATGTTTTTCCCTTTTGGGGGGGGGGGTTGGGCCTATTCGGGCTGAAGGGGGTTAAAATTTTCTTTGGGGGGGTTTTGGGGGGGGGGAATGGCCTGGACTGGCCGGGGGTTTTTGGGGTTTTGGGGAAAGGGGTTTTGGGGGAGGGGGAGGGAGACCTATAAACCTTGGGACTAAAACCCCCAGGTTTTCTTTGTGTATTTGGGGGGTTTTGGGTGGAAAACCAAGGCATTGGATAAAAACCCCTTAACTTTGGGGTAGGGAAATTTTTTAAAACCTTATGTCCCCCCTTTTTAAAAAAACAGGTGGTATTTGGTATGGGGGGTTTTTGATGATTATGGGGGAAAGGTACTGAAGACACAGGGGACTGGCCCTTTTTGGGAGGGTTTTTATACCAAATCAGAATGGTCTAAGACCAGGGGTTAATTTTTCTGAATAAGGGTTTTGTGATGGGCCTATTTGGGGTACAAGCAAGGTGGACGTTGCTTAGGGGGAGGTGTTTGGAGGGCCGAAGGGCATGAGAAACACCCTTGGACTGTTGTTAAGGGGGAGGTTTTGAGGACCGATGTGGCATTTGGTACGAAACAAGGGTTGGGACTGTTGCTGTTGGGAGGGGGGTTTTTTGAGGAACCGTTTTCAGGTACTGAAACACAGGGGAAAATTCATAGGGGGATTACCTGTGTAATGGGTAAAAAAAAGGGACTGTTCCCTTGGTGATGGGGGGGTTTTGGAGGACCGATGTGGGATGGGTCTTTTAAAACACAATGGTTTGTTCCGTAAAAGGGGGATGAAGACGGCAGCAAACAAAGAGACCCCGTAAAACAGACCAAGGGCTTGTTTGTTCCTGTCAACTGCAGACAGCATGCAAACCCCTTTGATCTCCGCCTTGTTGAAACTTTGTACAGTCAAATATTCATACCGAGAGATCGATCTAACACAGCACCAACTCGCCGAATGGCCCGGGGACGTTTTTGACGCCATTGTAATTTCAGGTTTTAAAAGTTTAGGGCTTTTCCGAACTTGCTACATGTGACAGTACTTTGATCACCTGAACCACGCCACAGACACACTACAGTGTATCACGAGTCATTGAAAGGATGTGCGAAACGCTTTGGTGCTCAAAGCTGATGTCAATTTAAACGACTAAATAAACTGTAAATACATTTGTCACTGATTTCCACCCCACGAAGAGAACTTTGCGAGATTTAGCGCGAGAATGCCTCAGGCGAATCTCAGGCCCTTGAAGATGATGACGATTTCGAGATTGCACAGTCCTTGCTTCTTACAGTCTACGGCCATAACGACCCATAACGGTTTTTCTTCTTTATGGAATATCTTAGAAAGTATGTGGCCGATCTTTCTTAAAAGTAAGTATGTTCATTTAGGTCACAGACGATGGCCGATGTTTACCAGAATAGCCATTGTTAACGGTTACCAAACAGCCCAAGACGGGTTTTTCCTCTTTATGGAATAATTCTCACGCGTATCAGATAAACTACGAAAATGCTTTCATCTTGTTTGGTTTTTTTTTTTCAATCTCCCCCTCTTCCCTGGTCTAATAATATTGTACCTTTCACTCTTTGATCATCCATATTTCTTTCACCTACCGTTGCAATCATTAACATTACATCTATCCATCACCACCTTCTCCCTGCTCCAGTAGCACTGTTAAATTTTAATCATTGACCATCTCTATTCCTTTCACCTACTATTTACTGTTGTGCTAATTAACTTCACCGTCTCCGAAATTGTAGAGAGGACGGATAAGTTTATTTCAAAAGTACAATCGATCGGCAAGCCGCCGAAGGGATCACTTGCTATTTCCTTCGGTTTGCTTCCCGTTAGCGACGGTGGGAGTTAACGACACCACACACACGTGGCCAGGTGTTCACCGCTCTCCCTCCCTTCCTTGCCAACAGATGACTACACAGCTGCAGGTTGCGTGTAGACCACGTTACAAAAGACACGGGAGGGGGGGGGGGGGGGGGGGAGATTTCCCAGCCTCTTTGATGTCACTGATGTTGATAGGGCTGTATTGATTATTTGTTCATTTATTTGTTTACTTATTTTATTTATTTGTGGATATTTAAAACGCTATACGTCTTAAAACAACATACATGTTTTATTGTGAGAGTGAGGGGATGTGACGCTGAGGATATAAAGCCTGCCTGTCATTTTCCTATACATACCTGCCTGTCATTTCCTATACATGCCTGTCTCCTCATTTTCCTATACATGCCTGCCTGTTATTTTCCTATGCGTGTCTGTCATTTTCCTATGCATGCGTGCCTGTCATTTTCCTATATATGCCTGCCTGTCATTTTCCTACGAATGCCTGCCTGTCATTTCCTATACATGCCTGCCTGTCATTTTCCTAAACATGCCTGCCTATCATTTTCCTATGCATACCTGCTTGTCATTTTCCTATATAAATTATGCCTGCCTGTCATTTTCCCATGAATGCGTGCCTGTCATTTTTCAATACATGCCTGCCTGTCATTTTCCTATGCATGCCTGTCTCTTTCATCTGCTTGTCATCTTTTTTCCGTTTTTCTCTGTCTGTTCTTTTCTCTGGCTGCTATCTGCCACTTTCTCGGTTTGCCTACCTCTTTGCCTTTTCCCTGCTAGATTCTCCATCTGTCTCTTTTTTTCTCTGGCCGACTTCTCTCCTCCTGTCTTTCAGCCAGTCTCGCTGTCCATGTTATGATTGGAAGTTTAGTCTGCCTATTACCCCTCTCTCTGTGTCCCCCCCCCCCCCTCTCTCTCCTCTCTCTCTTCTCTTTAATCCGTGTAATTGGTTCTCCCCTGCATGTCTCATAGTGTCCTCTCTCTCTCCTCGTTGTTTTTCACCCTTAAGTGTCCTTATCACTCCATCATCCCACTCCCTCGCTGCCCAGCCCCTGCCACTGATCAACAATCTACTGTGTCCTGTTTTCAGTGAAATGCTGACAAACTGCCTGAACCCCTGTTTCTCCAGAGGCTGCAGTTTCCACGGTACATCTGATGTCAATGTCCAGCTGTCCTGCACGACTAGTGTCAATGTCCAAGCTGTCCTGCACGTCATGTCATGTCCACTGTCACGTCTAGTGTCAATGTCCAGCTGTCCCGCACCTCTAGTGCAAGTCCAGCTGTCCTGCACGTCTATGTCAATGTCCAGCTGTCCTGCACGTCATGTCATGCCACTGTCCTGCACCTATGTCATGTCCAGCGTCCTGCACGTCTAGTGTCAATGTCCAGCTGTCCTGCACGTCTAGTGTCAATGTCCAGCTGTCCTGCACGTCAAGTCAATGTCCAGCTTCCGCACGTCTAATGTCAATGTCCACTGTCCCTGCACTCAAAATGTCAATGTCCAGCTGTCCTGCACACCCACACAGGGGGAAACGTGTACTCCCGGGTAGAGCTGCATCTTCCCTGGAAAGGGACCGACTGGGGGTGTCCACATGACGAGGACGTGTCATTGAAGAAAACTGCCTGCTGACACTATCAACCCTGTTGAACGGTCGTACATCTGATGTCAATGTCCAGCTGTCCTGCACGACTAGTGTCAATGTCCAGCGTCCTGCACGTCTATGTCAATGTCCAGCTGT
>CM031597.1:61237382-61247382 GCA_018398815.1 Conus ventricosus | reverse complement strand
TCTGATCTCATGCATGGTGTGTATGACACTATCATTCTATCTGATCTCATGCATGGTGTGTATGACACTATCATTCTATCTGATCTCATGCATGGTGTGTATGACACTATCATTCTATCTGATCTCATGCATGGTGTGTATGACACTATCATTCTATCTGATCTCATGCATGGTGTGTATGACACTATCATTCTATCTGATCTCATGCATGGTGTGTATGACACTATCATTCTATCTGATCTCATGCATGGTGTGTATGACACTATCATTCTATCTGATCTCATGCATGGTGTGTATGACACTATCATTCTATCTGATCTCATGCATGGTGTGTATGACACTATCATTCTATCTGATCTCATGCATGGTGTGTATGACACTATCATTCTATCTGATCTCATGCATGGTGTGTATGACACTATCATTCTATCTGATCTCATGCATGGTGTGTATGACACTATCATTCTATCTGATCTCATGCATGGTGTGTATGACACTATCATTCTATCTGATCTCATGCATGGTGTGTATGACACTATCATTCTATCTGATCTCATGCATGGTGTGTATGACACTATCATTCTATCTGATCTCATGCATGGTGTGTATGACACTATCATTCTATCTGATCTCATGCATGGTGTGTATGACACTATCATTCTATCTGATCTCATGCATGGTGTGTATGACACTATCATTCTATCTGATCTCATGCATGGTGTGTATGACACTATCATTCTATCTGATCTCATGCATGGTGTGTATGACACTATCATTCTATCTGATCTCATGCATGGTGTGTATGACACTATCATTCTATCTGATCTCATGCATGGTGTGTATGACACTATCATTCTATCTGATCTCATGCATGGTGTGTATGACACTATCATTCTATCTGATCTCATGCATGGTGTGTATGACACTATCATTCTTTTCATATCCAAGTGAAGAGTGACTGTGATGAGGTGATATGGCCTTTGCGGTCGGCTGGGCTATAAACAACATGAATTGAAACTTTCATTCCCCCTATCACACACTTTCTACTACAGGTCTAGTTCAACCAGCATTCCTTGTAACTACTTTATACTACAGGTCTAGTTCAACCAGCATTTCTTGTAACTACTTTATACTACAGGTCTAGTTCAACCAGCATTCCTTGTAACTACTTTATACTACAGGTCTAGTTCAACCAGCATTCCTTGTAACTACTTTATACTACAGGTCTAGTTCAACCAGCAATCCTTGTAACTGCTTTATACTACAGGTCTAGTTCAACCAGCATTTCTTGTAACTACTTTATTCTATAGGTCTAGTTCAACCAGCATTCCTTGTAACTACTTAATACTACAGGTCTAGTTCAACCAGCATTTATTGTAACTACTTTATACTATAGGTCTAGTTCAACCAGCATTCCTTGTAACTGCTTTATACTACAGGTCTAGTTCAACCAGCATTCCTTGTAACTACTTTATACTACAGGTCTAGTTCAACCAGCAATCCTTGTAACTGCTTTATACTACAGGTCTAGTTCAACCAGCATTCCTTGTAACTACTTTATACTACAGGTCTAGTTCAACCAGCATTCCTTGTAACTACTTTATACTACAGGTCTAGTTCAACCAGCAATCCTTGTAACTGCTTTATACTACAGGTCTAGTTCAACCAGCATTTCTTGTAACTACTTTATTCTATAGGTCTAGTTCAACCAGCATTCCTTGTAACTACTTAATACTACAGGTCTAGTTCAACCAGCATTTATTGTAACTACTTTATACTATAGGTCTAGTTCAACCAGCATTCCTTGTAACTGCTTTATACTACAGGTCTAGTTCAACCAGCATTCCTTGTAACTACTTTATACTACAGGTCTAGTTCAACCAGCAATCCTTGTAACTGCTTTATACTACAGGTCTAGTTCAACCAGCATTCCTTGTAACTACTTTATACTACAGGTCTAGTTCAACCAGCATTCCTTGTAACTACTTTATACTACAGGTCTAGTTCTTACACTCATGTCTGTTTTAATCAGGGCTACTTATTACTTACTATTACCTTATTATGATCTAGTTAGCAAGAACTGCTGAATACTACCTGCGTACTCTTGATCTGGTTCAACCAAGAGAGCTTGTTACTTACCTTCATACTACAGGTCTATTCAACCCACAGTGTTTGTTACTGACCTATATACTACAGGTCTATTCAACCAAGAGAACTTGTTACTTACCTATATACTACAGGTCTACTCAACCAACAGTGCTTGTTACTTACCTTCATATTACAGGTCTATTCAACCAACAGTGCTTGTTACTTACCTTTATACTACAGTTCTATTCAACCAACAGTGCTTGTTACTTACCTATATACTACAGGTCTATTCAACCAACAGTGCTTGTTACTTACCTTCATACTACAGGTCTATTCAACCAACAGTGCTTGTTACGTACCTTCATACTACAGGTCTATTCAACCAACAGTGCAGGTTACTGACCTTTATACTACAGGTCTATTCAACCCACAGTGCTTGTTACTGACCTTTATACTACAGGTCTATTCAACCAAGAGAACTTGTTACTGACCTTTATACTACAGGTCTATTCAACCCACAGTGCTTGTTACTGACCTTTACACTACAGGTCTATTCAGCCAACAATGCTTATTACAGACCTTTATACCACAGGTCTATTCAACCAACAATGCTTATTACAGACCTTTATACTACAGGTCTATTCAACCAACAATGCTTATTACAGACCTTTATACTACAGGTCTATTCAACCCACAGTGCTTGTTACTGACCTTTATACTACAGGTCTATTCAACCGACAGTGTTTGTTACTTACCTTTATACTACAGGTCTGTTCAACCAAGAGAGCTTGTTACTGACCTTTATACTACAGGTCTATTCAACCAAGAGAGCTTGTTACTGACCTTTATACTACAGGTTCATTCAACCAACAGTGCTTGTTACTAACCTTTATACGACAGGTCTATTCAACCAACAATGCTTATTACAGACCTTTATACTACAGGTCTATTCAACCCACAGTGCTTGTTACTTACCTTTATACTGCAGGTCTATTCAACCAAGAGAGCTTGTTACTGACCTTTATACTACAGGTCTATTCAACCAACAGTGCTTGTTACTGACCTTTATACTACAGGTCTATTCAACCAACAATGCTTATTACTTACCTTTATACTACAGGTCTATTCAACCAACAGTGCTTGTTACTGACCTTTATACTGCAGGTCTATTCAACCAACAGTGTTTGTTACTTACCTTTATACTACAGGTCTATTCAATCAAGAGAGCTTGTTACTGACCTTTATACTACAGGTCTATTCAACCAACAATGCTTTTTCGTCTGTCTCATTGTCTGCGTCATATCAGTGGCTTTAAATCCACGCCACCCATTCCAGTGACGCAGATCTCCACCCATTTTATTACAGGACTGCGTGGGGGGTGGGGGTGGGGGTGGGGGGGGGGGGTAGATATCCACAACGACCATATGTTAAGGTCCCTCTGCACTGTCGCAAAACTGACTAAGAAGACCCGTTCGGAAAGGACAGTGTCCGAAAGTATGACGTAACGTTACTTGCGCATGGGATGGCAAAATCGCGCAGGATTTGCTTCCCTTTTTCTGGTTATTTCATTCCGTAATTTGAAGAATTAGCATTTGTCCCCATGTCCTGCGAGTGAGGTGACCCAGACTTGCAGTGTGCGGGGTTTGTTCTTGTCTTGTTCGGACTACTGGAATTGCTCATCCGAGTGTCCAACACTTCTCCAGCATATGCCGACTTCCCACCCACCCCCGTCTACCAATCCCCATGCTTCGCTGAACCAAGGTACCGCCATGAACGATCAGTCACCAGCAGTTGATCTTGATGGGGAACTCCTGTCCGTTTTATCGGAGGATTCATGTTGGTGGACAGTGGATGTCAACATGCGGCTTGTTAACGACTCCACTGGTCTACGTCCTAGGTCGTGGACCACAGGATAGAGTCGTTGTGTTGTATTACCACTGCTACTGCTACCACTACTACCGCAGCTGCTGCTGCTATTGCTCCTGCTGCTGCTGCTGCTGCTGCTATCAAAAGCACAATGATAAGGTTACAATTGCAATAACAAGACTAATACTATCATCATCATCATCGTCGTCGTCGTCGTCGTCGTCATTATTATTACTATTGTTACTGTTATTATTATCATTATTGTTGTTGCTGTTATCATTAATGTTATTATTGTTGCTGTTATTATTATTATTATTATTATTATTATTATTATTATTATTATTATCATCATCATCATTATTATTATCATTATTATTATCATTATTATCATCATTATTGTAATCATCATCACCATCATCATTATCATTACCAATGATAATAGCAATAACTGTAACTGATTAGATTTTCAATAAATAAAGGCATTTTGTGCGTGATGTATCTATCAATGCTGGGTTTTCCGACAAAGTTGAAGAAGAGTTCGTCTTGCAGTGAACCTTGTCCGCCTCAGTAAGAGCGGCCTGCAGTGGGCTTTGCTGTGCTAGCTTCTAAATGGCCGTGCCTTCCTCACTTCCGCCAATAACCCGGATGTTTGGTTTTAGAGTTTGCCGCCAAACAAACGTTTGCCCTTTGTAGAAAAACAGATGAATGAAGGGTGGAAGAGTGGAAGAAGAAAAAGGAAAATCAATTATAGGGCCTACAAGTACAGCCATATTTCAAACTCTGTTGAGGAGGGAGACGGAAGGAACGAGGAGGGGGCGGGAGGGAGGTAGGGAAATGGTGCGTCCAAGATTGTCGTGGTACAGTGGTGAAACAAGGGATGTGGATGTGGGGTGAGGGAGAAGAGTTCAGCGCTGAAAAAAAAGCTTAAAGTGTTAGCACAACTGCTGCCTGATGACTACCACTGCTGTCATAGCTCCCCACCTTCCCCGTCTAACCTCCCTCTTCTCCTACTGACAGACCCCCCCCCCCTCTCTCTCTCTCTCTCTCTCTCTCTCTCTCTCTCTCTCTCTCTCTCCTCTCTCTCTCTCTCTCTCTCTCCCTAAACATAAAGCTCTGTAAATCTTGTCAGAGATTTGTCCTTTTTCTTTTTCAAAGCTGTTATTGTTTCGTTTGTTTATTTGTTTACAGCAGATTTACTGTCATGCAGGACATAGCATCATCCTACACACATTTACGTCATAACGTGCTGTTTCGCTCCTATGTTGTCTTACAAGACTTCATTAGTGAAAGAGAAAAGGTTCAATGAATGAAGGATGAAAGAAAGTGTGTAACTCTCTCTCTCCTCTCTCTCTCTCTCTCTCTCTCTCTCTCTCTCTCTCTCTCTCTCTCTCTCTCTCTCTCTCTCTCTCTCTCTCTCTCTCCGTTGCTTCTCAGCTAAAACACCGAAGCGAGATTTCTTCTTGTTTGGTTTGTTTTGTTTGTTTGTTTGTTTTAGCCACATGCCACTGTGTTTTGCGCCATCATAATGTATGTACATTTCGTCTTCGAGAATCATTCACTGATGTCATCATTAACAGTTAATGAATACACAACCAGCTCTGCCCCTCCCTACTCCTCTCACCCATCCGCACCTAACACAAGCTGTTTATCGCCTTGATCATTGCTTCTGCACCAGCTTCCGTGCCATTTAGGGTTAACGTCCACGCCTTTCTGCACCAGCTTCCGTGCCATTTAGGGTTAACGTCCACTCCTTTCTGCACCAGCTTCCGTGCCATTTAGGGTTAACGTGCACTCCTTTCTGCACCAGCTTCTGTGCTATTTAGGGTTAACGCCCCCCACTCCTTTCTGCACCAGCTTCTGTGCTATTTAGGGTTAACGCCCCCCACTCCTTTCTGCACCAGCTTCCGTGCCATTTAGGGTTAACGCCCCCCACTCCTTTCTGCACCAGCTTCAGTGCCATTTAGGGTTAACGCCCCCCACTCCTTTCTGCACCAGCTTCTGTGCCATTTAGGGTTAACGCCCCCACTCCTTTCTGCACCAGCTTCAGTGCCATTAAGGATTAACGCCCCCCACTCCTTTCTGCACCAGCTTCCGTGCCATTTAGGGTTAACGCCCCCCACTCCTTTCTGCACCAGCTTCCGTGCCATTTAGGGTTAACGTCCACTCCTTTCTGCACCAGCTTCCGTGCCATTTAGGGTTAAAGCCCCCCCCCCCCCCCCCCCCACTCCTTTCTGCACCAGCTTCCGTGCCATTTAGGGTTAACGCCCCCCCCCCCCCCCACTCCTTTCTGCACCAGCTTCAGTGCCATTTAGGGTTAACACCCCCCCCCCCCCACTCCTTTCTGCACCAGCTTCAGTGCCATTTAGGGTTAACGCCCCCCACCCCCCCACTCCTTTCTGCACCAGCTTCCGTGCCATTTAGGGTTAACGTCCACTCCTTTATGCACCAGCTTCTGTGCCATTTAGGGTTAACGTCCACTCCTTTCAGCACCAGCTTCAGTGCCATTTAGGGTTAACCCCCCCCCCCCCACTCCTTTCTGCACCAGCTTCCGTGCCATTTAGAGTTAACGTCCACTCCTTTCTGCACCAGCTTCTGTGCCATTTAGGGTTAACGTCCACTCCTTTCAGCACCAGCTTCAGTGCCATTTAGGGTTAACGCCCCCCCCCCCCCCCCTCCACTCCTTTCTGCACCAGCTTCCGTGCCATTTAGGGTTAACGTCCACTCCTGTCTGCACCAGCTTCTGTGCTATTTAGGGTTAACGCCCCCACTCCTTTCAGCACCAGCTTCTGTGCCATGTAGGGTTAACGTCCACTCCCTCCTTTGGACATCTGACAGACGGGGATAACCACCCGGGACAGCGGGACAGTGGGGAAAAGGGGACTGTCGTGGTGCAAAATGTCACCCCGGTAGAAAATGCCACCTGGTGACACTCTGTGCGGACGTTGCGGGACAAATTGTCACTGCGATACAGACTGTAACCTTGGGTAGCATTCCACATTGACGTTACGGCACAGCATGTCACCCCAGCACCTGATGAAGATGGTGATGATGATTGTGGTGGTGGTAATGATGATAATGATGATGCTGATGACGGTGATAATAATGATTACGACGACGACGATGATAATGATGATGATAACGATGAAGATGATGATGATGACGACGACGAGGATGATGATGATGATGATGATGATGATGATGATGATGATGATGATGATGATGATGATGATGATGATGAATGTTGATGGTGATGATGATGATGATGATGATGATGACGATGATGATGGTGATGTGATGATGATAATGATGATGATACTGTGTGACATTGCATTAAGGCTATGTTGGTGGGCCCGTATCTATCCTATTTTGTGGGACGAGTATTCCAAGGGACACGCTTATATAAGCCCATGTAGCCCTTTTTGATACTTGCGATCAACCTTTGTTATTTACCGTAGGCTTCGACAGTTTTTAAACATGCGGAATCAAGAATTGCCGGTGATGATCACTAAGGCAAACTTATCTTCCACACACTACTATATACACCTGGATCACGTCATCCAAGGGATTAGTCAGACCCGGCCCGAAAACGTACATTCACAAACGCCGACAGTTTGTTCCGCAAAAGACATGAACATGTAAGCTGCTGGGAGAGAATATCACCCAGGGTGACATAATAGGGCGGGAGGACGTTTGGTACTGCCGTTGTGGTACAGAATATCATCCGGGGTGACATTCTGTATGGGGTGACATTTTGCACTGTAACAAGGACCTGTATAATGCTACACATCATCACCTACGACAACTCGTCAATATGGGCTGCGAAAAGGTCCGCAGCAAGGACCTAAATATAGCCACCCACCCACCACCACCACCATCCCCTTTAGTTACCTAAATATAGCCACCCACCACCACCACCACCACCATCCCCTTTAGTTACCTATATATAGCCACCCACCACCACCACCATCATCCCCTTTAGTTACCTATATATAGCCACCCACCACCACCACCATCATCCCCTTTAGTTACCTATATATAGCCACCCACCACCACCACCATCATCCCCTTTAGTTACCTATATATAGCCACCCACCACCACCACCACCATCCCCTTTAGTTACCTATATATAGCCACCCACCACCACCACCATCATCCCCTTTAGTTACCTATATATAGCCACCCATCACCACCACCACCATCCCCTTTAGTTACCTATATATAGCCACCCACCACCACCACCACCATCCCCTTTAGTTACCTATATATAGCCACCCACCACCACCACCACCATCCCCTTTAGTTACCTATATATAGCCACCCACCACCACCACCACCATCCCCTTTAGTTACCTAAATATAGCCACCCACCACCACCACCACCATCCCCTTTAGTTACCTATATATAGCCACCCATCACCACCACCACCATTCCCTTTAGTTACCTAAATATAGCCACCCACCACCACCACCACCATCCCCTTTAGTTACCTATATATAGCCACCCACCACCACCACCACCATCCCCTTTAGTTACCTAAATATAGCCACCCACCACCACCACCACCATCCCCTTTAGTTACCTAAATATAGCCACCCACCACCACCACCACCATCCCCTTTAGTTACCTATATATAGCCACCCACCACCACCACCACCATCCCCTTTAGTTACCTAAATATAGCCACCCACCACCACCACCATCATCCCCTTTAGTTACCTATATATAGCCACCCACCACCACCACTACCATCCCCTTTAGTTACCTATATATAGCCACCCACCACCACCACCACCATCCCCTTTAGTTTGGCAGTGAAAGGCTCCTTTTTAGGGGCTGGTGTGGAGAGGTGTGTGTGTGGTGGTGGTAGGGGGGGCGGGGGGGGGGGGCAATCAGGATTGGAACTTGCTAAGTCTGACGGCGCTCTAAAACAGAACTAATCTAGCATCTCTAAGAGAAGTCACATGCTGTTCATTCCCATTGATGGATTGAAAGCTTCTGCCGTGCACCTTAATGTACATATATGGAAATCCAAAACTAGAAGAGCGACAAAGTCGGGTGTGTGGAGGGTGGACGGGGGAAGGAGACACTGGAAGGGGAAGAGGTGAGGGTGTAGGTGATTGGGGGTTGCGTTGTTCAAATATATCAACCAGTTCAGGGAACACTCCAGGGGTGTGTGTCTGGGTTACATTGCTTTCTCAGGGCATGATTCCCGCATCTGAACCTGGCGTGTGTGCCCAGGGCACTGCACGGTCCTTGGTGTAGTCTATATTTGCATGCATCCCATTCAGTCATCTTGGCTGCACTGAACCTACCAACAGGAATCATAAGCAATGAACCCGACAGCCAGTCCACAAAGATCAGGTCAGCTTACAAATCTATAAAAGAAAATAACAAGGAAAGAAAAGACAGACAAACGAACAAACAAACAACAACAACCAACGTGTAAGAGCCCTGTCCAATGTGAACTCGACGAAGTACTGCGTGAACCCCATTCAAAGTGAAGACAAAAAGGTAAAAGGTAAAGGTACAGCCCAATCAAAAGGTGTCATACTGCAGGTAGATACCGCCCTTTGCGAGGTCTGTTCCCCTGTTTTTATGGCAATGCACGGGCTCTCTGTGCGTGGCACACTTCAGAATTAGAGGATTGGCCTCTCTGTCTTTTTCCTTCTTTTTATTATTTACACCTCCACCGTCATCATCTCCCTCCCCTATTGTCAATATTTTGGTGGCTTTGGATTAAACACCGGCTTATCTTAACATCCTTCTCCGTTTCCCCTTTCCATCGCTCCCGCCCACCTCCAGCAAGTTGATAGCAAGCGGCTTTATTTCTGTTTTTAAAAAAATCTGTAAAAAACAACAACAAAAAAACAACTGATGAAGAAGAAGAATACTTTGACAATAGCACTGAACTGGATGACAGGCGCTGTGGAAGGATTAGAAAAAAAACGTGTGTACCTTCTTAATCAGCTGATCCCGAACTCTGGACGACCCTAGTGTTGGTGCTCTGGGGGATTTACTGGACACAGTTGACAGAGGCGACACG
>CM031597.1:61204882-61232382 GCA_018398815.1 Conus ventricosus | reverse complement strand
TCTGCATGTGCATGTGCTATCTGCTTCCACTCTCCCACGACCCCCGCCTCGTTTGGACTCTGCTCTCAGAGGAAGTGACGCCAGATAAAGCGAACTAGCGGTTGCGCAGAGCGATTGTCTCCGACACTATCATGGGCATGCCTGGGGCGGGCGTCAAGTGCAAGGCAGTTAGTTGTTTGTTTTATTGTCCTGGCACTGCCCGGACACCAGCGTGGATGTTTCACCAGCGCTCCTCTTCCAGGGCCGGGGCGGCAGGAAAATAATGAGTCACCTGCCTACTTTCTGTCTGAAGATGGCAGTCTTCGTATCCGAAGAACAAGGCAAAGGAAGCTGTCCACTTTGTCAACCTTATTACCTAACCAGCTAGCAATGAAAGGTTGGGGTATCCGTGTGTGGTACTCGTTAGATCGTTGTGAAGCTTCATGGATATCTGTGGCGTGATTCGGAGTTTGGTGTGCTGGAACTGGGACACTGTAAAGCGCCGCCTCTGGGGTGTGGGGAATACTGTTGTATTCAAGATTCAGCTTCGGGTAACTTCATTTGGGACAATGGTCACTTTCGGTACCAGTGTAACGTTCCGTAACCACTCTATGCCGAAATCAACCCCGGCGGATAAGAAAGGGCACGTGCCCAAACTCATCCCCTCCTGGGTGTAACTCCACACCGACCTCCCCCTGTGATCCAAAATCACTCCCCACAGTCCTCCCTTCAAAATTCCTAAAGTATCCAACGGCCAAACAGGTTAATCAAAACACACTGCACCTGATAGTGGTGTGTGAGTGATTGTGAATCTGAACTAGACCTAACCTTGACCTGTTCTAAAACCACTGTCCGGTGAGTGATTTGGGGCATGATCCAGAAGCATCCAGTAGAGTGAGAACAGGCACATGCCTGGGTGACGGGGTGGTAATGGGCAGTTGCCTGTATCACTCCATGGGATGTTCCTGGACCATGCCCCAAATCATACACAGTGGAATGCTTTGGGAACAGAAGAGGGTGTGTATGGGGCGAGATCCAAATCCCTCCCACTTCACATTCTGGAGCAATGTGCTCTGATTGGTATGTTTTGTCGTTCTGGGCACTTTGAAACTTTTGAAGGAGAGTGATATTGGAGCAAAGGGCAGGTCGGTGTGGATTTCCTCCCTAGGGGATGAGCATGGGGCATGTGACTTCTTTCACCCGCCAGGGAGTTATTTCGGGCATGGAGCGATCACAGAATGTTACACTTTGTTAGACTAGACTGGGATACTTTGACACTTAGGTCTGCGTCTTCGACAGCCGAATCTGCAAACCCAGTCAGTGCAGAGCAGTTGTGATCATTGTACTGTTCCATATAGTTTTGGGGCAAGTCCATAAAGTTTATAAAAAGGGCAACACGTATTGGCGTCAATGGCTCTCGACTTCGAGAGTTGCACGTGCAAACAATCGAGGCCAGCATCAGCAAATTTCCTTAAACTTCGTTTACTTACTGATTATGATAAAACTAACACGATTAGGATAAAACTAACAATGTAGTCAAACAAACTATCGTAGCAGTTTAGAAGCAGGAGCATATTCTACAGAAACCGAAGAACATTAAGCACTCAAAAAAAGTCGTCGTTACACATACATCATAATTCTGAAATATCATCAGAACTCAACACTTGATTCGTCAGAAAGCACACTTTACGAGCTGGACTTTTAGTAAGGAGTGGACCAGTTTCACCTGTGGTGTTGAAATTTCACCTATGGTGACCTATGGGCAACATGATTAATGAAAAATGATAAAACAAACAAACCCAAACATTTCACTCGCTCTTCAGTTCCTGAACAGTCAGCCTCAATGACAAAAACGTCAGCTGAAAGGAAAAAAGTATACTGTTGCCAAGTAAAAGACACGTAACAACGCTTACTACTGCTACCCCTCATTCACCCCTCTTCCCCCACTCCCCCCTCCCTCCTTCTCCCTTCCCCCACCAATCACATGCACCAGTTCTTCCTGCTTTTGGAAGGGTGCGTATAGAGTTTGATCACCCTCCAAGTGTTGGCGATCGGTTGATGGTTTAATCCCATACTTAACAAATCTCTCTCTCTCTCTCTCTCTCTCTCTCTCTCTCTTTCGAGTGACTTCCCTTGTCTGGTTGCCAGCAAGACGAACCTTTGCACAGCTCCGATAACATTTTGCTCGTTTTCACAAGAAAGCGTGTAAAATGCCCGTTGAAGGTCTTCCCGCAAATTTAGAAAAATATGCTGAACGCCGCGCTGCGCGATATGACTTTGTCATCGTTCAAAATTGAAGGCAGTGATAATCAGACCATGGTGATTCTTACGCTGACAACAATGTCCGACCGTTCCCCTGTCACGCGGCCCCCAGCTCAGAATGCAGTGGTAAGGAGAAAAGGTCCGTCACAGGTCAACAGAGACAGGAGAAGGGCTGAAGAACATCGCAAGCAAAAGGCAAGTGAAGCTGGATCTTCCCCGTTTGGTCTGTTCCTGCCGACTCCACCTAGTCTAATATACAATGGCGACAGAAGCGACAACAGTGGAGTCTCCTGTGCTGACACTTTTCAACCTTCACACCAGCTCCCTTGCTCTGTACCTCTGCCTGCACCGAGTTCGATGTCCCACCACGGAACACTGCACATCGACATGGCACCGTGCGACGCAGACAGTGAGTCAGTGACAGTCATTTCCAATTCAGACCTGCTATCTGACACAGTGTTTAACGAAGACGATGATGATAGATGTGGTGCATTTTGTGAAAATGATTCGTCTGTAGCTGAATCTACGCAACTAGCAATTCAAACATTTGTTGCAGCAACAAATCAGTGTGATACAGACAGTAGCAGTGATTGCAGATACCACTGGTGTTACAGCACAGACACCCCATGCAGAAAACATCACAATCTAATGGCCTGCTTGGAACAAACAGCAAGGAACATGAATGATCGCCTGTCGGAACTGCAAGAAGAGGTGAAAGCCAGCACTACACGCAGCAAAGAGGTGGAAAACCGAAATCCTGACAATCCTTCGTGATTGCTGCACAGTTGTAACTGATGAACATCTGGAAAATCCCATTGACAGTTACCTGTGTTATCATTGTATTTAACGGTCCATACAATTCCGTGATCTGGGATCCAATCGCGACGTACTTTCTTGTATTGTATTGATGTTTATTTCTAATTTTTGTGTATGTACAGTCCCCCACCCCCATCGTCTCCCAATCTTGTAAATGGGCTTGTTAAGCTTAACACAATAAATAATTCATTCAAATCATTCATTCATCTCTCTCTCTCTCTCTCTCTGTCTCTCTCTCTCTCTCTCTCTGTGTGTGTGTGTGTGTGTGTGTGTGTGTGTGTGTGTGTGTGTGTGTGTGTGTGTGTGTGTGTGAGTGCGCGCCTGCGTGTATAAAAGCGCACTCGCCTGCGTGCGTGTCATGATTGGTTGAAGACGAATAAAAAAAATAATCATAAAATAATAATACTGAAGATCTATGTATGTGCTTATCTCCTGGATAACCGAGGAGTGCAAGTCGTTTACATAACAAACAAACAAACAAACAAAACAAAAGAAGAAACAAAATAAATGCCTGGTTTGAAAGACACTGGAGGAGAAAGGGTGGTGAAAGGGGGAGGGTGGGGAGGATGTGTATGTATGTGTGTGTAGAAATCCAATGAACACATGCGCAGCTGTATAAATCATTTATCTTTTCATCGTCTCTGTCATTGTTCGTCTGTTAATTAATTCCCCAAAGCGGTGACAGAGATAGCAAAGTGTACCACGTTGACCCGCTGTTGTGTGTGAGCTTGCCGCTGTGCCCACGAACCTACCACGATGGTGAAGATTTATCGCCTTTTGTGCGGCTCCAAACTGGCAGCTGTGTTGTGTGAAAACGGGGCATTGTGATGATGATTTTGTTTCCGCCCAGCCTCTACACTGTGGCTGTACACTGGATTCTGTTTGAATTCATAATTTCTATGGATCACTCCTGCAAAGGACGTAAAACAAAGTATACTGACTTCCATAAAAAACGCGAAAATTTGAAAGGCTATTTTTCGGGTGAAAAGGGGTGAATATAACAATATTGAACCATTGTGGCAAGTTGTTTGGGTCCAAGACTCACGTGCAGTGAAAACATTGTGTGAGCAACACATCATTCCCGGCATTGGAGGGTCAACAAAAATGGCAAACTGGTTGCTGCATGTGAGGCACGTGCACACCATGCAGAGCAAAGTTAACCAGCGACAAGTACGCAGGCATGCAGCCCTTATAAAGCCGCGCTACAAGGTTCAGGTAACGACTTGCCGTCTGAGCGCTACAGAGATGCCAAGACTACGAGCAGAGGAACGCAATCGTGCCCTAGGCCATCTGGAGGCTGGTGTGGATGCCAGGCAGGTCGCCAACATCTTTAACGTCCACATCTCAACCATCTATCGTCTGCAGCACCGCATGCGAGTCACTGGTACCACTGATGATCGTCCCCGGCCAGGCCGTCCTTGGGTCACCACACAAAGAGAGGATCGCCATCTTGTTCGAACCCATCTGCGGGACAGGCGGCAAACAGCCGCTAACACTGCTCGACAGGTGCCTGGGAATCTCCAGCAACGAATCAGCCTCAACGCTATGCAGCGGCATCTTCAGGAGAATGGGCTGGCATGTAGGCGTCCTCACAGAGGTCCGGTACTGACACCAAGACACCGGCAGGACAGGCTGCAGTGAGCACAAGCCCGAATCAACTGGCACAGGCAGCAGTGGGGACGCATACTGTTCTCAGATGAGAGCCGTTTTTGTATTGACATGGCTGACGGTCGTGTCAGAATATGGCGTCGACCTGGTGAACGCTATGCTGACTCCTGTGTGGTAGAGCGGAACCCCTGAGGACGCCCGAACGTTATGATATGGGGTGCAATTGGCATTAACCACGCCATAGGACCAGTCATCTTTCAGAACATTGGTCCTGGTCACGGACAGGGTGTCAATGCACAGCGCTACATCCACCAGGTGCTCAGACCCCATGTCGATCCTTTTTTTGCGCAATACCCAAACTGGACATTCCAACAGGACAATGCAAGACCACACACCGCCAGGGCCACCCAGCAATTTCTTCAGCATAACAACGTCAATGTGCTGCCCTGGCCAGCCTTCAGTCCCGATTTAAACCCAATAGAACATTTTTGGGATGAACTTGGCAGACGGTTGGACCTCCTGCTTCCACGACCAGCAACAGCGGCTCAACTTCACCAGGCCATCGTCCATGTGTGGGCTGGTGTGCCAAGGGGACGCATCAACCACCTGGTCCACTCAATGAGCCGCAGGTGTCAAGCAGTTGTCAACGCAAATGGTGGCCAGGACTTCAAGCTGGTTTGTCACGTGACCTTGGATTTTCCACACAAAAGACATATTGCTGATGACATTTTCACACATTACCGGTGTAATGAATCAAATCACGTTGAATTCTCGCTTCCACTCTGTACAATTGTGACCAATAAAATTCACCCCCAACCTTCAGCTTGTTTTGTTTTCGCGTTTTTAATGGAGGTCAGTATATTTTAGATGATGCTTTTGTTTCGCCCAGCCTTTACACTATGGCTGTTCACTGGATTCTTATTGAATTTATAATTTCTATTGATCACTCCTGCAAAGGACGTAAAACAAAGTATTTTAAGTGATGCTTTTGTTTTCGCCCAGACTCCTTAGTCCATTTGTTTACTGGATTCAGTTCGATTTTATCAATCCTGTTTATCATTTCTGCAAAGAGATGTGTTTATATGGACTTGTTTGTTTGTTTGTCAGTTAGATAAAGCAAAAACTGCTGAACTGGTGTTAATCAAACTTCGTGAGAAAACACAATGTGGTCCGACGAGGATCCCGTTAGATGTCAGTCCGGATCCATGGTGCCGATCAGATGTCAGTCCGGATCCATGGTGCCGATCAGATGTCAGTCCGGATTTATGGTGCCGATCAGGATCAAGGGGGCGGATCCATGGTCCGTTCAGGATCAAGGGACGGATCCATGGTGCCGATCAGGATCAAGGGGCGGATCCATGGTGCCGATCAGGATCAAGGGGGCGGATCCATGGTGCCGATCAGGATCAAGGGGGCGGATCCATGGTGCCGATCAAGATCAAGGGGGCGGATCCATGGTCCGTTCAACGAAATCATGACACGTTTTCCACTGTTCAGGTCCCTAAGCATCTAATGATAAGATCATTAGACGGAAAGGCACAAAGTATGATGTTGCCAAATAAAAGACACAGAACGAAACTCCCTGTTGCTTCCTTCCTCACTCTTCTCTGTCTCCCCTGATCATTACCATATCTGCCTCCCTCTAGCTCCCTGTCCCCGCTCATTACAGGCATCGTTTTTTTTCTCGGCTGTTGAACTGTTCGTTTGGAGTTCGACCCCCTTCCCATACCCTTAGGCACTACTATTGGTGACTGGGTGAGCGTTTCGCCCCAAACTTAGCGAGCGTTTTGCCCTAAACTTAGTGAGCGTTCCGCCCCAAACTTAGTGAGCGTTTTGCCCCAAACTTAGTGAGCGTTTTGCCCCAAACTTAGCGTTTTGCCCCACACTTAGCGTTTTGCCCCAAACTTAGTGAGCGTTTTGCCCCAAACTTTGTGAGCGTTTTGCCCCAAACTTAGTGAGCGTCTCGCCCCAAACTTAGCGAGCGTTTTGCCCCAAACTGAGAAAGTTTTGTCTGTGTGTGACTCAGACCCAGATTATCTCAGACTCAGACCCTTAAAGGTCTGTGACACAAAATTGTGGTGATACTATGAAAAATAGAAATTAATGGATTGACCGTGATTTATTTGGACCCATATGGGGAGCTATTGTCGTGCATTATCGTCCATTCATATTCATGCAATAATGAATGTAAGTTGCAATATGCATTGCGAAACATTCCTCATGTTTATTCAGGTTTGGGTCTGGCATGTTGTTTGATAGCTGTACTTTTCACTCCAGTCTCCACAGGTTATGGCTGGAGCACCTGTCCAGAAAATGAAGTTAATCTTAGACCTCAGCACATGCTGACCATTTGATGTCTTCTGTTGTAGCGTTCGTGTATTTGTCCCTTTCTGTTAGTAGATCGTCAGCACTGATGCAAACTCTGCTGAGATCATGTCTCTATTCTAATTCTTTAACACTTATTATGCATGGTTCTAGTCAGTGGTTTTCACGGGTTTTTTTTTTCTCTGTTCTTTTTAAGTATAGTCTGGAAGTACTACTTTTATAAGCTGTTTCCAGAAGTCTGTGTATTGAGATTCTAGTTTCTTTGTACTGGCATGTTTTGTTCTATCGATACTAAAGTGAACTTATTTTTCCGCACATGATTTCGAAATCTCTCTCTCTCTCTCTCTCTCTCTCTCTCTCTCTCTCTCTCTCTCTCTCTCTCTCTCTTCTTCTCTTCTCTGTCTGTGTGTGTGTGTGTGTGTGTGTGTGTGTGTGCGTGCGCGCGCGCGCAGTGTATGTGTGTGTGTGTGTGTGTGTTGTGTGTGTGTGTGTGTGTGTTGTGGTGGTGTCATCGTGTTGTGGTGTCTGATGAGTGGTAGAAGACGGAATACAAACTTGACCGAAAGGGCAATAATAGTGTAGATTTGCATATGTGTTCCCTTCCTCAGTAACTGAGATTTGCATATGTGTTCCCTTCCTCAGTAACTGAGGAGCACAAATCATTTACATAACAGAAAAAAGTACAAAAGCTTTAAAAACAACAACAACAACAAACAACAACAAAAACCTGGTTCAAAATACACATGAGGATGAAGGGTGCAGGGGGTGAAATGGGGAGGACGGAGAGGGGGTGTGCGTGTGCAGAAATCTGATGCACGTGTGCTGCTTTATTAAGTCTTGAACGGTTTATCGTTTCTGTTATTGTCCGTCTGTTAATTAATTCCCTCAAAGCGGTGACAGAGATTGCTAAGTGCACCACGTTGACCCGCTAGGGTTGTGTGTGCGCGCTGGTAGCTGTGCACACGAACCTGCTACAATGGTGCAGATTTATCCCCCTTTGTGCCACTCTAAGCTGACAGCTATTTTTTGTTTTGTTTTGTTTTATTTTATTTTATTTTTTGGCTGGTTGGTTTCTTGAGATTCCCCATTTTGGTTGTCCATTGGATTTTGATTGATGTCATGATTTCTATTCATTATTTCCGTAAAGGACAAAAAAAAAAAAGGGATGATGATGGTTTTGTTTTTGCCCACACTTCGGTTGTTCGGTGGATTCTGTTTAATGTTAAGGTTTCTGTTTAAACATTCTGCACAGGACGTAAAACAGGATATTTAGATGATAGATTTTGGTTTTCCCAGATTCCACATTTCGGTTGTTAACTGGATTCTGTTTGAGATCATAATTTCTGTTTGTTTGTTTTTTCACTTCCCAGAGCGGGATTGTTCTTCACATTCGTCTACTGGTTGGTTTATTTGTCAGCGAAGTAACAGAATAAAAAATGCTGGGCCGGTTTAACCAATGCCGGTTGGATACTTGAACGTGATATGCAGAGCATCCTGTTAAATTTTGATCCGGATCCGTGGTGGAGATCTGGATCAAATTACGAGTTCAGGATGTATCATCAATTCTGTTATGCATGTTCCACTGGACACGACTACTGTGAAGATGCTAGTTTGAGTTGGTAATATTTGGCGATGTAAACGTTGACATTTTGGTTTTTGCATTACCTATTTAAAACGAAGTCCAAGAAGCAACTTTTTCAGATAGTATCTGCTATTACTTGCATGGTGTACTTCACTCACGAATGGACTCAAAGAGCAGACCTTGCATCCGTTCCATCTTGACTCAAAGAGCAGACCTTGCATCCGTTCCATCTTGACTCAAAGAGCAGACCTTGCATCCGTTCCATCTTGACTCAAAGAGCAGACCTTGCATCCGTTCCATCTTGACTCAAAGAGCAGACCTTGCATCCGTTCCATCTTGACTGAGGTCTGTGCTCTTCCAAGTGCTCTTCTGGCTTTATTTTTGGTGTGTGTGTGTGTGTGTGTGTGTGTGTGTGTGTGTGTGTGTGTGTGTGTGTGTGTGTGCGTGCGCGCGCCAGCATTGAGTGTATACTCATCAAAAACCAGCTCCGATGGACGACACGTTGTCCGTATGGTGGACAGCAGAATTCCAAAGATGCTGCTCTATGGATAACTGAAGGAAGGACAACGTGATCAAGGAAGGCCTCTCAAGAGATACAAAGACACCTTGAAGGCCAACCTCAGAAGCTGCAACATCGACACTGCTTCCTGGGAAGATGTCGCCCTTGACAGAGCACAGTGAAAGCAACAATATACCCAGGGAACAAAGACATTTGAGCGAAACAGAGTAGCTGCCATCCAGGAAAGGAGGAATCGGAGAAAACGGGGCCCACCCTTGCAGGACTCCATTCCATGCAGCGTCTGTGGAAGATTTTGTGCCTCAAGAATTGGTCTTCCTTCCCACATGAGGACCCTCATCAGCAGATGACCTGCCTGCCTACTCATCTGTCGGACACTACGGGAGAATCCATCATCATCTGTTGTTGTTTTGTTCACCGCCACAAAGTGTCTGTTTCACCACCACAGAGTGTCTGTTCACCACCACAGACTGTCTGTTCACCGCCACAGAGTGTCTGTTCACCGCCACAGAGTGTCTGTTCACCGCCACAGAGTGTCTGTTCACCACCACAGTGTGTCTGTTCACCACCACAGGGTGTCTGTTCACCGCCACAGGGTGTCTGTGCACCGCCACAGAGTGTCTGTTCACCACCACAGAGTGTCTGTGCATCGCCACAAAGTGTCTGTTCACCGCCACAAAGTGTCTGTTCACCACGACAGGGTGTCTGTTCACCACCACAGAGTGTCTGTTCACCGCCACAAAGTGTCTGTTCACCACCACAGGGTGTCTGTTCACCACCACAGCGTGTTGTCCCCACAGAGTTCTGTCACCGCCACAGAGTGTCTGTTCACCACCACAGAGTGTCTGTTCACCGCCACAGCGTGTCTGTTCACCACCACAGAGTGTCTGTACACCGCCACAGAGTGTCTGTTCACCGCCACAGCGTGTCTGTTCACCACCACAGAGTGTCTGTACACCGCCACAGCGTGTCTGTACACCACCACAGAGTGTCTGTTCACCGCCACAGAGTGTCTGTTCACCACCACAGAGTGTCTGTTCACCGCCACAGCGTGTCTGTTCACCACCACAGAGTGTCTGTACACCACTACAGAGTGTCTGTTCACCGCCACAGCGTGTCTGTTCACCACCACAGAGTGTCTGTTCACCGCCACAGCGTCTGTTCATTGCCAAAAAGTGTTCACCGCCACAAAGTGTCTGTTCATCGCCACAAAGTGTTTGTTCACCGCCACAGAGTGTCTGTTCATTGCCAAAAAGTGTTCACCGCCACAAAGTGTCTGTTCATCGCCACAAAGTGTTTGTTCACCGCCACAAAGTGTCTGTTAATCGCCACAAAGTGTTTGCTCACCGCCACAAAGTGTCTGTTCACCGCCACAGAGTGTCTGTTCACCACCACAGAGTGTCTGTTCATTGCCAAAAAGTGTTTGTTCACCGCCACAAAGTGTCTGTTCATCGCAAAAAAATGTTTGTTCACCGCCACAGAGTGTCTGTTCACCGCCACAGAGTGTCTGTTCACCGCCACAGAGTGTCTGTTCATTGCCAAAAAGTGTCTGTTCACCGCCACAAAGTGTCTGTTCATGGCCAAAAAGTGTGTGTTCACCGCCACAAAGTGTCATGGGCCAAAAAGTGTCTGTTCACTGCCACAGAGTGTCTCTTCATTGCCACAAAGTGTCTGTTCACTGCAATAAAGTGTCTGTTCACTGCAATAAAGTGTCTGTTCACTGCAATAAAGTGTCTGTTCACTGCCGCAGAGTGTCTGTTCACTGCACAGAGCGTCTGTTCACCGCCACAAAGTCATGTATGTCCTCTTCCTTATCCTCATCATTATTGAAAGCAAATTTTAAATGAGGCAGAGAATAGTAAACAGTAAATAACGAACGTGCAGGGTAACTCTTGCTCCCATGATGAAATGATTGCTCGTCCATCACTCCAAACGACTGCTGCTAAAGAATACAAATCGTCTGGCAGAAATGCCAACACAGAGCACATAGAACAAACAAATAGACATCTCCGTTCTGTGCGCTTTAGTTATCATTTCTGCTGGGCGATTTCGTGTCGTAAGCATCATTCGTTTGGACTTACTGGCGTGTAATTATTTTATTATGGGAGCAAGAGTTACCTACTTGTACCCTTATCTGTTCTTTGCTATTCCCTGCCTCACTGAGATGTTCTTTTATACCATTCAGACCAAAGTTACCGGTATCTGTTACTTTTCGTCCGCGTGACTGCACTCGAAATCAAAAAGGCTGTGCCAGTCTTGAATAATGTTGATTTGTGTTTAGTTCATTTCTCCATTTGTCGGTGTGTACATGTGTTATGTACAGGATATATGAGCCAGCTTGGAACATTCTCTTTTTCAGGGAGATGTCTCCATATTTGTTCTGTGTGCACCTTGTCGGCATTTCTGCTGGGCGATTTGGTTCTGCGTGTGTCATTATTTCATCTTTGGAGCAAGAGGTACTCTGCATGTTCCTTATTTACTCAACATGATTGTTGTTGGTATTATTTCCATGATCGTGTCATGACAAATAAAAGAGTTTTTGTTGTCGTAGTCTTGTTGATGCTCTTTTTCTTCTACACTTCTGTTTATTTTCTCCGTGACTGTAGATAGTAGGGGATGCCGTGATGGTTGGTTGGGCAATCCTCAGTCTTGGGCAACAGGACAGCTACGTTCTGGCCTGTCCAGTCCTCTGTGTTATCCATCCACTGGTCCTTTTCGTTCTGCCTCTGGGAACTGGACCCTACCCCAAGCCCTACAGCATGGTGTTGGACAGCGAGTAATGGTCAGATATCTCCCTGTACCAGGCAGCCTCACGGAATGGTCAGATATCTCCCTGTACCAGGCAGCCTCACGGCATTTCATAACGGCCGATGGAGTTTCTCCTCTGCCGGCGTGTGTACAGCGGTTACGTAGACTGTCCGTGATGACACTGCTGTGGGTGCCAGCCTGGCCTGCTGAGTGAAAGAAATATGTTCTTGTGACAAGATAGTGCCTAATGTTGTTGCGCGCCCTTAATGGCGGTGGCATGAATTAATATTTCTGCTTGTTCTTGTTATGTAATATGGAATTGTTATGATTTGATGGTTCAGGCAGGATTCTACCGTGCTCAGCTACGTTGTCCTGGGAGGACCTGATCGCTGCGGCTGTGCTGCAACACGTCAGACAGCGCAAGAAGAGTTCCCCAACGGCTGAAAGCTCCTGTTGTGGAAGAGGGAGCCAGCAATATGTCACACGCAGTTGAACTCTCTAGTTATTTATCAGCGGCGGAAATCAGCACCACGACAGAACAAGACACGTTGACAGCTGTTTCCACTGTGTATTCCAACTCTTCTTGTTAAAGGCGCCAAACCGCTGCGAGCCATCCACAGTTTTCCTGTCAGCATAGCAAGTTGGACACCCCACAGCTACAGGATTCTCTAAAAAAAAGAAATGCATATTTGACAGTTGAACTTTTTTTTTTTTGCCTTCATCCTCAAATGAGACAATTTATACCAGAGAAAGTTGTTGAAATGTGTTGTCCGGTGTCTCTTATGCTTCTGTTCCCCCGATTCCTACACCTCCCTTACGCCTCCTCACACACACACACACACACACACACACACACACACACACACACACACTCACACACACACACACACCACACACACATACACACATGCGCGCGCGCGCACTCGCACACATGCACAAGCACATGCGCACAACGGAACACTTTTTTCCCTGTTTTGTTTTATAGATAACCATCCATCTGACAGTCATACAGAGTACAATAATATTTTGAGAGAGAGAGAGAGAGAGAGAGAGGAGAGAGCATATTAATGCTTATATATAATATTAATACATATTAATATTAACGTAAAACTTATGTCCGTTAGTATTAGTACAGAAAGAAAAGAAAGAAAATATTTCCATCAACTGCTTTTCCTGTTGGTAGGAAGCAGTTGAAAATTCTTATCTAAAAAAAATAATAAATAAAGAGAAGAGGAAAGAAAAAAAGCACGATAATATTGAAGTTTAACACAGAGGAACAGAACGGACATAAATGAGCCGACCAATCAACCAACAGATGATTGTGTCCTAGATTAACACTGGCTGGTTTCATTTCCGGTCTGTTCAGCTATGTTCGCTGAACAGTGAGAGGGTGAGTTAGTGACTGAGTGAGTGAGCTCATCAGTTACTTAGTTCCACGGACCTTTACCGCCCACGATCACCAAAACGTGGTTACAGCAAACGGAGATAACTCTGTCAGGAAACTGGGGGTAGGGGAACTAATAGTGCTTGTACCACCAGAATGACATGTGGAGATGAGCAGCAGACATTATTATTTTTCATCTAAAACTGAGCCACCGGGTCTCTGTTTTTCTGTCCTCCATTCTTCCCGCTGTCCTTTCTTCCTTTCTCTTTATCCTTTTCTTTCTTTGTCTCAAAATGGAGCAGCTGTGAATTTCTGAATGGACTGTGTCTACTGTTTACATTCTAACACCAATCTTGCTTGTCCCTTAATTGTCTGCCCCTTCCTTTCTCCCATCTTTCCTTTCTTCTATTCTTTGTTTATTCTGTTCCTTCATTTCTTCCTGTCTTGGTCTCGTGCATTCAAAAGCCTCAAATGTGTTGCTATGTGGTGGAGTTTAGGCCTTCTGCTGAATAGGAATGTAATTGGTCCCCAGGAGCTTTCTTGGTCGCAATGTTGCACACCTTTCTATGACATTATTTTGCAGTCAGTCCTCTCTCTCTCTCTCTCTCTCTCTCTCTCACACACACACACACACACACACACACACACACACATACACACACACACACTCACACACACATTATTCATACCAAAAGCCAAAAGTGGTGATGGGATTTGACGTGTATGCAAGCTCTTATGCGTACCTGAACACACGGGCCTTCAGCTTGAAGTCTCATTCGAAGCACGTTTGGGGAAATGGAGTCACACATAGTGTGAACCCAGACGGAAAAAAATCCCCCGGCAACGAAACAGTCCGGTAAAGATTCGAACCCGAAATCCCAGATCACCAGCAAGACGAGCTCGGTGCTCTACCAGCTGAGCTGTTCCGGCCGCCATACCTCCTCCATGACCGCCTTCTCCGTGCAGTCCTTTTCGAAGCCCACCTGAGAGACAAACAACGAGGTGGGTGAAGACGCTGATGTGCACCTTGATGTGCTAACGCACCTGTCCATGTGTTGATAAGATGCTGGGACACGTGCTCCGCCTCAGGCTGCCTGTCAAACCTGTGGGTGGCTTACTGGGCAAGAGGAGGTGGGTGGGTTGGCCGCTACAGACTCTGATTATGTGTGTGTGTGTGTGTGTGTGTGTGTGTGTGTGTGTGTGTGTGTGTGTGTGAGAGAGAGAGAGAGAGAGAGAGGAGAGAGAGAGAGAGAGAGAGAACGTACGAGTGTGCCGGTATGGAGTCCAATGAGTAGTGTCTGCCTTTAGTTTATTGGAGGTGCTGTTTTGGGTTTTGAATATGCAACTTTATTTTTGTTCAATGTTCATGTTCTCTGTAAAGTTTATGTTTGTTGAGCGCTTTGAATTCATTGACGATAAAGCGCACATTCAATCTTCATTTTTACCATCAGTATCTCGGTGAATTAGAACAGAGATCAATCTCTGTTGAAAAGAAGGAAGAAACGTGGTGGAAAATAGCCAGTCGTTTTGTGTGTGTGTGTTGTTTTGTTTTCTTATTGAAATATGTCTTTCTATCTCTTGTTCTTTTTTTGCTGCCTTACTTATTCATTATCTTCCTCGTGAAATGTCAATTTCATTTTAGCTTAGCTTTGTCAGTGCATCTGAGAAAGCAGTTTTGTCTCCTTTTTTTTTATTGAATGGTCTATTATGTTTTTCATTTATTCACTTCAGTATTTGCCGTTTTCCATGTATCTTTTTGTCAAATAAAATGTGAACTGAGAGATGCTACTCTTTCGGTGTGAACATTTTCTGTCTGCTTTGTTGACTTCCAGCTTTCTTTGCTCGGTTGCATCAATACCCGGTCTCCTGCCGCTCCAGTTCACTTTGTGTGCGTGTGTGTCATCAGTACTTAATATGGTAAATTCATTTCTCTCTCTCGAAAAAAAAAGAAAAAAAGAAAAAAAGAAAAAGAAAAAGAGATGTTAGGTAGGCACTAAGGTCTGACCAGCGCATTGGGCTAATGCGTAGGTCAGACATCTGCTAAGTCATAGCCACGAGACCCTCTTCTTCAATTCTCTCATCTTAGTTGTTAATTAATTTATCCATCAGCTTAAAATCATGCGTGTGTGGTCTCAAAACTTAGCGGATGTGGTGCAGCGTATATGGACTAGTCCGCACCTTGATGAAACTGAAACTGAAACTCTCGGACTGTGCAAGAATCCACCGACTGTGAAGGCAGAATCAAAAGATAAAACGAATTTTACTCGGGCGCAGAATTGTTAAACATGTTGATACGACTCAGTGATCACGCTAACCTTTGAAGATAAAATGCTTTGAGTTCAATGTGGAAAAAGATACCTCCAAAGGTGGCAGTAGGACCAAGACCCCACCAGCCGGAAGCAATAGCTGCTGCTTCCAAGGGTGGTGCAGGGTTGCTCCCAGCTATTGGTTCAACGGTTGAGGACAGTACTTCTGCGGTTCCCACTCACACCTTCGGCTGTATCTTTTTCTTTTCTTCTATTTCAGTGTCGACAATGTACAATGTGTGTCGTACGTGTAAAAGGAGCTTGTCTGTCGAAAGGGGCTGACCACCGTCATTGTCAAGACTTCTGCAAATACCATTCTGAGGTCACGTTGCAGAGTTATTATGATCTTCTTTTGACACACGTCGATACACTGATGATAGTAAAACAGCCAAGATGGCGGGCCTCATCTAGCCGTGAACATTGTCTCCCGAAATTCTTCTTGTTGTCAAAGAACTGTGCAAGGCACGTTCACCGCCCCCCCCCCCCCCCCCCCCCCCCTTGCTAACAAGAACTCCTTTATCTTCCAGGGACTGCTGTGAGGGGAGGCAAGTATGCCGCCCGCACAGGGGATGGCCGTGGTGCGGTTGGGAGAGTGGAAGGTGGGGGTGAGATGGAGTGGCGGTGGCGGCGGTGGCTGTGGTGGGGGTGGGAGGAGGGAGGGGGCTGAAGAGTAGGGGATCTGACAGTGAGTGGTGTGGCTGGGTTCGTCCCTGAAAACGACACCCTGCACTGATTGGTCCGGTGAAAGTGGGCAAGGCACGGGGGAGGAGAAGATTGGGGTGGTGGGGGGTGGAGGGGGGGGAGGGGAGGGAAGCGGAGCGGAGGGAAGGGACCAAACGCAACAGACTACATGCTGGCGCCTCGCGAGTACCACGCACGCCGCAACACACTCACACACACACCCAAACACACACACACAACACACACACACCACACACACACACTCACTCCACACTCACACTCACACTCATAGAGGCCACAACCCACACACACACACACACCTCACACAACAACACCCCACATAGCCCCTCGCTCGCGCGCGCGTGGCGCATGCAGAGTCCTGAGTTAAACCGACGTTTATGCAATGAACACATCCCATGGAAATAAAGCAAAAAACTGTTTTTTTCAACATAAACCCCAAATTCCCTGGTCCGGCCCGCTTGATTATTACCTTATTCGCAACGGCCTGCCAATGATCCGCTTTATTGGTTCTATGAATTGTTTCATTGGTCATTACTTGCTTTATTGGCCTTAAACACGTGTGCAGGATCATCACCTTCTCCTTTGACCAGCGTTGTTGTATGTCTGTGTGTGGGTTGTGTGAGTGTGTGTGTGTGTGTGTGTGTTGTGTGTGTGGAGTGTGTGTGTGAGTGTGATGTGTTGTGTGTGTGTGTGGTGTGTGTGTGTGTGTTGGTGGGTTGTGTGTGTGCGTGCGTGCGTTGTGTGTGTGTTTGTGTGTGTGTTAGTTAGTGAAGAGAGAGAGAGAGAGAGCGAAGAGAGGAGCGACGAGAGACGAGGGAGAGAGAGAGAGAGAGATCATAATAACTCTGTGTGTGTGTGGTGTTAGTTAGTTAGTTAGTTAGTTAGTTAGTTCAGTTAGTTCGTTCGTTAGTTAGTTAGTGTGTGTGTGTGTTGTGTGTGTGTGTGTGTGTGTGGTGTGTGTGTGTGGTGTGTGTGTGCGTGCGTGTGTGTGTATGTGAGTGTGTTTAGTTAGAGAGAGAGAGAGAGCGAAGGAGTGAGTGAAGAGACGAGAGAGAGAGAGAGAGAGTGGAGAGATAGAGCGAGAGAGAGCTGTTTTCCAAATTTTGGAGGGTGGGAATAATAAGAATGAGTCATACTCATTTTTCGTGCAGCCTCTAGGCAAACGAAAACTACACAGAAATAAAGAAACAAACAAGGAAAAAAATGTATGCCAAATGTTAACAATCGTTGCTTCAATATATGGCATCCGATCCGCCACTATACCTTCGGTCATCTCATTCATTTCCAAAACCTTTTAAACACCCTCACCTTACCCCTTTCCCTTTCCCTCGTGTCTCTTTAGTTTGTAGGTTTGTTTCGATTATTTTGATTATTTTTCTTCTTTAAGTTTGCTTTTTCTCGATTTACTTTTTACCCTTGTTTTCTCGGGACTGTTTCAAATATCCCCCCCCCCCCCCCTATAGTGGCTCAGGTTGAGCAGTTTCTTAGGCTTGTACTCTTCAACGTACTTGTGCCTCCGAGAGAGTACAGAATTAGAGAGAAGTGCCAACATTCCCATAGCATGACCCCCCCGCTCCCTGACAAGGTTAAGTTGCACTTTCACGTCAATTTACTTGTTTACACAGGGTGAAATATGTGAAGCTCTTTCACAAATAGAAAAACGTTCGCTTCAAGCTGAGTTTTGGTTCTCACTTTTTCATCAATAGTGAGGGAAGCTCTGGCTGAGTTGAGGTTGGAGTCCCCTTGGAACATCAGAACTTATTGTGTCGGACTGAGGATAATTGATCTCTGTGTTGTGGTGAGATGCCATTGTTGTGGAGACTGCGTAATTGCTGGGCTGTGGTGTGTGGGCATAACCAGTCTTGCCGGGTAGGTAGGATCCAGTTCTATAAAACAAATAGAACTGATCTGTGTTATGTAGCTGAGAGAGTCTGGCGTATCGAGTTCATCACATTGCCCTCTATCTTTCAGAGACTGTGTGGGATCTCCAGCCAACAAAGCATTAGAGCAACACAATACTCTGCCCTAAATATCCCCCGTACCCACCTTTCTTTCGGTGTGAGTGGCAAAACAAACTGCCTCAACATGTTTAGCTAAATAACTCTTCAGTTTTCATATTGAATTAAATTACAGTAATTGGAATAACTTAGCGCAATACACAAGTGGTGTACACTTAGAGTCACCCACTACAACGCCTTCCAATAATCACCGTATTCATAAATCAACTTAACAGGTTTTCACGTGGTACAGGCATATTGTTTTTCTGATCAAAATCTATTCATTCATTATCATCTGAACAGATAGAGTTATCCTGGCCCGCCGTCCCCAGCTTGTACACAAAAAAATGGTGGTCAGATTTTTAACAAGAATCTTAACAAGATGGGTAATCGTTTTTACCACGTGTGGCAAACAAAACTATTACAACAGAATACTCCTTCATCATCTTGATAAATGTCCCCAGTATTTAGCACAAAACTTAGGCAAAGCGGCATAGGGGGAGAGAAAAGGGGTGGGGGGGGGGGGGATCTTTGCAATGTGGTAAAGAGGAAGGGCGTTTTGGGACCGATCAGGTAGGGATGTGTTGTCGCGTGACTCGTTACAGGTAGACCTATTTTACGGTAAGCCACTCATGCTGTTAGCCATTTCCTTTCTCACCCTCGCAGCCCGCGGAGAACGATATTAAGATGAAACGAGTAAAGGATGTGGATATGATGTTGACCTGCTTGCTAGATGAGGGCGTGAAAGATGTGGCAGCATTTGATGTTGCCATGCTTAGCTGGATGAAGGACGTGAAGATGTGGCATATGATGTTGACATGCTTAGCTTGAATGACCGAGTAAGATGTGGATTGCTGTTGACATGCTTAGACGGGACCACGAACTCTGGAACTGAGGAGATGTCAGCCAGACGTTTCCAGTCAGCGGCATTTCACACTTTCTTGTTCCCAGGGAGCAGTTCTACAACAGGTGGGCTTCTTGACCGGAAACGGTTGCCCGTGAGTGATGCTGCGCCGTTTGCTAGGTGTTTCAGGATTCTTTCGAAATAATAAATGTCTTTGGAAGTGCCGACCGCACTTGAATATGTGGGACCACAAATTAATTCATGAAGTGGGTGTGTGTGTGGTAGTGTGTGTGTGTGTGTGGGTGTGTGTGTGTGTTGTGTGTTGTGTGTGTGTGGGAGAGGAGAGAGAGCGAAGAGAGAGGAGGAGAGAGGAGACGAGAGAGAGCGAGAGAGAGAGAGAGCAGAGAAAAGCAAAAGTAAATAATTGTTAGGACAATCCCCAAATCATAAATATAAATAATTCATCCTCATCACCAGAAAACTCTCGACAAATTCTGTGCAAACAATTTCATTCACCTGAGTGATAACTGTACTTAGCCATTATTTATGAATTCTGGGTCAGTCCAAAACTAGCGTTCAAGCAAGACGCGCGCATTCTATAGGTGGTTTTAGCGTTTTCATGTTATGTCCATTGGGACTCTGCGCTTTTGACTTTGACTGACTTCGTATTATATTCGAATTGACAGTTGTTATTGTTGTTCTTAGAACTCAATCTGATATATCCTTGAATGGAAACGAGGAGAGTGGGCAGATGGGGGGAGGTGGGGGGGCGTACGAATTGTAAATAAAAGTACCAAATGTACAAAAAGTAAAAAAAGTAAGGAATGTCGGAAACGTTTAGGAGACAGCTGGGGAGGGAAGGGGGAGGGGGGAGGATTAGTTCGGTGAAAGGGAGGTTCGGGGGGGGGGAGATTAGGCGGTGAAAGGGAGTTTCGGGGGGGGGGGGTGGATTAGGGCGGTGAAAGGGAGGTTGGGGGGGGGGGGGAGATTAGGGCGGTGAAGGGTGAGGTTCGGGGGGGGGGATTTGGGCGGTTGGAATGGGAGGTTGGGGGGGGGGTGGGGGAGTAGGGCGGTGAAGGGAGGTTGGGGCTGGGTGTGGAGATTAGGGCGGTGAACAAGGGAGGTTGGGGGGGGGGGAGGATTAGGGCGGTGAAAGGGAGGTTGGGGCGGGGGGGTGGAGATTAGGGCGGTGAAAGGAGGTTGGGGGGGGGGGGAGATTAGAGCGGTGAAAGGGAGGTTGGGGGGGGGGGAAGATTAGGGCGGGAAAGGGGTTGATTGGGGGGGGGGGAGGTGGGAGATTAGGGCCGGTGAAAGGGAGGTTGGGGGGGGGGAGGGGGGGAGATTCGGGCCCCCGGTGCACCGGGCGGTTGGGGGGGGGAGGGGGAGATTAGGCCGGTGGAAAGGGCGGTTGGGGGGGGGGGGGGGGAGGGGGAGATTAGGGCGGTGTGAAAGGGAGGTTTGGGGGGGGGGAGGGGGAGATTAGGGCCGTGAATGAAAGGGAGGTTGGGGGGGGGGAGGGGGAGATTAGGGCGGTGAGGAAAGGGGTGGTTGGGGGGGGCCTCGGCGGGTCTGCACGCGAGAGGCTGACGATGGGGAAAAAAAGCACAAAAGTAGGAAAAGTAGGTAAAGGAGGAAAAAGCAAAGCAGGGCTGAACACATTCTGCTTCGCCTCGCAGTGTTATTTCCCTGCTCACCAACCGTCACTAATCGCGCTCTTCGCATCTTTCTTGTCTTTGGTTTTAGCGAGGGAAGGGAGGGGGGGGGGGGGGAGGAAGAAAAAGAAAGTGAAGGGGCGTAACCTGGCGGCTGGCGCACCGGGACGACACTGCAGACTGACACGTACACTTTGTTGTGGGGCTGGTTGATGGATGACAGTGCATTCACATACGTACCACCTTCCCCTCTCCCTACCACATCCCCCCATCTTCTCTTTCCCTCTCCCTCTCCTTCCCTTCCCCCCCCCCCCCCCCCCGCCCCCCGCCCCCCCCCCCTGTCCTTGTCACATTGGGAGGGACAGAGCCACACCGTGGTAAGGGGGAGGAAGGAGGGAGACTGAAGGCAAAGAGGACGGCTGCGATGGGAAAGAGGCGGGGGTGAGAGTGGGGGGGTGGGGGGGGGGGGAGAAAGTACTAACCTGAGAACTGTGGTGGGTTGTTGTTGTCAGTGCGAAGGTGGCACTCCCACAAGTGCTAGTACGCAGGTCGACTGTGTTGGTTGTTGATTCCGGGAGGGAGGTATAATCCTGGGTGCAGTTTTGACGGGACAACCACATTAACCCTGCAAGGAAACACTTTCACCACATTGATGATGTGGAGTTTGTGATTCCGGGGAGGGATGGCTATAATCCTGGGTGCCGTTTTGACGACACCACACTTGACCCTGCAAGGTAAACCACTTCACCAACATGACTGATGTTGGTTGTTGATCTACGGGGAGGGAGGCTACTAATCATGGGTGCAGTTTTGACGAACCACTTTTCCCTGCAAGGAAACCACTTTCACCAATGACTGATGTTGGTTGTTGGATTCCGGGGAGGGAGGCTATAATATGGGTGCAGTTTTTGACGACACCAACATTTACCCCTGCAAGGTAACCACTTCACCACTTGATGATGTTGGTTGTTGATTCCGGGCACGGGAGGCTATAAATCTGTGGTGCAGTTTTGACGACACAACATTCACCCTGCAGGTAACGCCACTCTCACCACCTTTACCCCTGCCAAGGGTAACCACTCTACCACAAGACTGAAGTTGGCTGTTGATTCGGGGAGAGGGGCTATATTCATGGGTGCAGTTTTGGCTACACCACATTTAACCCAGCAAGGTAAACACTCTCACCCACATTTAACCTGCAAGGTAACACTCTCACCACATTTACCCTGCAGGTAACCAATCTCACCACATTTTTAAACCTGCAAGGTAACCACCTCACCACATTTAACTGCAAGGTAACAGTTTACCACAACCCACATTTAACCCGAAAGGTAACCACTCTCACCACTTTAAACCTGCAGGTAACACTCTCACCACATTTAAACTGCAAGGTAACCACTTCACCACATTTACTCCTGCAAGGTAACCACTCTACCACATTTAACCTGCAAGGTAACACTCTCACCCCATGTAACCCTGCAAGGTAAACCAGTCTTTACCAAACACATTTAACCCTGCAGGTCCACTGTCTTACCACAACCACATTTAAAACCCTGCCAGGTAACCACTCTCCAACTTTTACCTGCAAGGTAACACTCTCACAACATTTAACCTGCAAGGTACCCACTCTCACCCACTATACCCCTGCCAAGTAACCACCTATCCACATTTAACCTGCCAAGGTAACAGTCTTATCACATCAATTTAACAATGCACGTATATTAACCACTCTCACCACATTTAACCCTGCAAGGTACCACTCGAGACATTTATCCGGCAAGGATCCACTCTCACCACATTTAACCCTGTTACGGTAACCACTCTCACACAGTTTTAACCCTGCAAGGGTAACCACTCTCGCCAATCTAACCCTGCAAGGTAACCCACTCTCCACATTTAACCCTGCAACGGTAAGCACTCGGTAGACGGAAAGGGGTTTTTTTTTTTTCAATCTGTTTTAAACTTCTTTCGGCAGTAGATTATCTTGTCTTACGGTGATAGATGTGGATAGTGCCACATGTTCTGTGTCAAGAAGGTGTTTGCTGTGCTGCGAAACTAATCATATACTCTACACCACGTTGTTGATCCGAGGCCCTATAGCATGGAGTTCAGCAACACGAGTAATTCTGGAGACTGAGTGAGATGAATAGAAGGGTTGGGAAGGAGGTTCTGGAGACTGAAGTGAAGTGAAAGAAAGGGTTGGGAGGAGGGTCTCACGCACGACACGTTGCAGACGCTTGGACCAATACGTGACACTAATGCCCTGACCACGTGGCCTTGAATGGCCAGGGAACTCTTTATGAAGGAACTACTCTGTCTGTCTGTCTGTCTGTCTGTCTATCTCTCCTCTCTCCTCTCTCTCTCTCTCTCTCTCTCTCTGGTTTAGCATTTGTGTGGTTGAATCAAGGTATTTTCGTTTCTGGTCACCACTGCTTAGTCAGCGTTTGCCACAGATGGCAAGTCATAAAATGTGAACTCATTCAAAGGCCTTTCTTACAATAAGTAAGTCTATGATTTTCATTATGTGGCAAGAGGAGAACTTTTTTAACGATTTTGGCAATGACTTTAATCAAAACAGGCGTTTGCTTGTCAAGCTTAGCTCCGCCACCAGAGGCCATGTCAGCCTTCATATGGTGAAAAAGTTGGGACAAAACCAAACCCTTCACTACCCCCCCCCCCCCCCCCCCACCTTTTTTTTGCACTGTACTATATCTGCCTATGGTGAGATCACAGAGAAATCAGATGAGCAACATTTATTTTGCTTTTTTACTGATTTGTTTTTTTTCCATTGATATTTGGTGACAACAAAAATGTAATTAGATGTGTTCTAAAATTCGTAGCACAACCCAATTGTAACGAAAAAAATAATTAAACAATTTGCGATTTTTTCGGTCTACTCCTCCAAGATGACCCGCTGTGTGGTTGATTGCGCCGTACGCGCGGCGCGCGCGCGCGCGTGTGTGTCGTGTGTGTGTGTGTGTGTGTGTTGTGTTGTGGTGTGTGAGAGAGAGAGAGAGAGAGAGGAGCGAGAGAGAGAGGAGACTGTTGCTTGACACCGCTTTGAGCGCCATACTGCGTGATAGCATGACCACGCCGCCTAAGCACTGCGTGTGTGCACGTATATAACATTCTTTGTTTTGACTCACTGTTCTTGATAGGGACAATACAACATGTCTACTATCGTGATCTTCCCCTCCCCCCCTCTCAGTTAGCCCCAGGCTTGCCCACCCCCACCCCTTTCCCCCTCCACTCCTTCCCCGTCCACTCGATGTCAGCCGCCCTGTAGGTAGTTTTCATGTGGCGGATATTTCGGTTTTAGGGTTCGTTTTGTTTCAGGTTTTCTGTTATGCTCTTTTTTTTTTCTTTCTCGCGCATTTAGTTTAATATGGCGTGTCCGTTGCTCATCGAAATTCCAACGTCTTTAACAGCTATTCGTTTTCTATTGACAATGTACAGCCTGCATGCAAGGGCAAACAGTTCATGAATTTTGACCAGTCCTGGCTTTCATGACAATCTGTAGGGTACGGAACACAGAGTAACACCGCGGTAAATTGTCGTCACGATGGATGACAGGGCTGGTGACGGCATGAGGCGGGAGGGATGTCATGTAGATTATTGTTTTGTGTTCGGTGCTCTCTCTCTCTTCTCTCTTTCTCTCTCTCTATCTCTCTCTCTCTCTCTCTCTCTGGCGCCGTGTTGTGTGTGTTGTGTGTTGTGTCTGTGTGTGTGTTGTGTGTGTGTGTGGGTGTGTGAGTGTCACGTGTGTGTTCACAAGATAAGTTCGAGACCAGTGGGAGACCGGCAAATGTTTTTTGGGAAAATTTTACAAAGTGATTTAAAGGATCAACACACACACACACACACCACACACACCCAATCTCTCTCTCTATTCTCTCCTCTCTCTCTCTCTTCTCTTCTTCTTCTCCTCTTCTCCCCCCCCCCCCCCCCCCCCCCCCCCCCCCCACACCCCCCCCCCCCCCCCCCCCCCCCCCCCCCCCCCCACCGCCCCCAAGCCCGTAACATGCCTACACAAACTGTAAAGAAAAAGATAAGACACTAATGAGAAGCTTGCGTGGCAAGATGAATGTGCTAATGTGTTTTGTGAATCAAATGAATAGTGAGTCTGCTTATCAAGGAATAGCTAGCGTCGATTGGGTCTTATTGATGTTGATGTTGTTATTGCACAGGATGTGTTTAATACCGGTTTGTCACGAATTCGCTGAATGTATGAAGAAACAAATGAAAATAAGCGAGAGAAAAAAGAATGGACGAAATGGTTATGATTAGGAAGGTATTTAGCGAAAAGAAAGGCTAGAAAAACTTTTAAGGATTTCTCGACCTCGAGAAATTACAGACAGTAAACATTTTTTTATACAGTCTCGTAAAGACTTACAAAAAGATGCTGCAAAGGAAAAAGGAAAAGAACATAATAATCGTTATTAGACAATCTAGATAAAGTCGATATAGGATTCAGCGCGAATTTTGGAAAAATAAAGCAAAAGCATCAGTAAAGAAGAATGTCCTACACATAATGAAATATCTGTTGATGATTTGGCTTCTCACTTCAGAAAAATATTGCAAAAAGCTGATGCATGATGAACGCTTCTTCAATTGTTGAAGAAGAACCCATTGATGATACGGTATGATAAACATAGTATTTAATCGTCAAATTCAGAAAGAGGATGTATTGTTAGCATTAAATAAGCTGAAGAAAAGAAAATCAGCAGGCCCCGATGGAATTATTGGCGAGTTATACAAACACGGAGGTAAAGTTTTGGTTGACTTCCTCCTAAGATTCTTTAATGCACTTTTTGATCAAGGAATATTCCTAAAAGATGGACAGAGTCCATCACTATGCCATTGTTTAAGAAGGGGTCAGTTAATAATCCAGGAAATTATAGGGGCATATCTTTGTGTGACGTAAGTAGTAAACTTTATAGTTCCGTCATTAATCGTAGATTGCAAGAGTGGGTGCAGCAGAATAATATTACAGGCGAACACCAAGCTGGTTTTAATAAAGGCTATTCTACAATAATTGGTCAAATGTTCACTCTTTTAGCAATAGTACAAAGGCAGTTTTCTTGGAATCGTAAGTTATACGTAGCTTTTATAGACTTTGAAAAGGCTTTTGATTCTGAGAGGACTGCTGTGGCCTGTTCTATATAACAATGGGATTAATGGTAAAATCTATAAATGTATCAAAAGTATGTGAAGCTCCAAGTAAGTGCTATTCCTAGCTGAGTGACTTGTGTAAATCGGTAGTCGTTATGTATAACTGTTTTAGAGCAAAGGTAAGATGTGGTGCTGATTTTACTGATTAAATCATATGCACAAAAGGTGTTTAAACAGGGTGATGCCTGTAGCCCTGTCTTGTTCTCGTTATTCATAAATGAATTAGCTCAAGATATAATTCAGAATGGAAAGCATGGTGCTACACTCACTCGTAGTCCCATTGAATTGTTCATTTTATTGTTAGTGGATGATATTGCATTGCTCTCTGAAACACCAGTGGCCTCCAAAATCAACTGAACAATCTTTATAATGCAGCGTCTCGACTTCAACTTAAAATTAATATGAACAAAAGCAACATTGTAGTATTTAGAAAAGGTGGCTATCTTGCAGCAAAAGAGAGATGGTTCTTAAATGGTGAAAGAATGTCCGTTGTAAACTGTTATAAATACCTTGGTATATATTTTACCACTCGCCTTAGCTTTGTAGCTGCTTGCGAAGACCTGGCAAGCAGAGCAAAGCGAGCTCTATTGTACATTATCCAAAAGTTATTCTCGCTTAAAAGTCACTCTTTAAATGTATTTCTTAAAATATTTGACTCCCAAGTCCTACCTATAGCTATGTATGGCGCAGAATTGTGGGGACTAGATAAAGCCGAGATTTTCTCTTTTTTATGCAATCTCCGAATGTTTGCATCTGTAATGATACTTAGTATTACTTATCAAATATCCAACCAGAAACATTACAATTGTTGTTTAATAATTGACTTTTTTTGTCTGCCCTACAAGTTTGTTTTTTACACTGCGTGTGCCAAAGGGGTCAAAGCATTACTTCTTCTTGAGTCGTGTGTGTGTGTGTGTGTGTGTGTTGTGTGTGTGTGTGTGTGTGTGTGTGTGTGTGTGTGTGTGTGTGTGTGTGTGTGTGTGTGTGTGTGTGTGCGCGCGCGCGTGCGCGTGTGTGTGTATGTGTGTGTGTGTGTGAAAGGTGGGGGATCATAATGAAAATCCTCACAACCTAACATTTGCTGCATTTTCAATCCCCTTTTCTCCTCCAGCCCTTACATCCCTCCTCTAACCTCTGGGTCGTCTTTGTCACGGACAAAAGAAAGAAACAACCCAACTTGGGGAGTCGCCAGCCAATTTGTCTGGACATAAGTCCAAACGCAGACATCTTGGCGCCACGTAGACCGGGCCATGGTTCGGATCCGGCCAATTAAGCTTAGTGGAGAGGCTTCGCAGAGACGGTACGATCCACCCAGACTGACTAAGCCGTTTTGACCGACGCCTCGATGTCTAGCGAGACGAGTCGTAGCGCCGGGCTCAGGATCATCTAGCCACTTTGTGGAACCAGCGTCATTGTTACTCAGACGTCGTGGCGCCTACCCAGACTCAGCTAGCCACTTTACACTGACAGTGTCCACGACTTAAGCCACCGGCGCGTCAAGTAGGAAGGGGGAGTAAGTTGGGGGGTTGAAGACGGTACAATTAATGACATGCCCCACAGAGAAGGGTGTAGGTGCTGGTGATTGAATCAATGAATAGGAAATTGC
>CM031597.1:61193873-61203882 GCA_018398815.1 Conus ventricosus | reverse complement strand
AAAAAAGGGACAGGAAATCCTTTCGATTATTTGGCTTTGAATTTTGCATTTCCCGTTACTGGGGGAAGAGACAAGGTCCCAAGGCAAAAAACCCAAAAAAACAAAACACCAACAAACACAAAAAAAGGGGGGGGGGGGGGGGGCGGGGTGGATCGGGGCGGGGGCCGGGAGGGGAGAGTCATAACTTATTATTTTTGGGGATGCACATCTTTATGGAGAGACTTCCCACTTCAGCGATTCAACGTAATCCTCAGTGTCGTTCAGTTTTCCATGGAATCCCTCCACGGTTGGCTGTTCCTTGGGCTGTTCTTTGGGCGACACAGTCTGCACGGTAACACTGGGGTGACCCCAGTCTGACAGTCTCCAGAGTTTGCCAGTCCCTGCATGTGCCACACTCGACTGTCTGTCTTCACGAATGTTTGGCACAGAAGTCTTTTCGACTGTCTTTCTTCCCCAAACGGTGGCCTTGGGTCGATGTGATGGGGGGGTTGAATCCCTCCAGGGGTAGACGATGGAGTGTTGATCCCGGCCTGTCCTCTCCATCGTCCTCCCCGTCGCCCCCTCTCTCCCGACCGCTCCCCTCCTCCAGGCTGCACGCGCCCCCGGATCCCCGTCTGCCTGTGGCCCCGAGGCCTCTGGGTGAGGGCTGTGGAGTCGAGCAAGGGCCCTGTCGATTTTCCCCATGTCTCCGTCTTTTCGTTCAGGTATTGTGGTCGGTCAGCTTGCAGCATAATTTTCCTTGGAAAAAGACCAGGCAGAAACAACAGCTGGGTGCCTCTTCATCTGCAATTAGTCTTTGTGTGTTCAGTTTGGTGAGGTCTTGTTATGTAGATCTTTGTATTTTCATTCCTCAATTTTTTCCTCTGCCTAAATATTTCGGATTTGTTTTTCGTTTGTTAGCCTGATGAAAACCCGGTCTGTTTTGTCCGTGCACAAACTTTCCAACTCTGTGCGTGACATGATGTGGGCAGGGTGAAAAGTAGAGACTCCCAGCGTTTTCTGTTTAAGGTTGTAGTACCTTGATTTCCGTCTCTTCTGGCGTCTCTGTCTGAGAATCTCCAGGCAAAAATTTATTTTTTAAAATTGTCCTTTCGTGTGTATTGCTCTAACGTATTCGAAGCTCCCTTTTCTTGTTGATCTTTTTCTCCAGATGATCGACTTCATCTGTTAATTCAGAGCATTTCTTCTCCAGTAATTGTCTTTTTCATCAAGTATGAATTTTCTTTTCTAATTTCAAAAAATTTCAGGTAACCATCTTACCACATTTAACCCCGCAAGGTAACCAGTTTACTAACCAATTTAACCCTGCAAGGTAACCCCGTCTTACCTCATTTTACCCTGCAAGGTAACCACTCTCACCACATTTAACCCTGCAAGGTAACCAGTCTTACTAAACCAATGTAACCGCAAGGTAACCACTCTCACCACATTTAACCTGCAAGGTAACCACTCTCACCACATTTAACCCTGCAAGGTAACCAGTCTTACCCCAACCACATTTAACCCTGCAAGGTAACCAGTCTTACCACAACCACATTTAACCCTGCAAGGTAACCACTCTCACCACATTTAACCCTGCAATGGTAACCATCCTCACCACATTTAACCCTGCAAGGTAACCACTCTCACCACATTTAACCCTGCAAGGTAACCAGTCTTACCAAACCACATTTAACCCTGCAAGGTAACCAGTTTACCACAACCACATTTAACCCTGCAAGGTAACCAGTCTTACCACAACCACATTTAACCCTGCAAGGTAACCAGTCTTACCACAACCACATTTAACCCTGCAAGGTAACACTCTCACCACATTTAACCCTGTACGGTAACCACTCTCACCACATTTAACCCTGCAAGGTAACCACTCTCGCCACATCTAACCCTGCAAGGTAACCACTCTCACCACATTTAACCCTGCAAGGTAAGCACTCGGTAGACGGAAAGGGTTTTTTTTTTTCAATCTGTTTTAAACTTCTTTCCGGCAGTAGTTATCTTGTCTTACGGTGATAGATGTGGATTAGTGCCGCATTTTCTGTGTCATGAAGGTGTTGCTGTGTGCGAACTAATCCATATACTCTACACCACGTCTGTTGAGCCACGAGGCCCTAAGAGCATGGAGTTCAGCAACACGAGTAATTCTGGAGACTAAGTGAGATGAAAGAAAGGGTTGGGAGGAGGGTCTGGAGACTGAGTGAGATGAAGAAAGGGTTGGGAGGAGGGTCTGGAGACTGAGTGAGATGAAAGAAAGGGTTGGGAGGAGGGTCTCACGCACGACACGTTGCAGACGCTTGACCAACCGTGACTAATGCCCTGACCACGCTGGCCTTGACCATACGTGAACCTAATGCCCTGACCACGCTGGCCTTGACCAATACGTGAACCTAATGCCCTGACCACGTGGCTTGAATGCAGCGGAATCTTTATGAAGGAACACTACTCTGTCTGTTGCTCTGTTTTGTCTCCGTCTCTCTTCTCTCTCTCTCTCTCTCTCTTCTCTCTCTCTCTCTCTCATGGTTTTAAGCATTGTGTGGTTGATCAAGGTATTTCGTGTTATGGTCACAACTGCTATTTCAGAGTTTGCCACAGATGGCAGTCATAAATTGTTGAATCATTCAAAAGGCCTTTTTTTCAATAAGTAGTCATGATTTTCAATATGTGGCAAAGAGAGAACTTTTACGATTTTGGCAATGACTTTAATCAAACAGGCGTTTGCTTCGTCAAGCTTAGCACGCCACAGAGGCCATGTCAGCCTCTCATCATGGTGAAAAAGTTGGGAAAAACCAAACCCTTCCACTACCCCCCCCCCCCCCCCCCCCCCCCCCCCCCCCCCACCCCACCTTTTTTGCACTGTACTATACTGCCTATGGTGATATCACAGAGAACAGATGAGCAAACTTTTATTTTGCTTTTTTACTGATTTTTTTTCCATTGATATTTGGTGACAACAAAAATGTAATTAGATGTGTTCTAAAATTCGTAGCACAACCAATGTAACGAAAATAATTAACAATTTGCGATTTTTTTTCTGTCTACTCCCTCAAGATGACCCGCTGTGGTGTGCATGCGCGCGTACGCGCGCGCGCGCGCGCGCGTGTGTGTGTGTGTGTGTGTGTGTGTGTGTGTGTGTGTGTGAGAGAGAGGAGAGAGAGAGGAGAGAGAGGGAGAGAGAGAGAGAGAGAGAGAGGGAGACTGTTCTTGACACTCGCTTTGAGCGCATACCTGCGTGATTGCATGACCACGCGCCTAAGCACCTGCGTGTGTGCACGTATATAAACATTCTTTGTTTTGACTCTCTGTTCTGATAGGGACAATACAACATGTCTCACTATCGTGATCTTCCCCCTCCCCCCCTCAGTTCGCCCCAGCTTACCCCCCCCCCCCCCCCCCCCTTTCCCCTCCACTCCTTCTCCGTCACTCGATGTCAGCCCAGCCCTGTAGGGTATGTTTTCATGGCGGATATTTCGGTTTTAGGGTTCGTTTTGTTTCAGGTTTTTGTTTATGCTCTTTTTTTTTTCTTTCTCGCGCATTTACGTTTAATATGGCAGTGTCCGTTGATCATCGAAATTCAACGTCTTTAACAGCTATTCGTTTTCTATTTGACAATGTACAGCCTGCATGCAATGGCAACAGTTCATGACATTTGACAGTCATGGATTTCATGACCAATCTGCTAGGGTACGGAACACGACGAAAACACAGCGGTAACTTGTCGTCAACGATGGATGACACGGGCTGTGACGCCATGAGGCGGGAGGATGTCATGTAGATTATTGTTTTGTGTTCGGTGCTCTCTCTCTCTCTCTCTCTCTCTCTCTCTCTCTCTCTCTCTCTCTCTCTTCTCTCTCTCTCTCTCTCTCTCTCTCTGCGCGCCGTGTTGTGTGGTGTGTGTGTGTGTGTGTGTGTGTGTTGTGTGTGTGTGTGTGTGTGTGAGTGTCACGTGTGTGTTCACAAGATAAGTCGAGAACAGTGGAGCACGGCAATGTTTGGGAAAATTTACAAAGTGATTTAAAGGATCAACACACACACACACACACACACACACACACACACCATATCTCTCTCTCTCTCTCTCTCTCTCTCTCTTCTCTCTCTCTCTTCTCTCTCTCTCTCTCTCTCTCCCCCCCCCCCCCCCCGCCCCAAGCCGTAACATGCCTACACAAACTGTAAGAAAAGATAGACACTATTGAGAAGCTTGCGTGGCAAGATGAATGTGCTAACTGTGTTTTGTGATCAAATGAATAGTGAGTCTGCTCTATCAAGGATAGCTAGAGCGATTGGTCTTATTGATGTTGATGTTGTTATTGCACTGGATGGTTTAATACCGGTGTAACGAATTACGCTGAATGTATGAAGAAACAATGAAAATAAGCGAGAGAAAAAAGAATGACGCAATGGTTATGATTTGGAATGTACTTTAGCGAAAAAAGGCTAGAAAACTTTTATGGTTTCTCGAAGAAAACGAAGAAAATTCACAGACAGTACATTTTTTTTATACAGCTCGTAAAGAATACAAAAAGATGCTGCAAAGGAAAAGGAAAGAACATAATAATACGTTATTAGACAATCTAGTAAAGTCAGTAAATGATCAGCGCGAATTTTGGAAAAATATGCAAAAGATATCAGTAAAGAAATGTCAAACACTAATGAAATATCTGTTGATGATTGGCTTCATCACTTCAGAAAAATATTGCAAAAGATTATGATGAAGAACGCTTCTTCAATGTTGGAAGAAGAAACCATTGATAGGATGATAACATAGATACTTTTAATCGTCAATTTCGAAAGAGGATGTATTGTTAGCAATAAATAAGCTGAAGAACAGAAATCAGCAGGCCCCGATGGAATTATTGGCGAGTTATACAAACACGGAGGTAAAGTTTTGGTTGACTTCCTCCTAAGATTCTTTAATGCACTTTTTGATCAAGGAATATTCCTAAAAGATGGACAGAGTCCATCACTATGCCATTGTTTAAGAAGGGGTCAGTTAATAATCCAGGAAATTATAGGGGCATATCTTTGTGTGACGTAAGTAGTAAACTTTATAGTTCCGTCATTAATCGTAGATTGCAAGAGTGGGTGCAGCAGAATAATATTACAGGCGAACACCAAGCTGGTTTTTAATAAAGGCTATTCTACAATAATTGGTCAAATGTTCACTTTTTAGCAATAGTACAAAGGCAGTTTTCTTGGAATCGTAAGTTATACGTAGCTTTTATAGACTTTGAAAAGGCTTTTGATTCTGAGAGGGACTGCTGTGGCCTGTTCTATATAACAATGGGATTAATGGTAAAATCTATAAATGTATCAAAAGTATGTGAAGCTCCAAGTAAGTGCTATTCCTAGCTGAGTGACTTGTGTAAATCCGGTAGTCGTTATGTATAACTGTTTTAGAGCAAAGGTAAGATGTGGTGCTGATTTTATGATTAAATCATATGCACAAAAGTGTTAAACAGGGTGATGCCTGTAGCCCTGTCTTGTTCTCGTTATTCATAAATGAATTAGCTCAAGATATAATTCAGAATGGAAAGCATGGTGCTACACTCACTCGTAGTCCCATTGAATTGTTCATTTTATTGTTAGTGGATGATATTGCATTGCTCTCTGAAACACCCAGTGGCCTCCAAAATCAACTGAACAATCTTTATAATGCAGCGTCTCGACTTCAACTTAAAATTAATATGAACAAAAGCAACATTGTAGTATTTAGAAAAGGTGGCTATCTTGCAGCAAAAGAGAGATGGTTCTTAAATGGTGAAAGAATGTCCGTTGTAAACTGTTTAAATACCTTGGTATATATTTTACCACTCGCCTTAGCTTGTAGCTGCTTGCGAAGACCTGGCAAGCAGAGCAAAGCGAGCTCTATTGTACATTATCCAAAAGTTATTCTCGCTTAAAAGTCACTCTTTAAATGTATTTCTTAAAATATTTGACTCCCAAGTCCTACCTATAGCTATGTATGGCGCAGAATTGTGGGGACTAGATAAAGCCGAGATTTTCTCTTTTTTATGCAATCTCCGAATGTTTGCATCTCGTAATGATACTTAGTATTACTTATCAAATATCCAACCGAAACATTACAATTGTTGTTTAATAATTGACTTTTTTTGTCTGCCCTACAAAGTTTGTTTTTTACACTGCGTGTGCCAAAGGGGTCAAAGCATTACTTCTTCTTGAGTCGTGTGTGTGTGTGTGTTGTGTGTGTGTGTGTGTGTGTGTGTGTGTGTGTGTGTGTGTGTGTGTGTGTGTGTGTGTGTGTGGTGTGTGTGTGTGTGTGTGCGCGCGCGCGGCGCGTGTGTGTATGTGTGTGTGTGTGTGAAAGGTGGGGGATCATAATGAAAATCCTCACAACCTAACATTTGCTGCATTTTCAATCCCCTTTTCTCCTCCAGCCCTTACATCCCTCCTCTACACCTCTGGGTCGTCTTGCAGCCCTCCCTCCCCTCCCCGGCCCCTCTGGGTCGTCTTGCAGCCCTCCCACCCCTCCCCAGCCCCTCTGGGTTGTCTTGCAGCCCTCCTCCCTCCCCGGCCCCTCTGGGTCGTCTTGCAACCCTCCCACCCTCCCCGGCCCCTTGGGTCGTCTTGCAGCCCTCCCACCCCTCCCCGGCCCCTCTGGGTCGTCTTGCAGCCCTCCCACCCCTCCCCGGCCCCTCTGGGTCATTTTGCAGCCCTCCCACCCCTCCCGGCCCCACTGGGTCGTCTTGCAGCCCTCCCACCCCTCCCCGGCCCCTCTGGGTCGTCTTGCAGCCCTCCCACCCCTCCCCGGCCCCTCTGGGTCGTCTTGCAGCCCTCCCACCCCTCCCGGCCCTCTGGTCGTCTTGCAGCCCTCCCATCCCTCCCCCCCCTCTGGGTCGTCTTGCAGCCCTCCCATCCCTCCCGGCCCCTCTGGGTCGTCTTGCAGGCGCCAGGAGTGAACTGGTCCCTTTCCACACTGGTCCAGGGGTAAGGGTGAAGGTGATGGTGAGAGAGGGATGGAGAGGGCGATGCGCGTTGACGGTGATGGACATAGAGGGCGGTGCTGAGGCTGGGGGTGTCCGTCAGGTGGTCACAGCCTTCTGGTTGTCACGGGCCAGTCCCTGACGTGGTGGACAAATCGTTTTTATGGTAGCCTGTTAGTGTCACACTAACCTCAACATTTATTTACAGCCTTATTCCTGCATGACAAATAAACTGAGAACCAAAATTACTGTTTTCTTATATACGAGTATTAATCACTTCTCACGCGTTTTGGATCGTAAGTGTCTTGTTTTTCAGACTGATAATGTGCCATACTGCCAATTGTCATGACATGATGTGTGGAAAAAATCATTATCGTGCCAAAATCTTTACTCTCTTTATCATTCAAATTTTAATATAATGTTTGGTGTGTTTATACTGGTAGTGTAGACTGTTGGACGGATTATTTTGCCTGCATATGCCTTGTGTGTTCAGGTTTGATTATTATTCTTTTCTGTCTGTTCTGGGTAGTGTGTGCTGGCTTAACGTCCTTCCACAACCCAAATGAAACATCACGCAAATTGTATTATGGCAAATGGTATCTCTAACAAGCCACAGAAAAAAAAATATTAAGAACTTCTGACACTAATGACTTTCCATAGATCTTCCTACTGCTGATGGGCCCACGTTGCCACCTGCTTCAATCAACTGAGTCAGCCTGACATCATCTTTTGGGTTACTTCCCATTTGGTCTACTCCCATTTCGCCTACTCAGAAATGTGTGAGCACGACTTGGCCAACGGCCTTCGTTCATTCGTCCTTCGTCCTCTCTCGGCTTCGCCCTACTCTAATCTAAAGACCATCGATTCTGCTTTGGAGTAGACTGGGACACTGGTTACGCCAGGGGAGCCTTGCAGTATGGTCAGTATGGAAATAGACGAAATGGGAGTAGTAGAACGAAATGGGAGTAGACGAAATGGGAGTAGACCAAATGGGATGTCACCATCTTTTGCACTCCGCAACACATTGTGTGCCTTGTAAGCTATTCAGTCACTGTCCTGTGCGTCGGCGTGTGTGTGTGTGTGTGTGTGTGTGTGTGTGTGTGTGTGTGTGTGTGTGTGTGTGTGTGTGTGTGTGTGTGCGTGCGCGTGTGTGTGTATGTGTGCAAGATGACCAAGACAACATGTAAAATACATGCTTTTCCTGTACGGTCCGTGGCAGTCTGATGACATGGTGGTCTGGGTGATCAATTAAACAGAAAACGATCACAAATATATGGTAGTCGCTAATACCATAGTGGCACGCATATGCATGGCGGTTCTTCGTTTGTGTCCCAAAGTTTTGTCCTCCACGGTGGAAGCAAAGTAAAAAGATAATGCCGAGTTGACCCCAACCAGTATTACGGAATGAATGTCCTTGTTTAGAACATGGCGTTGCTCGGAGCTTCCCTGAGGAATGCACTTGTGTGGGTCAGGAAAATGTGCAACCTGTCCATATCCCATCATTAAGATTTTCTTTTTAGATACATCACTGTCATTCGATCAGCGTCAATACGTGATTCAGCCTTTAGTTAATCATGAACTAAGTACTGTGCAAAACCATGATATATAACTTATTCTTCTCTCATTATTAGAATGACTAAGTTAAACCTGTCACACCACCACACACACAACACACACACACACACACACACCACACACACACACACACACACACACATCACACACACACACACGCACGCACGCACGCACGCACGCACCCACGCACGCACGCCACACACACACACACACACACACACACACACAACACACACACACACACACACACACACACACTCCCTTCCTAAAGAACACAGCAAATATTTACCAAGTGTCCCCCCAACCTTCATCTCTATCCTTCCCCTCCCATTCTCGTGGCCACTCCACCCAAGCCTCATTCCTGCCTCCACTGCTACCTGTAAGATAAAATATCATTGGCACCATACCGTGACAGCACATTGTGAAGACACAGTTTTTCCTTGGAGGGAATCCTGCAAACTGTTTTTCCTCCCGCCTATCTTGCCTTCTTGTTGCCCTCACCCCTCCCATTGCCGTGTTGCCCTCACCCCTCACTTTGCCTTGTTGCCCTCACCCCTCACTTTGCCTTGTTGCCCTCACCCCCTCACTTTGCATTGTTGCCCTCACCCCTCACTTTGCATTGTTGCCCTCACCCCTCCCTTTGCCTTGTTGCCCTCACCCCTCACTTTGCTTGTTGCCCTCACCCCTCACTTTGCCTTGTTTCCCTCCCTTTGCCTTGCTGCCATCGCCCCTCCCTTTGCCTTGTTGCCCTCAACCCCTCACTTTGCATTGTTGCCCTCACCCCCACTTTGCATTGTGCCCTCACCCCTCCCTTTGCCTTGTTGCCCTCACCCCTCACTTTGCCTTGTTGCCCTCACCCTCACTTTGCCTTGTTGCCCTCCCTTTGCCTTGCTGCCATCGCCCCTCCCTTTGCCTTGTTGGCCTCACCCCTCACTTTGCCTTGTTGCCCTCACCCCTCCCTTGCCTTGTTGCCCTCCCTTTGCCTTTCTGCCCTCACCCCTCCCTTTGCCTTGTTGCCCTCACCCTCTCACTTTGCCTTGTTGCTCTCACCCCTCCCTTTGACTTGTTGCCCTCACCCTCACTTTGCCTTGTTGCCTCACCCTCACTTTGCATTGTTGTCCTCCCTTTGCTTGCTGCCCTCACCCCTCCCTTTGCCTTGTTGCCCCCACCCCTCCCTTTGCCTTGGTGCCCTCACCCTCACTTTGCCTTGTTGCGCTCACCCCTCCCTTTTGCCTTGTTGCCCTCACCCCTCCCTTTGCCTTGTTGCCTCCACCCTCACTTTGCTTTGTTCCCTCACCCCTCACTTGCCTTGTTGCCCTCACCGCTCCCATTGCCGTGTTACCCTCACCTCTCACTTTGCCTTGTTGCCCTCACCCCCTCCCTTTGCCTTGTTGCCCTCACCCCTCCTTTGCCTTGTTGCCCTCACCCCTCACTTTGCCTTGTTGCCCTCACCCTCACTTTGCCTTGTTGCCTCACCGCTCCCATTGCCGTGTTAC
>CM031597.1:61189762-61192608 GCA_018398815.1 Conus ventricosus | reverse complement strand
ACCTTTTTCCATTTCCGTCGACGATGATTGATGTGGGATGTGTGTGGTTGTGTGTGTGTGTGTGGTGTGTGTGTGTGTGTGTGTGTGTGTGTGTGTGAGCGCGCGCGCGTGCGTGTGCGTGTGTGTGAGGGGAAGGCGTAAAGGAGAGGGAGGGGGTCAAGCGAAAGGGACTTCAAAAAGACATGGGCTTGTCTTTGGTTTGTCTTTAACATTCTTTGCAGTGTTTTTATCGGATCCACTTCCGACTTTGAAGAATGATTCTTTTTAATGCACGCGCGTGCACACACACACACACACACACACACACACACACACACACACACACACACACACACACACACAGAGGTATACATACATCTACGCACGTACGTACACACACGTACGCGCGCACGCACGCACGCACATAATCACACACTCGCACACATACACGCGCACACACACACACACACGCACACCACACACACACACACACACACCACACACACACACACCACACACACACACACACACACACACACGGACGCACACTCACACTTACACTCACACACAGACACGGAGGAACTCTTACAGGTCATCGCTATTGAAGCTGGGTGATGATTGTGGAAACAAATGAGATCAAAGCCACGCAGATGCCGACCCACCTGACTGTGAACTGAACAATCTGAAAACTGAGGCGGCGGAAACAGCAAGCTGTGTGTGAAGGGGTTTTGGAAACAGCAAGCTATGTGTGAAGTGGTGGAAAACAGCAAGCTATGTGTGAAGCAGTGGAAACAGCAAGCTATGTGTAAAGCGGCGGAAACACAAGCTCTGTGTAAAGCAGTGGAAACAGCAAGCTATGTGTGAAGCAGTGGAAACAGCAAGCTATGTGTGAAGCAGTGGAAACAGCAAGCTATGTGTGAAGCAGTGGAAACAGCAAGCTATGTGTAAAGCGGCGGAAACAGCAAGCTATGTGTAAAGCGGCGGAAACAGCAAGCTATGTGTAAAGCGGCGGAAACAGCAAGCTATGTGTAAAGCGGCGGAAACAGCAAGCTATGTGTAAAGCGGCGGAAACAGCAAGCTATGTGTAAAGCGGCGGAAACAGCAAGCTGTGTGTCAATGGGAAATACAAAAGGGAAAAAAATGACTGCAATGAACTGAAGTTTATCAGATTGGTGTAATGGGTTATGCATTTGATTCTTTCGGTATAACAGCAAGATAAAACAAAGATAAAAGATAAAACACTCTCAAGAAGTTAACAGTTATACACTAATCGTTTAAAACACATTGTTAATTGCACACTCTTAAGAAGTTAACAGTTATACCTTCTTCCTACCTCCCTTTCTCTCCTGTATTCTACGATCTGTACAGCAGATTCATACGAATCTGTGACAGCAGAACCGTTTCTGAATCCTCTCTCTCTCTCTCTCTCCTCCTCTCTCTCTCTCTCTCTTCTCTCTCCTCTCTCTCCTCTCTCTCATCTCTCTCTCCTCTCACGCTCGCTCTCTCGTACACACGCGCACGCACGCACGCACGCACGCGTGCACGACACACACACACGCGCGCGCGCGCGCACGCACGCACGCACGCACGCACGCACGCACACACACACCCACACACACACACACACACACACACATGTACCGCGCACACACACACACACACACACACGCACGCACGCACGCACGCACCACGCACGCACGCACGCACACACACACACACACACACACACACACACACAAAACACCCATAGAAATATGTTTTCAAGATGTGACAGGATGTGAGCTACAGTGAAAGTATTAGTGAACATGTAAACACTACATTTCACACTTCACACACCGTGATCCATCATAGGTAGTGCGGGTGTTATGATTATCTTTATTATAATATTTCTGTCGTTTGTAGTGCATGGGTGTTGTTGTTATTGGTAATGAAAAGTCTGTTTACAGTTGTTGAAAAATTGTTCCGAAATTCCACACAATCGACAGTACACTCAGAATTGATTGTACACTTCTTCAACTTTTTTTGTCCTCCTTCTCCTTCCTCCCTCTCCCTCCTCCACCACCTTTCTCCTTCGTCCTCTTCCCTTCTACTTCTTTCTTCCCCCCTGCACCCCCCCCCCCCTCCTCTCTCTCTCTCTCTCTCTCCTCTCTCCCTCTCCTCTTATCTCTCACTCCTCCTCTCCTCTCTCTCTCCTTCTCCTTTTTTTCTGCTCAGCCCCCTTCCTGCTCCTTCTGTGTTCTGTACCTTCACTTCCGTCATCGTTCTCCTCATCCTCTCTCCTCGCTTCTTCCCGCTTCTTCCTTCCTGTCTTTTCCTCCCCCTCCTCCTTCATACTGCTTCCCTCCTTCCTTCTCTCCTACCTCCCTTTCTCTCCTGTATTCTATTCCTCCTCCTCCTCCTTCCTACTTCTTCCCGCCTCCTCACTTTCTCTCCTCTGTTGAATTCCTCCTCCTTTTTCCTACTTCTTTCTTCCCCCTCCGAACCCCTCTCTTCTTTTCTATTTCGTTCTTCTTTTCTGCTTCTTCGGTCCTCCTTGTTTTTTCTGTTCTGTTCCTTCCTCCTTCTTCCCTCTTCTCTACTTCAAACTCGTTTTAAACTGCTTCTCCTCCTCCCCCCCCCCCCCCCCCCCGCCCCCTCCTCTCCCTTCTCTCCTCCTCGTTCCTCCCTCCTCTTCCTCCTCCTCCCTTCCCTCCTCCTCCTCCTCTTCCTCCTCCTTCTCCTCCTCCTCCTCCTCCTCCTCCTCCTCCTCCTTCTCCGTTTCCTTCCCTCCTGCGCGACATATTTTGTAACACTCGTCGCATACAGCTTCGTTCAGAAACAAGAATTTTAGGTGTGTTTTTTTTTCCAAAGGAGAAAACACATTTGGC
>CM031597.1:61182262-61184762 GCA_018398815.1 Conus ventricosus | reverse complement strand
CGTGATCTTTTGCTTCGCCATCGCGTCCATGGAATTGCGGCTGAATGGTTGGAATACCTATATGTCTGCTTTGCTTTCCGGAATGTATGTATTCCTGTGCTTACAAGAGGAGAGAAATTCAACTGTTGGAACACAGAGAAATGCAGACATGCCAAAAAAAAGCATAAAGATAGGATGAAAGAAAAACAAAGAAAGCACTTAAAGATTAATTCATCGGCATGCAAACACGATTTTGCTGACAACCAATGTGATAACATCAAAACAGTCTGGCAGACATAGAAACAACACAAAAAGAGGCTGACAGTTGTACAAAGAAAGGACTAAGATTTGCTGTGAGTCGCATGGTATCAAAACATACAGGCACAGAAAGAAGGGAACTTGGGAAGCTGAAAAGGCAGGCAGGAAATTGACCAGCCTACCGCAAAGAGAACTATGAGACGCTACAGAGAAAAGAAACGGAAGAAGATGCAGAAGTAAAAGAAATAGACTGAACAGAAATACAAAAAGAAATATAAAGAAACATGGAAAACACACACACACACACACACACACACACACACACACACACACACACACACACACACACACACACTAATCTAAAGAAAGGAAATGCACACTGTGCGCGTGTGTTCACACACACACACACACACACACACACACACACACACACACACACACACACACACACACACTCAAGCACTCAATCACTCACGCGCACGCGCACACACACGCGCACACACACGCGCATACACACACACCACGCACGCACGCACGCACACACGCATACACACACACACACACACACACACACACACACACACACACACACACACACACACACACACACTGACTGACTGACTGACAAACAATTTATTGTCAGATTAACAACAACACACACAACAACAACACACACACACACACACACACACACACACCACATCACTCACTCACCACATCACGAGAGAGAGAGAGCACAACACACACACACGCGCGCGCGCGCACACACACACACACACACACACACACACACACACACACACACACCACACACACCACACACACACACTGACTTGAACCATCTAGGCTTCTACGTTTCGATGAGTTGGCATAATTACCGAATCCCAGCCTCCATTTCCGCCCATCACCAACCCCATCCCCTCTCAGCTCCATCGCGTCCCAGTCAGTGCATCCTGCCTCCTCTTGCCCATCAAACACCCCACACCCTTCCGCCTCTGTGATAGATTCTTCTCCCTCCTATCCCTCCCTGACCGTCAGGTTCCCACCCCTCCTCCTTATTACTCTCCCCCCTCCTTCCTTCTTTTCTTTCTTCTCTCTCTTCTCTCTGTCGTTGTCTGTCTGTTGTCTCCTCCTCTCTCTCTTACTCTTGTTGGTCTTCTCATCTCTCCTCCTCTCTCTCTGTGCTCTTCTCTCCTCTCTCCTCTTTTGCATTGGCATAATGTCCACCAACTGACAGGTGGATGAGGATGGCTCAAGAGCAGTAGGGGTGGAGGATGGTCACACTCACTTTGACCACGTGTGGATGGAGATGGACACACCTTGACCTTGCTGATCGAGGCTCCCACACCCCTTAGACCAGTTGGTGGATGAGAGGATGGCTCCGCCACACCCCTTAGACCAGTTGATGGATGATGATGGCTCTGCACACACCACTTAGACCAGTTGATGGATGATGATGGCTTCCCCACACCCCTTAGACCAGTTGTGGTGAGAGGATGGCTCCACCACACCCCTTAGACCAGTTGATGGATGAGAGGATGGCTCACCACACCCCTTAGACCAGTTGGTGGATGAGTTGATGGCTCCCCACACCCCTTAGACCAGTTGGTGGATGAACTATTTATGATGGCTCACCACACCCCTTAGACCAGTTGGTGGATGAGAGGATGGCTCCACCACACCCCTTAGACCAGTTGGTGGATGAGAGGATGGCTCCCCACACCCCTTAGACCAGTTGTGAATGACTTGATGGCTCCACCACACCCCTTTGACCAGTTGGTGGATGAGAGGATGGCTCACCACACCCCTTAGACCAGTTGGTGGATGAGAGTGATGGCTCCACCACACCCCTTGACCAGTTGTGGATGAGGATGGCTCCACCACACCCCTTAGACCAGTTGGTGGATGAGAGGATGGCTCCACCACACCCCTTAGACCAGTTGGTGGATGAGAGGATGGCTCCACCACACCCCTTAGACCAGTTGATGGATGGATTGATGGCTCCCCACACCCCTTAGACCAGTTGATGGATGATTGATGGCTCCGCCACACCCCTTGACCAGTTGGTGGATGGAGGATGGCTCCACCACACCCCTTAGACCAGTTGGTGGATGATGATGGCTCCACCACACCCCTTAGACCAGTTGGTGGATGAGAGGATGGCTCCGCCACACCCCTTAGACCAGTTGGATGGATGACTTGATGGCTCCACCACACCCCTTAGACCAGTTGGATGGATGATGATGGCTCCGCCACACCCCTT
>CM031597.1:61154762-61177262 GCA_018398815.1 Conus ventricosus | reverse complement strand
CACACTTACCACCTACCATCACCCACCCACCCCACCCTCTTCAGTGTCCCACCTTCTCAAACTCTTCTTGCACATTCTCCATTTTATCCTCCCTCTACCCACCCACCCCCAACACCGCATCTCTCCTCGTGTATACCACTCCCATCTCCTAACGCGTCTCTGTTCTCCCACCCCACAATCTGTCGATTGCTCGCCACGGTTGAGGCCATGTGCGCTGCAAGCGCAACAATGTGAGAGGGGGGGAGGGGGGCGGGGGGGCGGAGGGAAGGAAGGGGAAGTGGAATCGTCGATGGTTTGTTGTTTGTAAGCAGCGGAAGGCCTTCCGACAACTTCACTCAGTCCGGTGTCTGTCAGGAGGTGGAGGTAGTGCGTGTGTGCATGTGTGTGTGTGTGTGTGTGTGTGTGCATGTGTGTTCGTGCCTGGTGTCTCTGGCCTGCTGTGTGCCCGGTGATTATCTCCACTGCCTGTCGCTTCGTTTGTCAGGGACTGGTGCTAGTTAAGCGACAGTTACCTCAACTACTACTACTGCTCCTGCTCATGACCGCTCCTTTGGCTGCTCTTCTTCTTCACACTGCTGCTGCTAGTACCTGTTTTCTCATCGCTGTGCCTTCTAACGCTTCGGCGATTGTTTGGTTGTTAGTCCGTTTTCTGCCGATACCTTCCCACTTTGATACCGTTTTTTGTTTGTTTGTTTGTTTTATTACCAAAAAAAGGGGTGGGGGGGACTTTTCTTTTCCTTTTGAAATTGAAAGATATGAGGAGCTGATGGTTGTTCCATGTGTGTTGAAAGAGGTGAAAGAAATGAGGTGAGGGTGGTGGTGGTGGTGGTAGATGTTTTGCCGATGAGGTGAAACAGTTGAAGATGGCAGCTAATGGGCGTTTGGTGAGGTGATGGTTTGCACAGCCTTCGTGGTTCCCCGACTTGGGAATAGTGTGGGGTGTCAGGATGGTGCTTAGGAATAGTGTGGGGTGTCATGCGATGACTGGGAACAGTGTGGGGTGTCAGGATGATGACTTGGGAATGGTGTGGGGTGTCAGGATGATGACTGGGGAATAGTGTGGGGTGTCAGGATGATGACTTGGGAATAGTGTGGGGTGTCAGGATGATGACTTGGGAATGGTGTGGGGTGTCAGGATGATGACTGGGGAACAGTGTGGGGTGTCAGGATGATGACTTGGGAATAGTGTGGGGTGTCGAAATGATGACTTGGGAACAGTGTGGGGTGTCAGGATGATGACTTGGGAATAGTGTGGGGTGTCATAATGATGACTTGGGAACAGTGTGGGGTGTCAGGATGATGACTTGGGAATAGTGTGGGGTGTCTGGATGATGACTTGGGAATAGTGTGGGGTGTCAGGATGATGACTTAGGAATAGTGTGGGGTGTCAGGATGATGACTTGGGAATAGAGTGTGGTGTCAGGAAGATGACTTGGGAATAGTGTGGGGTGTCAGGATGATGACTGGGGAATAGAGTGGGGTGTCAGGAAGATGACTTGGGAATAGTGTGGGGTGTCAGGATGATGACTGGGGAATAGTGTGGCGTGTCAGGATGAATACTGGGGAATAGTGTGGGGCGTCAGGATGATGACTGGGGAATAGTGTAGGGTGTCAGGATGATGACTGGGGAACAGTGTGGGATGTCAGGATGATGACTGGGGAATAGTGTGGTGTATGCGGATGATGACTGGGGAATAGTGTGGGGTGTCAGGATGACTGGGGAATAGTGTGGTGTGTGCGGATGATGACTGGGGAATAGTGTGGGGTGTCAGGATGATGACTTGGGAACAGTGTGGGAAGTCAGGATGATGACTGGGGAATAGTGTGGGGTGTCAGGATGACGACTGGGGAATAGTGTGGGGTGTCAGGATGACTGGGGGAATAGTGTGGGGTGTCAGGATGGCTTAGGAATAGTGTGGGGTGTCAGGATGATGGCTTAGGAATAGTGTGGGGTGTCCGGATGATGACTGGGGAATAGTGTGGGGTGTCAGGATGATGACTGGGGAACAGTGTGGTGTGTCAGGATGATGACTGGGGAACAGTGTGGTGTGTCAGGATGATGACTGGGGAACAGTGTGGGGTGTCAGGATGATGACTGGGGAACAGTGTGGGGTGTCAGGATGATGACTGGGGAACAGTGTGGGGTGTCAGGATGATGACTGGGGAATAGTGTGGGTTGTCAGGAGGATGACTGGGGAACAGTGTGGGGTGTCAGGATGATGACTGGGGAACAGTTTGGGGTGTCAGGATGATGACTTGGGAACAGTGTGGGGTGTCAGGATGATGACTGGGGAACAGTGTGGAGTGTCAGGATGACTGGGGAACAGTGTGGGGTGTCAGGATGATGACTGGGGAACAGTGTGGAGTGTCAGGATGATGACTGGGGAACAGTGTGGGGTGTCAGGAGGATGACTGGGGAACAGTGTGGAGTGTCAGGATGATGACTGGGGAACAGTGTGGGGTGTCAGGAGGATGACTGGGGAACAGTGTGGGGTGTCAGGATGATGACTGGGGAACAGTGTAGGGTGTCAGGAGGATGACTGGGGAACAGTGTGGGGTGTCAGGAGGATGACTGGGGAACAGTGTGGGGTGTCAGGATGATGACTGGGGAATAGTGTGGGGTGTCAGAATGATGACTGGGGAACAGTGTGGGGTGTCAGGATGACTGGGGAACAGTGTGGTGTGTCAGGATGATGACTGGGGAACAGTGTGGGGTGTCAGGATGACTGGGGAACAGTGTGGGGTGTCAGGATGACTGGGGAACAGTGTGGGGTGTCAGGATGATGACTGGGGAACAGTGTGGGGTGTCAGGATGACTGGGGAGCAGTGTGGGGTGTCAGGATGATGACTGGGGAACAGTGTGGGGTGTCAGGATGATGACTTGGGAACAGTGTGGGGTGTCAGGATGACTGGGGAATAGTGTTGGGTGTCAGGATGATGAAAGGTGGCAAGTCCCCTCGGAAAGGTGAAAATGGCCGTCAACTGGTAAAGACTCGTCTCGTCTTGGACGGTTTTGTTAAAGATGGATCTCGCCCATCTTCTCCCGCCGTGTTAACCTTTTGTTCAGTTTTGAACTGAATCAAGCACCCGTTTACGGCTGAGAGGACAGAGAGGGGTTTGAACACGTATCAGTCTGACCCCGCGAGTGGTTTTGAACTCCAGACCTTCAGCTCTGCAGCTGAACGTGTATACGAGGGTAAACGAGGAGAGATAGGTACTGGATGGGGGGTGTTGGGGGGGGGGGGGGAGTCTAGAATATGGAGGAAGTGTTAGAGAAGGTGGGATACAGAAGGAGTGTGATGATGGGTGGCCAGAGAGAGAGAGAGAGAGAGAGGCCCATGCGCGCGATTTCCTTGTTCTCTTTCTTTTCTTTTCTTTTTTTTTTTTGGATTTAGCTCCTCTCTCTATTCCTGCCCGGTGCGTTTAATTTGCGTGCGTGTAGAGCGAGGCCCGCGAGGGTCATGTTGCCCCCAAACCAGCTGTGCGACTTTCACCATTAATATGTCGGCATGTTGTGTAGTTGAGTGATTGCTTTTCACAAGTGCATTTATGCATTGTGTATATATACTACACATCATTATTGAAGGGCCAGGAACGTTTTTGAGTCAATTTTTGAAAGGAGAAATAACCTATTTTCTCTTACTCTTTTCTCCAATTCGTTGCCGTAACTGAATGGATAAGAGCTCAGACAACATTGCAGTTTCCTTTTGGCACGTGTTTGGGGATTTGGCGATTTGCAATGGGCGGCCCAAGGAAGACAATTTCCACACGAAATTGTCGAATTTTCAGCAGGGTCTCTCTGACGACGCAGGCAAGGTAGCGACAAAATTCGCTTTGCACGTGCAAGGCAAGCCCTTTTTGAACACTACTCCAGCCAAAGTTGCCCGCAGACGAGGATAAAAAGGACCCGTTCTTGGTTCGTTTTAACCATGCTTGCAAGACGACGGATGACGGATGAGCAGCGGGGGAGAGCCCTCGCTCTGCTTGATGAAGGCCTAGCGCAGCGGGAAGTTGCTAGACGACTTGAAGTGTCGCATTCCACAATCCAGAGACTGCTGGAGCGCTTCAATGACACTGGAGCAGTCCAGGAAAGGCGTCACACGGGTCGACCCAGAGTAACGACAAGACAGCAAGACCGCTACCTTGTCCTCTCCGTCCTGAGGGAAAGGGCATTCACTGCGGTGACCTTGAGGGGTCAGCTGAGGGACGCAACAGGTGCTAACATCAGCTGCAGCACGGTGAGAAGACGGCTACATGAGGCAAACTTGAGGTCACGGAGACCGGCCGTCCGACCCGTGCTGTCACCAGTCAACAGAGTGCGCCGCATGACCTGGGCCAGGGAGCACGTGACCTGGACAAGGCAACAGTGGGCCCGGGTCTTGTTTTCGGATGAGTCCAGGTTCACCCTGACCTTTAACGATGGCCGGGCTCGGGTGTGGCGACGTCAAGGGGAGAGGTTCGCTGACGCCACTGTCCAAGAGCATAACCGGTACGGCGGCGGGTCGGTGATGGTGTGGGGTGGCATGAGCCTTGTTACCCGGACCCCCTGTCCCCATTGACGGCATCCTGAACGGGGTCCGGTACGGGACGAGGTTCTGGCGGCCGTGGCACTGCCTGCGCTTCTGGACCTTGGTCAAGGCGCCATCTTCCAGGACAATGCACCTGCGCATCGAGCACGCCTCGTGACCGACTTCCTGGAGCAGCATGAAGTCGTCCGTATGGCCTGGCCAGCATGCTCACCTGACCTGAACCCAATGGAACACCTCTGGGATGTGCTCGGGAGGCGCATCAGGGACAACCACCCCCCACCGGGCACCTGGCCAGGCTGGTCGACATTCTGCAGATCGAGTGGGCGGCCATCCCTCAGGACACACTCCGTACCCTTGTGGGGTCGATGCATCGGCGCTGTGAAGCATGCATCCAGGCTCGGGGCGGACACACGCGATATTGAAAACAGATTGGCCAAATCTGACACTTTCTGTTTCTTGAAAAGGGGGGATGTTCCTTTAAATGCATGTGCTGTTCAATAATGGGTCATTGTGCTAATTTCTTTTTCCAAAACAGGTGTGGAAATGATGAAATAAACATAGAATCAATTCTAAACATTGTCAATTATTTCAACTTAAAATTAGAGAGGAAGGAAGAAGTGGCCCTTAAATTATGATGTGTAGTATATGTGAGTATAAACAGATTACGTTTATATGTACATGGTACGCGTGTGTGCATGTTGTTTTGTAAGTGCTGTCGTAAACGGGGGGGGGGGGGGGGGGGGGGGTGTGTGCGTATGTGTGTGTGTTTGCGTGCGTGTATGTGAAAATCTTTACTCGGATTTTTTTCTTCTTTCTTCATTTATTGTTTATGTTAATGACGAGTTTGATCATGAAAATAACGGGAGAACGGACAACTGGAGGAGGGGGGGGGGGGGAGCGGAGAGGGAGAGAGAGGGGAGAGAGAAGAGAGAAGAGAGAGAGGAGAGGAGAGATGAGAGAGAGAGAGAGAGAGAATCTTTGTAGCGGATTGGGGGCTGGTTGGGTTTGAGTGCGATGATTTTTTTTTAAATAATGCAAAATCTGTGTTTATCCTCGTGTTGTTAAATATCAGCACAACCAAACATTAATCGAGAGAGTGAGAGAGCACGGAGAGGGGAGAGAGAAGAGAGAGAGGAGAGAGAGGGGAGAGAGAGAGAGAGAGAGAGAGAATCTTTGTAGCGGAGTTGGGGTGGTTGGGTTTGAGAGCGAGAATTAATTGTGTTGTAATAATGCAAAATCTGTGTTTATCCTCGTGTTGTTAAATATCAGCACAACCCGACACTAATCCGACAATGAACTGATTCCAGTCAGTCGGTTTACTCCTTCGTGTTTGCACGCGCGCCTGCGTTATGTGTGTGCCTGCAGCGGAGAAGTGCATGCGCGCGCGTGTGTTGTTGCGCCGAGACGTGACTGTGGTTCCGGAGGCAGGTGGGGTGGAGGTGGATTCAGAGGAAGCCGGAGTCAGGTGTGCGCGGTGGCAGTGTCAGTTAGCAGCGTGTGTTACCTGACCCACCCCGCGCCACCATGCTGCTGGCTAGGGCTGCAGGCAGCGGGTCAGCATCCTATCCCGTGGTCATCGTCAGCTTGGAGTGGTCTACCTGGGCACGTACTGCCACGCCAATCATACAGTTCAAGGCGAACACTCTAGGTAGGCTCTGAGCATAGTGCTGCCCTCGTGTGCCTCAACTGACATGCACAGACAGCTGCCAGGTGTTGTAATTTCGGTCACGGTATGATTACTTCGCTCGCGTGCTCAGTGATGATGTGGGCTTAGGTGAGATGATGAGAATGACGCTGATAGGGTTAATGCATTTTCTGGGGGGGTGGGGTGGGGGTGGTGGAAGAGGAAGGATCGAGGTTGGGATGGCATCGGTTTGAAGTGCTTGAGTAGTAAATCACGGTTCTCTGACAGGTCAGAAATAGGTTCTAGTGCTCTTTCTGTGAAAGTTACGTGCTGACTTTGGGTTACCGGGTGAGTACCCGATATCACATGATAATTATGTGTACACGTGCCTGTCACTGTGACTTCGAGTGTTCTCTGCAGGTTGGTGGACATGCCGATCGTGGTGACCAGTTGTCACTGTTGATACGTTGATGGTGTCACCTTCTGTAGTCAGTGTTGACATTATGATGGTGTTGACTTCAGTAGGCGGTGTTGATGGTGTCAACTTCTGTAATCAGTGTTGACATATTGATGGTGTTGACTTCAGTAGTCAGTGTGGACATGTTGGTGGTGTCAGCTTCTGTAGTCTGTGTGGACATGTTGATGGTATAACTTCTGTGGTCAGTGTGGACATTGTTGATAGTATCAACTTCTGTAGTCATTGTGGACATGTTGATGGTATCAACTTCTGTGGTCAGTGTGGACATGTTGATGGTATCAACTTCTGTTGGTCAGTGTGGACATGTTGATGGTGTCAGCTTCTGTAGTCAGGGCTGGGCTATAAGCAACATTATCTTATCTTATCTTATCTTCTGTAGTCAGTGTGGACATGTTGTTGGTATCAACTTCTGTAGTCAGTGTGGACATGTTGATGGTATCAACTTCTGTAGTCAGTGTGGACATGTTGATGGTATTGACTTCAGTAGTCAGTGTGGACATGTTGATGGTATCAACTTCTGTGGTCGGTGTGGACATGTTGATGGTATCACCTTCTGTAGTCAGTGTGGACATGTTGATAGTATTGACTTCAGTAGGCGGTGTTGATGGTCGGAACTTCAGAAGTTATTGTTAGTGTCAGTAGTAAGTGTTGATTGGTTCATGGTGTTGAGTTCAGTAAGAAGAATGGGTATGTGGTGTTGACTGCCTTAGACAGCGTTGATATGTTGATGATGTTATTTTCAGTTGACAGTGGTAGTGTTAATGGTGTTAAGTTCAATAAGAACAATTGGTATGTGTGGTGTTGACTGCCTTAGACAGCATTGATATGTTGATGGTGTTGACTTTGGTCGGCATTGTTAATGTGATGATGATATTTACTTTGGTCGGCATTGTTAATGTGTTGATGGTGTTGACTTTGTCAGCATTGTTAATGTGCTGATGATGTTGACTTTGGTGGGTATTGTTGATTGTGTTGACTTTGGTCGGCGTTGTTAATGTGTTGATGGTGTTGACATTAATGTGTTGATGGTGTTGACTTTGGTCGGCGTTGTTAATGTGTTGATGGTGTTGACTTTAATGTGTTGATGGTGTTGACTTTGGACGGCATTGTTAATTGATGGTGTTGACTTTGGACGGCATTGTTAATTGATGGTGTTGACTTTGGACGGCATTTTTAATTGATGGTGTTGACTTTGGTCGGCATTGTTAATTGATAGTGTTGACTTTGGTCGGCATTGTTAATTGATGGTGTTGACTTTGGTCGGAATTGTTAATTGATAGTGTTGACTTTGGTCGGCATTGTAAATTGATAGTGTTGATTTTGGTCGGCATTGTTAATGTGTTGATGGTGTTGACTTTGGTCGGCATTGTTAATGTGTTGATGGTGTTGACTTTGGTTCGGCATTGTTAATTGATAGTGTTGACTTTGGTCGGCATTGTTAATGTGTTGATAGTGTTTGACTTTGGTCGGCATTGTTAATATGTTGATGGTGCTGACTTTGGTCGGCATTGTTAATGTGTTGATGGTGTTGACTTTGGTCGGCATTGTTAATTGATAGTGTTGACTTTGGTCGGCATTGTTAATGTGTTGATGGTGTTGACTTTAATATGTTGATGGTGTTGACTTTGGTCGGCGTTGTTAATGTGTTGATGGTGTTGACTTTAATGTGTTGATGGTGTTGACTTTAATGTGTTGATGGTGTTGACTTTGGTCGGCGTTGTTAATGTGTTGATGGTGTTGACTTTAATGTGTTGATGGTGTTGACTTTGGTCGACATTGTTAATTGATGGTGTTGACATTTGGTCGGCATTGTTAATTGATGGTGTTGACTTTGGACGGCATTGTTAATTGATGGTGTTGACTTTTGGTCGGCATTGTTAATTGATAGTGTTGACTTTGGTCGGCATTGTTAATGTGTTGATGGTGGTGACTTTAGTCGGCATTGTTAATTGATAGTGTTGACTTTGGTCGGCATTGTTAATGTGTTGATGGTGTTGACTTTGGCAGCGTTATGATGACGTTGTTGGATTTAGTTGGCAGTGTTGATATGCTGGTTTTCTGTCGCGGTTTTGCTGTTTTTAGTGCAATTAGTGTTGACAATTGATGGTGTTGACTAGTGTAAACTATAAATTGGCAACGTTGATAAGGTGTCGATATTGATTTCACATCTGATAGGTTTAGTAGCCAGGGTCAGTATGTTGATGGTGTTGACTACAGTTGTCAATATTGATATGTTGATTGTACTGACTTCGGTAGTCAGTGTTGAAATGTTGATGATTTTGACTTAAGAGGCCATTATTGACATGTTGATGTTGTTGACTTCAATAGTCATTGTTGATATGTTAACGGTATTAACTTCAGTAGTCAGTCTTGATCTGTTGTTGCTGTTGGCTTCAGCAGTCAGTGTTGATAACTATGTCCATAGCGTTCAATAGACAGTGTTGATTTTGTTGATGATGTTGACTGCAATGGTCAGTATTGACATGTCGATGGCGTTGACTCAAGTAGTCAGAACTGATGCTAATGTTCATGGTGTTCATTAGACAGTGTCGATGTGTTGATATTGTTGACTTCAGTCATCAGAGTCAAAGATGTTGACCTTAAGTATGTGAGTGTTGATCGGTGGATGGTATTGACCTCAGAAGACAGTGTTGATATGTTGAGGGTGTTGACTTCAGTAGCCCGGTGTTGATATGTTGATTTCGTTTACTTCAGTAGGCAGCAGTGTTAGCATGTTGATAGTGTTGACGGCAGTTGGCAGCCTTGGTCTTCTGATGGTCCTCAGTAAGCAGTGTTGAAATCATGGCGTTGACTTCAGTAGGCAATGTTGACATGTTGATGTTGTTCAGAAGGTAGTGTTAACATGCTGATGGTGTGTGGAGGCAGTGTTGATGGTGTTCAGAAGGTAGTGTTAATATGCTGATGGTGTGTGGAGGCAGTGTTGATGGTGTTCAGAAGGTAGTGTTAATATGCTGATGGTGTGTGGAGGCAGTGTTGATGTTGTTCAGAAGGTAGTGTTAATATGCTGATGGTGTGTGGAGGCAGTGTTGATGTTGTTCAGAAGGTAGTGTTAATATGCTGATGGTGTGTGGAGGCAGTGTTGATGTTGTTCAGAAGGTAGTGTTAATATGCTGATGGTGTGTGGAGGCAGTGTTCATGTTGTTCAGAAGGTAGTGTTAATATGCTGATGGTGTTTGGAGGCAGTGTTCATGTTGTTCAGAAGGTAGTGTTAATATGCTGATGGTGTTTGGAGGCAGCGTTGATGGTGTTTAGCAAAAATGTTGCATTCCGATGGTGTCATGTTCTGCGACTCCTCTGTGTGTGTGTTCACTCCCCTCCACCGCACTAAAGACAGGGGTGGGCAGTGCCGTCACTAAAGACAGGGGTGGGCAGTGCCGTCACTAAAGACAGGGTGGGCAGTGCCGTCACTAAAGACAGGGGTGGGCAGTGCCGTCACTAAAGACAGGGGTGGGCAGTGCCGTCACTAAAGACAGGGGTGGGCAGTGCCGTCACTAAAGACAGGGGTGGGCAGTGCCGTCACTAAAGACAGGGGTGGGCAGTGCCGTCACTAAAGACAGGGGTGGGCAGTGCCGTCACTAAAGACAGGGGTGGGCAGTGCCGTCACTAAAGACAGGGGTGGGCAGTGCCGTCACTAAAGACAGGGGTGGGCAGTGCCGTCACTAAAGACAGGGGTGGGCAGTGCCGTCACTAAAGACAGGGGTGGGCAGTGCCGTCACTAAAGACAGGGGTGGGCAGTACCGTCACTAAAGACAGGGGTGGGCAGTGCCGTCACTAAAGACAGGGGTGGGCAGTGCCGTCACTAAAGACAGGGGTGGGCAGTGCCGTCACTAAAGACAGGGGTGGGCAGTGCCGTCACTAAAGACAGGGGTGGGCAGTGCCGTCACTAAAGACAGGGGTGGGCAGTGCCGTCACTAAAGACAGGGGTGGGCAGTGCCGTCACTAAAGACAGGGGGTGGGCAGTGCCGTCACTAAAGACAGGGGTGGGCAGTGCCGTCACTAAAGACAGGGGTGGGCAGTGCCGTCACTAAAGACAGGGGTGGGCAGTGCCGTCACTAAAGACAGGGGTGGGCAGTGCCGTCACTAAAGACAGGGGTGGGCAGTGCCGTCACTAAAGACAGGGGTGGGCAGTGCCGTCACTAAAGACAGGGGTGGGCAGTGCCGTCACTAAAGACAGGGGTGGGCAGTGCCGTCACTAAAGACAGGGGTGGGCAGTGCCGTCACTAAAGACAGGGGTGGGCAGTGCCGTCACTAAAGACAGGGGTGGGCAGTGCCGTCACTAAAGACAGGGGTGGGCAGTGCCGTCACTAAAGACAGGGGTGGGCAGTGCCGTCACTAAAGACAGGGGTGGGCAGTGCCGTCACTAAAGACAGGGGTGGGCAGTGCCGTCACTAAAGACAGGGGTGGGCAGTGCCGTCACTAAAGACAGGGGTGGGCAGTGCCGTCACTAAAGACAGGGGTGGGCAGTGCCGTCACTAAAGACAGGGGTGGGCAGTGCCGTCACTAAAGACAGGGGTGGGCAGTGCCGTCACTAAAGACAGGGGTGGGCAGTGCCGTCACTAAAGACAGGGGTGGGCAGTGCCGTCACTAAAGACAGGGGTGGGCAGTGCCGTCACTAAAGACAGGGGTGGGCAGTGCCGTCACTAAAGACAGGGGTGGGCAGTGCACTAAAGACAGGGGTGGGCAGTGCCGTCACTAAAGACAGGGGTGGGCAGTGCCGTCACTAAAGACAGGGGTGGGCAGTGCCGTCACTAAAGACAGGGGTGGGCAGTGCCGTCACTAAAGACAGGGGTGGGCAGTGCCGTCACTAAAGACAGGGGTGGGCAGTGCCGTCACTAAAGACAGGGGTGGGCAGTGCCGTCACTAAAGACAGGGGTGGGCAGTGCCGTCACTAAAGACAGGGGTGGGCAGTGCCGTCACTAAAGACAGGGGTGGGCAGTGCCGTCACTAAAGACAGGGGTGGGCAGTGCCGTCACTAAAGACAGGGGTGGGCAGTGCCGTCACTAAAGACAGGGGTGGGCAGTGCCGTCACTAAAGACAGGGGTGGGCAGTGCCGTCACTAAAGACAGGGGTGGGCAGTGCCGTCACTAAAGACAGGGGTGGGCAGTGCCGTCACTAAAGACAGGGGTGGGCAGTGCCGTCACTAAAGACAGGGGTGGGCAGTGCCGTCATCCAGGTGAAGTGACCATGTTCTGTCCTCCGCTTCCACGCAGCGGTCGTCTGTGTTGAGGACATCGATTAGGTGATAGGTATCTCTGCTTACGTGGCTGTCAGTCCGTCGATGCAGGGAGGGGGGGGGGGGGGGTCAGAGAAAAGAGAGGGTTGAAAGGAGAGGAGATGGGGGTGGTGGTGCTTGAAGTGTTTAGTGCAGTGTTTCACTCAGTATTGGCGTCATCCTCCAGGCAATGGGTGTCAGGTTGGCGAGGCGACTATGTCTCAGTTCTTAGCACTGGTTCTGTTGCCGGTGTCAGTGTGTCCTGGTGGATCATCGTTATCCACATTGTTTCAGGTGCTGTCGATAGATTCCAACGATAGAGGTGTCGCCAAGGCCCTGCTGTAACCTAGGAACCATGGTGCTGTAGACGGGGATGTTCGGGAAGCACATACCTCTGTGTGTGTGTGTGTGTGTGTGTGTGTGTGTGTGTGTGTGTGTGTGTGTGTGTGACAAGGTTCTTCGTGTCGGTGACAAGCAGAGTATGAATATCGATCGCCTTCGGTGAGAGGCTCTTCTCTCCACCGCGGGGCAGATTAGCCGCAGGGCGTTTCACTAGCAATGGTCCTGGTTCATTATTGATGCCAGGTGACAGCAGACAACAGTGGGAAACACAGAGTCTGAGAGGAGAGAGAGAGAGAGAGAGAGAGAGAGAGAGAGAGAGAGAGAGAGAGGGGAGAGAGAGAGAGAGAGAGAGAACAAATAGTACAGTGGTGAAGTTTGACACCAATAGACATTGATGGCTAAACTTTGTAGGCAAAAGCTGATCATGAATCTGCTCGTGGGCAGAAAGCTATCACTGTTTTATTGATGTATCTGTTTGCTTACTATTTGGTAGGAGGTGTCCAGATTTTGTGCTGGTGAGAATGAATGATAGGTAAATACATAGAAAACAGGGGTCGACAGACAGATGAGCGCGCTATTCAAATCAGTCTGCTGGTTCGTTGCAATCGTCACAGTCGTCATCCTGACTGTACACAAGAGTCACCGCCCCTGCCATCGTCTTTTCTTTTGTTTGAGTGTTCGGAGACAGGGCAAGAGTGTGTAGAAGATAAACACACAGGCATGGAGGTAGAAAGATGGAAGAGAGAGAGAGAGAGAGAGAGAGAGAGAGAGAGAGGATCAAACAAAGTTGAATACAAACAAACACGAAGACCGATAGTGGTCATGGAAGACAGTAGAGTGAGACAAACGGACAGACAGACAGACAGGGAGGGAAAGATAGCCAGGGAGAGAGGGAGCGCTCCAGAATTTTCGTCAGCCGAAGAGAATGGGCCACTCACCGTCACGGCGATTTTTCCCGCGAATTCTGACCGATCCATTGATCAATCTCGCCGATCCTGTGATGTCATTGTAGCCTTGCTGTTCTCCCGACCCTGCTACAACCACGGCTGGTCGATCTGAGAGGGAGGAAGGGATTGCGTGGGGTAGGGAGGGAGATGGAGGAGGGGGAGGGAGGGCAGCTGGTGGCAAAAGACAGTAGGTTGGACTTTGGGTGGAAAAGAAACGTGTGCAAGATCCAGAACAGACCTGTACTGAATGTTCAGGTACAGGTGGAAGACCGCTCAGCCTCTCTGGCTACCGTTACAGGAAGTCCTCGGAGAAAGAAGTTCAGAAGACCATCAACTCCCGAAGCAACATGCCACGGGCCTGGCATCGACGACATTAGTGCTGAAATGCTGAAAACTGGAGGGGAGATCATGGCGCGTGGATATGTCAACCATTGTTACCAGGTTTTGAGTGCCTCGGGTTGCTGTAGATGACTGGAACGATGGTATAGTAAGCTTTCTCAAGGGAGAGAACATGAATGTCGTTGTATAACTTTGATGGGGTAAATTATGCTGAACGGACTACGTGATGTAGATAATACGAAACCGGAATTTCAACCTGAATGGTTTTGTGTGCTGCAGATCTTTGACCAGATTTCGACTTGAGCTCTTCGGGCATCTCTCTTTGATTTCCACTGAGCTTTGCAGGTGTCTTACTCTCTTTTTGATGCGAGCTCAGCGGGCATCCTTCTCTAATGTCGATCTGATCTTTGCGTGCCCCTCTCTCTCTCTCTCTCTCTCTCTCTCTCTCTCTCTCTCTCTCTCTCTCTCTCTCTCTCTCCTCTCTCTCTCTCTCTGTTTCATCTATACAATAAACTCTGACGATTCTGATGCCATTTATACAGATAGCCAGGTTGATCTTCACACTTCCTCGGTTTGTCAAATGAAAATGAATTAAGATTGAAAAATAATGTTGTAAAATAATGTTCAAATGATTACATAAGATGAAATCGACCCACTGGAATATTGTTGCGAGCAGATCATTAATAGATGAGATCGTCAACTGTTAGCGATGCAATGAAAAACACACATTGTGTGATCAGCAACAGAGTCCTGTTGTTGAGACGTCTTCCATAGAACCTTGGCATTAGGAGCAGAGCCCACAGCGACAATGGGACTGCCACACATCAGTCAGTCCGCCGTCGACAAAAGACTGCACACCACGGAGGGTGAGGATAGGGGAGGTCCGTGGAGACGGGGGTAAGGGTATGGGCGCAGCGGGAGATCAGAGGTAGGGGGAGGGGGGGGGGGGGGGGGTTATGGGGCGGGCGCGGGGCTCGGTTGTAGTCGCGCAGTGTGGGATTGAAAAGCGCGTACCACACGGAACGAGATGACATGGAAGCGGAGTTTAATTGCACGCGATGTGATGTGGCCGTCATGCAAATGCTAGACTTTGCTCTGACATTGATCACTTTGGCGTGCAATTCCGCCCAGGGTTCACTTCTGTCATTGCGCAGGGCACTGAGCCGGCGAGGGAGTGAGGGTGGTTAAAGGCCACAGTGCAACTGTGACTACGATTTGGGTGGCATGTACTTTAGCGGGTAGTCAGTCGGCGAAGGCTTGTGGGAAAGTTTGTGTGTGTGTGTGTGTGTGTGTGTGTGTGTGTGTGTGAGCTCAGAGTGATCTTCAGTCCTGTCAGGATACTGCTGCCTGTTATGACCGGTGCAATGCTGTTACATCCTTAGTCTGTGCCTTCCGATGTGTTGAGTGAGATCGGTAATCTGTTTGGACTTTCAGCTCTCATGATTTGAGAACATATGCTTTCACGGAGAATTTCCGCCTGGACAGGAATAAACACTGTGAACAAAGCTGTTTTGATTTTTTAAGGGACATCATGAGGGATAAGAAGAGGTGTGGCCTCCTCAGAAGGCGCATTGTTCTTCAAGTGCAATACTTCTTCACGTCAGTATGTGCTCCTGTATTCCCATTTCCGGTATGGTGAGAGTCGAACTAGCCAGTGGAAGAGTATTGATTTCTGTTCTGCAGGTGTGGTTTGGTGTTGTGGGGATGAATGACTGCTGCAGGTGTGGTTTGGTGTTGTGGGGGTGAATGACTGCTGCAGGTGTGGTTTGGTGTTGTGGGGATGACTGACTGCTGCAGGTGTGGTTTGGTGTTGTGGGGGTGAATGACTGCTGCAGGTGTGGTTTGGTGTTGTGGGGGTGAATGACTGCTGCAGGTGTGGTTTGGTGTTGTGGGGGTGAATGATGATTTTGAACTCTTGACAGTCTGGACTCCAGAGCTGTTGTCAGGAAGTTCAGACCAACACCTGTGTGTGCACATGACGTTATCCCTGTGTGTGCACATGACGTTATCCCTGTGTGTGCACATGACGTTATCCCTGTGTGTGTACATGACGTTATCCTGTGTGTGTACATGACGTTGATCCTGTGTGTACATGACGTTATCCCTGTGTGTGTACATGACGTTGTCCAGTATGTGCACATGACGTTGTCCCAGTATGTGCACATGACGTTGTCCCAGTGTGTGCACATGACGTTGTCCCAGTATGTGCACATGACGTTGTCTCAGTGTGTGGACATGACGTTGTCTCAGTGTGTGCACATGACGTTGTCCCAGTATGTGCACATGACGTTGTCTCAGTATGTGGACATGACGTTGTCTCAGTGTGTGCACGTGACGTTTCCCAGTATGTGCACATGACGTTGTCTCAGTGTGTACACATGACGTTGTCTCAGTATGTGCACATGACGTTGTCTCAGTGTGTGCACATGACGTTGTCTCAGTGTGTGCACATGACGTTGTCTCAGTGTGTGCACATGACGTTGTCTCAGTGTGTGCACATGACGTTGTCTCAGTGTGTGCACATGACGTTGTCTCAGTGTGTGCACATGACATTGTCTCAGTGTGTGCACATGACGTTGTCTCAGTATGTGCACATGACGTTGTCTCAGTATGTGCACATGACGTTGTCTCAGTGTGTGCACATGACGTTGTTCAGTGTGTGCACATGACGTTGTCTCAGTGTGTGCACATGACGTTGTCTCAGTGTGTGCACATGACGTTGTCTCAGTGTGTGCACATGACGTTGTCTCAGTGTGTGCACATGACGTTGTCTCAGTGTATGCACATGACGTTGTCTCAGTGTGTGCACATGACGTTGTCTCAGTGTGTGCACATGACGTTGTCTCAGTGTGTGCACATGACGTTGTCTCAGTGTGTGCACATGACGTTGTCTCAGTGTGTGCACATGACGTTGTCTCAGTGTGTGCACATGACGTTGTCTCAGTGTGTGCACATGACGTTGTCTCAGTGTGTGCACATGACGTTGTCTCAGTGTGTGCACATGACGTTGTCTCAGTGTGTGCACATGACGTTGTCTCAGTGTGTGCACATGACGTTGTCTCAGTGTGTGCACATGACGTTGTCCCAGTATGTGCACATGACGTTGTCTCAGTGTGTGGACATGACGTTGTCTCAGTGTGTGCACATGACGTTGTCTCAGTGTGTGGACATGACGTTGTCTCAGTGTGTGCACATGACGTTGTCTCAGTGTGTGCACATGACGTTGTCTCAGTGTGTGCACATGACGTTGTCTCAGTGTGTACACATGACGTTGTCTCAGTATGTGCACATGACGTTGTCTCAGTGTGTGCACATGACGTTGTCTCAGTGTGTGCACATGACGTTGTCTCAGTGTGTGCACATGACGTTGTCTCAGTGTGTGCACATGACGTTGTCCTGATGTTGTCGTGGCTTGTGGGCAGAGCCAGCTCCTCTGTATCGACCATTCATATGAGCGGTGAAAGTGACGGGTCTCTGCTGACATCACTGTTCTAGGTCGTCTGTTAACCCCCATAATTTGGACTGATGATGTAAGCGCTGCTAGTTAATGGATTGGGACTTTGGAACATTGGAAGAAGATTGTGAGATCCCTCTGCGGAGCTGAGTGCTGACGAACTGCTCAGAGAATCAGTAAGGAGAACATGTTTTGTTTTGAAATTATCATACATACTGTTTTAAACATTCCAAACTTCTGTCGTGTTTTTTTTTTCTCTCTGTTCAGCGATGTCTTTGTGTGAACAGTATATTCAAAACATGCCCACACTGTCCACAGTATGACTCTGCTGTCCTCGGTGGATGTTTGGATTGAGTTCTGCTGCCGTTATTATTGGTAGCACCGCGAAAAATGCGTTGCTGAAGAGCTGACTTGTAAAACTGAACAACTGTGGACAGACGTGGGCGTGTTGACCACAATACGAACTGATAACTTCTGTGAGAATCGGCTGACACTGGACACAAGACAATGGGCTCCCGTTTTGATGAACAGCATGTGCAACGACGACTTGTCACGACTTCCTACACCCTGTAGCATCGTGTGAGGACACGTGGGAACCCGGGATGCTGTGAGCGTCAGGAGCAACAGGCAACTCCTCAGAGTGCAGGTGTTAGCCGTTTGTTGACAAGAACTGACTGAGGATTGCACCAGAGTGCAGGTGTTAGCCGTCTGTTGACAAGACCTGACTGGGGATTGCACCAGAGTGCAGGTGTTAGCCGTCTGTTGACAAGAACTGAATGAGGATTGCACCAGAGTGCAGGTGTTAGCCGTCTGTTGACAAGAACTGACTGGGGATTGCACCAGAGTGCAGGTGTTAGCCGTCTGTTGACAAGAACTGACTGGGGATTGCACCAGAGTGCAGGTGTTAGCCGTCTGTTGACAAGACCTGACTGGGATTGCACCAGAGTGCAGGTGTTAGCCGTCTGTTGACAAGAACTGACTGGGGATTGCACCAGAGTGCAGGTGTTAGCCGTCTGTTGACAAGAACTGACTGGGGATTGCACCAGAGTGCAGGTGTTAGCCGTCTGTTGACAAGACCTGACTGGGGATTGCACCAGAGTGCAGGTGTTAGCCGTCTGTTGACAAGAACTGACTGGGGATTGCACCAGAGTGCAGGTGTTAGCCGTCTGTTGACAAGAACTGACTGGGGATTGCACCAGAGTGCAGGTGTTAGCCGTCTGTTGACAAGACCTGACTGGGGATTGCACCAGAGTGCAGGTGTTAGCCGTCTGTTGACAAGAACTGACTGGGGATTGCACCAGAGTGCAGGTGTTAGCCGTCTGTTGACAAGAACTGACTGGGGATTGCACCAGCACAATTACTCTGACAATGGAGCAAGTGCTGTGCTGTCTCCAGCACACTGACATGGGTGACCACACGTGGAAAAGTCTGAGTCGACTTGCCGTGCCATATCCTGAGGAGGTTTCGTCTCTCTTCACCATAATGTGTATGCTTTCACTAAGAGATTCAGAGAATGAGACCAAGCTGGGTTTTGATCTGACGCTCAAGATAAACTGCGAACAGAGCCACGGCGTTTGTTGACATGTGGATGAGATGTATGTTTTGCTGGTTCCGCGTGACCTTTCGCCCTCTGTTTTAGCAGTTAGATCTAGGCCGTAACGCAATGTCCTAGTCATACTTTGTTAAACTCGGCTATGATCAGGCCAATGCAGAATTTTAGAGATGATGTCGTTATCCTTCAGTGGAGAACACTAGAGACGACGCTTATTATCCTGTCGGTATAGGGCAGTAAAAAGCTGATGCCTTGTCTGGCGCTGATGCCTGTTATATTGTCAGAGTAGATCACTGGAACTAACGTCTGTTGATCCGTCAGTGTGAGATCACAAGACCTGACACCCGTTGTCCAGTCACTTGAGAATAGTACAGTCGTGGCAAACGCTTTTCCATCCAAGGGACTGTTTGATGTGACCATGGGAACGAGAGGTGTTGTGACATCCGCCCACGTCCATGCTGTAATGTGCACACCGTGACTTGAAGGTCCGGGTGAGCCGTGCACTGTGACTGTTGTTACAGGCTGGCCAAAGGATCTCGGCGCAACGATCCTTACGATCAGTCCCACTCTCCGTGAATGCCCGGAGCGTGGAGGTGGTTTCCTGACCGGTACTGGACAACGCAATAAACACTCTCTGAAAATGTGGGACAAGGACTGGCCAGCTGTCGCTACGGGGTCATACGTGGACACAGTGAAGAGAAAGAAAAGAGGGAAAAAAACGTTGATCCCTTTGGCCCTTGCAGTCCCCACTCTGCTCCTCTCACGCTCCAGGACAAGGCGGCAGCAGCAGACACACCACCTGTCCACCCGGCGTCCGCTGGCCTTCCTCCCCTGGGGGGAGGGTGACGAGGACCAAGACCACCCTCACCACTGGACGCCCTGTGCCGAGCGCCCCGGACCTGCTTCCCCTGCCCTGGAGCCCTGGGCAGGGCTCTGGTGCCCGTGGGCACCCTGGCAGGAGCATGCGGGCCTGCTTGGAGAGGGGGCTGGGGCTGCGTGTCGGCTATGTGGAGCCTGATGCACGCCTACCGCTGCGCGGGCTGTCTCCTTTCTCCTTCACGACAGCTCCCGCCTGTCTCACCGCAGCTAGTAACTCTGTGTGTGTGTGTGTGTGTGTGTGTGTGTGTGTGTGTGGATGTGTTTGCGCGCGCGCGCGCGTTGATGCGCGCGCACATATGTGTCAGTGTGTATACGTGGGGTTGCTCTCTGCCTATTTGTGTGTCTTATATTGCCTCTGTTTGTGGGCGGCTCTCTGTCTCTGTCTCCGTGTGTCTATCTGTCTGCCTGTCTCCCTGCCTGTCTGTCTGTCTCACTCTCTCTTCTCTTCTCTCTCTCTCTCTCTCCTCTCTCTCTCTCTCTCACCTCTCTCTCTCTCTCTCCTCTCTCCTCTCTCTCTCCTCTCTCTCTCTCTCCTCTCTCTCTCTCCTCTCTCTCTCTCTCTCTCTCTCGTTCATGCGCGCGCGCAACACTATGTTTCCCTCCTCCACCCTGCCCTCCGCACCCCCCCCCCCCCCCCTCCCCATCCTTCCCCGACATGTCATTTCTCTACTGCTGAATGTTCACCGTCAGTGAGTGACTCTGCGATTCAGTCAGGTATAGTTGGGGGAGATGAGGTGGCGGAGAGACACCCCCCACATGCCAGGCAGGAAGGATGCGCGTGAGAAGTTCTGTGCGCGTCATCCCACTTCGCGCTCTAGTTCTACCCTGATTTCTCAGTCCCGACACAGCTATGCTCTGCACAGCGCCATTTCCCCCCTCGCACCTACGCTGTATGCTCTATGCCCTATGCTGACGTCTCAACACACATTTACGTGTGTCCGCACCGCGCGCGCGCGCGCGCGCGCACACACACACACACACAACCACACACACACACACACACACACACTTACACATCACACACTCTCTCTCTCCTCCACACACACACACCACACACACACACACACTACACACACACACACACAATGAAACAACACAACGAAACACACAACAAACTCACTAACTCACTCACTCTCACACATATTCACTCTCTCACACACACTCTCTCTCTCGTTCATACGTCTCGCGTTTGTCATAATTGGCGTGTGCCCTTCTGTAGTTTTTTGTTATCCTCACTGTTTCCAAAGCTCCTGTCTGTTGTCTGTCCTGTCTCTCTGTCTCTCTCTGTCTTCTGTCTGTCTTCTCTCTCTCTCTCTCTCTCTCTCTCTCTCTCTCTCTCTCCTCTCTCTCTCTCTCTCTCTCTCTCTCCTTGCTCAGTTTCTCACACAGTGATCAAGAGGTGTGTGTGTGTGTGTGTGTGTGTGTGTGTGTGTGTGTGTGTGTGTGTGTGTGTGTGTGACCATACATGCATGTGTGCATTGGCCTCTTTGTGTTGTACATGCGTGCGTGCATGTGTGTGTGTGTGTGTGTGTGTGTGTGTGTGTGTGTGTGCGTGCGTGCGCGCGCGCGAGCGCCGCGCGCGCATGTGTGTGTACGCGTGTGCGTTTATTAGTGACCATCTAGTTAGTATGCTTGAGTGACTTATGTCCGTTTAGATTGAATGAGAAACTGACGTTAAGTGTGTGTGGTGTGTGTGTGTGTGTGTGTGTGTGTGTGTGGAGGAGAGAGAGAGAGAGAGAGAGAGAGAGAGAGAGAGAGAGAGAATGAACGAATATTTTAATCAGAAGGCCGTTGGCCCATTCTGATTGGGCCTCAATCACAATACAGTTACAAACGGTAATCGTACACAGTGTAAGTTCATATATACAGGTACAGTGCAAAGTGCCAAATTGAACATCTTGCTAATGACGACGTCACGTCTTGTAAAGTCTTTATACAAGTATAATGACAAGTTTCGCATCGTTACAACGTTAGCAGATGAACGTAAAAGGCATAACCTGAACAAACATGGATTCATTTAGTACTTTCTTGGAATTAGATCTTTTTCTTAGATCACTCTAAGCTGGACACACAAGGACAAAATGGATTTCATCTTCCTCAGCAGATGAACATAGTGGACATAACAACTGTACCTCAGTTGTTCATGTATACCTTAAAGAATGTGTAAATATAGATCAAACCCCAAATGTAAATTTAGTCAGAGCATTTTTTACAAATTTATTTATATTCATAGACATATACGACTCCCTTAAAATAACCATTTTTAAACGTTCTATAAAATCTATATCTCTCACTTGTTTGCGTGTAATTGTTCCATTTCTGCCACCTGCAGTCAGTTATTCTCTGTCTAAATTCTTTAATAAATGTTGAAACCGATTCTACACCCTGATTATCCCAAACGTAAGAGAACCCTTATTTGTCTAAAGTTGTACGAACATTTGGAACCCACTAATGCTTTCCCTTTTTGTCAAGAGAACATAACATTTTATATGCCTTATACGGTAATCTGTGTTTCCCCATACGAGTTAATTTTTACCAAAATTTAATGCAAAGCACATAAGAGTTTGAATATACAGAATATCTACCCAAATCGCCATACAAGAAATCATTCGGTGTTATTGTATCTACACCCAGGAACTTCTCAAGACCATATGTGTGTACCTTTTCTATTTCTAAAGCTGCCTTATCCACTGCCCATATTTCAGAACCGTACTGTATTATAGGTTGCACTTGTGCATCGAACAGCTTAAAAAAACAGTCCAGGTGAATTATAAACACATACAGAGAGAGAGAGAGAGAGAGAGAGAGAGAGAGAGAGAGAGAGAGAGAGAGAGAGAGAGAGAGCATAAAGCATCAACATTCTGACACATGACGATTATAGGTATGAAATGTTTGTCACGACCGCCTCTGAGGAGGAAAAAATGAGGAAGGTTTGAGTGTGTGTCGTTGACAGACAACAATGATGACGGGGCCGATGATGATAATAGCAGTGATGATGTGTGTGGTGGCACAGACAGCAACGCATGGAACTGCTAGGAGACATTCACGATCCTTCAGCAATACTACCCCACCCCCACCCCCACCCCCCCCCCCCCCCCAAAAAAAAAAAAAAAACCTCGCTCT
>CM031597.1:61142233-61153762 GCA_018398815.1 Conus ventricosus | reverse complement strand
TAGGGGGGTTGGCTACGGGTAGAAAGAAAGGCGGAAAAGGGAAGGAGGGGGGCGGGAGGGGAAGAAAAGGATGGATGAAGGGGTAGAGGTGGGAAAGATGAACAATGGAGTGGAATGCTTTAACTGCTGGCCTGCACAGTTGACAGCGATCATACACTTGTCTCTGGCTTGCCACGCTCCGGAGAGGGCAGAGGGAAATGGGGGGGTGGGGGTGGGGGAGGGGCGGGGGGAGGGGTCGGCGCCGGCAGTGCCTACATGGCACAGCTTCTATTTGCGATGGCGATGTTCCATTTTATTTTGCCGGTCGGGGGAGGGGGGGGTGCGCCGAAATGGGTTGGGGGTGGGGGCGGCGGGGGGTGGAAGCGGGGTGTGGAGTGGATGGATGGGCGGGTGGTGGTGATGGAGGATGCGAACGAAAAAGAGAAAACAGATGAAGTGGGATAGGGATAGAGAGAGAGGGAAGAGAAATGAAAGACAGATGAAGGAAGTGGGGTGGAGGGCTAGAGACGTGAGGAAGAGAAATGAAAGACAGATGAAGTGGAATGGAGCTAGAGACGTGAGGAAGAGAAATGAAAGACAGATGAAGTGGAATGGAGCTAGAGACGTGAGGAAGAGAATGAAAGACAGATGGAGTGGAATGGGGCTAGAGACGTGAGGAAGAGAAAGGAAGACAGATGAAGTGAGATGGGGCTAGAGACGTGAGGAGAGAAATGAAAGACAGATGGAGTGGAATGGGGCTAGAGAGTGAGGAAGAGAAAGGAAAGACAGATGAAGTGGAATGGGGCTAGAGACGTGAGGAAGAGAAATGAAAGACAGATGAAGTAGAATGGAGCTAAGTGAGATGTGGCTAGAGACGTGAGGAAGAGAAAGGAATGACACAGAGGATGTGCAGTGATGAGAGGGGATGCAGAATAAATAGATAAGCACTGTGAGAGAACGAAGAAAGGAAAGTGGAGAGATAGAGAGAAAAGAGAGAGAGAGAAAGAGGGGGGAGAGAGAGGGGGGGGGGGTGCACTGCAAAGAAATAGAGGTGGAATTGAGAGAGAATGAGTGAGCAGAATGTGAGAACCGTGTCATCTTAGAAAGTAAGAGTCGCATCGTTTTACAAAGTAAGAGTGAATTCATATTAGAAGGTAAGCATGTCAGAAACGAGTCACATCGCACTACAAAGTTAGAGTGATGTCATAATTAGAAGGTAAGAATCATGGTTACTCTCTTTTGTAGCCCGTTCGGCCACAGACTCTCTTGTAGCCCGGTCGACCACAGACTCTTGTAGCTCGGTCGACCACAGAACTCTTGTAGCTCGGTCGACCACAGACTTTGTAGCTCGGTCGACCACAGACTCTGTAGCTCGGTCGACCACAGACTCGTGTAGCTTGGTCGACCACAGACTCTTGTAGCTCGATCGACCACAGACTCTTGTAGCTCGGTCGACCACAGACTCTTGTAGCCTGTTCGACCACAGACTCTTGTAGCCCGTTCGGCCACAGACTCTTTGTAGTCCGGTCGACCACAGACTCTCTTGTAGCCCGGTCGACCACAGACTCTCTTGTAGCCCGGTCGACCACAGACTCTCTTGTAGCCCGGTCGACCACGGACTCTTGTAGCCCGGTCGACCACAGACTCTTGCAGCCTGGTCGACCACAGACTCTCTAGTAGCCCAGTCGACCACAGACTCTTGCAGCCCGGTCGACCACAGACTCTTGTAGCCCGTTCGGCCACAGACTCTCTTGTAGCCCGGTCGACCACAGACTCTCTTGTAGCCCAGTCGACCACAGACTCTTGCAGCCTGGTCGACCACAGACTCTCTTGTAGCCCGGTCGACCACAGACTCTCTTGTAGCCCGGTCGACCACAGACTCTTGTAGCCCAGTCGACCACAGACTCTTGCAGCTGGTCGACCACAGACTCTTTTGTAGCCCGGTCGACCACAGACTCTTGCAGCCTGGTCGCCCACAGACTCTTGCAGCCCGGTCGACCACAGACTCTTGCAGCCCGGTGGACCACAGACTCTTGCAGCCCGGTCGACCACAGACTCTTTTGTAGCCCGGTCGACCACAGACTCTCTTGCAGCCCGGTCGACCACAGACTCTTGCAGCCCGGTCGACCACAGACTTTTGCAGCCTGGTCGATCACAGACTCTCTTGTAGCCCAGTCGACCACAGACAGACTCTCTTGTAGCCCGGTCGACCACAGACTCTTGCAGCCCGGTCGACCACAGACTTTTTCAGCCTGGTCGACCACAGACTATCTTGTAGCCCGGTCGACCACAGACTCTTGCAGCCGGTCGACCACAGACTCTTTTGCAGCTGTTATTATCGGGGCTGAGAGAAAGTGTCAGAGACAGACCTGGAAAGGCTGGGAAGTGTCAGAGACAGACTGGAAAGGCTGGGAAGTGTCAGAGACGGACCTGGAAAGGCTGGGAAGGGTCAGAGACAGACCTGGAAAGGCTGGGAAGGGTCAGAGACAGACCTGGAAAGGCTGGGAAGGGTCGAGACAGAACCTGGAAAGGCTGGGAAGGGTCAGAGACGGACCTGGAAAGGCTGGGAAGGGTCAGAGACAGACCTGGAAAGGCTGGGAAGGGTCAGAGACAGACCTGGAAAGGCTGGGGATGGAAAAGGGGGCGGAACTAGGGATGCATAACTCCCTTTTTTTCCCCTGCTCTCACTGGAAAGCTTTGGCGGTTAATGATGTTGGCGAATGGGCGTGTTTCCTATACTAGCACAGATTTAGTACAAAACACCTCCCTCGTTCTCTGCGTCCACTCCCTTCCCCCTCCATTCTGCCCCTCCTGGTGCACCCCCTGCCCCTTTTCCCCGTCATTTTGCTTCTTTCTTTTCAAGAGGTGGGAGGAGATTGACCAATTTATGAAGTAGATGAATAGACCACTGTGAAGTGGATGGCAGGGGTAGAAGAGGGGAGAGACATTCAAGACACTACTGTAGCTCCTGGTGATGTCCACTGAACGTGTCCTTTGTCAACATATCATTGTTTGCTAGCTCTGTGAAATTGTTTCAGTGGGTTTGGAGGGATGGTTTTAGCTGTGGCTTGACCTTTTTTTAAGAGAGAGAGAGAGAGAGGAGAGAGAGAGAGAGAGAGAAGAAAGAGAGAGAGAGAGAGAGAGAGAGAGAGAGAGAGAGAGGAGAGAGAAGAAAGAAAGAAAAGAAAGAGAGAGTTTGTGTATGTGTGCGCGCGTGCGTGTGTTTACCTGTGAGAGTAAGTGCGTGCCTGCACGTTTAATATATCTTTTGGGGGAACATTTACAAAGAATCCGAGCTCACGAGCAATAAAGATTTGAAGGAGAGAGGAGAGAGAGAGAGAGAGAGGGAGGGGTGGGGTGGTGTGGGCATTGGGATGTAGCAAATAGTATGAGCATTACGAAGGAATCCGGAGGAAACATATTGAACCCATATATCAATTTGATGATGAACAGGCGTCCCTGTGATTTAATAGATGTCAATTTAGCATTGTGTCCAGCTGATCCCCAAAGCCTAAAAGCTTTACTCTGTGGACCCCATTCTTCCTATTGTGTCTGCGTTACATATCCAATACCTCGCTGTTCTATTGGTTCCGTTCCAACACATGGTTATTCTTCCCTCCACCCCCCTCCCTCCCTTGCCCCCAAACTGATTGCCAGGACTTTTTTTTTCTTTTAGCGAGAAATAGGTCGTCACTCTTCGGAAATTCTTCGGTATTAGATAGCTTTCCTGTTGTCTAAGATTTTGGTTGTTTTCTTTTCGTTTTCGTTGTTGTTGTTTGTTTGTTTCCTTTTGTTTTGTTTGTTTATTTTTGGTCTGCCTGGCCAGTCACTTGTACTTTTTGTACAAACACTTCTTATAGAACAGGGAGTACTTTACAATGGGAACGAAGAAATGCTGTCTGTCAGTCTGTGTGTCTGTCCGTGGTCAAAATGTGTTGCACTCGCTCCAGACAAAACTTCAGGGCCGATCTTCCTGAAAATTTGTAGGTATGTTCATCATGGGTCACGGATGATGCCCGATGTTTTATTTTATCAGAATAGCCGTTACTAACGCTATAACGGCCCAAAAACGGGGTTTCTTCTTTGTGGAATGTCTAGAAAATGATAACGCAGACAAAAATGACGTCAAAGCTTCTTTGCGTCATAAGCCGAAGTGACGAAATACATTATGATGCGTGTTTGATTGTGACGTCGTATTCAAGATAAACTGGGAGTGCGTTTATATGCTTTGTATCTTGTATTTCCTTGACATGAACTCGGATTGCATTTCCTCTGCAGTTTGTCATCCTGTTGGCCCACGCACGTGGAAGGTTTTCAGAACACAATGGACCACCGCATTCTGGACAATCTGTGCTGGTACTTTCTCTTTGCTGTTACTCTCTTTCACGCCGTTTTTATTTTAAAAGGTGGTGTGTGTGAAGGGAGGGGAGTTATCTTTTTTTTTTCTCTTCAAAGAAGGACCACTTTTGATGATGGCTCAGGAAGAGCCCTGTGTTGTCCGTTCGGGTATAGTCATGAAAATAAAAGTGTACAGAAAATGTTTCTTCTTCCTTCCTTTTCTTTTTCATCGTCATTTTCGTCTTCAACTCCTTCTTCTTCTTTTCTTCTTCTTCTTCTTCTTCTTCTTCTTCACGTACTCATCAATCACTCCTCTTTTAATCGTTTACACATCTTCCACGCCTTTGTCATTCATTTACACCTCATACGTCTCTCTCTCTCTCTTCTCTCTCTCTCTCTCTCTCTCTCTCTCTCTCTCTCCTTCTCTCTCTCTCTCTCACTCTCTCTCTCTCTTCTCTTCCATCTCATTCACGCCTTTTTTCCCACTCATCTACACTTAAATCACGCCTCTTTCATTCAGTTGCATCCCAGTCAGGCCTGTGTTCACTCACTCACACCTCATGTACATCTCTGTCCATACTACCACCATACTCACGCTTCTTTCATTCTCTTACACTTCATCCATGCTTCTTTCTCTCACTCTACACCTCACCTGTGCCTTTGGTCTTCCCTTACACCCCCTTCATGATGGCTCTTTGAGTTGCTTCCTTCTCATTCACGGGTCTTGCTGTCAGTCTGCACCTCCTTTAGACCTCTTTCATTCAGTGACTGCTCATCCACGCCTCTTATTCATCTACTCCGCATTTCACGGTTTCGCTCACTTATACTTCATGTATGCCTCTTTCATTGACTTGCACGTCCTTCACGTCTCTTTATTCGCTTACACCTTACCCACGCCTCATTTTTTAATTCGCTTACATCTCAGTAACGTCTCTTTCATTCACTTACATCTCATTCACGCGTCTGTCATTCACTTGCACCTCATTCATGCCCTTTCATTCACTTGCACCTCAGTCATGCCCCTTTCATTCACTTGCACCTCAGTCATGCCCCTTTCATTCACTTGCACCTCATTCATGCCTCTTTCATTCACTTGCACCTCATTCATGCCTCTTTCATTCACTTGCACCTCATTCATGTCTCTTTCATTCACTTGCAACCTCATTCATGCCTCTTTCATTCACTTGCACCTCAGTCATGCCTCTTTCATTCACTTGCACCTCAGTCATGCTCTTTCATTCACTTGCACCTCATTCATGCCTCTTTCATTCACTTGCACCTCATTCATGTCTCTTTCATTCACTTGCACCTCAGTCATGCCTCTTTCATTCACTTCACCTCATTCATGCCTCTTTCATTCACTTGCACCTCATTCATGCCTCTTTCATTCACTTGCACCTCAGTCATGCCTCTTTCATTCACTTGCACTCATTCATGCCTCTTTCATTCACTTGCACCTCAGTCATGCCTCTTTCATTCACTTGCACCTCATTCATGCCTCTTTCATTCAGTCCACCTCATTCATGCTTCTTTCATTCACTGTGTGTGTTGTGTGTGTGTGTGTGTGTGTGTGTGTGTGTTGTGTGTCTGTCTTTCTCTGTTTCTCAGTGTGTCTGTCTGTGTTAGATATACTTGTGCACTCTGTCTCTGTTTCTCAGTGTGTCTGTCTGTGTTAGATATACTTGTGCAGTTTGTGCATACAGAGTATATCTCTGTCATAGGTTTAACACTGTTGTTGTTTAGTCTCGGGTAATACTTGACACAAAACATGTCCATGCTGAGGACGAGAGAGATCCATGCTTCAAATTCATATATATAGCCCCAGCCGACGGCGGAGGACCATTTGTACGGAGTTTCTGTGCAGGAATACATCGTTGTGTATTCTGTGCTGTGGACTCTCTTTCTTTCTCTCTCTCTCTCTCTCTCTCTCCTCTCTCTCTCTCTCTCTCTCTCTCTCTCGGACAGGTTACTTTCTGTTACAAAGAGGAAGGGTAACATCTTTTGAATTAAATCATAACACAGAAATAGTCTTTTGAAATGTCCTTTGGACGTGGAGTGCTAGTCGAGGTGAAGTGACATGTAGATTACGAACAGAAGGTTAGAGATAAAAAGAGGGATTACGAGTGAAATGGTCAATATGGGTAAATAGATAAACTGAAAAGTTGTCGTCGTGCCCTCTCCAGGAGAGAAAAAAGAAGAAGAGAGAGAGAGAGAGAGAGAGAGAGAGAGAGATGAGAGAGAGAGAATGAAAACATTTGTTTTCTATAGAGCGAAGACAACCATGTCGAGAGACATGAAAACGACACTAAAGATGACCGCAATAAACTACAGTGCTTCACATTCCCATTCCTCAGGTGTGTCCTTCGCCGGCCGCCTTCCGAGGCCGTTGGATTCTGCCATCTGTGGTGGCGAGAATGTCACAGCATTAGAGGTGGCATGCCTGGGATATCAAAATGGACAAATGAATACAACCAGGCTGAGTTCCACTGAGGAGTCTCACTCGCAGGACCAAAGTCGACACTAGAGCATCATGACTGGCTGTATTGGCAAGACAGAATTCGAAGCTGTCAGAGAACGCCGCCTTTTTAACCCTGTTCTCCCTTCCCTCCCGTCCCCTTCCTTCCTATACGTAATTCCTGCTATGTATTGTCCTGTTGACTGTGGAATAGTTTGCCGGTTCGTTTGTTCTCAGTTGTTCACACGTCTATATTAAATATATATATATATATATATATATATATATATATATATATATATATATATATATTATATATATCCAAAAGAAAAAACAAGCTGTCGTGGTTATAGTTGAAATTTTCGGCTTTATTTACCTTCGTCAGCAAATGCCTCCTCCCTTAGTTATATATATATATATATATATATATAGAGAGAGAGAGAGAGAGAGAGAGAGAGAGAGAGAAGAGATCAGTATATTTAAAGTGCTAAAACAATTTTTTTAAGTGCTCAACCCCTTGGGGAGCAACATTAGTTAAAACAAGTATATATATATATATATATTATATTATATTATATATATATATATATATATATATAATATATGTGTGTGTGTGTGTGTGTGTGTGTGTGTGTGTGTGTGTGTGATGTGTGGTGTGGAGAGAGAGGAGAGAGGAGAGAGAGAGAGACGAGAGGAGAGAGAGAGAGAATGGCTGTATCGGACAGAAATGCAGCCCTTTCTGTCCGGGAGGGGGAATGGGAATGGAAGGAGTTATCATCCAATCTCTTGGGTGTAAAGTATTACGATACATTGAAAAATTAAACTCTTGAGTTCTGTACCATAGCTCTGATGACTAATATGTTGGCGGACGGAGTTTTAACTGTCACGCCCAGTTGCCACAAAAGGAGGGTACTGTGCGCGTTAACCTGTTTCATCCAGTTTTAAAACATGTCAGTGGGAACGTGCAGTAATAGCACTAACGACAGGTGAGGAGGGGACCGTGGGAGGGGAGGGATCTGCAGTGGGATGGGAGTTGTACGGAAGAGGGGCCTGGCACCTCTTCGGTACAGTGAATATGTGGAAACAGTGCTGTGATTAAAAGGAGGGGGGTGGAGAGGTGCAGAGAGGCGGCAGGGGTGGTGGAGAGGGGGGGGGAGATAACTGGCCTCTGCATAAACCCCACTAACATTGATTGAACATTTCCGATGGGTAGTCATAAAAAGCCAAGGGGATGTCGGGAAGTCGAGACGGAGGAAAGGGGGGCGGAGGGGGGGGGGGAGTGGAGGGGGGGGGGTGCTGCGGTGCTAAAGGATTGGAGGGGGGTTAAGGAGATGAAGGGAAAAGGAGTGAAAGGAAGAGGGGTGTAGAGTTGGGCGTGGGGTGGGGATGGGTGGGTGCTGAGTTGTGTCGGATGGAGGTGATGTCTGTCACTATATTGGTTTCGTGCCCTGTAGATGGAAACAACTGGTCCAGGAGGCTTGGGAGGGTTGAAGGAATTGAAGAATTTGGAGGAAGGGGAGGGGGTATGAACGGGGATGGCAGAGGGAGAAGGGGGAAAGAGGGGTGGGGGGTACGTTTACTGGGAGAAGGGGGAAAGAGGGGTGGATGGGGTACGGTTTACTGGGAAGGGGGAAAGAGGGGTGGGGGTACGGTTTACTGGGAGAAGGGGGAAAGAGGGGTGGGTGGGGGGTACGGTTTACTGGGAGAAGGGGAAAGAGGGGTGGGTGGGGGGTACGGTTTACTGGGAGAAGGGGGAAAGAGGGGTGGGGGTACGGTTTACTGGGAGAAGGGGAAAGAGGGGTGGGTGGGGGGGTACGGTTTACTGGGAGAAGGGGAAAGAGGGGTGGGGGGTACGGTTTACTGGGAGAAGGGGGAAAGAGGGGTGGGTGGGGGTACGGTTTACTGGGGAGAAGGGGAAAGAGGGTGGGTGGGGGTACGGTTTAACTGGGAGAAGGGGGAAAGAGGGGTGGGGGGTACGGTTTACTGGAGAAGGGGAAAGAGGGGGTGGGTGGGGGTACGGTTTACAGGGACAAGGGGGAAAGAGGGGTGGGTGGGGGGGTACGGTTTACAGGGACAAGGGGGAAAGGAGGGTGGGTGGGGGGTACGGTTTACAGGGAGAAGGGGGAAAGAGGGGTGGGGGTGGGGGTACGGTTTACAGGGAGGACGGAATGGGCATTGATGGATCCAGCGAGGAGGCTTGTGTCAAAGATTAAACTTCCGCCATTACTCTCTGTCGCTCTGTTCCTCTCTCCCTCCCTCCAGCCGTCTCTTTGTCTCTCTCTCTCTCTCTCTCTCTCTCTCTCTCTCTCTCTCTCTCTCTCTCTCGCTCGCTCGCTCGCTCGCTCTCTCTCGCTCTCTCTCTCTCTCGCTCTCTCTCTCTCGCACTCTCTCTCTCTCTCCTCCTCTCTTCTCTCTCTCTCTCTGCTACCCGCCCCCCCCCCCCCCCCCCCCCCCCCCCCCCCCCCCCCCCCCCCCCCCCCGCTATCCTCCTTTTCTCTGCATCTTGCTCAGTGTCTGTCCATTGATTTCACGGGCTCATACTGCCCGCTTCCTCTCCTTCCTCCCGTCTCTGGCTTCATCACTACCCAGACAGCGCAGACAGTGGCGAAATCTCCCAGTTCCCATTTCAGAACCTGCTGATCTCTTCAGTCCACCTTTACATCTTTGATAATGGTGTTAAGTGAGCACAGACAGACAGACAGACAGACGGACAGAAGCAAGCGAGTGAGCGAGAATAACAACGAAAATGGAAAGGAAGAAAGAATAGTGTAAGAGAGATGATGCTTTGGGGTTGTTCTCTCTCTCTCTCTCTCTCTCTCTCCTCTCTCTCTCTCTCTCTCTCTCTCTCTCTCTCTCTCTCTCTCTGATTGTTGTTTGTTTGTCTGCTCTCTTTTTTTCTCTAGACGCGGGTGATGTGAATGCAGATATTGTGACAGGGTGTTGATGGAGAAACAGGTGCGCGTTGAGCGTTGGGAGAGGAGCGGGATACGCTTAGAGAGTGAGGGAGAGGAGGATGCAGACCATTTTATCAAGGGATGGTATACACACACCGAAGAAACCCAAAGGTAAAACACTGTGCGGACTGCATGATCTCCAACCGCTCTTACTGAGCTGCCTTTCCCTCGGGTCAGTCCAGCAACACCTCTAAAGACTGCATTACTTCATGTTGCTTATAAAAGACAAAGGAGTCATTTCTGCTGTATAATCGTTGGTGAACAATTGCTGAATAATTGTTCAGCAGTATACTCGTTGGTCATGAAAAAATGGAGAAAAAAGGAAGCATTAACGCTGAACTGAGTCGTGTCGGTGTTAGATAGAAAGAAGTAATCGCTAGTGCTATGTTATTTCATGTGTCTGTTATGAAAGAAAAAGAGGGGCTCTTAAATACGGTAGTACTTCCCGGTGGTTATGAAAGAGAAGGAAGGAATCCTTTGCCCGTTTTCGTTAGGGCCATTGCAAGTTGTGCTCCATTGATGTTGTTCCTCTGGGCAGTGCAAATAGTGCTGTTTTGAGCTTGTTTCTCTTCACTTTTCGAGCCCGGACCGATCTTTGCGGTCGGCCGGGCGTGACTCCGTGTTCTCCGGTTTGTTTATCTGTTTGTTTGTTTGTTTTCTTAAATTAACACACAGACGTTCACGTGGAGACTTTGGCTGAGAGGGGAACGCAGACTCGCGCTTAAGCCATCCCTGCTCAACTGAATAGTGCGGACCACTTCTGGGAAGCTTATAACCATCGTGCGAATGGTTGAAATAGTCGCAATATGATTTTATTCTTCTTGTACGTCTAGTTCTACAAATTCTTTAGTACTCTTTTCCTCCTCTTCCTCCTAATCCTTCTTCTTTTTCGTCGTTGTAGTTGTTGCTGTTTTTTTTGTTTGTTCTTTGCTTTTTTCTCTTTTTTTTTTAATATCTTTTCTTCTTCTACTTTTCGTCTGAGGTCACCGCTGGTAGCATTTTTGCTTCGGACAGTTTTTAAAAGTGCCATTCAGGTTGCCACATTCTGTCTTCGGAGATAATGTTAAAACTCTTTATCAGTGTACATGTGCTCTGTGTGTGTGCGTGTGTGTGCGTGTGTGTGTGTGTGTGTGTGTGTGTGTGTGTGTGTGTGTGTGTGTGTGTGTGTGTGAGTGTGTGTGTGTCTGTGTCGACACATTTTCATTTAATTAAATACAGAGAGACAGACAGACAGAGAGAGGGATTTTTTCTTCTTCTTGAAATAGGAGATGTCCTTCTCATGAAATCCAGATAGAATTGTGTAATTGGATAGGTCCAAAAAAAAAGAAAAAGAAAAAAAAAGGAAAACAAGATGCAAAGCATATAAACGTACTCCCAGTTTATCCTCAATACGTGTGATGTATTCCACAAAGAAGAAAAACCGTCTTGGGCTGGTGTAACCGATAGTAATGGCTATTCTGGTAAACATCGGCCATCATCTGTGACCTATACTGAACATACTTACAAATTTTCAGAAAGATCGGCCAAGAACTTTCTGAGATTTTCTATAAAGAAGAAAACCATTATGGGCCGTTAGTTACGGCTATAACGGTAAACTAAAACATGGCCCATAATGATCATGCCTAAAAATTTTCAGACAGATCGGCTACGTACTTTCTGAGACATTCCATAAAGAAGAAAAAGCGTAATGGGCCGTTATAGCCGTTAGTAACGGCTATAATGATAAACTAAAACATCAGGTACCATCCGTGACCCATAATGAACATACCTACAAATTTTCAGAAAGATCGGCCAAGTATTTTC
>CM031597.1:61122233-61129733 GCA_018398815.1 Conus ventricosus | reverse complement strand
TGTGTGTGTTGTGTGCGCGCGCGGCGCGTGCGCGTGCGCGTGCGTGCGTGCATGCATGCGTGTGTGTGTGTGAAGAAAAGAGAGAAAAAAGTTGAAGGTAACGGAAAACGAACTCGTCTGATGCTCAATGTGCCATCAAAACCTGAAAAGGGAGGTAAACGTTGTGCTGTCTCAAGTATTGAAGATTGAAATGGCGTCTGCACTGCTGCACTAGAATGTTAAAATACAATCTGTGCGTGTTTTCATGGCTACCACTTTCCATCAGCTGATGGAAATTTAAAACTGAAAAACTACGGGGGAAAATCGGCGGGGGGGAAAAAATTAATCCGCGCAGCGCGCCTTCTGTTTTCGATACTGTTGCAGATGGTACTTTCATCACGAAACCTCTTGTAAACTTCTTCGGGAAAGAGGGCAGTCGCCATTTTGTTTGCCGGCGTCGGCAAGATACGACAAAAGTAAAAGAGTCAGACAAAAACCAAACAAATGGCCGTGGTCCTGGTTGGACCGAAAGTGAATCTTTACCACTAGCTAAGCTTTTCGTCACACTGACTACACCATTTTGAACAAAACTTTCAAAATATTTCAGGGAAGGGGAAGAGGAAGGAGCAGGAGGGGTTTGGAGAGGGAGGAGGCGGATGATATTCTGGTATTCTCCAAATGTAATGCGTTGTCCTTGCAACACAATCTTTGAGGAAGTTCGATTAAAATGGTTCTTCACAAACAAACATACAAAGCTGGTGAGGAGATAACCCTTTCGTTGGAGATACTAGGGGGGGGGGGGGGGGGGAGTGGCTCTGAGAATATACCTAAACGGAATTAATACATAGACCTATATTGAAACCCGAAAAACAAAGGTTCCCTGTTTGAAAGCGTGTATGAATTGTGATGGTGAACGTGAAATTCCAGAGTAGAGAGGGAGGGGTGGTGGAGAGGGGACAGAAAAGAGAGGAGACGGGGATCTGGCGGGAGTGAGATGTTAAAACAGAGAAGTTGTGCGAAGATGGCGAAGTAGTTGCTGCTGAAGTCCTGTCGGTGAGCAACGTGACTGGTAAAGGGGGATTAATCTGTCTTTACAGAGAACTTCTCTTTAGCATATCGGATTTTGTTGCTTCCCTTTCTCCTCTCTCCCCTCTCTCTCTCTCTCTCTCTCTCTCTCTCTCTCTCTCTCTCTTTCTGCACGTCTGTCCTTTGCTAGCGCACCGCGCCGCGCACACACGCACGCACGCACCCCCACACACACAACACACACTCACCACACACACACACACACACACACACACACCACACACACACACGTCGCATCCCAGTCACGCGTTTCGCAGCTCAAAAACATACACTAACGCATTTGCATGCACACACACGCGCGCGCGCGGTTCACACACACACACACACACACACACACACACACACACACACACACACACACACACACACATGCGTGCGACAGCACACCGCACACCAGTTTCTTCCCCTACCTTTTTGTGTTGATGCAAAAATTGACCATTTACGTGGTGGTGCGTATGCAAGCCAGGCATGTCAAAACAGATATTGCCTGCTGCAGCCAGCAGACTGGAGTCTGGCTGCCATCGTCCCTACACCACAACGGGCTGACACTCCCGCCTGCTAATAGTGCTCAACTCGCCTCCAGTGCAACTCTCAGCTGGCCTGCTCCCTTCGTCCTCTTCTGCTGCTGCTTCTGCTGCTTCTTCTTCTTCTTCTTTCTTCTGCTTCTTCTTCTTCTTCTTCTTCTTCTTCTTCTCTTCTCCTCCTCTTCTCTTCTTCTTCTCTCTCTTCTTCTTCTTCTTCTTCTGTTAACGTTCTTCTCTTTTCTTTTCTTTCTTTCTTTTTCTGACTTCCAAACTAATCTCATTCCTCTCTCTTCTCCACTCAATTGATCAGTTTTAATTGTTGAACTTCAATGTTTGTTGACGAGCTACATTTGATCTCCAAATGCATTAACGTCATTGCTGCAGGTAGGCCAGGCAAATTCAGTTTTGTTTGAACTTATTTATTTATTGGGATTGATCTCAGATCATTAACCCTGACGGGTGTGGGGGGGGGTCTGAGGCATCATTCCCCAGTTGAACGATTATTGTTTCGAACGTACTCCATGGACCCTGACGTTTACCATGAAGCTTAGTGTGACTGTCAGGGGGTGATGGGTCTTTGAGGCATCACTGAGTTGACGTCTTGGTTCTAGAGCGTCCCCCAGCAGAAGCATGCAGTTAGACCGACTAACCGAACTGTGTACCGCTTGGAAAGTGTCGTGAGTCTCAGTGTTTGAAAACTTGATACAAATGAATGAACAAATCGAGAGACACGATGTTCCACCAGAGATCAATAATAATTGCCGCCTGTTTCCGTATCGATGTGATGTTCAGTGGAAAGTCACCTGTTGCATAGTTCTTTTGTGTTGACTTTGTGGAATAAACGCCAGTTGCGCAGTAAATCCTCTTTGTTGTGATGTCTATATGGAAAGATATAAGTTCTAGAGTTCTCTTTGTTGTGATGTACGTGTGAAAGACATTAGTCAGAGTTCTCTTTGTTGTGAGGTACTGTGACGGACATTGTTCTAGAGTTCTCTTTGTTGTGATGTACGTCTGGAAAGACATTAGTTCTACAGATCTCTGTTATGATGTCCATGTGGAATGACATTAGTTCTACAGATCTCCTTTGTTGTGATGTACGTGTGGAAAAACATTAGTTCTACAGTTCTCTTGTTGTGATGTCCTTGTGGTTAGACACCAGTCCACAAGCTATGGTGAAAATCATTGAAACCTTTCTGTGGAAACTCACAGAAGACTTTCTGTAACAGTCGACGTGCAGTCTTCTCAAAATAGTTTGTGGAAAGGTTTGTCTTACTTAACAGACGTTAGCTGACACTGTCTTAAGGAAATTAAAAGTACGATAAAGGTTTACAGAGAAACACACACACACACACACACACACACAACACAACACACACACACACACACACACACACCACACACACTCACTCACTCATCACTCACACTCACTCACTCACACAACACACACACACACACACACACACAACACACACACACGAAAAAAGAAAGAAAAAAAAAAAGAAAAACGCCGGCCTGTTTAGTGGACGAGGGGTCACAAGTTTCAGGTGCTGCCCTAGCTAGGCCTGGGACAGGGACACCGGACAGTACATCTTCTGCCAACACCGATCCTCAATGAGAGGGAAAGGTCACTCAGTACACTCAGGCACTCCATCAACAGTCATTCCTGTACTTCATCATCATCAGGTCCAGTTTCTCTCACAGATCATAGAAGGGTGGCGAAGGAGAGAGAGAGAGGGGGGGGGGGTGCTAGTGGGGGAACGGATGGTGTGAGGGGCTGGGGGCGGGACCATGGAGTGGGTGGGGCGAGGAGGAGAGGGGGGGGAGAAGAAGGAGGAAGGGGGTTCAGTACTCAGTGACCAGTGTTAACAATGAATTTCCTGTTTAGCAAATAGTGGAATGCCTCAAGACAGCTTTTGACACCCGCCCTCCCCCGCCCCCCCCCCCCCCCCCCCCCCCCCCCCCCCACCTCCCCGACCGCGTGAAATGAACACCTGAAGTGCTTCTGTCGGAGCAGACATCGTTCACCTGTGGAAAGGGGAAGCCGTCGTTGGTTGGGGCAAAAACCATGTAACTTCCTTGGTCCGGCCAGTCTGGATGTAGCTCTGTCCTTGTGGCAAAGCTGCTTTCTCGTCACCAGCACATTCACGTCCAGGCTTGTTTCAGCATCAGCATGCTGACTGCCGAGAGTCCATAGCCTGCGGCTGACTCCAGTCCAGTGTGACTGCGTTGTGTGTGTCTCTAGACACGGTTTTAGGTGGTTTGTTTTTAGTTTTTGTGAGAGGGGAATGGGGGTCACGAATATTTGTGTTGTCATCACGGTAAATCGGTGACCACACCCTTGTAACCCGTCGCAAAGCAGCCGTTCGTTTGTTGTGACATTTCCGTTGCGGCCTATGAATTATGTTCGGATGGCATCCAAAGATCTCTGTGATTCCCATTTAGAAATCACAATAATTCTCATTCAGAAATCACAAGATTTCTCATTAAGAAATCTCAGCACAGCAAAATTCTCATCAGATATTACAGCAATTGTCATTCAGAAATTACAGCAATTCTCGTTCAGAAATTACAGCAGTTCTCGTACAGAAATTACAGCAATTCTCATTAGAAATTACAGCAATTCTCATTCAGAAATTACAGCAATTCTCATTCAGAAATGTCACAATTCCTCGTACAGAAATTAAAGCAATTCTCATTCAGAAATTACAGCAATTCTCGTATCAGAAATTACAGCAATTCTCTCAGAAATTACAGCAATTCTCATTCAGAAATTACAGCAATTCTCGTACAGAAATTACAGAATTCACATTCAGATTCAGAAATTACAGCAATTATCTTCGATTACAGAAATTGCAGCAGAAATCACATTCACAGAATTACCGCAGTTCTCATTCAGAAAGTTCAGCTATTCTCTTCAGAAATTTACAGCAGTTCTCATTCAGAACCATAGCAGTTCTGTACAAAAATCAGTTTCATCACGATGAATTCTGTGTGGAAAAGTATTACCGGACCATGCTGTATTATAGCTGTACCTATAACAAACTGCCGTGTTTCTGGAGACATCGGAGATGTATGTTACGAAGGCATCTATGTCCAGATTTTTCCCACTGGTATTAAGAACGCCAGGATCTAGTCTGCGTAAAGGTGTTCCTTGCTTTGAAATGTTGAAGAGTGTGTTTGTGTCCTAAGCTCTACAAATGACTGGAGTCTTCAGGCCAGGTCCTGTGTTTCTGAGGACCTGGTCACACCCGGCAAGCCCAAAGTGCCGAAAGCTGATGCACAATCCATTGCGTTGTCTCTTCGCCTTGGGCTTCAAATAAACCAACACATACACACACACACACACACACATGCGCGCGCGCGCGCACATAGAGGGGTAGGGGGATTAGGGGGAGGGTGGCGAAGAGGGATCATGGACCAAGTGTGGGGAGGTTATGGGAGTCCATTCATCTCAAAATTCATTTCCTTCAAGAAAACAATGGTAATGTTCATAAGTTCACAACTGCATGTGTAACTTATTTTTTTTTTTAAATGCTTATGACTCACAAGTCTCGAGAATGTGTTTTGTGCGCGCGCGCGCGCGCGCGGCGCGTGTGTTGTGTGTGTGTGTGTGAACTCATTAATGTTGTTGTTACTGATTTAAAATGAAATATGTATGGAATGTGACTGTGGCGAAATGACAGCCCAGATATGACCCTTGGCTCTCAGCTGGCCTATAAACAATAGACACTGAAATTGAAGTTTGATGTCCTAGCTGTCGAAAACCAGTGAAAATAATTGTATTCACGTAGTAATTTCCCTTTTAACGTTTTAACTATTGTTTGTTTCTTTCAGTGCACTGTTTTCACGTCACATGCTGTAACCGTTTACATACAGTATATAATCACTATTTTCACGTCTCAACGACCGTTTTTTTGAGTAGTGATCACCGTTATTCTTCCCGTAATGAGCGCATCTATTTATCTATCTATCTATAGTGCAAACTACAGTTTTCACCTCATAATTACGGAATTTTTTTTTTTTTTTTTCAACTGTCGGTTTTCACGTCATAATGACTGTTTGCTTACAGTGATAATTTCAGTGAACACAGTCATGCTCAGTGTTTTCCCTGCTGATGAACATGGTAATCATCACTGCTGGGCAGCTCTCTGGTCCCCTGAGTGGTGGGGGGGGGGGGGGGGGGGGGGGGGGGGGGGGGGGGGGACCAAACCTCCAACACCTGCAAACGGCGCTGAGGGCGATAGTTTCCGCTCGCACCAGACCTTGACCGCCGCTTGTCTGGCCCTTGGCGGCGTGCCGCTTGGCTTTGATGTCCACAGGTGGTGGTTGGTCACCGAGCGCCCACTGTCCGGCCACTGTCCACCTGTGTGGTACATAGGACCCCCAATATAGGACACGTGTCTTTCCTGTCCAATGAGCTGTGATCAGTTTGGGTTACGGATTGGAGGAGGTGTTGGAGGAGATGAAGGGGGGGGGGGGGGATGGGGCAGTTGGGGGGGGGGAGGTGAGTGTAGGTAAAGGGTGAGTGTAGGTAAAGGCTGATAGGATCAGTTTGTGCACGGTGGGAGAACGGGAGATGAGGAAAGGAGTGGAGTGGGAAGGGGGGGGGGGGGGGGGAGTGATGGAAAAGGTGTGTAGCAAGGGGGTAGGTGAGGGTGACTCTGTTGTGAAAGGGTCAGCGTTGTGGTAAGCGTACGATCCTAGTTGGCGTGGGGACGGGAAAAGGAGGGTGGGGAGGGAGGATTCGCAGATGTTCGGGGGTCTCATGCAGAGAAAATGGCCAACAGATGAAGGACGAAAGGTTCTTACATGGTACATAAAACGATTCAAATCCTGGCCTTCAAAAGCAAAAACAAAACAACACAAAAACAAAAAAAAAACTAAAAGAAAAGCCTTGAAGAAAAAAGTGGCATTTGTCCATTTCCGTGTTTGCCTTGCGCCCGTTGCTTACCCCCCACGCCTCCCTCACATGCCACCGCTTCCACGGTCACCTGGCGATGTTCTCGTGTCTGTGAAACTCGCTTCAGTTCTGATTCTCTTTTATAAACAAAAGATTTCCACACGCATTTCAGATCGGGAAGGTGGAAACGGAGAAGACGGGCACAACCACAAGCAATCCGAACTGAAGACATGTTTTGCCACCATACAGAAATTTTTTGCTCCCCCCACCCCCACCCCCACTTTTTTTGGATTGCGCTTTAAGGCGCTTCATATATTTTTTTTTTCAGAATGGGGGCAGGACGAGGAGAGGATGTGAGAGCCCTCCTATTGCTCATCCAGGCATGGGAAGAAAGAATAGCTATGTTAGATGCCCCTCTCTTTCTTTCTTTTCGTAAAAAAACACATAATACACCCATGCATGCATGCATGCACTCATTCACCCTCGCAAGCACGGGCGCGCGCGTGCGCACGCATGCACACGCACACGCACTCAAAACAACACACACACCACACACAACACAACACACACACACCACACACACACACAAGTTTACGTATGAGCTCGAATTCAGGTGTCTGAAAACGGTAGCAGTAGAGTGTAATCTGAATGAATGTTGACAATTGTTTGCACACACACACACACACACACACACACACACACACACAGAGTCTTACACGTGTGCACACTCACACACAGTCGCACACGCGTGCACACACACACACACACACCACACACACACACACACACCACACACACACACCACACACACACACACGCGCGCGCCGCGCGCATGCACGCACGCAGTTGTACATACACTGACTCTCTCTCTCTCTCTCTCTCTCTCTCTCTCTCTCTCTCTCCTCCCCCACGCACACACACACACTCACACACACACACCACCACACACACACACACACACACACACACACACACCTCAACGTCCCGCCGCGCGAGCAGCACTCTTCCGCC
>CM031597.1:61029733-61117233 GCA_018398815.1 Conus ventricosus | reverse complement strand
ATCACACAACGATCGAACACACCTCCCGTTGGTCAGCCCTCTGAGCCATGTTATCACACAACGATCGAACACACCTCCCGTTGGTCAGCCCTCTGAGCCATGTTATCACACAACGATCGAACACACCTCCCGTTGGTCAGCCCTCTGAGCCATGTTATCACACAACGATCGAACACACCTCCCGTTGGTCAGCCCTCTGAGCCATGTTATCACACAACGATCGAACACACCTCCCGTTGGTCAGCCCTCTTAGCTTAGCTTTTTAACTGAAAGAACGTATACAACACAAATTTATTCTCTGGCACTCAGTTGTTGAAAACGTAAGGAGCTAAGCATATGAAAATGTCGACCGTCTTTTTCCCCGCCCCTGGCCCTCCGGCTCCATCTCGGTGCCTCCTTGTGACGTCACTCGCCCCTGCTCATCGGGCCTCCTCCTTGTGACATCACGAGCGCCCTGCTCACCACGCCTCCTCCTTGTGACATCACGAGCGCCCGCTCACCACGCTCCTCCGTGCACAGCCACACCCATCGTTGTCCCCTGGCGGTCCGTGCACAGCCACACCCATCGTTGTCCCCTGGCGGTCCGTGCACAGCCACACCCATCGTTGTCCCCTGGCGGTCCGTGCACAGCCACACCCATCGTTGTCCCTGGCGGTCCGTGCACAGCCACACCCATCGTTGTCCCCTGGCGGTCCGTGCACAGCCACACCCATCGTTGTCCCCTGGCGGTCCGTGCACAGCCACACCCATCGTTGTCCCCTGGCGGTCCGTGCACCGGCCGTCCACAGACAACTGGCAGTAGGTCGTCAGCAGCAGCTGCTGCTGGGTCACTTGATTATTTTTGTCTTTTCTTCTTCTTCTGTTATTATTATTATTATTATTTTTATTGTTGTTGTTATAATTAGTAGTAGTAGTCATAGTATCATCATCATCATCATCATCATCATCTTCATCAATATCAGCAACAGCAGCGTCATTTGCCTACTTTTTGTTACTGTTTTTGTTAATATAAGAATGCATGCTGAAATTTCGCAGATATTTAAATTGACATATTACAAGCACGAATGTGCACTGAACACTTTATTTTGCAAAACGAGAGAGAGAGAGAGAGAGAGAGAGAGAGAGAGAGAGAGAGAGAGAGAGAGAGAGAGAGAGACTGTGTGGAGGCTGTTTGATTCTCCTGGGGAGAATTTATTATGCGCTATCAGCGTTGTGCCTGCATCGTTTAAACCAGTATCGGCCTCTGTGCAAGTGCTGACTGAAATATCACAGTACACACACATGCGCGCGCGCGCGCACACACACACACACACACACACACACACACACACACACACACACACACACACATTTGCGCACGCTTTATTGATTGTCAGACAAAGACAAACGGACTAACTAGGATTATAGGCCTATCAGTTATGTCATACCTATTACCACTAATAATCCTTTGACTCGGACGCCAACAGAAGTGCTGCCATTTGTTCCTATGCCATAGCAGATCTGTCTCCGACCTTTGCTCCCATCGTTTTGAATGGAATTTGAACGTTATTTCATAATTTTTTTTTAAAAAGTCCTCTTGATATCCAAAGTACACAGAAATACATCCAATGAAATAGAGTCTAGTGGTGTTTGGTGTATTGGCAGTGAATGTGATCGCCACTTTACCCCTGTTTTCACCACTGTTTTACACTGGATGTGTCTGGGTCCCCAGTGCATGACACAGCCTGGTGTCCACCGTCTTCTGGACATTGTGTGCAAGCACTTTTTTCTTTTCTATTGTTCTCTTTGACTTTGTTGTAGTTCGCCCAGTGTTTTTCCGTCTTGTTGCTCTATTTGACTTTGTTGTAGTGTCGCCCAGTGTTTTTCCGTCTTGTTCTCTTTGACTTTGTTGTAGTGTCGCCCAGTGTTTTTCCGTCTTGTTGTTCTCTTTGACTTTGTTGTAGTGTCGCCCAGTGTTTTTTCCGTCTTGTTCAGAAAAAAACAAACAAATAGAAAGAGAGAGGAAAAGAAAGATCGCCCGCTTACCGTATTTGAGCAACTTGTGAACGCAGGTAAATAATTGGTTTACAAAACACTCTCTCTCTCTCTCTCTCTCTCTCTCTCTCTCTCTCTCTCTCTCTCTCTCACACACACACACACACACACACACACACACACACACACACACACACACACACACACACACAGAGCCAGAGAGACGGATGGAAGACAGTGAAGTTACTCTTTTGTCTCCGGGTTAATTCGGTGTGAATTGGTTGTGCCATCTGAAATTGCGCATTAGATCAACTTATGAGTGTTACAAAATGCTTATTGTGCTTGATTATGCCGTCCTGCATTACGCTGAGTTGTAACCAACCTGGGTGCTTGCAGACATAATGAGAGGCCAAAAAAGGATGGAATAGTAGTCAGTGGACTCGTTTTATGTCAACACGCATCTGCGTGTGTGAGTGTGTAGTCACATTGTGCGCAAAACACACACACACACACACACACACACACACACTGACGTGTAGCCCAACCCTGTGCGGCGACTCCCCCGTAACTCCCCCATCAGCACAGCCGTGGTGGGCCCGTTCTTTGGGCTGCGGTGGGCGGGCCTTCAAAGGAGGGCTGATGAGGTTGCCACACCGCCTTCCCATTGGTCCAGCTCTATGCCTGCACCCACTCACCTCTGTGACACGGCGTGTTGACATGCTGGGGCCCTGCACAGGATCGGTGCGGGGGTGGGGTGGGGTGGAGGGGTAAAGAAGGTGGACGGAGGGGGGGGAAACAGAGAGAGAGTGTGTGTGTGTGTGTGTGTATGAGAGAGAGCGAGTGTGTGTGTGTGTGTGTGTGTGTGTGTGAGCGCGCGCGCGCGCGTGCGTGCGTGTGTGTGTGTGTGTGTGTGAGGGAGACCGTGTCGCGAAAGCAGTTCTCAAGCTAAGAGCCCAGAGCCCAGACCAACCACAGCGCCGAGTGCGGGACTAAGAGTAACCCCGACGGGGCCTCGGAGTTGAAGTGGGTACAGGTGGGACGGCGGGAGAGGGGGGGGGGGGGGGGGGGGCGACTGGTGCCGGGCTGACTTTGGTGCGCTGCACCTTGCTTATCCCGACCAGATCGATAGCGGCAGATGGCCAGACGAAGGGCCTGTTTCGCTGAGATCAGCCCCCTTGGATCAGCAGACTGAACTTTTCTGCCTTGGTTGACCAGGAACCTGACTGTGTTCTCCAATGTGTGGTGTTGGCTGTTGGTTTCTGTTTTCTGTAATTAATATAAAGTCAACTTAAAGTAGACTTTCCAGCTGTGTGCTATTTTGGGATTCTGTTTTATGACCCAGCGAAGGGTAGAAGTTGGACTTGACTGGTGTCTTCTTAATGTTATTTTTGTCGACCTGTTATAGGCTCTCCCCACTTTGCGATTAAACTTGATCATTGTTTTTGTTGAATGCTTTGTTTAATCATTGGAGTTAGAGAAAAGTGAAACTTACCGTTTCTGGTGTATTCATAAAAACAGTGCAGGTTCGTGGGATTTTAAAGCTTAGAACATCGCATATGACCGTGTGCGGACGAGGACTCGTTTTCATGGCTGCTCATTAATACTCGTTGTGTGTTTTATAAAATGACTCGCCATTGTCCATCCAAGGATACCGAGGATATCAATGGCTAGGAAAAAAAAGTTTACCTTTGTGAGTGTTAGCAGGGGAAAACGTGACTGATGGACGGGCTTTTTTACGAACCTTAATACTTGATAGTTACAACTCCCTGTTGTGTTCCCAGCACTTCTCTTTGCTGGACATGAGCACGCCCTTCATTCCAAAGGATTCTAAGAACTAGAAAAGTATGTGACCCTCCGAATGTTAGGGAGGAAATGTGAATGACGGTGCCTTTTTTCGTCAATCTAAGCATAAGAATAGTTGTGATTCAGTGGTGCGTTCTGAAAATGATTCCATCCAGGACGTCAGAAGCATGGCGTCTTTGTTCTCTGTGAACACATATCTAGCGAATCACTCCCACTGACATGGCAAGATCGGCTGGTGAGGCGATCTGTTCTTGGGACTGGTCTGGGTGCCACTCTACAGTGTCCAGTATATTCGGTTCAGAGATTCTCTTGTCATGCGGATAGAGCCAGCACTACCCCCATGTGCACTGTGAGGATTGCTCCAGCGTATCGAGCTCGAGAAGGTGAAGGAAGCCGTGTCTGCCAGACCGAGGAACCCCCACGCAGTCTTTGAGGAAAGCGCTTTGCGAGTGGTAGTCATCGGGAGTGACGGTAAGGTGACGTCCCTCCACACCCACCCACACGTTTGCTGTTTCTTCCGCGGCCTTTTCCCGACGTCCCGAGGCCTGCCCACGTCCAGCAGCAAGGCCAGTGGAGAAGCAGGGCCAGGTGCCCACAGAGGTCCTGTCAACAGGAGTTCTGGGGAATACCGAAGATGCTGTCTTATTGCGATGCCCGCCAGCCCCGATGTTTGACAATGGGCATCATCCAGGGCACCAGCACATGCCCCACCATCACCACCCCTATGCCCCGCGACCCCGCATGGACCCTGCCAGTGACATCTTCACCTGCTCTTTGGTGACCTCTTTGTCAGATGGTACGTACTGCTGTGGGGGGACGGAGGAGAAGGGGATGTGTGTGTGAGAGAGAGGGAGAGAGGGGGGGGGGGGACATCGGGTGCGTGCACTTTTGTACAAGCGCGCATTATTACACATTGACATGACCACGTATAACCAAATAAGTGTGTACAGCGCGCATTATATACACATATGACATGACACACTGTATAAACTCAAAATAAGTTGTGGTCAAAATACGTCTTCCTCCGTCATTTATGATAATGATCTCAGCAAAGACTTTAGAGGAAAGACTTTTTTTGATGTGTGATGTCGAGAGAGGGCTAGGAAGGGGGTGGTTCATGTTGTAGATTGTCAATGAATTTATGAGCGCTAAAAAAAAAAAAAGTTAATCTATAAATATATAATAGAAATTACTACTATTTATTATATAATAATATATATATATAATATATAAATTTCAAGGGGAAAAGTAACTGAGCACCATCCAGCAATTTTCTAGAGCATTCTGTTTGCAATGTACTGCAATAAATATGGAATTATTATTTCAGATCTTGCTCTTATGGTCTTAGTTTTTTGAAAAAAAAAATACGCGAGATGAACGTTCGTATCTGGATGTGTATATCATTCTGCCAAAACTACAGGAAGTGCATTGAATGGGTGATGGGGAATGACAAGTGCTTCATAAAATGATGCCTTCAGAGTTATAGTTCCAAGGGGGAGACAATCGCCAATTGGGGATGGAAACTCCTAACATTTCATAACTCTGGTCAGACACGGTATTTGAAACATTTATTGTTTTTTTCCCTCACTAAACTCGGAAAGTCTAAATTGACTCCTGTGCCTGAGGTTTAAGCAATGCTATCCCAGAAAAAGGCTGTGTGCAATACTATAGTATGTTTGTTTAATTTTCAAAAACATAAAGGTCCCACCTAAGAAGATATAGTCACTATATGATAAGTGAAACCAGATGTCTTGGCAAGAACTTGTTTTACGAAGCAGGGGAGGAGAGAGGGAGAGAGAATGCAATTGTGAAACCGGCGTTAAAATGTCAGTATAAACCATTCACCAACCTTCGATGACCTCTACTGCATTAAAAACTAAACCATTTGTAGCAAGGCGGAGCCGGTTGTCGTCCCCAGACTGACCCATCAGAGGAGGCCGGCTTGATGTGGTCCTCCCTCTGCTTCAGACTGAGATGTACCACCTATGATTGGGCGCTGTTCTCACCGCCCGGCCACACAGGACCGACCTCAACGAACTCCCAAGAGCCAGCGAAGGGCAGACAAGCGAAATGAGAAGAAGGGGTATAACAAAATGAGAACAAAGACAGAAGTAACAAGGGACTTCCAAAGCAGGCAGCGAAGAGTGAAACACTGAGAAGATAATAACGTGCCGTCATAAAATACTTTGTAAAAACTTAACTCGCTGAATAAAGAGCAATCATAGATACAGAGAAAGTATACGAACTTTAGCTTGAAGAGCTATTAACATACAAGGGAGTACAGACTGCGCCAATACAGTTGTCAGCTCCCACTGTCGAACTGCCCAAGCATGACCATCCTGTCAGTGGCTACCATCAACAAGAATTGTGCCGAAAGCCTTTACTCTCACTCTGACAGATTTCATCTCCCCATTGATTACCAAACTGATACTGTGCTAAGAAAGGAGGTGGGGGGGGGGGGGGGGGGGGGGGGGGGGGGGGGGGGGGGGGGGGGGGGTGGGGGGGGGGGGGGGGGGGGGGGGGGGGGGGGTGGGGGGGGGGGGGGGGTGGGGGGGGGGGGGGGGGGGGGGGGGGTGGGGGGGGGGGGGCAGTCATTACAGGAAAACAGTTAACCTCCGTCATAAGCCAAGTAACTGGCAAAACTTCCATACGAAAAAAAAGAAAAAAGAAGGGGTGTAGAAGATGGAAGGGAAAGAAAATGAAGAGAAACACAAGTAGGGCGTTATAACGTGGGACCATCGAATTCCGTTTTAGAAGAAAGACCCAATCATTGCGTAATGCCTGTGGCAGCTGGGACTTGTACTTGTGGAGTCCAGCTGATCGCGCTGGTACTATCCTTAGTAAATCAAATTGAGAGATTGTGATTTCCAGCATCATTCTCCACCACTAGGGTAACGGAACAAAATGAACGGATTTCCAAAGCAGTCAGCGACTGGCGTCAAAAAGGAATGAGAATAAGACAACTTTTAAAGAAAAACAAGTTGCAAAAGAATAAATGTCGATAAGAAAATTATATAAGTATTCTTAAAACTTGAACTTGTATGTGTTAGAGCTTTAAGAGGCCTGTTCGACGTTCTAAATATATATCATCGAGATCAAATCTCAGTTATGCGTGGAGGAAGAGAGTCACAGACTGAACTATCTAGGTCGATAACATCTCCGGAATCTTTTTGTCGGCAATCCTGCCAGTGAGTGTTTAAGCCATAGATTAGAAGAGGAAATCCTCGAGCCAGATGCGCCCAGTACACACACACCACACACACACACACACACACACACACACCACACACACACACACACACACACAGAGAGAGAGAGAGAGAGGAGAGAGAGCGAGATAGATAGAGGGGGGGGGGGGGGGGGTTTACCCACCGTACACAGTTGTCGCTGTTCCGTTTTGTACTAGTAATCAGAAGTGTTCAAAATGAATCAGTTTGACGTCTGCCTCGCCCTGCTTTGCCTGTTACTGCTACAGACGATTTGTCCTTTCTCACACAGAGGACTTAGTTCATAATGCTACTACTGCTCTTTTTTTAATTTAAAGTTGGTAATGCTACTGCTCTTTTTTTAAATTTAAAGTTGATAATGCTACTGCTGTTTTTTATTTAAAGTTGATAATGCTACTGCTCTTTTTTATTTAAAGTTGATAATGCTACTGCTCTATTTTTCATTTAAAGTTGATAATGCTACTGCTCTTTTTTATTTTAAGTTGATAATGCTACTGCTCTTTTTTATTTTAAGTTGATAATGCTAATGCTCTTTATTTATTTAAAGTTGATAATGCTACTGCTTTTTTTTTTTAAGTTGATAATGCTACTGCTGTTTTTTTAAAGTTGATAATGCTACTGCTCTTTTTTTTAATTTAAAGTTGATAATGCTACTGCTCTTTTTTATTTAAAGTTGATAATGCTACTGCTGTTTTTTTATTTATTAAAAGTTAATAATGCTACTGCTCTTTTTTATTTAAAGTTAATAATACTACTGCTTTTTTAACTCAAAGTTAATAATGCTACTGCTTTTTTAACTTAAAGTTAATGATGCTACTGTTATTTTTATTTAAAGTTAATAATGCTGTTGCTTTTTTGTTTTAAGTTGATAGTGCTACTGCTTTTTTTTTATATTACAAGTTAATAATGCTACTGCTTTTTTAAATTTAAAGTTAGTAATGCTACTGCTTTTTTATTTAAAGTAAATGACGCTACTGCTTTTTTATTTAAAGTTAATAATGCTGCTGCTTTTTTAATTTCATAATGCAACTGCTTTTTTATTTAATGTTCATATGCAACTGCTTTTTTTATTTAATGTTCATAATGCTACTGCTTTTTTTTTAAATTTAAAATCCTCCATTGGCAGCTTTCTCTCGAAATAGGTCTGGTAAGACATCGGAAATGATTGATTATGGTGTTTCCATTGTCATTTTAATTAAGAGAGAGGGAGGGGGCGGGGGGGGAGGGGGGGGGGAGGGGGGTGGATTCGATAAGTTTTGCTCGCCCGACATCATGAAGAGATTGTTCTGCCTTGTGGTACAAAGTCCATGTTGTTGTTTTTTAAGCCTGGAAAATAAAGCAAAGTAATGATTGGGAGATATTTACAAACAAACAAATATAAACCAATATTCTGCGTCAAGAATGATCCGTCCTCATTATGGCTATTGGTGGCGGTTATTGTGACTGCCCTGCGCAATAGACGGGTAAGGATGAGGGTAAGTGCATGTGTTGTTATTGTAGTGTACAGAAAGTTGCTAGAATGAATGCGGGTGTGTCAGATGTACTAAAATTTTTTTGTCGCAAACCATATTCCGAACGTTTTGAAAAAAGTAACATGTTGATCACATAAAGTTTATGACCGGCTGTTTAGTAGAGTTATCTATACAAGTCCTCAGGAGAACAAACAATGGCCCGGCTGTTTAGTAGAGTTATCTATACAAGACCTCAGGAGAACAAACAATGGCCGGCTGTTTAGTAGAGTTATCTATACAAGACCTCAGGAGAACAGACAATGGCCCGGCTGTTTAGTAGAGTTATCTATACAAGACCTCAGGAGAACAAACAATGGCCCGGCTGTTTAGTAGAGTTATCTATACAAGACCTCAGGAGAACAAACAATGGCCGGCTGTTTAGTAGAGTTATCTATACAAGACCTCAGGAGAACAAACAATGGCCCGGCTGTTTAGTAGAGTTATCTATACAAGTCCTCAGGAGAACAAACAATGGCCCGGCTGTTTAGTAGAGTTATCTATACAAGACCTCAGGAGAACAAACAATGGCCCGGCTGTTTAGTAGAGTTATCTATACAAGACCTCAGGAGAACAGACAATGGCCGGCTGTTTAGTAGAGTTATCTATACAAGACTCAGGAGAACAAACAATGGCCCGGCTGTTTAGTAGAGTTATCTATACAAGACCTCAGGAGAACAAACAATGGCCCGGCTGTTTAGTAGAGTTATCTATACAAGTCCTCAGGAGAACAGACAATGGCCGGCTGTTTAGTAGAGTTATCTATACAAGACTCAGGAGAACAAACAATGGCCCGGCTGTTTAGTAGAGTTATCTATACATGTCCTCAGGAGAACAAACAATGGCCCGGCTGTTTAGTAGAGTTATCTATACAAGACCTCAGGAGAACAAAACAATGGCCGGCTGTTTAGTAGAGTTATCTATACAAGACTCAGGAGAACAAACAATGGCCGGCTGTTTAGTAGAGTTATCTATACAAGACCTCAGGAGAACAAACAATGGCCGGCTGTTTAGTAGAGTTATCTATACAAGACCTAAGGAGAACAAACAATGGCCCGGCTGTTTAGTAGAGTTATCTATACAAGTCCTCAGGAGAACAGACAATGGCCGGCTGTTTAGTAGAGTTATCTATACAAGACCTCAGGAGAACAAACAATGGCCCGGCTGTTTAGTAGAGTTATCTATACATGTCCTCAGGAGAACAAAACAATGGCCCGGCTGTTTAGTAGAGTTATCTATACAAGACCTCAGGAGAACAAACAATGGCCCGGCTGTTTAGTAGAGTTATCTATACAAGACCTCAGGAGAACAAACAATGGCTCGGCTGTTTAGTAGAGTTATCTATACAAGACCTCAGGAGAACAAACAATGGCCCGGCTGTTTAGTAGAGTTATCTATACAAGACCTCAGGAGAACAAACAATGGCCGGCTGTTTAGTAGAGTTATCTATACAAGACCTCAGGAGAACAAACAATGGCCCGGCTGTTTAGTAGAGTTATCTATACAAGTCCTCAGGAGAACAAACAATGGCCGGCTGTTTAGTAGAGTTATCTATACAAGACCTCAGGAGAACAAACAATGGCCCGGCTGTTTAGTAGAGTTATCTATACAAGACCTCAGGAGAAACAAACAACAGAAGGAAAAAAAAAATGGGGGGAGGGTAAATAAATAGAAATGAAAAAAAGGAAAGGGGAAAAAAAAAAAACCCGGCGCTTGAGAACGGATGCAGATGTGCGCCTTTGAAGTATTCCAGGACACAAACGACGTGGCGTCGGCATCTTTGAGCATTGTTTGACATGTTTCCAGAAGGGGTCTTCTGCGTAAGGCCCATTTTGCGTTGTGGAGACGTTAGGGTGGGTACTCCTTGGATGGTGACCGTACACACCAACCTGTGAAATCGTGGTTTTTGTTTGTTTGCTTGTTGCTTTTTGTTCGTTTGTTGTTGTGTTTTTTTCCTTTTTAATTTTTTTTAGGTCTTCCAGTCTTTTCATTACAGTATTTCACATATAAAGAAGTATCTTTAATCTGTTTTACATCGAATTTTCATAATCGTGATCATTTGGGCTAATCGTCTATAACACACACACACACACACACACACCACACACACACACACACACACACACACACACACACTTTTTCTTAATTTTTTAATTTTTTTTTTTTTTACATTTGGCATTGAAAGGTTTTGAGACCGTAACAATTCAAATACAGATTAAGGACTACAGACACACAGGGAAAAGAGCACAGTGTGCACAAAATTTCTCACGCGCGCGCGCGCGCACACACACACATACACACACACACACTCTCTCATCTCTCTCTCTCTCTCTCTCTCTCTCTCTCCTCTCTCTCTCTCTCTCTCTCTCTCTCTCTCTCAGAGAGATAGAGAGAAAGAGAGGTTCATTACTATTTCACTTAATACATGCGTAGCGTATGCATACATTCGTAAGCACAAGTTATAAAGATCATCATTCGGTCAGTATGAAACTATGTCTCCAGTCTGTAGCCGAGGTTCAGCTATGTGACAAACGCCGAATACAGTGTGCATTTCTGTGCTGAATATTCAAAGTACTGAACAGTCAGTAGACTTTTCTGGACCTCTATTACCCAGTTTGGAATGAACACGTAATACTTACGTGTTCGGGAAAACCTAGTGGATTGGATCTGCTGTCTTGGATCTTTAATGCACGAAAACTGAGGATTGTTTTCAATATGACGTAATGCAGTATTTCCAAACTGAGGAATGTTTTCAATATGACGTTATGCAGTATTTCCAACTGAGGAATGTTTTCAATATGACGTAATGCAGTATTTGCGACTGAAGAACATTTTCACTTTGATGCAATGCAGTTGTGACTAAGGAATGTTTTCCCATTGACGTAATGCAGTATTTGTCACAGAGGAATGTTTTCCCATTGACATAAGGCAGTATTGTCACAGAGGAATGTTTTCCATTGACATAATTGCAGTATTTGTCACAGAGGAATGTTTTCACTTTAACATAATGCAGTATTTGTCACAGAGGAATGTTTTCCATTGACATAGTGCAGTATTTGTCACGGGACATAATGCAGTATTTGTCACAGAGGAATGTTTTCTTATTGACATAGTGCAGTATTCGTCACTGAGCAATGTTTTCACTTTGACGTCATAACCTAGTCCAAACAGTTGCGCAAGGAATTGTGTTTCATGTGGTTTTTATTCTTTATATTTATTTTTTAGATTTTGTTTGACCACGTTTAGTAAGCTTGCGTAAGGAGGGAGTGGCCATTTCAACTTTTCCTCTCAACTATTTCCAACTTTTACTGTCTATTTCTTTAAAATGTTTCCAACGCAGCAAACTTCCTATTGTTTGTTACCTCCCTCCCCTCTCTCTCTCTCTCTCCCCTCTCTCTCTTCTCCCCTTCTTCAATGTATGTGAAGTAAGGCTGATGGTACGAAAAGAAAACAGAAAGAAGTACAAGGTTATTTTTATTATGGTAAAGAAATAGGGTCTATAGATGTTTTTGTGTGTATTCAGAATTTGGGGATATTAATACGTTATTCTTCCATTTATGTTTTAAACTGCTTATTTTCTTAATTTCACTGCTTTTAGACAAATCATGTTTATCAGGTACTCCATCTTCACGAATCTCTTTAAAATTACGGTTTCATAAAACGTCTTCCACGATTATCTTTTTACGCAAAATAAGAATAACAGTTCTTGCCGGTTGTAATGTGTGAAAGTGGGGAGGGTTTGGTCGAAGAACCTATAGGAATACAATTTTTTTAATAGTGTTAGCGACTTCAAATGCATCAGTTATGTCTAAGGGCGCAACAATCTTTATGTCTGTGTTGTAGTAATGTGTGTGTGTGTGTGTGTGTGTCTGTCTGTCTGTCTGTCTGTCTGTCAGTCGATTTATTTGTTTTAAAAAATTCCAGAGTAGCCGATTTTATCGTACCAGTGTGTTTCTTCTGTGAAACCGACTGTCCAATTTGTTGAGATGCCACCCAGCTGTTTCCCAGTGATGTTGGGGCAGACAGAGGGACAGACGAGTCGCCGGGTAAACACCACCACGTTGCGTATTCCTTCGCCATGTGCGCAGGCTAACATGGGATCCGGCTTTCAGTCCCTGGAAGTTACATTCCATTTAAACAAGTTTATATATATTTTTTTATATATATATTTATTTTTTATGTGTGTGTGTGTGTGTGTGTGTGTGTGTGTGTGTGTGTGTGGTGTACCCCTGATTATACAATGTGGACTTGACAAAGAACATAGGACGTGTTTTCTTTGCTGCAGAGGTAAAAAAAAAAACGAAACCCGCGAAAAAAATGAAAAAAAAAAAAAGCATGTTGCCTTTTTGTGTGGTCAGCTTAAATGAAATTCTATACCTTTTTATTTTATTTTGTGAAGTGGTCAGCTTCGTTACATTCTAAAACCGATCTTTTTAATTTCTGTAGTGGTCGCTTCAATACATTCTTTTACTGATCTTTTTTTTAATTTCTGTAGTGGTCGCTTTAAATGCGTTCTGTAACATGCTGATTTTAAATTTCAAACGTGGTCAGCTTCATTAATATTCTATAACATGTTTTAAATTTTTTTGGGTTAACACATAGGTTCTAGCAAGCAATTGTTGTAAGCATGGTATTATATATTTTTTATAAAAAACACTTTTTTTTAATTTGTGCATATAGCATTCAACCTTTCTGGGGAAACTTAGAATTTCTGCGAATGATTTTTGAATGTTTATGATGAAAAATCAATGGCCCGCATGGAAAAACTATTTTGACGTTTCACTCGAATAATTTTCAAAGACATAGAGTTGGTGGTGGTGGGTGGTAGTGGTGGTGTTTTTCTCAAAAACACGGTCCAAAATCGATCGACTTTAATAAAAGGCCTTTGTATGTTATATCGTCGTATCATATCTTTCATTTCATCACTGTAGTAATTTTTTCATGCTTCAAACCTGGATATATTGTGGTTCACATAGTTATTCTCGATCTATGTTTGTCAATTGAAATTAAATTGATATTTTTATGAGGCGTACGTTGCTAAATAAAACAATTCGGGAAGATTCAACCGGCCGACTCGTCTCTGAAATGTGACCCAGAGGGCAACGGAATTACTTGCCTTAACAATCATCACACTCATATACACTTGCCTTAACAGTCATCACACTCATATACACTTGCCTTAACGTCATCACAACACATATACACTTCTGCCTTAACAGTACACCATTCTCATATACACTTGCCTTAACAGTCATCACACGCATATACACTTGCCTTAACAATTATTACACTCATACGTATAAACGTATATGTACGCACGCAGGCGCATACAGATCTCATGGGTGCACGCGCGAAGTGAACAAGAAGTTCTACAGTGCTTTGCTGTCATATCTACAGACAATATGAAAAGGAATCTTTAATCAACTCATTGCATGGATGTTTACAACAACAGACACAACAACAAATACAAATAATTGCTCCAAAAATGTTGAGGGTCACTGTGAAAACAGTATTTGTAATTACTTCTGAAATATCCTCAGACTCATTATAATTATATAATGAAATTAAAAGACATCTTAGCATATCGTTTTTAAAGAAGAAAACTAAATATAGCTTAAAAGTAATTTTCTATTGTGGACAAAACCTTTCAAATTCCAAATCAAAATAAAAGAAAAGGGCAGCGACTTTGCTGCCATGGTGAAACCAAGTACCTAACTCCAATCAATGAATTGTGGTGCACAGGCATACTGCTGGAGTCAATGGTTTCGCATTCATTTAATGAGTTGTTCTTTTATGTAAGCTTTAAAGGCAAAAATTCAGATCTTTGCAGAAGCAGAACGTTTCTGAGCGTATTCTACGAAGTGTTAAGGGCTATTCCTGGTTAACTGCTGAAAAGTTTCCTTTTTGCATCTCTCTCTCTCTCTCTCTCTCTCTCTCTCTCTCTCTCTCTCTCTTTCTCTCTCTCTCTCTCTCTCTCTCTCTCTTGTCTCTCTCTCTCTCTCTCTCTCTCTCTCTCTCTCCTCTACTCTCTCTCCTCTCTCTCTCTCTCTCAATTCAGACGATGATTTGTATGTAAATTGAACTTTCCGTTCCTCATCTGCTGGGGTTGCCATTTACAAGGTTGTGGTAGTGTGTTGTAATTGTAGTCATAGGTGAGTGTTTATTTGATTTTAGCCAGTGTCATGACAAAACTCATTTTACTTATGCTTTTAAAAAAAACCTCTCTCCTCTCTACTCTATGTGTGTGTGTTTGTGTGTGTGTGTGTGTGTGTGTGTGTGTGTGTGTGTGTGTGTGTTACACTTTGTTTGACTTTGTTGCGTCAAACAACATCGACAAACCACAAATATAGCCCCCAGCCGTCTGAACTCACAGCAGCAGCCCTGCCTCCGCCAGCACCCCCGCCCCCACCCCCAACCCTCATGGATTCCATACTGATACACGCCAGTCGTGGAGGAGAACGAATAGAACGTGCGAAGGAGAACAGGCTAACAATGGCTCCCTTGTGGCTCCTCTTGGGCTGCACAGGAAGTGGCGTTTTAGGCAGGAAGTGCACGCGCATGTCGCCGTTTCCGCTATGTTGGAGAGTTTCGCTATTTAGACAGGAGGTGCGCAAGTGTGAGTGTTTGAAGTGAAACGTACTTATTCAACCACTCTGTGTGGTTTGGGGTCTTGCTACGAGGAGGCCTAAGTCAAGTGATGGAAACAGCGTGATAGATGTCATGGGAAATATGTCTCATGGTATTTTCCTGCTCTAGAGGTCTGAGTTTGGTTATTCGATTATACTGGTGTAAAATAGATGACTCAGCTTCATACTGTCTGTTTATCAGGGTCAGTTTGTTGGTGGTGCTGTTCTTCATTCTGTGAATGTGTCCAGGTCGATTAATTCATTTATTGGTTATCTACTGTCTTCGTAGATTTGACGGATATGAGGTTCCTCTGTGGTTTTCACTGATTAGGAAAGTTTCTGAATCGGATGTCTTAGGTAGCAACATGCGATCGGTCTGTCTTCTTAATTCAACAAAAATTGAGAGTAAAATTGATTTTGAAAAAGGAATAAAGATATCAATGAACAATAATGATGATAATGATAACGACAAGAGAATTTCACTCCAGACCCTTTCAAGCTGATAATATTGTCTGTTGGTGTGAGTTCAGAAACAATTCACACACAGAATGCCTTTGGAAGAAGTCCATGAATGTAAAGTTCACCAGAGAAGAATATAATTTTATTACACAATCATCATCACTACTCCTCTCTCTCTCTCTCTCCTCCTCTCTCTCTCTCTCTCTCTCTCTCTCTCTCTTCTCTCTCTCTCTCTCTCTCTCTCTCTGCGTGTCTGTGTGTGCGCGCGTGCGCGCGCGCGCGCGTGTGTGTGTGTGTGTGTGTGTTATGTGCGCGCCGCGCGTGCGAGCGAGCCCGCGCATGTTTGCCTGGGTGCATCTCGTTCAATGCCGTTTTGCCCAGAGCAAAATTAAAGAGAAATTGATTTTGAAAAATATTACTGAGACCCATACCTTTTTAAGAGACATGAAGATGTGTGGAATTTGGCACTGTCCCAGCAGTGATAGTTTAACTTCATTTATTATGCATTGTTACACTTTTTGAGATCGGATCCATGTACACCTTGACCTTCATGAGGGGTTTTGTACACCTACACTTTCATGAGGGGCTTTGTACACCATACACCTTCATGAGGGGCTGTACACCTACACTTTCATGAGGGGCTTGTACACCTACACCTTCATGAGGGGCTTGTGACACTACCTTCATGAGGAGTTTGTACACCTACACTTCATGAGGAGTTTGTACACCTACACTTCATGAGGAGTTTGTACACCTACACCTTCATGAGGAGTTTGTACACCTACACCTTCATGAGGGTTTGTACACCTACACCTTCATGGGGAGTATGTACACCAACACCTTCATGAGGGGCTTGTATACCTACACCTTCATGAGGGGCTTGTACACCTACACTTCATGAGGAGTTCGTACACCTACACCTTCATGAGGGGCTTGTATACCTACACCTTCATGAGGGGCTTGTATACCTACACCTTCATGAGGGGCTTGTATACCTACACCTTCATGAGGGTTTTTTCACCTACACCGTCATGAGTTTTTTTTTCCACCTACACCTTCATGAGGGATATGGTCCAAAAAAAGTGTGAATGCCCCTCACTCTCTCACACGCACGAAACGCGCACACACACCCCACACACACACACACACACACACTCTCTCTCTCTCTCTCTCTCTCTCTCTCTCTCTCTCTCTCTCTCTCTCTCTCTCTCTCTCTCTCTGTGGGTGAGGATTCAGGGAGGGGTTAAGGATAGGGTGGAGGAGAGGGAAAGGGAGGTACAAATAGTGAAAGTTTTCCTATCTATGACGCCTGTGTTCCAAGCGAGGCGGAATGGAGGTGGTTATATCATCTGCAGCACAGTCGGCCGCATTTCTAGGCCTCACGGTGATCCTGGTGCACTTCAGGTAGTATGTGCACTAGAACAGCACGAAGGCCTGTGGACCGCTCTGGAAATCGTCTTCAGCAACCGCCATTGCTTGTATTTGACGTGTCAGTGTGGGATATTAAGCAGTCAGCAGTTCAGTGCGTCTCCCCCGGTTGCAGAACATCCTAGATTTCATTTCCTGATCCCACCCCTACCCCACTCAATGGCGCCTCTCTCTCTCTCTTCTCTCTCTCTGTCTCTGTCTGTCTGTCTGTCTTTTTCTGTCTCTCTCTCTCTCTCTCACTCTCTCTCTCTCTCTCCCCGACAATGGTCTTTCTTTTATGAGCTGCCAATGCTACTGGCATCAGAAGGGTATTATTTCATAGAAAAAAACGGCCCCTCCCTCCCGTGAAAACAGCTTACTGTCCCTTGAAAAATGGTAAATGTCCGGAGAAAACGTATCATCCAGAGAAGTCCCGAGAGACAGTTGTTTTTCCCGTGAAAGCTAGCTGTTTTCACGGGATGATTAGTCGTTGTCACGGAATATGTTGATTTTTTTTCAATGATAATTACCCACTGTCTGGTAAATCACTTTTTTTCCCCGGGATGATAAACTTCTGAACCTAGTGTTCCCCATAGTTTTCCCATTCCCCATTTCTTTTCTTTGTTTTCATTTGAAGCTAACCCCATCCCAGACCCTTCTCCGCTCCTTAAAACGTTCAGCGAACAAAAGTGGTTACAGCACACGTTCAAACAGAACATTCCTCACAGCCTCTTAATGCGTCTGAAGGTGTATTGTATGGATTTGCTCATCACAGGTATGAATACAGCTTTTTGTTTGTTCCTCCACACACACCACACACACACACACACCCACACACACCACACACACACACACACACACACCACCACACCACACCCCACACACACCCACACACCCGCCCCCCCCCTCCCCTCACACACACCACACACACCACACACCCCCCACCCTTAACCACGCACCACCACGCGCGCACAGACACACACACACACGGGCGCCCCCCCCTTTCCCCCACACACACGCACGCAATGCACGCACGCACGCACGCACGCACGCACACGCACGCACACACGCATACACACACACACACACACACACACACACACACACACACACACACACATGGAAGTAAATAGTACTGGATTTAAAAAAAAAGGTTGTTAAAATATCTACGAAAAGGAGCCTTGCGCATCGGCAACTACAGCGGTCGTTTTTTTTCTTTTTTTTTTTTTTTCGGTGGGGGGGGGTGGGGGGGTCCTTATTTTGTTTGTTGTTGTTCTGATTCCGATCGTTTAGTCCCATACAGATTGTCAAGTGCAGGCCCCGCGAGGCCCATGCAGAATCCAATTCCTTGCCTTCTTTGGTCTGTGTTGGCTGTGCCTGGCTTTCTTTGCTCTATTTTAAGGTGCTTTGCCTTTGTCTCTCTCTTCTTTTCGTGCCGTCAGCTGCATTCCCACGCTGTTATTCCGGCTTTCCATAGATGGCCACACCGGGAGTGGACTGTGGCCGCCACAGTACCTAAACCCAAGGGAACAGTCAATGTCAGGTCGTCAGGCAAGCCACCTGCTGAAGGATACTCTGCTCTTGTGCTGCATCACTTGCTGGTGTTGAGTGGTGCCAGGCCTGATGGCGGATGGTGTTGATGGTGCCTGCCTAATGGCTGGTGGTGTTGAGTGGTGCCTGGCCTAATGGCTGGTGGTGTTGAGTGGTACCGGCCTGATGGCTTGTGTGTTGAGTGTGCCAGGCCTGATGGCTGATGGTGTGAGGGTGCCTGGCCTAATGGCTGGTGGTGTATGATGTACCTGCCTGATGGCTGATGTGTGTTGAGTGGTGCCTGGCCTGATGCTGATGGTGTTGAGTGGTGCCTGGCCTGATGCTGGTGGTTGATGGTGCCAGGCCTGATGGCTGGTGGTGTTGAGTGGTGCCTGGCCTGATGGCTGGTGTGTTGAGTGGTGCCTGGCCTGATGGCTGATGGTGTTGAGTGTGCCTGGCCTGATGGCTGATGGTGTTGAGTGGTGTCAGCCTGATGCTGATGGTGTTGAGTGGTGCCAGGCCTGATGGCTGAATGGTGTTGAGTGGTGCCAGGCCTGATGGCTGATGGTGTTGAGTGGGCCAGCCCTGATGGCTGATGGTATGAGTGGATGCCTGGCCTGATGGCTGAGGGGTGTTGAGTGGTGTCTGGCCTGATGGCTGGTGGGTTGAGTGTGCCTGCCTGAATGGCTGATGGTGTTGAGTTGGTGCCAGGCCTGATGGCTGATGGTGTTGAGTGGTGCCTGGCCTGATGGTGATGGTCAGTGTATCTGGCCTGATGGCTGGTGGTCAGTGGTGCTTGGGCTGATGGACAGTGGTGTCTGGCCTGACGCTGGTGGTCATGGTGCTTGGCCTGATGGCTGGTGGTCAGTGTGCCAGGTCTGATGGCTGGTGGTCATGGTGGCCAGGTCTGATGCTGGTGGTCAAGTGGTGACTGGCCTGATGGCTGGTGGTCATGGTGTCTGGCCTGATGGCTGGTGGTCAGTGGTGTCTGCCTGATGGCTGGTGGTCAGTGGTGGCCAGGTCTGATGGCTGGTGGTGTTGAGTGGTGCCAGCCTGATGGCTGGTGTCAGTGGAGTCTGCCTGATCCAGTAAACGCATACAACCTCTGCTGAGCCACCCACTGACGACAACAATAGCAAAGTGGAGAACTCCGCGTGGAGGAGCGCCTCGCATGCTTTTCAGGGCTTTGTTTTTGCTTGCTTTGTTCACATGTTCGTAAAAAGCTTCAAATATATAACTCGTTTTTGTTGTTGTTTTTTTCAGCTACTTGTTCAGTGACTGACATTTACTGAAGGTTAGTGAGCAGTCTTCCGGGAGTCCTGTTCTGTGTTATCGTAGTCATCGGATTCGTCTTTCCCATCATGTCCACCACGTTTCATACAGCTCAGGAACATTGGAATTATTTGCAAGCTCAGACTCTTTTATTTCATGTTTTCGAAAATTTGCTTTGTTTCTGGGTAAAATGAACTCGCTGACCAGCATAATCCGTACACATGTTCGCCCTTCCCACGTGGAAGTTCACCTTAAAAGACGTGCGCAGGAAGAAAAGCTCTCACACACACACATCGCTAAATGCTGTTCTAAGGGAAGCATTTTTTTTCTTCAAATGTCACGCACTGTAGCGCACACGTACATACCTCGTCCTTTCTTTTCTTTTGTTTCTTCTTTTTCTTTCTCTTTCTTTCCAAAACCTTTACTGGTAGCTTTCCCTAACATGAAGTGAATGTTTACCTGCACCTACTCAGTTGTTCAACACATACATACATGCACATGTATTTACATTCATAGCTCGCCAAGCTCCATTCAGACTGAATGCGCCACGCCATTCCATTCCCATGCTTACATGCACAGGTATCAAGGAATTCGTTAGCGTTTCCCCCCCCCCCCCCCCCCCCCCCCCCCCCCCCCCCCCGTCAAAAGAGGCTTTCAGCCTTTCAAGTCGTCGTTCGTGTCTTCCCTGAACATCCTCTCTGAGTGGATGCAGCTTTGCTCCAACACGTGCCCTTCGCCTCCCCCCCCCCCCCCCCCCCCTCCTCCCCCCACACCCATTGGTATAGTTCTCACCCGCTGCCTGTTTTTTACGTGAACATTAAACAGTTTTCTACTGACGACAATGAGTCATCGCTTGCTTATTTTCCCCCTCATAAATCCATGTTCCTTTTGCGTGTTTGTGCGAAACTTTTTTTCTGTTTTTTTTTTTTTTTTTTCAAATCTGTCGGTGGGGGTGGGGGAAGATGTTTATTCTTTAGCTGTTTTAGTTTCAAGTACCTGTTGACGTTGTCCTGGTGTGGCGCTGTGCGGACTCTGCCAGAAGTTTACGGGTGAACACACACACACACACACACACACACACACACACACACACACACACACACACACAACACAATGCATATTTACATACACTCCAACACACACAACACACACACACACACACACACACACACACACACACACACACACACACACACATGCATATTACACACACACACACACACACAACACACACACACACACACACACACACACAACACACACACACATGCATATTTACTCTCTCTCTCACACCACACACACACACACACACACACATGCATATTTACACACACACACACACACACACACACACACACACACACCACACACACACACACATACTCACACACACATGCATATTACTCACACACATACTCACACACACATGCATATTTACTCACACACACACACACACACACACACACACACACACACACACACACACACACACACACACACACACACACACACATGCATATTTACTCTCACACACACACAAACACACACGCGCGCGCGTGTATGTGAGAGAGAGACTAAAGCAGACGGTTTATCTGTCACTTATAAAATGTCTTTCAAAGTCTTGCAGACTTTATAAAAAAAATGAAAAAAGTAGGGTGTGGGGGCGAATGGGAGCGCGAAAAGAGACGGACAGAATTTAGGGGTTAGAGAAAGCTTTGTTAAAGCACAACCATCAAATTGCCCACATACGGCAGTTGGGAACAATCAAACTCTGCCTTAAAACACTGATATTTTCCCCGACCGGAGTGGACTGCCCGTCTTCAGGTTGACACTACTCTACGGAACCCAGCTGGTTAGGTTGGTCCCGCCTTGCTATCAAAGGGACACCACTGATGATGTTCACGACAAGGAGAAGACGAACATCCAACGGTCTCTCAGGCCTGCCAACGAAGGCAGAGTAGGGAAATGGGACCGTACCAGAATGGGAAAAAAAAGTACAGAAAAAAAAAATGATGAAGAGGGACTCGGTATAAAAGGTATTCTTTAAGCTTGTGTCGGAGGATACAAGAAGGATTCCACGGAGTAAACAGCGAGAGTGGTCATCCTGCTGTTAGATACGCCGAGCAGTGTGAGTCACATAGGCGCTGGCAGTAGCTGCGAAGTGTGCAAACTGGGCTGTTTGGACAGGCAGAAAATGCGGTGTGCCCCTGGTTAACCAAACACCACGAAGGTGAACAGAGACACGGGAGGGGTCGGCCAACAGCAGCTGCTGGCAAACAATTGCAAGGACTAGGCCTTTTTTCTGACAAAAAAAAAAAAGAAGAGATGCGGTAACAATTTTCATTAAGAATAAAATGATTAAAGAAAAATGAATGTGAGCTGCGGAAACATTTCTGTAAGAAAAATGTGGAACGCGGTAGTGGAATGTGTGTGTGTGTGTGTGTGTGTGTGTGTGTGTGGTGTGTGTGTGTGTGTGTGTGTGTGTGTGTGATATTTTCTCAGCAGTCTTGGGCATTTATCACACAGCAGACGGACTATGGTGCTGACTTGTTTGCTAATCCATGACAGATAGATGTGAAGCATTCATAGTCCATGACAGATAGACGTAAAGCATTCATATCCATGACAGATAGATGTGAAGCATTCATAGTCCATGACAGATAGACGTGAAGCGTTCATAGTCCATCGCAGATGGACGTGAAGCGTTCATAGTCCATGACAGATGGACGTGAAGCAATCATTGTCCATGACAGATGGACGTGAAGCATTCATAGTCCATGACAGATGGACGTGAAGCATTCACAATCGACCCGAGATGATCCGACTAAACTCTGGTAATCCGCCAGCTCATGACGACCCACTGGAAACAGGACAGACAGACAGATATAGAGGGAAACTGATTCTGTGCCTAACACACAGTTGCCTAGGAACGGCGTCCTGTCCCCAGTATCGTATAGCCCCCCCCCCCCCCCCCCCCCCCCCCCCCCCTTTCTCCTAGAGTTTAAGTGTCGGCCTGGGGGGGGGGCTAGTCTTTTAAGTGAGACGAGCTTCCGCGTGCGCACGTAAAAGAGCCCGCTGCAACAAAATGAGAGTTAAGGAAGTTGACCCAAGCAAAAATATGTAGGAAAATCCACTTCGGTAGGGAAACAAAAACACACACAGACAGAGGTGATTGGATTAGGGAAAGAGAGAGGGGTAAAAATTGCTAGCCAGAATTCAACATTGAGAAATCTGTATTGAGTATGGAGTTAGTATCATACAGAGCAATACAGGATAGTACAATACGATGCTGTCAGAACAGTACTAAGTGCACTCTGTCATCGTGAAAGTCATAAGGAATTGCGACGGTAGGTAACTTGGCCGTTTGATGGAAGTTGCTGGGCTGAAAATTAAGTTGGGTGAAATGACGTTATTTCATCTCACTGGGGAAACAAAACACAAGGTGTTCAATTCTCACACGCAGCGCCTTTTTCGATAGAGTGTGTGCAATATCACCCTGTTGGTAAAGCAGCTGTAGACAACTGCTGCCTGTTTGGCGAAGACGTCTTCCTATAAATGTTCGCGTTTATGCGTGCGAATGGAATACAAGTTTCCGTCCAGTGCATTTCTTGTTTTAATTGTCAACATAGCAAGCGCTATGGCTATAATCTTGGGAAACCAAAGGAACAGAGAGAGAGAGAGAGAGAGAGAGAGAGAGAGAGAGAGAGAGAGAACTGGGAGAAAGCAAGAAGAAAGAAACAAAAGCAGGAGTCTTTCAAACAATCTGTTCCCCCACTTCACGCCCATCCCCCCCCCCTCTCTCTCTCTCCCTCTCTCTCGCCCTTCCTCTCTCCCTCTCTCTCTCCCACCTCCTTTCTCTCCCTTTCTCTCTCCATCTCTCTCTCTCTCCCCTCTCTCTCTCCCCTCTCACTCTCACTCTTTCTCCCTCTCTCTTTACCTCTCTCCCTCCCTCCTCTCCCTCCCTCTCTCCCTCCCTCTCCCCCCCCCCATCTCTCTCTTCCTTCTTTTTCTTTTGTCCCCACCCAGCCTTCGCTTCCGTGGCCCTGTTTGCCTTGTGGAGGAAGGAGCGAAGAAAAAGGTGAATCATCTGTGTTGATTTTGCTCCCTCTGTTGCCCCGTTTCCCAGCCCTTTTGTCGTGTTGAACGACTGTCCTCAGGGCCCTCCCTCCGTATTGACCCTGCACCTGCACAGCGGACGTTACACACACACACACACACACACACACACACCACACGCACACACAACACACACACACACACACAGAGTGAGAGAGATAGACAGGCAGGCACACACACACACACACACACACACACACACACACACACACACACACACATACACACACACACACACACACACACACACACACACACACACACACACACACACACACACAAGCAGAGAGAGAGAGAGAGAGAGAGCTTTGCAACAACAACAAAAAAGAAAAAAGAAAAAAAGACGATGCATCAAGGAAAGCAGAGCAAAGCAAAACGCTCACACTCGCATCCTCTCTCTCTCTCTCTCTCTCTCTCTCTCCTCTCTCTCTCTCTCTCTCTCTCTCTCTCCTCTCTCTCTCTCTCTTTCAGGGAGGGAAGAGGGAGGGAGAGACAGAGAAAGAGAGAGTAAGAGAGAATTTTCAAACTACAAAACCGTGAAGCATGAAGAGAAAGAAACCTGACAGTACTGACGCTGGTTTATGCACAGCTGAAGTCCCCCAGCAAACGGCACACTATGTGGGGTCGAATCTTGTTTTGACAGGTAGATGTTTAAAGAAACGGCGACTTCACGTGAAATCCTGTCGAGTTTAAGACAAGAGCAAAACAAAATTGTCTGCATGATAAAAGGACGTGTAGCCAAATTCCATGTAAAATATGGCTGCTCACTCATAGTCGTCACTTTGTCTTGGGAGGGGTGATATAAAGTTTAGCCGCAAAGTGGATTTGGAACAAGTTTTACATGAGCGGTAGTTATATTTTCACAATTGAAAAAAAAAAAAAAACGAAGAGAGAAACATAGCCGCTGTGTCCACATTTCTCAAGAAATGTGTTGCGTGTCCAAATTTCACAGGTAATAAGGTCGCTGCGGCCCTATTTCTCGGCGTCATATTTGACTCATGGGCCGCCAAGACGTGTCAAAGGGGGTATGGTTTGGGCAGGAAAATAGATAAACCTGCCAACGGGAGTAGATGTCACCATACAGCCTGAGGGGCTAGGGAGACATGACGTCATTTGTGACGTGTCATGTCGTGACGACACGCTTCACTCGGTCAGATCACAGCGCCACCCAGTCAGCGGTGCGGTGGTCCCCTCTCCCCTCACCCACAGACGGAGAAGTTGGCGTCGTGTTGTGGACAGCAAGCAGAGATCCTTTTGGACTGCTCAATGCCCTGCAGGCTATCGATCATGACTGGGTAGCAGCTAACCCATGCGGTAGAGCACCGAGCTCGTTGTCAGACGTGGCGAGTTCGAATTCCTCTGGCGCCAAAAAGTAGCCATTGATGCTGCCCATCAAAATATGATGTCGTTCTGGCGGTCGTCCGTGCATCGTTAGGTAACCCCCCTCCTCCCCTCTTTAATGAGGCAGTGTCCCTGTGTACCATGGCACGTTTATGTGGGTGTGGACCGGACCTGACTGGAACTTGGTCATGACAAGGTCGGCGTTTAACGGTGAATTATAGCGAATATACGAATCGTCTTTGACTTTTGCATATTTCTTTGTGAATATGGAATCAGTTTAGGAAACCAAGCATGACCGTTTTTGCTCAGCCAATGAAGGTCCCAAGCGAACGGCTCGCTATTCTATCAGCCGTAGTCACCACAGTCAGTTTCTGACTTTTGCAAGAGGGATGATCAAGCAGGTTTTCCAAAAGATGGATAGAAGGAAGGACAGACAGACAGATAGACAGATTGACGGAAAGGAATACGTTGGAAAAGGGGGAGGGGGCAAGGGGATAAGTGTATGTGTTATACAGTGTTCACAAGAATTAGCGCAAACGGTTACTCTCTCTCTCTCTCTCTCTCTCTCTCTCTCTCTCTCTCCTCTCTCTCTCTCTCTCTCTCTCTCTCTCTTCCATTCATGTGTACTCATATATAGACGTACACGTCATTTGCTTTTACTTAAAACGCGCAGAATCACAGCCAAGTAATCACGCGACCAGAGCAGCTTCTGTTTCCTGGCTGGAATAACTGACCTCTCCCCAATCCCTCCTCCCGTACTTCCTCCAATCCAGTCACCTCCGATCCTGCCTCCGCTACCCTCCTCCCCGCCCCCCTTCCCTCCCTTTCCCCTCATCCATCCCCGGACTGAAGGAATCAAGGATGTGGTTAATGCACCAACACCTTTCCCCCCTCGGCACAGGCTGACGAAGCAGCGGCAGTGCCCGGCAGGCCGTTGCAGTACCCCCTGTTTCATCACCAGCTGTGGGGGGCCATCTCCTTCACGCTTGTCAGATCAAAGCAAGGCACGGGCAGGGTGTTACGTAATTAGGTTGATGACTGACGCCAACACGCGTCATCCTGCGACCTCCCTTTCGCTCCTCTCTCCCTCCCTCCCTCCCTCCCTCTCTCTCTCTCTCTCTCTCTCTCACACACACACACACACACACACACATCCTCTTCCCAACCTCGGCCCATCCTTCATGTAAGGCTGTAAACGATGTTTTTAAAGACAAGGAAACAAAGAAAAAGAAAAAAAAACCTGTATCATCACAGTGTTTCAAGCCTGACAACTCCCTTAGGGTGAAAAAAAAAAGTAATGATATAATGAGAAACATGCCGCGCCAGTCTTTCTAGTGTGGGTTTTGGCCCATCCTAGGCGCGTGTTTTTCTCTGGGGAACATAATTTTGTGGTAACGCTGCAGAGTTGAGTCGGTGAGTTGTGAAACAAAAAAGAAATGAACTCGCCACTACCACCACCATTACCATTGCTATCAAGTACCAGCACCTAGGGGAGACAGGTTACATCACTACTACAGTAGTAGCAGAGAGAGAGGAGGAAGGGGGGGGGGGGGGGGGCTCAAAGAGAGAGAGAGACTCAGAGTGAGAGAGAGAAGAGAGAGAGAGGAGAGAGATTCACAGAGAGAGAGAGAGAGACTTAGTTTAGAGAAAAGAAAAATCAAATTCTTTCCGCAATGGCTCTGTCCAAGTGAACCTGCCCGTCCGCCATCTGAGTTCACAGTGGAGCTTAAAGCCGCCATCAGCAAGGCCTCTTCCGCCTGTTTGGGAAGCAGGTACACATTGCAACTGGACGTGTTAGTATATGTGGACATGTAGATGGGATGTGGACTGTAAATGGATGTGACATGTAATTGTGGAATGAGATGGATGTGGATATAGATGGGATGTGGATATGTAGATGGGATGTGGATATGTAGATGGGATATGGCATAGGGATGGGACTATGAACATGTAGATAGGAGTGTGGACATGCCGACAGGAGTTTGGACATACAGATGGAAATGTAGACATTTAGACAGGACTGTGAACACAGACAGGACTATGGACAGGAAGACAAAATTGTGGACATGGAGATAGCACTGAGGACGTAGAGATAAGACTGAGGACATGTAGACAGGATGTGGATATAAAGACAGGACTGAGGACATGTAGACAGGACTGTGGATATAAAGACAGGACTGAGGACATGTAGACAGGACTGTGGATATAAGATAGACTGAGGTCATGTAGAAGGACTGTGGATATAAAGAAGGACTGAGGACATATAGACAGGACTGTGGATATAAAGATAGGACTGAGGACATATAGCAGGACTGTGGATATAAAGATAGGACTAGGCAAATAGACGGACTGTGAATATAAATAAGGACTGAGGACATATAGACAGGACTGTGGATATAAAGATAGGACTGAGACATATAGACAGGACTGTGGATATAAAGAAGGACTGAGGACATATAGACAGGACTGTGGATATAAAGATAGGACTGAGGACATATAGACAGGACTGTGGATATAAAGATAGGACTGAGGACATATAGACAGGACTGTGGATATAAGAAGGACTGAGGACATATATAGACAGACTGTGGATATAAAGATAGGACTGAGGACATATAGACAGGACTGGATATAAAGACAGGACTGAGGACATATAGAAGGACTGTGGATATAAAGATAGGACGGAGGACATATAGACAGGACTGGATATAAAGAAGGACTGAGGACATGTAGAAGGACTGTGGATATAAAGACAGGACTGAGGACATTAGACAGGACTGTGGATATAAAGATAGGATGGGTCATATAACAGGACTGGATATAGTAGTGAGGACATAACAACTGTGATATAAGATAGGACTGAGGTCATATAGACAGACTGTGGGTATAAAGATAGGACTGAGGACATAATATAGGACTGTGGATATAAAGATAGGACTGAGGACATGTAGACAGGACTGTGGATATAAAGACAGGACTGAGGACATAATATAGGACTGTGGATATAAAGATAGGACTGAGGTCATATAGGCAGGACTGTGGATATGAAGGTAGGGCTGAGGACATAATTATAGACAGGACTGGATATAAAATAGGACTGAGGACATAATTATAGACAGGACTGTGGATATAGAGATAGGACTGAGGACATATAGACAGGACTGTGGATATAAAGATAGGACTATGGACATATAGACAGGACTGTGGATATAAAGACAGGACGGAGGACATATAGACAGGACTGTGGATATAAAGATAGGACGGAGGATATATAGACAGGACTGTGGATATAAAGAAGGACTAGGACATATAACGGACTGTGGATATAAAGAAGGACGAGGACATATAGACAGGACTGTGGATATAGAGTAGGGCTGAGGAATAATATAGACAGGACTGGATTAAAGATAGGACTGAGGACATAATAGACAGGACTGTGGATATAAGATAGGACTAGGACATATAGACAGGACTGTGGATATAAGATAGGACGGAGGAATATAGACAGGACTGTGGATATAGAGATAGGACTGAGGACATAGACAGGACTGTGGATATAGAGATAGGACTGAGGACATAATTATAGACAGGACTGTGGATATAAAGACAGTACTGAGGACATATAGACAGGACTGTGGATAAACTAAAGATAGGAACTAATGGACATACAGGTACGACTGTGGGTATGGGAATAGGGCCGTGGAGAGGACGAGGACATATAGACAAGACTGTGGATATAAAGACAGGACTGAGGACATATAGACAAGACTGTGGATATAAAGACAGGACTGAGGACATATAGACAGACTGTGGATACAAAGATAGGACTGAGGACATATAGACAGACTGTGGATAAAAGAAGGACTGAGGACATATAGACAAGACTGTGGATACAAAGACAGGACTGAGGACATATAGACAGACTGTGGATAAAAGATAGGACTGAGGACATATAGACAGACTGTGGATAAAAGACAGGACTGAGGACATATAGACAAGACTGTGGATACAAAGACAGGACTGAGGACATATAGCAAGACTGTGGATATCAAAGATAGGACTGAGGACATATACACAAGACTGTGGATATAAAGATAGGACTGGGACATATACACAAGACTGTGGATATAAAGATAGGACTGCGGACATATACACAGGACTGTGGATATAAGACAGGACTGAGGACACATAGACAAGACTGTGGATAAAAGATAGGACTGAGGACATATACACAAGACTGTGGATATAAGATAGGACTGAGGACATATACACAAGACTGTGGATATAAGATAGGACTGGGGACATAATACACAAGCTGTGCATATAGAGATAGGACTATGGACATACAAAGACTGTGGGATATGGAAATAGGCTGAGGACATGACACAATGTATAGTAAGGACTGACGTATATGGAGATAGGACTGGGACCATTGGATAACTGGCATATGAGATAGGACTATGGACATACGAGTAGGACTGTGGGATGAGAATAGGACGTGGATGAGTAGACTGGAGGGACTCATTGAGAAGGACTGCGGCATATGAGATAGGACTGTGGCCATTGAGATAATGACTGACCATTGAGATAGGACTGTGGCCATTGAGATAGGACTGTGGCCATTGAGATAGGACTGCGGCCATTGAGATAGGACTGGGGCCATTGAGATAGGACTGTGGCCATTGAGATAAGGACTGGCCATTGAGATAGGACTGGCCATTGAGATAGGACTGTGGCCATTGAGATAGGACTGGGCCATTGAGATAAGGACTGCGGCCATTGAGATAGGACTGTGGCCATTGAGATAGGACTGTGGCCATTGAGATAGGACTGTGGCCATTGAGATAAGGACTGTGGCCATTGAGATAGGACTGTGGCCATTGAGATAGGACTGTGGCCATTGAGATAGGACTGTGGCATTGAGATAGGACTGTGGCCATTGAGATAGGACTGTGGCCATTGAGATAGGACTGTGGCCATGAGATAGGACTGTGGACATAGATTTCCGACAGATGACATGGAGATAGGTCTATGGACATGTAGATAGGACTGTAGGCATGTTGATATGACCGTAAACATACAGATAGGACTGAGGACAAACACAGGACTGTTGACATGTAGATAAGACTGTGTACACGTACTCTGTAGACACACATCAAACTGTGGACATGTAGATAGGGTTATGGACATTTAGATGCGACTGAGGATATATAGATATAATTATTGAGGACATAGAGAAACGACTGTTGATAGGTAGAACTATGGACATGCACATGTGGATAGGTCCGTGGACATAATCATGGCTACGGACATAGACATAGGACTGTAAGCAGATAGATAGGACTGTGGACATAGAGATAGGACTGTGGACGATACAGATAAGGAGATTGTTCTGTGAATTTTAAAGATGCGACACTGACGTAGAGATATATCTGTGGACTTATCGATAGAATTGTGGACATAGAGATTGGACGGTAGACATGCAGTTAGGGCGATGAACGACTAGACAGGACTGTGGCCAAGAGCTAGGACTGTGGATTTAGAGACAGGACAGTGGCAGAATACATGGGACTGCAGACATGCGAAGGTAGGACTGCGGATGTGTAGGTAGGTCTGTGGACGTGTGTGGATAGGTCTGATATGTGTAGACAGGTCTGACGACACGTGTAAACAGGTCTGACGACACGTGTAGACAGGTCTGACGACACTTGTAGACAGGTCTGACGACACGTGTAGACAGGTCTGACGACACGTGTAGACAGGTCTGACGACACGTGTAGACAGGTCTGACGACATGTGTAGACAGGTCTGACAACATGGTAGACAGGTCTGACGACATGTGTAGATAGGTTTGTGGACGTATGTAGTTGGGCCTGTGGATGTGTGAAAGTAGGACTTCGAACATGTCCAGGTACGGCAGTGGCTTTGTGAGTACGTGACGGTGAACATGTGTTAGAAGGACTATGGACGTGTAGGTGGGAGTGTGGGCACGTGGTTAGGATTGTGGACGTATATAGGTAAGAATATGGCTGTGTGAAAGTAGCTCTTTGAACGTGTGAAGGTAGGACTATGGACGTATGTAGTTAGAGCTGTAGACGTGTAGACTGGACAGTGGACATGCGTGGGTCAGGACTGTGAAGATGTGCAGGTAGGACGGGATACGTAGGGTAGGGCTGTGGAAGTCTAGATAGGACTGTTGACGATGAGTTAGGACTGTGGACGTGTGGAGATGAGGCTGGGTCCAGGGGGTAGAACAAGAGACGTGCATGAGGTTGGACCGACGTCCAGGCTCCTGTCTAGGCTCCCCGCGTTGTCAGCGCCTGTTGACGGGGTTGCCCCACATTTCCTGTCCCAGAAGGTACCCACCACACAGCGCTCACATGACTCTTGCTGGGTCTGTCTGGTGGAGGAAGTCGATTGTCCCTACCTCTTGGCCTCCTTGGTGGTACTGCTGACGGTGGTGAATGCAGCCACATCTTTGGAGATGATGTTATTCCCACGGTGTGTCCTGAATATGTTGCAGTTCTTTCTCTTTGATTGAAATCCAGAAAACTTCTCTAAAGAGCTTGAGTCTTATTTGAGCCGCCACAGAGATGACATGTTCAACTAGGTGATGAACCAGTGATTAGATAGAATCAGTGATTAGATAGACCCATTGATTAGATGCAAGCAGTAATTAGATACAGCCAGTGATTAGATACAGCCAGTGATTAGATAGAACCAGTGATTGAATAGAACCAGTGGCTAGACAGAACCAGTGATTAGACAGAACCAGTGATTAGATGGAACCGGTGATTGGATAGAACCAGTGATTAGATAGAACCAGTGATTAAATAGAACCAGTGGCTAGACAGAACCAGTGATTAGATGGAACCACCGATTAGATGGAACCATCGATTAAATAGTACAAGATTAATAGCATCACGCTTTTCTCGCTCCGATGAACATTCTGCCCATCACGTGGCTTTTCTTTTCTGTGTGATTGCCTGTTATACATAGTCTTGCGCGGGTAGAGGGGCCCCTCCCTCCCCAGTCTGTGAGGGGATTACCTGTCTTGATCAGAGCGTCTCCTGGAGTCTCGTCTTCTGCTTCATGAATCACGTCATCGTCTTCACTCACCAACCCCGCTCACCTAGATCTGTTTTCCTCCCACCTTCACCTCCACGCCTGGTAATTCACGTCTGACGAGGATGGGGGTGACAAAAACAACAAGGCTACAAAAAAAGAAGGTTACATCAGAGGCAGAAACTGTAAAACAGGGAGCTCTGCCCTCCCCCCTTCAAGAGAGAGAGACACAAAGAGGAGTAGATAACCAAATCAAATTACGTCGGCTGGCTGCCTTCATTGCTCACGCCGAAAGAGAGGAGTGTTTAAAAAAAAAAAAAATTCCCGGGCACTCCTTGGCCCGAAGAGAGAGCAAGGGGAAAGGGAGAGAAAACAACACGGTGTACAGCGCGCGCTACCTCGCTGCTGAACCTTCCTTCCCCCAGGCAGTACACTGAACGGAGAGGCCGTGCAGGGGACGGTGTGTGCTTGCTTGTCGTGGATCATCGAAGGCGAAAAAACGAGCAGCGGAGTTCAAAGCGTGTAGTCGTGCCGTCTCCCTTGGCCCCAGTTTGGCTTGTACAGGCAGCAGTGGACCCTCTTCCCGTCATCTTCCCTGCAGTAACGCACAGTGTGGGTTGTGGACGGAGCGGGAATGATGGACGTGGCCTTCATGTCCCCGACACACTTCTCGTGGAAGTGCTGGGGTCGGGAGCTGTGGCCGACCGGAAGGTAATTCACGTTTTTTTTTTTTTTTGTAACATTTTATTTTTTAAGCTGGATTAGGCCCTATAGTGTGGCCACTGACAGCCCTCAGGAACTTCCAAACCGGTCCGCGTGGCATGACCTTTCTTGTTGACAACCTTTTGTCTTGTGCTTGTGTGAACTTCATGGGACACATTACTTAACGATTAAGTAAAGCGGATACAATTTAATGGAGTTGTGGATTGAGAAACTGGTAGATCGACATATGCTGAGTGATGGATGGGGCGTTCCAAGGGTAAGATCTCCATAGAACAGGTTGTCACTTTTCCCTGTCTCACGTAAGAACGGGCTTTTGTCCTGACACGTAGGAGAGAAACACACACGCGCGCGCGCGCGCCCACACACACGCACACACACACACACACACACACACACACACACACACACACACACACACACACTTTGAAAATAGAATTTGAAGTGAAATGTATAGAAACACACACACACACACACACACACTTTGAAAATAGAATTTGAAGTGAAATGTATAGAACACACACACACACACACACACACACACACCACACACACACACCACTTTGAAAATGGAATTTGAAGTGAAATGTATAGAAACACACACACACACACACACACAACGCACACGCTCTCTCACACACACACTCGCTCTCACACACACATACACATATACACACACACATTCACACACACACGCGCGCGAGCAAAGCAAGCAAAGGTCAAGAAAAGAACGTCAGTGAGATTTTTGAGCAGGTCTGAGGTATCGTTACATAGTAGGTCCCAAGCTTTTACCATGTTAAACTTACGAATAAAATGATCTCTCGATAGGCACATGCGTTGAGTCAGAGGATGTTACTATGTATGACACATGGAAACACTGATGACGGTACATAATTTTTCATTTATATTGAAGATGAGTTGGGTTTTTAAACGGAAAGATGTTAAACCAGACGCTAAGTTTTTTTTAATGCCGTCTTTCCCATATCGTTTATGTCATCTCTTCTCTCGTCTTGTCTTCTCTTCTTGTCTGCATTCCCCTCTCTCTCTCTCTCTCTCTCTCTCTCTCTCTCGTAGATAGATGGAGAGGTAATGTATTTGTGTGTTTAAATATGCAGTGTGTGTGTGTGTGTGGGATGGGGGCTGCGTGATTCACCGACTTCTGTACACTGTTGCGACTGGCATCCCTGGAGGCCGGCGTACAGTGTCGGACGGGCTGCCCTGAACCCAGCAAAGAGGGCAGTGCGTGTCCCACTGTTGCCTGTCACTCCACGAAGGTCGTGCGCCTTGTTTTCTTTTAGGGGGCAAAAACCACGGGCTTTGTGTCGCGACCTGTGTGAAGTTCTTCTCTAAAGAACAAGTTTCTCTGTATGGTGTGTGTGTGTGTGTGTCACGGCTTAAGAATGCAGCTCTCTCTCTCTCTCTTTCTCTCTTTCCCGTCTCTTTTTGTATTTAACTCTCTCCTCTCTCCCCCCCCCCCCCCCCCCCTTCTCTGTCTCTTTCTCATACACATATTTCCGCGCACGCGAGTTCACACACATATCACACGCGCACACACACACACACACACACACACACACACACACACACACACACACACACACACACACACACACTAACGCATATGAAAATACATCCATTTGAACACACACTCACACGCGCGCGCGCGCTCACCACACACACACACACACACACACACACACACACACACACACACACGGTATAGTGAATGGTTGAGGTGGTGTGGAGAACGCACCGGATGACCCCTGGCTCGGCGCCAGCACTGCGCAGAAGGTGTGTGCTTTGTGCTGTGGCTCATAATAACACGCACATCATAACCGCCGGGCCTGCCGCGCTGCGGAGAGAGGAGGGGGGGGGGGGGGGGGGGGGGCAGAGATCAATTCTCCTGGCAAGAGAGTGAGGGCATGAGAGAGAGTGAGGGAGAGTGAGGAAGTGAAAGAAAGAGTGAGGGAGTGAAAGGGAGAGAGTGAGGGAGTGAAAGAGAGGGAGTGAAAGAGAGTGAGGGAGTGAAAGAGAGTGAGGAAGTGAGAGAGTGCGGAAGTGAAAGAGAGTGAGGAAGTGAAAGAAAGAGTGAGGGAGTGAAAGAGAGAGTGAGGGAGAGAAAGAAAGAGTGAGGGAGTGGAAGAGAGAGTGAGGGAGTGAAAGAGAGAGTGAGGGAGTGAAAGAGAGAGTGAGGAAGTGAAAGAGAGAGAGAGTGAAAGTGAAAGAGAATGAGGGAGTGAGAGAGAGGGTGTGTATGTGTGTGTGCGCGCGCGCGCGATAAAGCGAAGAGGAAGATTGGGGAAGAGGGGAGGTGTCTGTTAAAGCATGTAGAATAATGAAGCACAAATGATTTTTCCCTCTGTATGTGTGTGTTTGGAGAGGGATCACCATCATCTCCGTTATTACTGGAATGCAGCACTCTATCATCAAAGCCACTCAGCAGTATAGCAGACGCCCTGTGGTGGACACGTTTCATTCCCTGCCCACTGTTGGGGAAACCTGTGCGTGTCTATGTGACTTTCCACCAAACCATGCGTCATCCCGGAACCCTTGGTTGTGGGAATTCATAGAGGTGTGTGTGTGTGCGTGCAGTTGGAGTGTGTGTATGCGTGCGTGCGTGCGCGCGGGCGTATGAGTGTGTGTGTGTGTGTGTGTGTGGTGTGTGTGTGTGTGTGTGTGTGTGTGTGTACAGGAAATCTCTCCCATTCTCGAATGTTCGAAAAACTGAATTTCTTCTGTGTGGCCTAGTAAATATGGCGTCAGTTTATATTGGTCAGAGCTCTGCCGACTTGACTGCGAAGACTATGCCGGAACTGAAAAACAAAACAAAAAAAAAACCACTGCGTGCCAGACAGCGTGATGGAGGGAAGAGGATTCGAACTCACTTTCATTTCCCAAGCCCTACGTGTCACCACTGCTTGACCGCGCGGACATTACTTGGGTTGACCCCCCCCCCCCCCCCCGCTTCTCCTGACCCCGTCCTAAAGGCCTGTGCTTTCATTGTGTGTGTGTGTGTGTTTGTTGATCGTGTTCGAAAGTAGACATCCGTGTTTTCGGTAAGTCTGTAAGTGCACACAGACGATTTGAATCCTTGGTGAAAGTTCTGGCGTTCCACGTCATCGTTAAACTCGAACGTACCCAGCATGCACCAGGATACTTGGAGAGGGGTTGGGCGTCGATAAAAAAATTCTCTCCCCCCCCCCCCCCCCCCCCCCCCCGCCCCGGTCCACTGAAATGATGGGATTAATTAACTCTGCCCCTGCGCGCTTTTTTTATTTTTTATATTACTTGTGTATATATGTTAAAGTTCCTCTTATCTTTTGCTTTGGTATCTGTACTACTATGTCATGAATATGCGTGTGGAAAAGCCTTAGTTTAAAAAATACACACACGGTTGCTAGTGTGTCTGTCGCCATGTGCCTACAGTCTGTTAGGGGCCAGATGGCATGCCTGTGTATTGTAATACCGCCTTCGTTTTTGTTTCTAACAGGATGTTTCTTCTGGGGGGTAAGCATCATTCTTCGTTGCTGATAGCCCGTCACGCAGGGGATTTCCGTTTTGTTTGGTACTCAGGGGATTCCGGGATTTTAGTTGACGTAAGGGATTCTGTTTGATGCTCGCTCGCTCGCTCCTCTCTCTCTCTCTCCTCTCTCTCTCTCTCTCTCTCTCTCTCTCCTCTCTCTCTCTCTCCTCTCTCTCTCCTCTCTCCCTCTCTCCCCTCTCTCTCTCTTCTCTCTCTCTCCTCTCTCTCTCTCTCTACTCTCTCTCTCTCTCTCTCTCTCTCTTCTCTCTCCTCACTCTTTGTCTTTTCTCTCCACCCTCTCTCTCCCCTCTTTCTCTCTCCTCTCTCTCTATTCTCTCTTCTCTCTTCTTATTCTCTCTCTCATTTTATCTCCCATCCTCTCTTATCTCTTCTCTCTCTCTCTCTCTCTCTCTCTCTCTCTTCCTCTCAGTTATTTGGAGGGAGAACATGCCTTGCGCGCCACAATTTGTGTTTTCCTTGAAAGGGATGAGAGGTTGAAGGAGGGGGGGGGGGGGGGGGGGGGGGGGGGTTGTAAATGTGCGGCCAAGTGCCTAGTCCAGAGAACCGAACTCGACCCCTCTCTGTCTTACTCTGTCCCACTTAGCTCCCTGACCGACCACAAGACGGACCTGAAAGCCTTTGGTTGTTTTTTTTTTATTTTTTTTTTTTTTAAATAATTTGATTAATGCTACTCCAGGAACGATGACTCGCCCTCTTCCTCCCTCCGCCCCTCACCTCCCCGCCCCCCACCCAATCCCTGTCCCCGCTTCTTCTATTCTCGCCCGCTTCCACACAAAAACAACAGCAGTGAAGGTGATCTTGTTATAATTAACACGGGAGCTGTTCATCGTGCCAGCGCCCCGCCAAGATGATGATGATCAGCACAGCGTGGCTGGCCGCGGCATACTGGGCCATGTGGCCATGTGGCCACTGAATCACGGCCAGGGCGGGAAAGCGTAACTAGCCATGTAGGACTGGGGTGATTCACCCCCCCCCCCCCCCCCGATGACATTGCGCGAGGCAAAACGAGAGGCCGAGAAGACAGTGGGCCTGATGTCACCTTTGTCCTTCCTTCTACGTGGTGGAGGTCAGTTGTGCAGACAGGCCATCAATGTACTCAGCTCAGTGGCTGCTGTTGCTTCTTCTCTTCAGATACCAACGGATGCTTGAAGGCGTACGGCAAACCACGGAAAAGTTGTTTTTTTGTTGTTGTTTTTAATAAGACAACACGGGGCGGAAGAAGGAGGGGAGGAGTGTCTGTCGTCGAAACTAAACACGCGCGCATACACACTCACACTAGCATTCACACACACACACACGCGCGCGCGCGCGCGCGCGCACGCATGCAACGCACGCACACACACTCACATACGTGCGCGCGCGCGCACACACACACACACACACACACACACACACACCACACTTAATTTCCCTTTGGAGATAATAAAAGCGTTCTTGACTTGACTGAACTCCGCGCTCACACACAAACACACACACACACACACACACACACACACACTGGTGACCTACTCGTTTTTGAGTGAACCAGTATTTTAGGAATAACACACACACACACACACACACACACACACACGGAAAGGTTGAAAGCCTGTAAGTTTTATTTTGGTGTGAGGGAAAGTTCAGCAAAAGCTCATCCAAACCATTGGAAAGCCACTCTCAGGACTTGCGGAAACGAATGTTCTCACGAGAAACTTTGCTATGAGCGTTTTTTATTTGACGTGTTCCACTGGCATGTCGTTTGGGGAGAGAAGGGGCAGCTGGAGCGAAGCGGGACTGGGACAGGATGGAACGGTCGCTTTGGGAAAGGGAGGAAACTGGACATGGCGACAGTAAGTCTTTATTTAATATAAAAGCTGTCATGTTGGCAGCCCAGCAAGGCAAGAGAGAGAGCAGAGAGAGAGGAGAGGGGGGGGACCTATTGACCCTCCAAACATTCTCATAACATCGGGCAGGATGTTCTTGTTTTTACTTTTTCTTCCCCCCCCCCCCCCCCCCCCCACCCCCGGTTTTTTTTTTTTTCCGTTTTAAGTTGTTTGTTTTGATTTCGGGTTTTATGTTTACTCAGTCAGGGTGGCTCAGTGCGGGTCGAGCCACTCCTTTATCCAACACAGCGGAACACGGCCGAGGAATCTTCGCAGCGAACAGATAAAAAGAAAGAAACAAACAAACCACGGCCACAAACGCGCAGGTCCAGATGGGATGGCGGCTGCTTCTCTCTCCCCCTCCCGCCCTTACTCGAGCATCCTCCCCTCGTGAGCGGGGGAGTTGAGGAGGAGGGGGGTTGGGAGGCGGGGGGGGGGGGGGGGTGAAGTGAAGTGTGAGAAGGGGCCTTCTGGCGAGTCTATGTTTTCAGTAGCGATTCAGCTCCCCTGTCCACGTGTTGTGTGTGTGTGTGTGTGTGTGTGTGTGTGAGGGCTGGAAAGGGCAGGATGGTTGGTTGGCTTTTTGTTTTGTCAGTCTCTACACCAGCATCCATGAATATTATGCTCCAGGGATTGTGGCATGTTATTCTCTCTCTCTCTCTCTCTCTCCTCTCTCTCTCTCTCTCTCTCTCTCTCTCTACTCTCTCTCTCTCTCTCAATGCCCTTCGATTTTTTTAAATGGGATTAGGAGTGGCAGGGGAGAGAGAGAGAGTGAAAGGAAGAGGGGCTTGTTCTTATCATTTTTCTTTTGTTTTCGTTTCACGAAGGCGTGGATCAAGAAGCAGTCGACTTATGCATTTTATTCTCCCTCTCATCTCTCTCTCTCTCTCTCTCTCTCTCTCTCTCTCTCTCTCTCTCCCTAAGCACACGCAGGCGTCCGCGCACGCATCACATCACACACACGCGCGCCAAACACACACACCACACACACGCGCACACACCACACACACACACACACACACACACACACACACACACACACACACACACACACGTGCGTGTTTCTGTGTGGCCCTCAATCTGGCATCCATGTGTTGTGACTCGCTGAGACACACATGGCATGCTTTATTATTGATCACGATTCCCCACTGTTTCACTAGCCCAGTCCTCTCTCTCTCTCTCTTCTCTCTCTCTCTCTCTCTCTCTCTCTTCTCTCTCTCTCTCTCTCTCTCCACCTCCCCACACACACACACACCCACCACGCGACTGACACACACACACACACACACACACACACCACACACACACACACTGTGCGTGCACGCACACGTGCATGCATGCACGCACCCGGAGACCTGCAAGTGAGCGCGATCCAGCCTAGTTCCAATGCTACTAATGGAATTTATGTGTTGGTGTCAGGGTTGCACTGAAATATGGGCCATGCAAGCGAGCGTGTTCGATCTTCAATAGACCCTACGCACCTCCCCATCCCCACACTCTTCTTGTTTACACCCCTCTTCACCCCACCCAACCCCTCCCCCTCTCCCTCCTTCTTCCCTCCCTGTCCGCGAACACAAAGCCCCACAGTGAATAGGAAAGCAATACCTGATCGGACGAATCACTCTTCTCTTTCTTTAATGCGTGTGCGTACACAGGCAGGAAGGCACGCGCTCGCATACATACACACTCAGGTAAGAAACGCGGTCAGAAAGCTGAAAAATTGAAACATCCCCAGGCAAAGATGGCATCAGAAACGAAATGCTTAAAGCAATATTGCCTGAAATTGCTCCTCTTCTGAAAGGCGCGTTTAACTGAATTTTAAAATCAGAAAAATACCCGGACCCTGGAAAACAGGAATCACAGTCCCAGTCTTAAGTCAGGCGGCCAATCCAACCCCAACAATTACAGAGGCATAACTTTGAATAGTTCGCTCGGAAAAGGTGTTTTGCAACATAATAAGTGAAAGGATTATGAATTATCTGTCATTGATTCAACGCCTTCTTCCTTGCGCTGAACTCTGAAGCCTATCAAAGCTAAGTGAATTTTCGTCATTTTATTCGTTTGTGTCTTACCTGAAGAAGACCTAAGAGGTCGAAACGCGTTGTGTTTTGTCTTGTGACTCGTTTGCCCCGTTTCAGTTCCTAGGCGGTTCGCTAACATTTATTGAAGATTTGTTTAGATTCCGCCTGCAGTCGTCTCACTTTGCAACTAGAACCACAGTTGGTGATGTTAAAAACAAAATTAACAAAGTTTTGCTGTTTTTGATGCAAGAGTCATAAAACATGAACGACTTGAATAAAGACTTGAATAAAATCACCACCACACCACACACCCACACTCACCACACACACACAACCACTCAAACATCCACCGCGAGCAAGCAACCCACGCACGCACACACACACAACACACACACACACACACACACACACACACACACGCACACTCTCTCTCTCCCTCTCCTCTCTCTCTCCTCTCGCACACACACACACACACCTCTCTCTCTCTCTCTCTCTCTCTCTCTCTCTCTCTCTCTCTCTCCCACACACCACACACACACACACACACACACACAACACACATTCACAAACACACACGCGAGCGAGCGCGCACGCACACGCACGCACACACACCACACACACACACACACACACACACACACACACGCACACAAGGGGAAGAAAGTGGGGCAGAAGGCGTTTAAAACGAGACAAGACACTTGTTTACGTGCTGTCAAAGGCTATACAGTTGTGTTAAAGCACATGAGAGAGAGCTTTGAGTAAAAGCTTAATATGTTCAAACATCCGGGAAAAGCTTTTAAGGGAACAAGCGGTGTTATGTTGCGCTGTGTGTGTGTGTGTGTGTGTGTGGTGTGTTGTGTGTGTGTGTGTGTGTGTGTGTGTAGAGAGAGAGTGAGAGAGAGAGAGGTTTGGAATGTAGCACTACGAACTGCGAGTTATGCAGGGTTATGTGTGTTGCAGTTGGGAAGGTAGCTTTTGAGCATGTGGCTATGACGGGTATGTGTGATGTGTGAGTATGAAGGGCTATGTGTGTGACAGTGGTGAAGGTAGCTTTTGGAGCGATGTGAGCTATGAAGGGCTATGTGTGTTACAGTGGGGAAGGTAGCTTTGTGGAGCGATATGAGCTATGAAAAGGCTATGTGTGTTACAGTTGGAAGGTAGCTTTGTGGAGCGATGTGAGCTATGAGGGCTATGTGTGTTACAGTGGGAAGGTAGCTTTGTGGAGCGATATGAGCTATGAAGGGCTATGTGTGTTACAGTTGTGAAGGTAGCTTTTTGGAGCGTGTGAGCTATGACGGGCTATGTGTGTTACAGTGGGGAAGGTAGCTTTTTGGAGCGATATGAGCTATGAAAGGCTATGTGTGTTACAGTTGTGAAGGTAGCTTCGGGAGCGATATGAGCTATGACGGGCAATGTGTGTTACAGTGGGGAAGGTGTTTTGTGGAGCGATATGGCTATGAAAGGCTTGTGTGTGCGGTTGGGAAGGTAGCTTTTGGAGCAGTGAGCTATGAAGGGCTCGTGTGTTACATGGAAAGGTAGCATTTTGAGCGATGTGAGTTGAGGTATGTGTGTTACAGTGGGATAGCTTTTCGGAGCGATGTGAGCTAGACGGGTTAGTTTTACAGTGGGGAAGGTAGCTTTTCGGAGCGATGTGAGCTATGCGGGCTATGTGTGTGTTACGGGGAAGGTAGCTTTCCGGAGCGATGTGAGCTATGACGGCTATATGTGTCAGTGGGGAGGTGCTTTTGGAGCGATGTGAGCTATGAGGCTATGTGTGTTACAGTGGGGAAGGAGCTTTTCGGAGCATGTGAGCTATGAGGGCTGTGTGTGTTCAGTGGGGAAGGTAGCTTTCGGAGCGATGTGAGCTTGACGGGCTATGTGTGTTACAGTGGGAGGGAAGGTAGCTTTTTGGAGCGATGTGAGCTATGACGGGCTATGTGTGTTACGTGGGGGGGGAAGGTAGCTTTTCGGAGCGATGTGAGCTATGACGGGCTATGTGTGTTACAGTGGGGAGGGAAGGTTAGCTTTTCGGAGCGATTGTGAGCTATGACGGGCTATGTGTGTTACAGTGGGGAGGGAAGGTAGCTTTTCGGAGCGATGTGAGCTATGACGGGCTATGTGTGTTACGGTTGGGAAGGTATCTTTTTGGAGCGATATGAGCTATGAATGGCTATGTGTGTTACAGTGGGGAAGGTAGTTCCACGGATCGGTCTGAGTTACGCGAGCTATGTGCGTTACATCTTACAGGGTATTTCCTTGGGCAGTGTGTGTTCATGAGAGGCTTTGCTAGTGTGTTGTAGCGTTCATGACAGCTCCATGGAGCAGTGTGTGTCATGATGAGAGGCTTTGCTGGTGTGTTGTAGCGTTCATGACAGCTCCATGGAGCAGTGTGTGTCATGATGAGAGGCCTTGCTAGTGTGTTGTAGCGTTCGTGACAGTTACATGGAGCGGGGTGTGTCACGAGAGGCTTTGCTAGTGTGTTGTAGCGTTCATGACAGCTCCATGGAGCGTGGTGTCTCGTGAAAGGCTTTGCTAGTGAGTTGTAGCGTTCATGACAGCTCCATGGAGCGGGGGTATCATGATGAGAGGCTTTGCCTGTGTGTTGTAGCGTTCATGACAGCTCCATGGAGCGGGGTGTGTCACGAGGGGCTTTGCTAGTGTGTTGTAGCGTTCGTTACAGCTCCATGGAGCGGGGGTATCATGATGAGAGGCTTTGCTAGTGTGTTGTAGCGTTCATGACAGCTTCATGGAGAGGGTGTGTCATGAGAGGCTTTGCTAGTGTGTTGTAGCGTTCATGATAGCTTCATGGAGAGGGGTGTGTCATGAGAGGCTTTGTTAGTGTGTTGTAGCGTTCATGATAGCTTCATGGAGAGGGGTGTGTCATGAGAGGCTTTGCTAGTGTGTTGTAGCGTTCATGATAGCTTCATGGAGAGGGGTGTGTCATGAGAGGCTTTGCTAGTGTGTTGTAGCGTTCATGATAGCTTCATGGAGAGGGGTGTGTCATGAGAGGCTTTGTTAGTGTGTTGTAGCGTTCATGGAGCGTGGTGTGTCGTGAGAGGCTTTGCTAGTGTCGTGTAGCGTTCATGGAGCGGGGTTTGTTACGAGAGGCTTTGCTAGTGTCGTGTAGCGTTCATGGAGCGGGGTTTGTTACGAGAGGCTTTGCTAGTGTCGTGTAGCGTTCATGGAGCGGGGTTTGTTACGAGAGGCTTGCTAGTGTCGTGTAGCGTTCATGGAGCGGGGTTTGTTACGAGAGGCTTTGCTAGTGTCGTGTAGCGTTCATGGAGCGGGGTTTGTTACGAGAGGCTTTGCTAGTGTCGTGTAGCGTTCATGGAGCGGGGTTTGTTACGAGAGGCTTTGCTAGTGTCGTGTAGCGTTCACGGAGCGGGGTGTGTCAGGCAGGATCATGTCTGTGTGTTGCAGCTTCGAGGATTCCAACTCCATGGAGTCGCATCACTTCCGGGCTCTGGACCACTCCCCGACCGACATGTACGGGATCGGGAAAGCCCGTAAGAGCAAAGAGGACAAGTACTGCGGGGTGTGCGGTGACCGGGCCTTGGGCTATAACTTTGATGCCATCTCTTGCGAGTCCTGCAAGGCCTTCTTCCGCAGGAATGCGCCCAAAGGACTGGTGAGTGTTGTGTTCGTCACACAGTGTAGCAGGACAGAGTTACTTACCACAGTGCAGTGGAGAGCATTCGGCATCGTAACACGAACACTGCACCAGCTGCTAATCGTTTCGTTGCCTTTTTTCCCCTTCAGCTGTTTTTAGCATATTTAAACAATCGTCTTCATTTTTTTTTCCTCTGCGTGTCTGTTTTTCTGTTTATGTGTACGTTACACCCTGTGATTTATGACTTTGCAGATGTGGTGTTGCGTATGTGGATTAGTGCGTTTGAATTAATATCTTCCCAATACTCTCTCTCTCTCTCTCTCTCTCTCTCTCTTCTCTCTCTCTCTCTCTCTCTCTCTCTCTCTGTATCGGTCTGTGTTTCTCTCTCTCTCTCTCTCGCTCTCTCTCTCACACGCACATACACACGCGCGCGCATACACGCACGCACGCACTTACACTCATGCACGCACTTACACTCACGCATGCAGGCACACACACACACACACACACACACACACACACACACACACACACACACACACACACACACACACTTTGACCAAACGGAAAGGGAAACCACCTAAAGGAAAAAGCGGAGATGTGCATATGTTGACCATGGTCAGGATCTGTGGAGGCAGTCGTGTTCTTCTCTGTCGCCCTCTGTCCACAGCAGATTAGGGACGATCCGCTGCAACGGCTGTCGACGGCGTCAATCACAGTACAGCTGGTCCGCTGCCGCGCCATGTGGTGTGATTGCAACACACAGGACGCACAAAGCTTTCCTGGTGTGATCGACATAATGCTAGCCGTGAGAGGATGAATTAACCGGTGATGCCACTGCCGTCATCTACACACACACACACAGATGTACAGGCATGCAAGCTTGCATATGCAAGTACGGGCACGGGCGCGCACGCGCATACTCACTGTCTCTCACACACACACACACACACACACACACACACACACACACACACACACACACAGATGCACGCGCGCACGCACACACACGCACACACACACGCACACACTCACGCAAGCAAGCAAGCAAGCATGCACATGCAATTGCCTTGTCTTGTCGAAAATCACTTTAGGAACACGCACGCGCCGACTACGCACTCTATCGCTTTGCTAAGTGGAGCTGGAAACGGTCCGATCAATCAGTCTCAGAAGTAGATGAACTGGGCCTGGTCTGTAGTCTGTTGGGAGAAGAACCCGTGCCGATGATGGCTCCAACCCAGCACACCAGATGAACAGGGCCTGGTCTGTAGTCTGTTGCCTGGTCTGTAGTCTGTTGGGAGAAGAACCCGTGCCGATGATGGCTCCAACCCAGCACACCAGATGAACTGGGCCTGGTCTGTAGTCTGTTGCCTGGTCTGTAGTCTGTTGAGAGAAGAACGCGTGCCGATGATGGCTCCAACCCAGTACACCAGATGAACTGGACCTGGTCTGTAGTCTGTTGCCTGGTCTGTAGTCTGTTGGGAAAAGAACGCGTGCCGATAATGGCTCCAACCCAGCACACCAGATGAACTGGGCCTGGTCTGTAGTCTGTTGCCTGGTCTGTAGTCTGTTGGGAGAAGAACGCGTGCCGATGATGGCTCCAACCCAGCACACAACTGTTCCTGCTTCCTCCATGCTGTTTGTCTTCCTTTGGCCTAGTCTTTGTGTATTACTAGAATTTTTTTTTTGAGAGGGGGGGGGGGGGGTCGTCATTGTCCAACATGTTGACATGGAAGGGGGGGGGGGAATTTTTTGTCATTATTATATGTCTGATTTTTTATATCTTGCGTCGGATCCCGTGTGTTACGTATTTGATGTGCTGCATTTTGTACAGATGTTCTTTGTATTTGGTGATGTATACTATGTAATTGATTTTCTGTGATATGGTTGGTCTTCCACAAGGATTTCCTAGGAGGCGTGTAGTATTGAGTGAACGCATCAGTTGACAACGGAGATTTATTGTTGTATGCAAGTTTAACGAACACAGTGCCCCCAGGTGATATAGCTGACAGGAAAACACAGTGCCCCAGGTGATGTGATAGCTGACAGGGAAACACAGTGCGCCCAGGTGATGTTATAGCTGACAGGGAAACACAGTGCCCCCAGGTGATATTATAGCTGGCAGGGAAACACAGTGCCCCCAGGTGATGTGATAGCTGGCAGGGAAACACAGTGCCCCCAGGTAATATTATAGCTGGCAGGGAAGCACAGTGCCCCCAGGTGATATTATAGCTGACAGGGAAACACAGTGCCCCCAGGTGATATTATAGCTGACAGGGAAACACAGTGCCCCCAGGTGATGTGATAGCTGACAGGGAAACACAGTGCCCCCAGGTGATATTATAGCTGACAGGGAAACACAGTGCCCCCAGGTGATATTATAGCTGACAGGGAAACACAGTGCCCCCAGGTGATATAGCTGGCAGGGAAACACAATGCCCCCAGGTGATGTTATAGCTGACAGGGAAACACAGTGCCCCCAGGTGATGTGATAGCTGACAGGGAAACACAGTGCCCCCAGGTGATGTGATAGCTGACAGGAAAACACAGTGCCCCCAGGTGATGTTATAGCTGGCAGGGAAACACAGTGCCCCCAGGTGATATTATAGCTGACAGGGAAACAGTGCCCCCAGGTGATGTGATAGCTGACAGGGAAACACAGTGCCCCCAGGTGATGTTATAGCTGACAGGGAAACGCAGTGCCCCCAGGTGATATTATAGCTGACAGGGAAACACAGTGCCCCCAGGAGATGTGATAGCTGACAGGGAAACACAGTGCCCCCAGATGATGTGATAGCTGACAGGGAAACAGTGCCCCCAGGTGATGTGATAGCTGACAGGGAAACACAGTGCCCCCAGGTGATCTGATAGCTGACAGGGAAACACAGTGCCCCAGGTGATATTATAGCTGACAGGGAAAACACAGTGCCCAGGTGATGTGATAGCTGACAGGGAAACGCAGTGCCCCCAGGTGATGTTATAGCTGACAGGGAAACGCAGTGCCCCTGGTGATGTGATAGCTGACAGGGAAACGCAGTGCCCCCTGGTGATGTGATAGCTGACAGGGAAACGCAGTGCCCCCAGGGATGTTATAGCTCACAGTGAAACGCAGTGCCCCCAGGTGATGTTATAGCTGACAGGGAAACGCAGTGCCCCCTGGTGATGTTATAGCTGACAGGGAAACGCAGTGCCCCCTGGTGATGTGATAGCTGACAGGGAAACACAGTGCCCCCAGGTGATGTTATAGCTGACAGGGAAACGCAGTGCCCCTGGTGATGTTATAGCTCACAGGGAAACGCAGTGCCCCCAGGTGATGATATAGCTGACAGGGAAACGCAGTGCCCCCAGGTGATGTTATAGCTGACAGGGAAACGCAGTGCCCCCTGGTGATGTTATAGCTGACAGGGAAACGCAGTGCCCCCTGGTGATGTGATAGCTGACAGGGAAACGCAGTGCCCCCAGGTGATGTTATAGCTGACAGGGAAACGCAGTGCCCCCAAGTGATGTTATAGGTGACAGGGAAACGCAGTGCCCCCTGGTGATATAGCTGGCAGGGAAACACAGTGCCCCCAGGTGATGTTATAGCTGGCAGGGAAACAGTTCCCCCAGGTGATGTGATAGCTGACAGGGAAACGCAGTGCCCCCTGGTGATGTGATAGCTGACAGGGAAACACAGTGCCCCCAGGTGATGTTATAGCTGACAGGGAAACGCAGTGCCCCCTGGTGATGTTATAGCTCACAGGGAAACGCAGTTCCCCCAGGTGATGTTATAGCTGACAGGGAAACGCAGTGCCCCCCAGGTGATGTTATAGCTGACAGGGAAACGCAGTGCCCCCTGGTGATGTTATAGCTGACAGGGAAAAGCAGTGCCCCCTGGTGATGTGATAGCTGACAGGGAAACGCAGTGCCCCCAGGTGATGTTATAGCTGACAGGGAAACACAGTGCCCCCAAGTGATGTTATAGCTGACATGGAAACGCAGTGCCCCTGGTGATATAGCTGGCAGGGAAACACAGTGCCCCCAGGTGATGTTATAGCTGGCAGGGAAACAGTGCCCCCAGGTGATGTGATAGCTGACAGGGAAAACGCAGTGCCCCCTGGTGATATAGCTGGCAGGGAAACACAGTGCCCCCAGGTGATGTGATAGCTGACAGGGAAACACAGTGCCCCCAGGTGATGTTATAGCTGACAGGGAAACGCAGTGCCCCCAGTTGATATTATAGCTGACAGGGAAACACAGTGCCCCCAGGTGATGTGATAGCTGACAGGGAAACACAGTGCCCCAGATGATGTGATAGCTGACAGGGAAACACAGTGCCCCCAGGTGATGTGATAGCTGACAGGGAAACACAGTGCCCCCAGGTGATCTGATAGCTGACAGGGAAACACAGTGCCCCCAGGTGATATTATAGCTGACAGGGAAACACAGTGCCCCCAGGTGATGTGATAGCTGACAGGGAAACGCAGTGCCCCCAGGTGATGTTATAGCTGACAGGGAAACGCAGCGCCCCCTGGTGATGTGATAGCTGACAGGGACGCGCAGTGCCCCCTGGTGATGTGATAGCTGACAGGGAAACGCAGTGCCCCCAGGTGATGTTATAGCTCACAGGGAAACGCAGTGCCCCCAGGTGATGTTATAGCTGACAGGGAAACGCAGTGCCCCCTGGTGATGTTTATAGCTGACAGGGAAATGCAGTGCCCCCTGGTGATGTGATAGCTGACAGGGAAACACAGTGCCCCCAGGTGATGTGATAGCTGACAGGAAACGCAGTGCCCCCTGGTGATGTTATAGCTCACAGGGAAACGCAGTGCCCCCAGGTGATGTTATAGCTGACAGGGAAAGGCAGTGCCCCCAGGTGATGTTATAGCTGACAGGGAAACGCAGTGCCCCCTGGTGATGTTATAGCTGACAGGGAAACGCAGTGCCCCCTGGTGATGTGATAGCTGACAGAGAAACGCAGTGCCCCCAGGTGATGTTATAGCTGACAGGGAAACGCAGTGCCCCCAAGTGATGTTATAGCTGACAGGGAAACGTAGTGCCCCTGGTGATGTTATAGCTCACAGGGAAACGCAGTGCCCCCACGTGATGTTATAGCTGACAGGGAAACGCAGTGCCCCCTGGTGATGTGATAGCTAACAGGGAAACGCAGCGCCCCCAGGTGATGTTATAGCTGACAGGGAAACGCAGTGCCCCCAGGTGATGTTATAGCTGACAGGGAAACGCAGTGCCCCCTGGTGATGTGATAGCTGACAGGGAAACGCAGTGCCCCAGGTGATATTATAGCTGACAGGGAAACACAATGCCCCAGGTGATGTGATAGCTGACAGGGAAACGCAGTGCCCCCAGGCGATATTATAGCTGACAGGGAAACACAATGCCCCCAGGTGATATTATAGCTGACAGGGAAACACAGTGCCCCCAGGTGATATTATAGCTGACAGGGAAACACAGTGCCCCCAGGTGATGTGATAGCTGACAGGGAAACGCAGTGCCCCCAGGTGATATTATTGCTGACAGGGAAACACAGTGCCCCCAGGTGATGTGATAGCTGACAGGGAAACACAGTGCCCCCAGGTGATGTTATAGCTGACAGGGAAACACAGTGCCCCCAGGTGATGTGATAGCTGACAGGGAAACGCAGTGCCCCCAGGTGATATTATTGCTGACAGGGAAACACAGTGCCCCCTGGTGATGTTATAGCTGACAGGAAACACAGTGCCCCCTGGTGATGTGATAGCTGACAGGGAAACACAGTGCCCCAGGTGATGTGATAGCTGACAGGGAAACACAGTGCCCCAGGTGATGTGATAGCTGACAGGGAAACACAGTGCCCCCTGGTGATGTGATAGCTGACAGGGAAACACAGTGCCCCCAGGTGATGTGATAGCTGACAGGGAAACGCAGTGCCCCCAGGTGATATTATTGCTGACAGGGAAACACAGTGCCCCCTGGTGATGTTATAGCTGACAGGGAAACACAGTGCCCCCTGGTGATGTGATAGCTGACAGGGAAACACAGTGCCCCCAGGTGATGTGATAGCTGACAGGGAAACACAGTGCCCCCAGGTGATGTATAGCTGACAGGGAAACACAGTGCCCCCTGGTGATGTGATAGCTGACAGGGAAACACAGTGCTCCCAGGTGATGTGATAGCTGACAGGGATATTATCACACAGAGAACAGCGGACTGAAAGGAGGGAGGGGGGGCATTGTGTCAACAGAACGAGTACAACTTAAAGAAGGGCTCCGAAAATGTTCCTTCTTTCGGTCAAGGAATCGAACACGCAACAATTGAGTGTCAGTGCGTTGCTTTACCTACCGACATAACTAAGCACCGAATCGTGGAAGCAAATGTCCACCCGTAATACAACCCGACGATTGCCGCGGAGTCCGGTGCTGTAGCCACTCTTGGTCATCAGGCGTTATGGTGAGCATACCTGAGGCAGGACAAGTCTGCCAAGTGCTAACAGAGAAGGCACATCAGACCTCACACTTTGTAAGATAGTAAACCATGTCGTCGACATTCACTTTCTATCGTGGCGCGAAGTGTCGTGTGAGTATCATGCATTACGTTCTGCGTCTGTGGAAAGGCTTTTTTTTATGTGTAGGCCCGTTGCTTCATTTCTTCAAATGACTGCCAAGCAGACGTTAATCCCTGTCTAAGCTTAATGGCTTGATGGAAGGAGAACCATCTTAAATAAATGACGACCGAGTGGAGTTGTGTGGGCTTACGTTCCCACCCCCTCACGCCCCGTTGCCATGTCAACGGAGGCCCGCCGTGGATGTGTATTCCAGCTGACGTGCTGGAGACTGGAGAGCAGTGTGAAGGCAGGCAGGATGGAAGCGGTGGGCGACTCTTGTTTGTTGAAAGGTAAGGGCCTTTGGACCGAACACTGGTGAAGGAGTTATGCCATAAAAAAGTCACCGCTTGCCGAAGGCGTACTGAATAAACACTCGGCCTGACAAGCACAGAGGAATATTCATCAGGTGCGCTGAATGTCATGTAGGGCTTAGGTCGTGCGGAAGGCTGTCTCCAAACACGCCCATGAGTGCACCTCAATAAGACATTCAAAAAACATTTCCACCCTCACAAAGGATCAGATTGAACTTCGCTTATGCTAACAAGCATGAACATGCGAGTGCTCGCATATGTATATGTCCGCAGGCGGGTGCGCGCGCACACGCACACCCACGCGCGCGCTCACGTACATAAGAGCATGCGTGTGCACACGTACACATACACACACACGCCACACCACACCACATAGTACCAAAACCAAACCAACACACACACACACACACACACACACACACACACACACACACACACACACACACACACACATGCGCGCGCATGCACGCACGCACGCACCACACTTTACATCACACCACACACACCACACCATACTAGCACACACATACCACACCATACTAGCACACATGCGCGCGCGCGCGCATGCACACACGCACGCACGCACGCACACACCTCGCACGCACGCACACACACACACACACACACACAACACACACACACACACACACACACACACACACACACACACCTTACCAGCAGCAGCACCACGACTTCCACCATACAACACCATAACGTCATACCACACCAAACATGCATGCACACGCACGCGCGCGCACACATACACACACACACACACCACACCACACACACCACACCACACACACCACACCACACCACACCACACCACACCACACACACACCCCACACCACACCATACCACCCCACACAGCACCAAGCGTGCGCGCGTTTTGAAACATTTCTGAGAGAACGGAAGATTTGTAAGGGGGCCTAGAGTCGCATAGTAAACTGATTCATGATAATGTTGCCGTGTCTGTAGCAGGCAGTCGCCAGTACTCCACGTTAGTATGTTGCGGGAAACGTGGGGAGGACCCCATTCTCACGGACAAGCTTTCTTTTTTTGCTTTGATTTAGTGCTATGTCCCCATTCTGGCTGTTTGACAGTTCTGGACGGCAGAGCGACAGCAGCCAGTGAGCGCACTTTTGTACTGTCCCCCTTTACACCTCCTCCCCATCTCAGACCCACCGGCATCTCCATGCCATGCTTCCTGTTCCTTGCCATTACACTGTCCTACGGAGTCTCCCGAATGTGTGTGTGTGTGTGTGTGTGTGTGTGTGTCCTCCGTGACTGCCAGAACCCAGTATATCCCTTTTATATATGTATGTGAGATACTGCGTTCTTGCAGTCAACCTTCGACTGTGCGTGTGTCCTCCGTGTGTGTCGGTGTTAAGATTAAAAACCGTTTCACTTCAATTCATCAGATTCGTAACCCCAGATTGACTAAAACCAGTTCATTGTCAGGTTAACCTAGGACAATAATAACCTGAAGCCTGTTTGTAGTCAGAGAACCAGGGGGTTTTATAACCAGAAACCAGTAGTGTCAGATTAATCTGAGGTTGTAATGACTGGGAAACTAGATCATCGTCAGATTAATCTGAAACCATAGTCAGATTTACCTGAGGTTGTAAAGACCTAGTCTAGTTCGTTTTCAGATTAACCTGAGGTTTTAAGGACCTGAAATTAGTTCATTGTCAGATTAACCTGAGGTTGTAATGACCTGAAACCAGTTCATTGTCAGATTAACCTGAGGTTGTAAAGACTTAGACCTGAAGTTAGTTCATTGTCAGATTAACCTGAGGTTGTAAGGACTTGAACTTGTTCATTGTCAGATTAACCTGAGGTTGTAATGACCTGAAACCAGTTCATTGTCAGATTAACCTGAGTTTGTACAGACCTGAAACTAGTTCATTGTCAGATTAACCTGAGATAATGACCTGGAACCAGTTCACTGTCGGATTAACTTGAGGTTGTACAGACCTGAAACTAGTTCATTGTCAGATTAACATGAGTTTGTAATGACCTGAAACCAGTTCATTGTCAGATTAACCTGAGGTTGTATGGACCAGCCTGGTAGGGTCTGTAGAGACACCGCATATGATGATTTGGTAATACTACAGCTATTCCTGTCGCTGTTCTTTGCCGCTCTCTGAGAGTTGTGACAAGACCACTCCATGTGTCTTCTTTGGATCCCCTAAGAGCTCTGATGATGGCTTCGTAACATTACCGTACCACCTGTCGCACTAATTTGAGATACTGTGGTAGCTCTGATGATGACTTACTTCATAACACTATCTCACATCTGTTTCACTTCTTTGTGATCCTGTGGTAGTTCTGATGATGACTTGCTTCAAGTTCATGACACTATCTCATACCTGTTTCACTTCTTTGTGATCCTGTGGTAGTTCTGATGATGACTTGCTTCAAGTTCATGACACTATCTCACACCTGTTTCACTTTTTTGTGCCCCCATCCCAGATCGAGAGCTACCGAAGCACAAGTATGGTTTCAGAAAGTTGCCGATAGAAATTAAATGATCGATGGTGGAGACGAAAAGGGATAGGGGAGAAACGGATGGGGTGGAGGAAGAGATTAGAATCGCGATTTTCCCACCAATGGGATCGTCAGTCGGACCAGTTGAGAGCGCGATTTCCGTTTGGTTCGGGATAAGTCCGAAACAGGACCAGCATTTGGTTTAACCTTGGAGAAGGAATCAACACCGATCCAAACGCTAAGCTCAGTTTGCTTTTCTTGTTGTTAAAATGAATCTTTTAATAAATGTTAGCGAACCGCCAAGAGAAACGTGGACAAACGAGTCACAAGACAAAACGACGCGTTTCGATCTCTAAGGTCTTCTTCAGGCAAGACACAAGGTCTTGCCTGAAGAAGACCAAAGAAGTCGAAACGCGTCGTGTTTTGTCTTGTGACTCGTTTGTCCACGTTTCTCTTGGCGGTTCGCTAACATTTATTTAAGATTTGTTTAGATGTCCACTTGCAGTCGTCTCACTTTGCAACTAGATCTATGTTGAAATGAAGTTAACTCTTCAACTTCTTCTCGGTCGACATGCATTGTGTCACTGTAGTCTTCATCCCTGTGCGCTGCGTTGTTGACAATGTGGCCCATAGATTGTGGTGGTGGTGGTGGTGGTAACAAGGTGGTGTAGGAATGTCCGCAAATAGTTGGGTGATACAGAAATATTTAAAATCCTATCATTTATGTGGGGGAAAAACTAGATTATGTACGTAGAATGATGTCGGATTGGAAAGAAATCAGTTGGTGCTTGCAGACTTTGTTAACAGTGATAACGATGTTTTGTTTTTCTTTCTTTTCTTCCCAGTTTTGTCTTTGCCATTCTTCATCCCTTCCTTCTTTTCATATGCAAGTCACTGTTGACCATTCAGGACATGCAAGTATCCTTATGTTCGATTGCGTTAGTGTTGACCGCTTCAAAGTTGAGAGAGCAGCCTGTGTCATATCTTTATCACACTTTCGTGTATTGTCTCAGAGTCAGGTCAGTAGCAGCAATAATGATGGGCGGTGTTCTCAGAGTCTGAGTTCACTCTCTGCAAAAGAATAACCCCAAATGAAAAACTTGTCGGACACAGAAATGCTTCTTCATACAGAACACCTGTTTCATATGTTCTTTTCCGGTTTAGGAATTGTACAATTAAGGCGTTAAAGATGATGATTATTAATGTCAGTTAAGGCGTTAAAGATGATGATTATTAATGTCAGTTAAGGCGTTAAAGATGATGATTATTAATGTCAGTTAAGGCGTTAAAGATGATGATTATTAATGTCAGTTAAGGCGTTAAAGATGATGATTATTAATGTCAGTTAAGGCGTTAAAGATGATGATTATTAATGTCAGTTAAGACAAAAGAGAAAAGAACAGGAAGATAAGCATCCGAAATTTTGAACAGCAAAGAAAAAATGGACGAGAAGAGAAAGAACAGTACACTGAACTACTAGGAAATTCAGAATCGCAATTAGGAAAAATAAGGAAAATCAAAATTGGAATTAGGAAAAAAATCTGTTGATAAATCACTCGCTAGTTATCAAAAAGAAAACGAGACAGCTGTGGCATGTTGTCCACACGTAATGGTATAAAAACAGAGAAGTCGGCATACAATAGTAAGACATTTGTCACCATCACTTGATTACCCCCTCCCCCCGAGCACGTGAGAACGCACTCTCTCAGTTACTGTCACACACACACACACACACACACACACACACACACACACACACACACACACTCTCTCTCTCTCTCTCTCTCTCTCCTCTCTCTCTCTCCTCTCTCTCTCTCTCTCTCTCTCTCTCTCCCTGACACCCCCCCCCCCCCTCCTTTTTTCCTTCACTCTGCTCCTCTCTGGCCCACGTTTCCTTTGAATTGAATGACGACAGTCTGAATGGTGCTGTCGCCTTCAGTCGTTGGCAGTATTGGAATGGTCGAGGAGGGAAGGTGGTGAGGGTGGGAGAGGACTGAATCAAAATAAGGATATCCAGTCAAACATCGAGTAAAAGTCTCCCTTTTGACAGTTTTTTTAAGCAAGCATTATGGAGTGAAGGTCTTCATATGGGCATCTGTGTCTTTCCAAGCTTTCATTGGATCTGAGATTTTGTGGTGGAAAGATTAAAATTTCAGTTGGATTTTTTAGAAGATGTGTTTTTAAAGAGTTGTGTGAATGAATGACTTGTGAGTTGACTTCAACGCGGTGACATCCCTGATATAGCCCTTTGCGGTCGGCTTTGCTATAAGCAATATTATCTTACCTTACCTCTTTGCAGGCATTAGGGTTGAAAAGTCTTCCTCATGGCAACTGGAGTCTTTCTCCACAAACATTAGTATTTTAGTCTCCCTTTGAACAGCTAAGTTCTCTTCTCAGCAGTCATAGCGAGTGACGGAGTATTTCTTTTGGCAGGTAATTTTTTTTAAAGAAGAGTTACTGATTCCGCTGGACGAACTAGACAAACAGACTACAGGGCAAAACGCGGTGGATTTCGACCTCTTTGGTCTGTCTTCTTCAGGCAAAACAAACAGCTTTTAGGACAATACAAAGGAAGAACGAACAATTACTTATCTTCCCATATTCGGCGCAAAATGGGTGTTAGATCTTTTGGCAGGTAGTTTCTTTGTTTGGAAACGCTAGCAAACGAGTGTCCCTTTTGGCAAGTGGGTACTTTGTACGCAGACTTTAAGTGAGAGTCTTCCTTTATTACATCTGGGGTAAGTTCCATCTGTGCAAACATTACTGAGTGGAATCATCTTCGTTTCGGCTGTCCGGCATTTTTGGTGACTGTGTAGGCGGATTCTGGACCGCCATCCTGTCCATCCAAAGATGGTCCCCACGAATTGGGGATACCGACGACTTCAACCTAAACATACTAGGAGCATAAATATGGGGAGAAATCAAAAGTGCGGTTGCCACGAAAGCAGAGCATAAAGAGCCTCGTACAGAGAGAGAGAGAGGGGGAGAGAGAAAGAGAGAATTATATAAATACGTATAATCCATAGGGATGATGAAGGTGATGTTATGAAGGTTCAGTATGGTCCGAGAGTACTGCAGGACAGGGTTTTACTGTCCGCTTCCTTTCGTGATGTAACCCGGCGCCAGCCAGGCCCACCGACACAGAGACCCCTGCAGTGTTGGTCAGGAAATCAGAGCCATGCTCACAGAGACGCATCCATTAGGTGATGAAACTCCGCTGTTTTTTTTCAGCCTTCACAATTTAGCCCATAGCCTACTGAGTGGTTCCCTTCTTTCCATTTGTCCCCAAAGCACACTGGTGGTTCCAGTCTTACCATTAGAGCCTTTAGCACACTGTGTGGTTCCAGTCTTTACCATTAGAGCCTTTAGCACACTGTGTGGTTCCAGTCTTTACCATTAGAGCCTTTAGCACACTGTGTGGTTCCAGTCTTTACCATTAGAGCCTTTAGCACACTGTGTGGTTCCAGTCTTTACCATTAGAGCCTTTAGCACACTGTGTGGTTCCAGTCTTTACCATTAGAGCCTTTAGCACACTGTGTGGTTCCAGTCTTTACCATTAGAGCCTTTAGCACACTGTTTGGTTCCAGTCTTTACCATTAGAGCCTTTAGCACACTGTGTGGTTCCAGTCTTTACCATTAGAGCCTTTAGCACACTGTGTGGTTCCAGTCTTTACCATTAGAGCCTTTAGCACACTGTGTGGTTCCAGTCTTTACCATTAGAGCCTTTAGCACACTGTGTGGTTCCAGTCTTTACCATTAGAGCCTTTAGCACACTGTGTGGTTCCAGTCTTTACCATTAGAGCCTTTAGCACACTGTGTGGTTCCAGTCTTTACCATTAGAGCCTTTAGCACACTGTGTGGTTCCAGTCTTTACCATTAGAGCCTTTAGCACACTGTGTGGTTCCAGTCTTTACCATTAGAGCCTTTAGCACACTGTGTGGTTCCAGTCTTTACCATTAGAGCCTTTAGCACACTGTGTGGTTCCAGTCTTTACCATTAGAGCCTTTAGCACACTGTGTGGTTCCAGTCTTTACCATTAGAGCCTTTAGCACACTGTGTGGTTCCAGTCTTTACCATTAGAGCCTTTAGCACACTGTGTGGTTCCAGTCTTTACCATTAGAGCCTTTAGCACACTGTGTGGTTCCAGTCTTTACCATTAGAGCCTTTAGCACACTGTGTGGTTCCAGTCTTTACCATTAGAGCCTTTAGCACACTGTGTGGTTCCAGTCTTTACCATTAGAGCCTTAGCACACTGTGTTTCAGTCTTTACCATAGAGCCTTTAGCCCCTGTGTGGTTCCAGTCTTTACCATTAGAGCCTTTAGCACACTGTGTGGTTCCAGTCTTTACCATTAGAGCCTTTAGCACACTGTGTGGTTCCAGTCTTTACCATTAGAGCCTTTAGCACACTGTGTGGTTCCAGTCTTTACCATTAGAGCCTTTAGCACACTGTGTGGTTCCAGTCTTTACCATTAGAGCCTTTAGCACACTGTGTGGTTCCAGTCTTTACCATTAGAGCCTTTAGCACACTGTTGTAGTCTTCCAATTGGAACCTAAAACCCACTGTTTGGTTCCAGTCTTTACCATTAGAGCCTTTAGCACACTGTTTGGTTCCAGTCTTTACCATTAGAGCCTTTAGCACACTTTGTGGTTCCAGTCTTTACCATTAGAGCCTTTAGCACACTGTTTGGTTCCAGTCTTTACCATTAGAGCCTTTAGCACACTGTTGTAGTGTTCCAATTGGAACCTAAAACCCACTGTTTGGTTCCAGTCTTTACCATTAGAGCCTTTAGCACACTGTTGTAGTCTTCCAATTGGAACCTAAAACCCACTGTTTGGTTCCAGTCTTTACCATTAGAGCCTTTAGCACACTGTTGTAGTCTTCCAATTGGAACCTAAAACCCACTGTTTGGTTCCAGTCTTTACCATTAGAGCCTTTAGCACACTGTTGTAGTCTTCCAATTGGAACCTAAAACCCACTGTTTGGTTCCAGTCTTTACCATTAGAGCCTTTAGCACACTGTTGTAGTCTTCCAAATTTGGGAACCTAAAACCCACTGTTTGGTTCCAGTCTTTACCATTAGAGCCTTTAGCACACTGTTGTAGTCTTCCAATTGGAACCTAAAACCCACTGTTTGGTTCCAGTCTTTACCATTAGAGCCTTTAGCACACTGTTGTAGTATTCCAATTGGAACCTAAAACTCACTGTTTGGTTCCAGTCTTACCATTAGAGCCTTTAGCACACTGTTGTAGTCTTCCAGTTGGAACCTATAACACACTGTGTGGTTCCAGTCTTACCATTAGAGCCTTTAGCACACTGTTGTAGTCTTCCAATTGGAACCTATAACACACTGTTTGGTTCAAGTCTTCGAATCTGAGCCTAAAGCACACTGTTTAGTTCCAGATTTTTTTTTCTCCTTTGAGCGTATAGCACACTGTGTGGTTCTAGAGTTTTCCCTTTAGCGTATAGCATACTGTGTGGTTCCAGAGTTCGCATGAGCCTGTAGCACACTGTGTGGTTCTAGAGTTTTCCCTTGAGCATATAGCACACTACGCGGTTCCATTCTGTTTCCCTTTGAGCTCATAACAAAAATCTCTGGTCAGGAGCTGGGGCCGAACAGACACCCAAATATATGGTCAGGAGCTGGGGCCGAACAGACATCCCAAATAAATGGTCAGGAGCTGGGGCCGAACAGACACCCCAAATAAATGGTTAGGAGCTGGGGCCGAACAGATACCCCAAATCTCTGGTCAACTGGGGCCGAACAGACACCCCAAGTAAATGGTCAGGAGCTGGGGCCGAACAGATACCCCAAATAAATGGTCAGGAGCTGGGACCGAACAGACACCCCAAATAAATGGTCAGGAGCTGGGGCCGAACAGATACCCCAAATAAATGGTCAGGAGCTGGGGCCGAACAGACACCCCAAATAAATGGTCAGGAGCTGGGGCCGAACAGACACCCCAAATAAATGGTCAGGAGCTGGGACCGAACAGATACCCCAAATAAATGGTCAGGAGCTGGAGCCGAACAGATACCCCAAATAAATGGTCAGGAGCTGGGGCCGAACAGACACCCCAAATCTCTGGTCAGGAGCTGGGGCCGAACAGACACCCCAAATAAATGGTCAGGAGCTGGGGTCGAACAGACACCCCAAATCTCTGGTCAGGAGCTGGGGCCGAACAGATACCCCAAATCTCTGGTCAGGAGCTGGGGCCGAACAGACACCCCAAATAAATGGTCAGGAGCTGGGGCCGAACAGACACCCCAAATAAATGGTCAGGAGCTGGGGCCGAACAGATACCCCAAATCTCTGGTCAGGAGCTGGGGCCGAACAGATACCCCAAATAAATGGTCAGGAGCTGGGGCCGAACAGACACCCCAAATAAATGGTCAGGAGCTGGGGCCGAACAGACACCCCAAATAAATGGTCAGGAGCTGGGGTCGAACAGACACCCCAAATCTCTGGTCAGGAGCTGGGGCCGAACAGATACCCCAAATAAATGGTCAGGAGCTGGGGCCGAACAGACACCCCAAATAAATGGTCAGGAGCTGGGGCCGAACAGACACCCCAAATAAATGGTCAGGAGCTGGGGCCGAACAGATACCCCAAATCTCTAGTCAGGAGCTGGGGCCGAACAGACACCCCAAATAAATGGTCAGGAGCTGGTGCCGAACAGATACCCCAAATCTCTGGTCAGGAGCTGGGGCCGAACAGACACCCCAAATAAATGGTCAGGAGCTGGGGCCGAACAGACACCCCAAATAAATGGTCAGGAGCTGGGGCCGAACAGACACCCCAAATAAATGGTCAGGAGCTGGGGCCGAACAGACACCCCAAATAAATGGTCAGGAGCTGGGGCCGAACAGACACCCCAAATAAATGGTCAGGAGCTGGGGCCGAACAGATACCCCAAATAAATGGTCAGGAGCTGGGGCCGAACAGACACCCCAAATAAATGGTCAGGAGCTGGGGCCGAACAGACACCCCAAATAAATGGTCAGGAGCTGGGGCCGAACAGACACCCCAAATAAATGGTCAGGAGCTGGGGCCGAACAGACACCCCAAATAAATGGTCAGGAGCTGGGGTCGAACAGACACCCCAAATAAATGGTCAGGAGCTGGGGCCGAACAGATACCCCAAATCTCTGGTCAGGAAGCTGGGGCCGAACAGACACCCCAAATAAATGGTCAGGAGCTGGGCCGAACAGACACCCCAAATAAATGGTCAGGAGCTGGGGCCGAACAGACACCCCAAATAAATGGTCAGGAGCTGGGGCCGAACAGACACCCCAAATAAATGGTCAGGAGCTGGGTCGAACAGACACCCCAAATAAATGGTCAGGAGCTGGGGCCGAACAGATACCCCAAATCTCTGGTCAGGAGCTGGGGCCGAACAGACACCCCAAATAAATGGTCAGGAGCTGGGGCCGAACAGACACCCCAAATAAATGGTCAGGAGCTGGGGCCGAACAGATACCCCAAATCTCTGGTCAGAGCTGGGGCCGAACAGACACCCCAAATAAATGGTCAGGAGCTGGGGCCGAACAGATACCCCAAATCTCTGGTCAGGAGCTGGGGCCGAACAGACACCCCAAATAAATGGTCAGGAGCTGGGGCCGAACAGACACCCCAAATAAATGGTCAGGAGCTGGGGCCGAACAGATACCCCAAATCTCTGGTCAGGAGCTGGGGCCGAACAGATACCCCAAATAAATGGTCAGGAGCTGGGCCGAACAGACACCCCAAATAAATGGTCAGGAGCTGGGGCCGAACAGATGCCCCAAATAAATGCCTCAGTGGGAATCGAGCTCACGACCACCAAGCCCGCGCCCGCCGATCTACCTCGGCGGTTGGTGAATAACTGCAGGTTGCATGGCGTGCAGGCCATACAGCTGGGACCAACATGTGTAGTGGTTAGCTGCCCTCGCTGCCCTCACCTGCCAGTCTGCATTAATGAGATTTTAAAAAATCGGTGATATTCAGCTGAGCAAACAAATTCATCAGCTTACAAAGTGATGAGAAATCGTCATACATTCTGAATCAGACTGAATCGTATCGACAAAATAATTCACGTAAGTTTGAAGTAGTCGAAGTAGTCTCTCTCTCTCTCTCTCTCTCTCTCTCATTTCCATGCAGTTTTGCTGCAGTATGGTAGTATGAACCTGAAATTGTTTCTGAGAGGTCTAAAGAAGTCCAGTGTTTAGTTGATTTTGTGTCTTAGACATATCAGTTGTCCTCTTTGCAGGTATTTCCTCTTTTTTTTTTGCTTCTGGAAATCTTCGGAACGCCCCCCCCCCCCCCCCCCCCCCCTTCCCCCCTCCCCCATCCTTTTTATTTTAGCTGTGAGTACGAAATCTTAACGAAAACTTGCTGAAAATATATTTGAAAGCAGCCAGTATGTTACGTCGTGATGTGAAACAGGTGCTCGAGGGCACTGCCTGTTGAGTTTTTTTTCCCATTACCTTCCACCACGCGTCTTCCACTCCTTTCCACTGCTATCGTTTTGGGGTGTGTTTTTTTCAGGAAGTTGGCATGCCCCCTCTCTCTCTCTCTCTCTCCTCTCTCTCTCTCTCTCTCTCTCTCCTCTCTCTCTCCTCTCTCTCTCTCTCTCTCATTTCCATGCAGAAATAATTCAGCAGTGGGGAATGTAATATACATTTGCTCGAAAAGTTATTAATTCATGGGATCCAGACATCTCGTTCACTGCTTGAAAGTAGAGACAATGACGAATGGCACAGTTACACAGAGAGCGCGGGTGTTTTAGTTTCTGCTTTGCTTTTAGTGAGTCTGGGGGACAAAGCCTCGCATATTAACAATTCATCACCTTTTCGTCTCCAACGGTGAAGAAAGGAGTTGACATGCAAAGTGGAAAGGCAATAGGGTGCGGACCCCTTTTTGATCGGCTGCCAGCAGGGTGGGGTGACTTTGCTGGTTTTTGGGCCTTGCGTCGGGGACGCCTGTCCGTGACCGCATTGCTTGTCTCGTTTGGGTTTTGTTGCTAACCAGCGTCTTTTACATTTTTTTTTTTGTAATCACAATACAAAAAGTTTACAGCGTAGAACGTGCGTTTTTTTTTGATCAAACAGTTTGGAAAAGTCAAAAAATCTTTTCACAGAGACATCAAGCGAAAAAGCGGTCATAAAAAATTTTCAATACCCCGTCTTTCTGTGGGGTCCGAGATCATGATGAATTTTAAAAAGGAACAAAATGAGGTGTCTGTATCCGTTTCTAGCATTAACTCTGTTTTTTAACTTGTGGATTATTTTGTTGGCATTTTTTGAAAATTCATCTCCATCAAGATCTGTTTTTCTTTAAAATTTTGTTGCCCCCCCCGTCAAAAACCGTTTGGGGGAAAGTTTACTTTATTTGTTCTACTTGTAAGTGATATTTTTTCGTTTTTGAATTATCTCTTTACAGTATAAAGTTTTAGTTTTCGTTTTCCCACCCAGCCCACCCAAATTCCCTGTAAATTCTTTTCCCCAAAAATGTGATGGTTTTGTCTTTTTCTGTATGCAGATGGAACTTGTGCTATCAGTTGCTTGGTTCTTTTTAAACACTGTTACCAGGTTCTGTGAATGTTTAAAGTTGTACCTGTCGTTTTCTTTTTGGTCCTTGCCCAAAATAAATTTAGGATTTAAAAGACGTTGTTCCCATTTGACAATGCACCAGTGAAAAAAAAAACTTAAATAGTTCCCTTTATTATTACATTTTCCTTTAATAAGCTATTGTGTGTGTGTGTGTGTGTTGGTTGTGTGTGTGTGTGTGTGTTGTGTGTGTGTGTGTGTGCGTGCGTGCGCGTGCGTGCGTGCTGCGTGGTGCGTCGTGTGTGTTTTAAAAATTGTCATTTGTTGAAATGTCCAGTGCTATTTTTTTTGTTTGCGTAGTTGGTGTTGTGTTTTGGGGGGGGGGGGGGGGGGGGGGGGGGGGAAAATAGCTGATACAATTAGAAATTAAACCCTCAAATCAACGAGGACGGTGTGGCGTTATGGAATTGCTGTCTTCGTCGAGTAATTTTAAATTTGGTTTATCACATTGTTCCGTACCCTTTTTTTTTTTTTAAGAATTTTTATTTTCCACAAGGGTTTTTTTGTGTAAAAAATATATTATTAATTAATTTGGACTTTTGTTTAAGCCTACACTTTTTAAAGAACTTTGTTTACGCTTGAAAATTTTTTTTCCCCAAATTGATCTCTGTTGCTTTTTTTCAGCCTGGTGGTCCATAGGGCATTGGGGCCCTGCTTCCCTTTTTGCTTTTTTCAACCCGGGGCTGGTCCTTTTGCTTTGGGGCCCTGTCGATCTCTGTTGCTTTTTACAAAGTGGCGGGTCATAGCATTGTGGCCTTTTTCGTTTTTGGAAAACCAAGAATGTGGTCCCTTTTTCCCCTGGGTTTAATGTACGCCAGGTGATTTTAAAGGGGTGTTATATTTTAGGGGGGTGTCATTTACTGCTCCCGCCCCCCCCTTCCAACAGGTCGTAGCGAATTTTTTTTAAATCTTCTTGGTTTTTTCTGCCAAAAAAACTTAAAATTTGTTACCTAGTGTCGGCGAAAGGAGGATTAGTAGGGGTTCAAAAAGAAAATTGTTGTGTAACACTATCGAGTTAAAGTTTTGGCTTTGAGAAGTCTTTTTTGAATAGATTTCCAGCTTCAAAAAATTTTTGTCACAAAAATTTTTTCTGTCTTATCCGATAGACTATTCATAAAATTTGGCTTAGAATCTAAATTGAGAGATTTGTTATTTCGAAAAAGGATAAATCTTTTTAAATAGGTAATTTCGTTTAAAGATTTTTCTTCATCCTAATCAAACTTAAAATGTTTGTTTTTTTTTCATGGCTTAAAATCTGGATTTTGCTTATTTAAAAAAAGGTGTATAAATTTTTTGTTTTTTTAATTCTTAATCCTTCCGTGTCAGATGAGATGTCTGAAAAATGACCCTTTTAATTCTGTATGTTTTGTCTGTTGCCTGTAAAATCTGGATCTTCCTTAATTTGTTGCTATTTAACGAACGAACCCCCCCCTTTGTCGGTAGTCTTTTCCCATCAAAAAACCCTTGAAGGTAATTTGCTTCACATTCACGTAAGACGGTTGGATTTTGCCCTTTTTTTTTAATAAAAAGATTATAACCATGTAGTATTTTTTTTCGACCCCAAAAAAGCAGTAAAATTTTTACTCGGGAAAAATCAAAAAACTTTTTTTTTAAACTAATTGCTGAAAAATGAGATCCAAATAAGCAGTACACCTTTAAAAAAACGAGTTTAAAAAAGTATTTTCCGCCCCCCCCCCCTGTGCCGCATATTTTCCCCGGATGAAACCCGATTGTTCTTTCTTATGAGTTTTGGTTAAAAAAAAAAATTTTTTTTTCTGTGTGCAGTACTGCTCTTGCGCTTTCTATGTTTAATGAAGGGGTGAAGTCGATTCCCCGTTTTTCAAGTATTTTCCCTGGTTCTTTCCTTTTGTACCATGTTGCATAGCTCCGGGCTCTTCCAAAAATTTTTCCGGAATTTAATGTTTTAAAGTATTTTCCGCCATCCCGAATTTTGGGGGGGGGGGGGGGGGGGGGGGGGGGGGGGGGGTCCCGGAATTTTGAAATTTTGTTAAAAAAATTGGGGCTTAGGGTGATTTTTGATAGGGTTCGTTAATTTTTGCAGAATGAGATGGGGGGGTCGTAAAGTATTGCAGAAGTTATGTTATGGGTGTCGGCGTTATATAAAATGAACATTGTCGGCAAATTTTTTAGAGTGAACATTGATATTCTTTCTCAAACCCACATTCGTCGTTTAAGCGTAAGGAGGGGAAAAAAAAAAAATGCTTTCAGACAAAAACCAAATGTTCCTTTTTCCCTACCCATTCCTTTAGCTCCGGGTTCCGGAATTTTAATCAAAGGTTGGCAGATTTTTTGTTTAATGACATTTCACTTCGTTGTTTTAAAAAATGGGCAGCGAAAACTCCTAATTGTCTGTGATCAATTGTTAAAAGTTTCGTCGTGCCAGGTGTTCAGGTTTTTTTTTTAAAATTCTCCCGTTTTTTGTTTTGTTTGTTTGGGTTTTTGTTTTTTTGTGTGTGGGGAGGGGGGGGGGGGGGGGGTTTGGTTTTGGTTCTTCTTTTAAAAAGATCGTACTCCCGTGGTCTGATTTAAATTTCTTTCTTTTTGGTTTTATTATTAATGTTATCCATTTTTTTAACTTTATTTTTTTCCGCGTACACGTTTTTTTAAAAATTTTATTTTTTTTAACAATCCTCCGTTTCAAAAGGTTTCCCTTTGGGGTGTGCAAGTTTCAGCATATTTTTTCGTATTAAGTTTCTTTCTTCCGTGAGGGAGAAATTTTCTTATTATCTTCTGACGCCCCTTTGGCCTGGATAGTACTATTGTTCTTTTTAATTTTTTTAAGCTTGCCCTTTTAGTTAACTTTCTTTTTTTGAAAATGTTTGTCCGTTTCCCAAAAATGATGTTTGTTTTCTTTGCTTGTATTGCGTTTTGTTTTTCCCCTCATTTTGTGTTTTTATAAAGGTAAATGCCCTTATTTCCCTAACTAGATTTGTAATTCCTTGTTGAAAGTGGAACTGAGTTTGTTCTGCGGGTGTATCACCAGATTTTCTTTTTTTTTTCAGCAGTAAGTATGTGACCCTTTTTCTTTTCCCATTTTGATAAGCCAGGTATTTTTAAATGGGATGAGTGTTTTTTGAAAGAAAAGAAAACCCGGTATAATTTTTTGTTTTCTTTGCTGAAAACAAAATCATATTGAAAGATGTATACCTGAAAGAAAATGGCTCTCTATGTTGACAGGTAGTAGATAGAAAGTTTTCTAGACGATTTTGATAATTGACGAAGTTGATATAGGTAGATGTTTTGGGGGGTCAACTAGCTTGCCGAATCGTCTCGTAACTTCCTCCTGCGGGGGCGTTATTGTATGTTTATAAAATCTAATGTCCATTTCATAAAGAGTCAAAATCCGATCTCCTGATATGTGATGTCGGGAGGGGTTTTTTTCTTTCTTTTGATGTTAGTTTTAAAAAAAGGAAGGCTATCCTTGTTTGGTCCTTTGTGCTCGTTATGTTAAATCCCTTTCATTGTGAGAATTAAGTATCTGTACTTACCCTGAAATCTTTAATGTTGTTGCTGTTCCCTGTTTTTAAAGAAGGTATTATTGCGAGTTGCTGCGCCTCCTGTCGCAATATTGGAATTTGCACGGTGTCGTTCCTTTATTCATATCTGGCGTTCTAAAATTTTGTGTGAAATGGGTGGTTTTTTGAAAAATAATTGAAATAATCCTTTCTTTTTGTATCCCCCAACGCCCGGCAGTTCAAAAAGATGATTGCTATGAATCCCTTCCCGGTAATGTATCAAAAAGCCTTCTTTCTTCGTTTTCAGTCATGCTGCAAAGGCCAACTGATGGCTTAATAACTATGGAAAAACATGAGCAAACACACAAATGTACATAAGTGCATACAGAATGTACTTTTACAAACTGCCAAAACATACAAGGATATGATCAGCGATGAGTCAAATATTGTGTGTGGCAACATGGGGAAACGGCAGGCTGTAAAGGCACAAAGGGGGTCATATTTAACCTGTTAGTGCGATTCACAGCATGGGAACGCACAGTTCCATGCAAAGATATATATTTGATTGATCTATTTGAAGTTTCATGGGTTTTTTTTTATGTTTCTGCCCTTCTTGCCTACCCCCTTCTTCTAACCCCCCCCACCCCCATCTCTGTCTCCGAAATTGTTTACTCCTCCCCATTCCCCCTCACGAGAGATGGATTGCCAGACTAACGCACGGTCCGGGCAGACAGGAACGTCTCCAATAACGGAGCGAGGCCGAATGTCGACTGCTTTGGTCCAACACGTTACAGTTGCATGCCTTCACGCCCGCACACTCACATAAACACACACACACACACACACACACACACATACACACACACGAGACAGTCAACTAAACGAATGAGAAACAAACCACGAACTCCAGCTGAGGCACGTTAATGTTTTTTGTTTTTGTTTTTTTTGCGGATGTCAACACCTACTTAAAATCACCTGATCTCTGCAGGTGTGCAAACGTAGAGAAAGATTGAGTGGAGTGGTGAACGGCGATCACAGCCATACTAGGATATCAATAAAAACCGACAGGCGAAGACATGGCTTTTTGGTTTGTTTTACAACACACACACTCACACACACACAACACCACACACACACACACACACACACACACACACACACACACGCGCGCGCGCGCATGCACACACAACACACACACACACACACACACACACACACACACAACATACACGTGCCCATGCTCTTTTGTAATCCCGCGGGCGTGCGCGCATGCGTATACACTCACACATTCGCACGCGCAGCGCGAGCGCGTGGAGAAAACCAGCCTAAGATAAAACTGGATATTGTTTTGTGGGACATGCTTGCATGTTTGTGTGTGTGTGTGTGTGTGTGTGCGTGTGTGTGTCTGTGTGTGTGTGTGGTGTGTGAACAACTGCAGACACAAATATAAGACAGTGTATGAGCCGCATGTTTGCATGTGCTTGTGTATTGTGGCAGGACTACTTCAAGTGCCCTTATGACGACAAATGCAAAATGGACGTGTCCAATCGACGCTTCTGCAAGCGCTGCCGGCTCCGGAAATGCTTCGAGATAGGCATGCGCAAAGAGTACATTCTGACGGAGGAGGAAAAGATGCGGAAAAGAATGCGCATTGAAGAGAACAGGTAGGACCTGCCATTACTTTGTGGATAGGAGTGTATGTGCGCACATGCACACACACACCACACACACACACACACACACACACACACACCACACACACACACGCATGAACGCGTGCGCGCGTTCACGAGTGCATAACCACACTTATACATAAGATGTACACACTGACAGATTGACATACACATACGTGCACACACATACATGCATGCACACACACATACAGGCGCGCGCACACATATGCACACACACATACACACGCGCGCGCGCGCGCGCACACACACACACACACACACACACACACACACACATGTGCGTTTGTGTGTGTGTGTTTATATATATATATATATACATTTGTTAAAATAGTGTTTTTAAAAAAGGGGTCGAGCACTATCAAAATCATTTTGGGTATTTTAACCACACTAATCTCTATATATATATATATATATATATATATATATATATATTTTATACATACACGCACGCGCGCGCGCGCGCGCACGCACGCACGCACGCACACACACGCACACACACGTACTCACTCTTATCTTGTTTTTGTTATGTTTGCTGTTTTGTTGTAATTGCACAGCTTGATATTTACTTTCATGTCATTGTGGCAGTCGTCTTTGGAAATGGATATGATGGATGGGGAAGGATGGCGGGTGGGGAGGAGGGGCATTACAGTTATCTGTAATGAAAGATAAAGAAATCGCTCACTGTGGAGATACTGTTGGGGGATTTGGCTTTTGTCGTTTTTGATAGATTATTTCAGAATAGATAAAAGGGCGTTTTGAATTTGTTGGTGGCTTAGCACTGAATCTTCGGCGGCCCGATACTCATACAGTGTCAAGGCAATACAGAGCATGTACCGTTTACGTGATCTTATTAGGATATGATATTTAAGTTAGTACGCGTAAAATCGGTGTTTCCTAACCGTACCCATAACACTTGTATTTTCTCTTGATAGAATTAAGGTTTCTCTTGATAGAATTAAGGTTCCAGAAATCGGTACTTAGTTTTTATGTTGCTTTCAATATTTTTTCCGTAAAATTTTGCTTGACATTTTGATTTTTAGATCATAGTGAAACTGTTGATTCGAATATCTGATTGTGTGGCCCAAAAAAAAACCTCTTGAAATAGAGCAGGTCATTTATTGATTCCGATATTAGAATGAATATAAAGTATAACACGACCAACGCACTTCTCCCAGGTCTCACTACCTACTCACGTCTTTCACTTCCTGCCTACACCTCTCACCACACACACACACACACACACACACACACACACACACACACACACACACACACACCACACACACACACACGCACGCACGTACGCACACACACACACACACATCAGCCATCTACACACATCTTTCCACCTACACACACCACTCATTATCTGTCCTCACCTTCTCACCTGCTGCACGTATCTCTCATCACCTACACACTTTTTTTTCATCATCAGCTCGCTCTCTCTTCACTACACACCCTTCTCACCACCTCCTCCCCTCATACTTCTCATCGTCCACCACCATAATACCTCTCTTCACCTACACACCCCTCTCACCACCTCCCCCATACCTCTCATCATCCACCACCATCACACTTCTCTTCACCTACACACCCCTCTCACCACCTACCCATACCTCTCATCGTCCACCACCATCACACCTCTCTCCACATACTCACGGCTCTCACCGCCTACATACACTTCTCATCTCTAACCACATACACAATTTTCCACCCACACACATATTGCACATCTCATCACTTGTGCATAGCTCTCATCACTCACACACATCTCATCACTTGTGCATAGCTCTCATCACCCACACACATCTTGCACATCATTGCTTGTGCATAGCTCACTTCACCCACACACATCTTGCATATCTCATCGCTTGTGCATAGCTGTCATCACTAACACACACGTTTCACATGTCATGGCTCCTCATGCACATCTTGCACATCTCATCACTTATGCATAGCTCTCATCACTCAGACACATCTTGCACATCTCATCGCTTGTGCATAGCTCTCATCACTCACACACATGTTTCACATGTCATTGCTCACTCACACACATCTTGCACATCTCATCACTTGTGCATAGCTGTCATCACTCACACACATGTTTCACATCTCATTGCTCACTCACACACATCTTGCACATCTCATCACATGTGCATAGCTCGTATCACCCACACACATCTTGCACATCTCATCACATGTGCATAGCTCTCATCACTCACACACATCTTGCACATCTCATCGCTTGTGCATAGCTCTCATCACTCACACACATCTTGCACATCTCATCACATGTGCATAGCTCTCATCACTCACACACATCTTGCACATCTCACCACTTGTGCATAGCTGTCACCACCCACACATCTTGCATCGCTTGTGCATAGCTCTCATCACCCACACACATCTTTCACATCTCATCACTTGTGCATAGCTCTCACCACTCGCACACATCTTGCACATCTCATCACTTGTGCATAGCTCTCATCACCCACACACATCTTTCACATCTCATCACATGTGCATAGCTCTCTTCACCCACACACATCTTTCACATCTCATCGCTTATGCATGCTCTCATCACCTATACACATCTTACACATCTCATCATATGTACATAGCTGTCAAAACTCACAGTTTCACACATCTCATCACATGTGCATAGCTCTCATCACCCACACACAAAACACCTCTCGCCGTCCACACCCATCTTCCTCAAATCTTGCAAGTGCAGGTCTAACTAACAGTTTTCTTGGTCGTTTGATTCTTAATGTATCAGCCATTGTTGTTTGCTTTGGAAATGTTTTACATCGTTGAAATATTAAAGAGAAGGAAGAAAAAGAGCGTTAGAGTTTGATTCTTTGCAGGATTTTTTTTTTCAGTTCGTTGAAATTTAATCCATAAAGTTTGCTTGGGATACAAAATTCACGAAGCAAATTAACTGAACTTGGGAATTTTCACAAACGGGTTGGATCTGGTGTGTGTGTGTGTGTGTGTGTGTGTGTGTGTGTGTGTGTGTGTGTGTTTTGGGGGTTTAGTGGGAAGAGGGGAGAGGTGGGTTACAGACAAACACGTTTCACAGCATGCTTCATTTGGAAACTCTCTACCTTCAATAGATTTATATTATCCGAGTGTACACACTCTTCTTTTTGTGAAGCTGCAGGTCAGATCCTTAGCGGTTTTAAGAGGTTATAGAAACTTGTTGAATGAAAATGAAGCCACCTGCGTTGTTTGACTCGCGTGTTTTGCTGGTTTCCCTCACAGATGTAGACTGAAGCAACCCACTCCTACCTCTGTTGACAGGAGGTTCCGCGAAGTCGACAGGACCAAAATGCAAATTAGTGACGTCACTTCCTCCCAGGTGCGCTTGCGTCCACTAGAGTCGGAGGAGGATATAGCCATCCACGAGGTGGTCAGCGCCTACCACCAGTCACTGGAGATCTGCGTGGAGTCGGACATCTCCCGCGAAAAACCCTCCATGATTGATGTGGTCAACATCGCCGAGATCAGCGTGCGGCGCGTCATCGACATGTCCAAAAAGATCAAGTCCTTTAAGGCGCTGACCCAGGCTGACCAGATCGGCCTGCTGAAGGGCGGCAGCATCGAACTGCTCATCATCCGCTCCGTCATCACCTTTGACAAGGACAAGCAGCAGTTCCTGGACCCTTACGACAAGGAGAAGTACGCCATGACCACCGACCAGCTCAAGATGGCCACCGACTCGGCCTCCTCCTCTGTGGACCAGCAGGGTAGCAAGGACCTCTTCGAGGATCACATGAAGTTCGTCAAATCGCTGGCTCTGGAGCTGCATGCTGATGAAACGGTGCTCATTCTGCTGCTGATGATTGCACTCTTCTCCCCAGATCGTCCGGCCATCACAGATAAACACTACATCGCCGAGGAGCAGGAGCGATACGCTCTCTTGTTGCTGCGCTACCTACAGTCTAAGCATCCTCCCCATGTGGTGAAGATGCTGTACCCAAAGCTGCTGATGAAGCTGGTGGACATCCGTAACCTGAACGAGGTGCACTCCCAGGTCCTGCTGCGGATCAACCCTGACGGCCTGCAGCCGCTGATGAAGGAAGTGCTGGAGCACAATCTGGACCGGAAGCCGGCTGAGACCACTGTGCCCTGTGCCCCCTCCTCAGCCGGAGTCTGTCCCATCCCTTCTCCACCAAGTGTGCCCACTGTACCCAGTCCTGGAGCCGCGTCCACCTCCACGTCTTCACCGATATCCCAGGTGTCGTCCCCTGACCTTGTCCCCAATCAACACATGTCCCCAGACAATTTTCTTCAGCCCAAGCTATCCCCTGACCGCCACCCCAATCCGCAGGTGTCCCCAAACCACTTTGCCCATCTACAGGGGTTATCCCCTGAACAATTTGTGCATCAGCAAAAGTCCCAGGACAACAATTACTTCCACCCACATTTCTTGTCGCAGCAAGCTCATCCACTCCCTCAGCATCCGCAAGTGATGCCCACCCCCACGCTCCCCACCCAGCACTAACCCGGGTGAGAATGGACCCGACCTCTTCCCACGCTGACACTGGTCACTAGGAAATCAGGTGGTGTCAACGGTAAAGACTCGGCGACTGTGTGCCAACAAGGAGTGACCTGCTGTGCCAACAAGCAGTGACTTGCTGTGTCACGGGGTTTTAGGACTAAGCCTGGCTGTGTGACCGTTGTGTTGGGCTGACGTCCGGCCAGCCAGGGAATGGATCGTGGGCAAAGGAAGGTAGAGCGTGCTCTTGCTGATGGCAAGTGATAGATGCAGGGCTCTCGTTCAGTGGAATTCTCCAGTCACTGACTCAGCTCAAAGTGGTTTAAAATGGCGTGCGTGATTTTTTTTTTCTTTTTGCATGACTGCCTCTTACTTTCATAGTCAGCCGATGACGTCACGTTTGGCTGTCTGGGTCCTTTTCCTCACAAACTCTAAACTAGCCATTGTGTCGATGGAGATTTTTTTTTATAGATTGCAGATGTGTTTCTTTCCTTTGCCCAGGTCATGTGCAACCTAGGTGGATTTTTTTTTTTGACAGGCCCAAGACTGTGACTCTGCTTGACTTTTATCAGTTGACCACGTTGGTCGTGAAGAAGAAGAAGAGAGAAGAGAGATTTGTTTTCCTCGTCCTTTCTTTTCTTCCTTCCGTTCTTTGACCTGTTAATCTCAGCCCACATACCTAGGCCATGGACATTGTTCGCTTGCCTTCAGCTAACAGACTGCCAGGGATCCCTCGCTATGATCTGTCTCCACAGAAATAACACAACTCTTCAGTGATCTGACGGATTGTAGGACGACCTGCCCATCAACCATAACCTGTTCAAACACCACGTCATGCCCAGACATTGTGGTGACCAGAACGTGCCTACAACACCCCCGTTTCCCCCATTCTTTTATCACTTTGTGAACAAATCGTTAGGCGCTTCATATCCCCTCATATCCCGAAAGATTTCATTTGCACACACCAACAGACCTTTGAAGGTAGAGTGTGTCACCAGTGATCATAAACAGCTTGTTCAGAATCATCGTGGTGGGGAACTGAGCGATTAGTTTTGGTCATGGTGTACATACGTATATGAGACTCCTTGCTGGACAGTACTGTGACTGTGAGCTGGAGAAATTCAGTTTTAATTGCTATGCAGTTCATCGTGTGTACTAAGTAGAATACGTAACTGGCGTCCAATATTACCTTGTGTGCGAGTGTGTATGTTTACATGTGTATAAGAGTGGAGAGAGAAGAGGTTCAGTAGGGTTTGTATGCCGCAGAATGAATTGCACAAAAGTAGGGCAAGTCTCGTTGAAGCCTTCAGACGAAGTGGTGTCTGTTCTCATGTCTGTGCCCTAGACATATCGTTTTGTAGTGAGATGACCATGTCCAGAACAGACGGGATAGGAGGTGAACTGTTGGTCACTCTGTCTTCATCATTGACTTGGGGACATCCAGACACTTTGTAGCAGCCACCCGGGGCTATCCTTTTCAACATTGCTTTGGAACCGTGGTCCTGTCAGCGGTATGATCAATACTGGATGTCAGCAGGACTTCCTCACTGGAGAATCTTTGTATTAGATGTGGAGGTAAGCTTCGTTCCAAACAGTGAGACAAAACGGAAACAAGCGGAAGGTGATAGGAGCTATCATGAATGGCCCCGTCAAAAACAGTGCGGTCACCACGTAAGTGGTAAAACAAAACTAATAAATTTGTTAATTGGTTTCAAGAGATCCGTTTGAACGAGCCACGCAGAGTAGGTAGGAGGAAGGTGAGCATCCACAGCAGCGCCCAGCGGAACCTGGGACGTCATCAGCCAAGGAAGTCCCCCCAGTCTGCAGCACGGGCTACTTCATGGACGTTTTGGATGTCAGTGGAATTGTAGCCGTGATATTGCCATGTCTGTTTCGCAGCAAACCGTTATCAGTGATATCTGTTGTTTGTGTATTGCAAGTAGTGTCTTGTACAGGCCGATTTATTCTAGACCGTTGAATCAGATTGTCGGCACGATTTATTCGACATCCTTTTTTTTTTGACCATCTCTTGTGAAACACATTCATGAAACAGCGCTCCAGTTAGATACCATTCCAGATGGCGACATTCCGATTTGGGACACAGCGCTTAAGCGGCATGATCGCACCCTGTGGCGTTTGCCCTCTTGAGGTCCCAGACGCTCTCCTGCTATGCAGTAGTCTACAGTGGAAAAGGAGCATGCAGTTACTACTCTTTGCCTGCTTGCAGGGGTCGGTTGGTTTGGGTGGTGAAGCTGATGGTGGAGGAATTGAAGGGATCGCCAGTTTGTCACGGTGGAAGTACGGCTTGGGGTTCTTCTTTCACAATGAAGACATAGTGGGAGGGTTCGTTAATATTTCACAATACAGATGTCATTGGAGGGTTAGTCAGTATTTGACAGTTAAATATGCAGGTAGGGTTTGGCAGTATTTCACAGTGAGAAGTCTTTTAATGACGGGTTATGTAAGGTCATGTTCTACTTTACCGCCCACACCTGTACGTCGGGTACTATAGCAGACAGGGATAACCCTCCAAGGGAGGTGGGGATGGGAGTCTTGTCTTACTTCCCCTGATACCACCAGAACGGCAAGACCTTAAGATGAGTCACGAAAATGGCAGGGTCTGTCTGTCTGTTTTTATTTATATGTGCAGGGCGCCAGGGAATCAAACTTAGAACCCTCAGAATTCGAAGTGGGAGCTCAAATTAGCTGAATTAGTCAGGCCCCAGAGATCAGCCAATGGTGAGTGAAAGATATATGTTGGGGGGGAAAAAGAGTGCAGGGTTGAAAGTTATGAAGGTGAATGGAAAGACACATAGGGAAAAAGTGGTGCAGAGTAAGAAACAGTAGAGCTGGATAAAGAATACAATCAGAGGGAAAAGGTGGTGCAGAGTGGGAGACAGAGCTGGATAAAGAATACAATCAGAGGGAAAAGGTGGTGCAGGGTGGGAAACAGAGCTGGATAAAGAATACAATCAGAGGGAAAAGGTGGTGCAGGGTGGGAGACAGAGCTGGATAAAGAATACAATCAGAGGGAAAAGGTGGTGCAGAGTGGGAGACAGAGCTGGATAAAGAATACAATCAGAGGGAAAAGGTAGTGCAGGGTGGGAGACAGAGCTGGATAAAGGATACAATCAGAGGGAAAAGGTGGTGCAGGGTGGGAAACAGAGCTGGATAAAGAATACAATCAGAGGGAAAAGGTGATGCAGGGTGGGAGACAGAGCTGGATAAAGGATACAATCAGAGGGAAAAGGTGGTGCAGGGTGGGAAACAGAGCTGGATAAAGAATACAATCAGAGGGAAAAGGTGGTGCAGGGTGGAGACAGAGCTGGATAAAGAATACAATCAGAGGGAAAAGGTGGTGCAGGGTGGAAGACAGAGCTGGATAAAGAATACAATCAGAGGGAAAAGGTGGTGCAGGGTGGGAGACAGAGCTGGATAAAGAATACCAATCAGAGGGAAAAGGTGGTGCAGGGTGGGAGACAGAGCTGGATAAAGAATACAATCAGAGGGAAAAGGTGGGCAGGGTGGGAGACAGAGCTGGATAAACGATACAATCAGGGAAAAGGTGATGCAGGGTGGGAGACAGAGCTGGATAAAGAATACAATCAGAGGGAAAAGGTGGTGCAGGGTGGGAAACAGAGCTGGATAAAGAATACAGAGGGAAAAGGTGGTGCAGGGTGGGAGACAGAGCTGGATAAAGAATACAGAGGGAAAAGGTGGTGCAGGGTGGGAGACAGAGCTGGATAAAGAATACAATCAGAGGAAAAGGTGGTGCAGAGTGGGAGACAGAGCTGGAATAAAGAACACAATCAGAGGGAAAAGGTGGTGCAGGGTGGGAAACAGAGCTGGATAAAGAACACAATCAGAGGGAAAAGGTGGTGCAGGGTGGGAAACAGAGCTGGATAAAGAATACAATCAGAGGGAAAAGGTGATGCAGGGTGGGAGACAGAGCTGGATAAAGAACACAATCAGAGGAAAAGGTGGTGCAGGGTGGAGACAGAGCTGGATAAAGAATACAATCAGAGGGAAAAGGTGGTGCAGAGTGGGAGACAGAGCTGGATAAAGAACACAATCAGAGGGAAAAGGTGGTGCAGGGTGGGAGACAGAGCTGGATAAAGGATACAGAGGGAAAAGGTGGTGCAGGGTGGGAGACAGAGCTGGATAAAGGATACAGAGGGAAAAGGTGGTGCAGGGTGGGAGACAGAGCTGGATAAAGAATACAATCAGAGGGAAAAGGTGGTGCAGGGTGGGAGACAGAGCTGGATAAAGAATACAATCAGAGGGAAAGGTGGTGCAGAGTGGGAGACAGAGCTGGATAAAGAACACAATCAGAGGGAAAAGGTGGTGCAGGGTGGGAGACAGAGCTGGATAAAGAACACAATCAGAGGGAAAAGGTGGTGCAGGGTGGGAGACAGAGCTGGATAAAGAATACAATCAGAGGGAAAGGTGGTGCAGGGTGGGAGACAGAGCTGGATAAAGAACACAATCAGAGGGAAAAGGTGGTGCAGGTGGGAGACAGAGCTGGATAAAGAATACAATCAGAGGGAAAAGGTGGTGCAGGTGGGAGACAGAGCTGGATAAAGGATACAGAGGAAAAGGTGGTGCAGGGTGGGAGACAGAGCTGGATAAAGGATACAGAGGGAAAAGGTGGTGCAGGGTGGGAGACAGAGCTGGATAAACGATACAGAGGGAAAAGGTGGTGCAGGGTGGGAAACAATAGAGCCGGCCGTGGGGCCCAGTTTCCTGTCATCAGCAGTCCTGTGCTGCCTAATCCCCCACACTGTGTGAATGGAGGCCAAGCCACGGGTCGCCTGTTCAAGGAAAGTCGTCTAACTGGGGGTTGCTTGTGGAGACTTGTTCGTTTATAGAGATGGCTAACAATGTGGTCAGTTCTGGTAACGTTCGAAGTCGAAGGTAAACACTGCGCCTTATGCCTGTTTTGTTTAGTCTGTTATGAGTGTTCTGTGGGGATTTACGTACTCTGTCGCTGATGTTATTCATTTTCCTGTTTAGTGCCAAGGTATTGTTCTACACCGGATTCTTTCCTGATACGTTTTCTTTCGTATGAAATGAAATATGAATGTTTGTGTTTGGTGCAGTTCACTTCAGTGCTAAGTTCATGAATGTGGTTTTGTCTGTTTGGTGGACCGTGAAATTAATAGAACAATGAATTAATGTGTAATTTAAGTGTGATGAATAAATGCGGCACATTTGAGGAATAGGTTTAATGAACTTCCGTGAGCATGACAGCATGCCAACGGGTAAAGACTCTGTTATAATTAATTTAAAAAATGTTCAAAAAATGTATTACTACTTTCCTCACACTTGGCGTATTTTGATTGGTTTTAAAACATCGAGAAAACTTCGTATAACTCGTAAGGTCGCATTAAAACTTGAAAGAAAAATGTCTTTGCTCAGACTTTCGCGTATTTCCCCAAAACTTCCATTTGGCCAGATATGTAAAATTCGGACTATGCTAACTAGTTTTCTTCTTTTTTTTTATTTTTTTTTTTATTTTTTTTTTTTTTTTTTTTTTGCAAGAATAATGTCTTGTGAAAAGGACACTTTCTGGAAAACGACACATGTGCGTAAGCAAGCATGCAAGCAAGCAAGCAAGCGCGTGTGTGTGTGTATGAAATCATGTCCTTTGTTCTGGTTTCATTGCAAATGTTATCTGTGCCTTTCTTCTTTGATATGTAAGTACTTAGCTGTTGCATTTCAGTTTTCCTCTTACCGTTTTGTTCTCCTTGGTTCTTTGGTGTCCGAGTGGTAAATTTCATTCCATGTGGAGAGCGGCAACTCTTTGAATCAGTTCCAAATACATAGGACTATTTGTTTTAGGAAGAAAGGAGCATTGATTACAACTGACAGAGCTGCCGCCTTTGCGATGTGAAGGAATCTGTGTTGATGCACTGTATCGATAGCATCGTGAAGGACGTCAACCACAGGCGGGCTGTTCAGCTGCTCATCATCCAGTGCCCATATGGCGGCTTACAAGGAGGCAATCTTTCTGATGAGCTCGATACAAAGCAAGGGGAGCCCACCAGTGCTGATTGCAGATCCTGGGGCATCGAAGCCTGACGCCGCTGTGCCGTCAGGGGCTTTCATCTGCAGGCAGCGGTACTGTCCACAGATGTGTGTATGCAGAACACAATACGTTTTCTATTCAAAATGTCCATCCCGAGTGCAAGCTGGTGTCTTGTCTTTGACATTGGAGGTTACCACATCTTTGGATGCTCCGTGCATCATGTGCTTTGCAGCAGTTTGCTTCACAGCAGTTGGTGACCAGTTGACATTATTAGACTGGCTGCCTGTAGGTCTTCTGTCCGTCTTAGTGTTGCTCTGTGTGTCTGTGTTCGCCTCTGGGGCCTCTCTTAAATGCCTCCTCTTTGTTATGATACCTCCTTTGTGTTATCTTCAGGGTGGACTGGTGCGAGTGGTCGGGAGTGTGGGTGGCGCGCGCGGCGCGCGCGCGCGCGCGTGTGTGTGTGTGTGTGTGTGTGTGTGTGTGTGTGTGTGTGTGAGACAGGAGGAGGTGGAGGATGCAAACGCTTGACACCCACATGTTGTAGTGCTGGAAGGTGACACCCACATGTTGTAGTGCTGGAAGGTGACACCCACATGTTGTAGTGCTGGAAGGTGACACCCACATGTTGTAGTGCTGGAAGGTGACACCCACATGTTGTAGTGCTGGAAGGTGACACCCACATGTTGTAGTGCTGGAAGGTGACACCACATGTTGTTGTGCTGGTAGGTGAACCCACATGTTGTAGTGCTGGAAGGTGACACCCACATGTTGTAGTGCTGGAAGGTGAGGTCATTGACAGAAATGGGGTCATGTTGTAGTGCTGGAAGGTGAGGTCATTCACAGAAATGGGGTCATGTTGTAGTGCTGGAAGGTGAGGTCATTCACAGAAATGGGGTTGTTCCTACTTTCGCGTGTTTGCTAGTGTTCGAAACATCACCATTCTGTAACCATTGCTGGTGGAGGCGTTAAATTTCGATCGTTGTCAGTGTTTCTCTTGTTTGATTAGTTCTGAAGTTGCTATCCCCGCCTGTCTCTGATCAGTGTCTGTGCTGTGACTAAGAATCCTGCAGTCGTCTGCTGTTTAATCGACTGCAATTAGCAAGGTGGATCAGTGCTTGGTATCACGTGTGTCAGTATATGAACTCGGCTAAATGCAGATCTGTATTGTGCTTGTATTGTCCAGACTTCTTTTTTGAGTTATCGATTTGCAGATTTGTATGTCGTTAACGTTAATTGATCTTGATCTCTAGCACCAGTTTAGCCAAGTACGTCTTTGTAACAGAGATGGCAATGTTTGTATCCAATGAACTGCTTCTATGTGTTTCTTTTTGTTATTCCTTTTTTAAGTAAATTTTTCTGTATTAACAGCTGGCTTGTGCCGTAGTGATTGATGATTGCAAGCGTGATAACAGAGTGATTGTGATAGAGCCGTCAGGTGTTCGCAGTGAGTGTGTGTACGACAGCCCTGAAGCGTTCTTTGGTTCAGTACTCCAGTGCCATAACGGTTGTCCAGGTGTCCTGTAAACTGAGTGATCAGCACTTTAGAAACACGTTCATGGAGCTTGATTCACTGTTTTCTTTTAACCGTTTTGTGATCCTTCATTTGTATTGGTGGCGTCCAGTGGTGTGCATTGAAGTGTTAGTGAGCATCACACCACTTTTGAGTTTCAGCGTGGACTACATCTGCTGTTTCCCGCACCTTGGGTACAGGGGCATGTGTGACAAGTTCCCTGTGGAGAAACGTGGCCAAGGCTCTCAAACTGTTTTCCGTTGGGAGGGGAGGGGGTGCCGTAGAAGAGTATAATAACGGTTGATTCACTTACATTTTAAGCATGCTTTTGGTGGAGAAAGCACTTAAATGCCCAATGCAGTATTTACGTGTGTTCCCATGTTTGATACCCTAGACACAGACGGCAAATGGAATGAGGCAGAAAAGATGATACCCTCATAGAAATACATATGTACATATTGTAACATGCATGTCATTGGGGATTATATTCATTTTATCATGAAATGTCCAAAATGCGATGCGCTGGGAAAGACACTTCTTCACAGAGCACATATACTGCATATTCTGAATTTGTTTTTTGTCATCTAAAAAAAAAAGGGGGGGGGGGGGGGGGGGGGGGGGGGGGGGGGATCTATCCAGCGTACGTGAATTTTTTCCAAACACGGAACGAGAGCCATACTGATTAATTCCTTCTTATCTTTGATTTCTGTGTTTGATGCGTTGACCTCTTGTGTTTGGTCTGGTGAAACACGTTCTCCGCATGATGTTCTCCATGGCCCATGCCTCATGTCATCAGACCCGGCTTCATTAGGATTCTTCAGGTTTAACATCCAACACTCCTGGAGAGGGTAGGGGCATCACACGAAGGGAAGGGTCACGGGGAAGGAAGGATATGTCGCATTACATTGAACAACAAAACGATGAACACGAAGAAGGGCAACCAAACTGTCCTTTTTTCATAGGGTTGACCGCGAACAAACATGAAGACAGGCAACCAAAATGTCTTCTTCTCCAGTGTGTGTGTGTTGTGTGTGTGTTGATAGGGCTGAGCTCCGTGCGAACACTGCTGTAGCCGTTGAGCTTAGCAGTAATCCAACACTGGACACTGATGAGTTTGTTATCAACAGACAAGAAATGTACTAGTGAGTGAACTGTGTCGAACACAGTACGTAATTCCATTACCAATTGATTCCCGTGGCACGGTACAGGGATGCCAGTTGTGTGTGGGGCGCACAGAGGGCGGAGGTCACGGCGCCTGACCAGCAGCTGGCCGCTGCGTTCAGTACCCCCACATCCAGGCAAAGCTCCGTCTGTTGACGCCGTGTCCTTGAAGGGCTAAGGATGATAGGACGTTAATGTCACCATTCAAAGCTACAACACCGGTTTCCTGTAGGTGTGTGTATGGTCTGTATGTGTTGTTGTGTACCTTATAGTAAAGCGATCATAGTTTTGTTGTTCCCGCTAAAGACCGCTCATTTCTGCCACTAGTGTTCACCACATGATCTGCCGTTTTCGTTGCTGTAGGGATTGTGTGTGTGTGTGTGCGCTGCGCGCTTGCGCTTAAGATCAGTGGTGTCAGTCATTAAAAGAAAGTCGCTTGTTGGTTGGAAGATGCCGTACAACTGTTCAGACTACAGCATACACTTGTGGATCCTGACGAGCTGAGACAGTATCTCGAGGGATGGTACTGATGCCGTTGTGTGAAATGGCGGTGTGTGCTCCCAGTGGCAGCAGTCCGGGTTCAGGCGGCTGCTGCATCCACGGCTGTCCCCGGGACAGTGTGCCCACAGAGTGTTGACGGAAGGAACGTCATTGTCACTTGGTCCTTCTCTGATGAACTTCCATGTAGCTGTCTTCTGCTGCAGCTGCTTCTCCCTTCCTTCTCCCCCTACCCCCCCCCCCCCCCCCACCTCTCCCACTATCACCGTATCCATAGTAGATTTTCTGGAATATGGAATTAGTTCTGGACACTTTGACTCTCACGTCGACTTCTTGTAATATGACAATGGCGCGCTGAAGTTAATAACAGGAAACAGTGTATCTGATAGCATAACCTGCTTTTGTTTCTAAGCGGATGGAAACATCTAACGATCGACTGTCATTTTTTGTGTTTTGAATCCGTTCAGTTAAATCCTTTGTTTGAATACTTACAGTGCTGTAGTGCGACTGTATTGGGCCGAAGAACAGATATGCTTGACCTATATACACACGTTTCATTTGTCTGATTCGAGAAGAACTGTGAGGATGCGGAATACTTTTCATTGGTGATTTAAGAACGAGGATTTGTAGATATTCTCCATTTTGCTTTGGAAAAAAGGAATATATATATATATATATATATATATTATATATTATATATTGAATTATAAACAAAGCTTGCTCTTATGTCTTAGATTGAAGAAATAGGGGGGATAAGCATTCATATCTGCAGTGGTAGATGATTCTGCCTAACTAACAGTATGTGCTTGAGTGGGTGAATGGGGAAAAAATAAAATAAATGCTTCTCACAATGAACCTTCAGCAAGCTTATTGTCTCCAAGGGGGAGACACCCTCCAATAGGGAGGGAAAACTCACTAACATATAACTCCTGTCATATACCGATATTTCGAAACTTGGTGGTTTCTCCTCAGTGACCGCGGAAAGTGGTAATTAGATTCCTCTGCCTTTTCAGTTTTAAGAAGAATGCAATCCCAGAAAAGGCTGTGTGCAATACCGTAGTATGTTTGTTGAGTTTTCAAAAAACCAACCAAAGGAGCCACCTAAGAAGCAAAAGAAAAACATGAAAGAGCAAAACAAGCTACATTTTCTTGTGAAAAGTAGAAAATATAAAAAGAATCCTCTTAAGACACAAGTGCTGAGGTTTGTTCTTGGAATGAATCCGCAAGGGACTAAAATACAACAAACTAATAAATTCCAAGGATAAGTACCGCGCACCGTTCCAGCAACTTACAGAGCAGCTTGGTGTTGCAATGACTGCAAGAAATATTGAATTATAAACAAAGCTTGCTCTTATGTCTTAGATTGAAGAAATAGGGGGAGATAAACATTCATATCTGAGTGGTAGATGATTCTGCCTAACTAACAGTATGTGCTTGAGTGGGTGAATGGGGAAAAAATAAAAAAAATGCTTCTCACAATGAACCTTCAGCAAGCTTATAGTCTCCAAGGGGGAGACACCCTCCAATAGGAGGGAAACTCACTAACATATAACTCCTGGTCATATACCGATATTTCGAAACTTGGTGGTTTTCCCTCAGTGACCGCGGAAAGTGGTAATTTGACTCCTCTGCCTTTTCAGTTTTAAGAAGAATGCAATCCCAGAAAAGGCTGGTGTGCAATACCGTAGTATGTTTGTTGAGTTTTCAAAAAACCAACCAAATGGAGCCACTAAGAAGCAAAATGAAAACATGAAAGAGCAAAACAAGCATACATTTTCTTAGTTTAACAAGTAAAAGCTTTAAGGTTCTTTGAAAGCATTATATTAATTTTTTGCACCATTCACCACCAAGCTCTCTGTAGTTGGCAGAATCGTCCTACTTACTGAGATATGATTAGTTTTCTCCCCCTATTATCTTCAATCTAAGCCAGTAAGAGAAAGGCTTTGTTTCATATAATCAATACTTTCTAGAGTCATTGCAACACCAAGCCAACTGTAAGATGCAGGAAACTGCGCGGAACTTATCTTGGAATTATTATTTGTTAAAATTATACTATAAATAGTGATATATTATCAATTATATTTATTGCTGTTAGTTACATACATACAGAGAGAGAGAGGAAGACACACACCACACACACACACACACACCACACACCCCAAAAGTACTAAAAGGCCAGTCATGTAAGCCTTCCTTTTAGCACTATCATCCCTGCAGATTAAAAACAAAGTGGCAGCTCTTTTTCATTTCTGGTAATTTCGATGTGTTGTTTCGCCGTGTGGAATCAAAACAGGATTCAACACTCCAATCCTATTCCGCCACTTACCCCACTTCTTCCCTCCATCCACGCCCACTCCCTTCCCGCCCACCCATAACACACACACAGTGACAGGCCTCCCACTTCTTCCCTCCACCACGCCCCCTCCCCGCCCACCCACAACACACACACACACACACAGTGACAGGCCTCCCACTTCTTCCCTCCACCCACGCCCACTCCCCCGCCCACCCACAACACACACACAGTGACAGGCCTCCCACTTCTTCCCTCCACCCACGCCCACTCCCCGCCCACCCACAACCACACACACGCACACACAACAGCACGCACACCACACACACACACACACACCACACCACGCACGCACGCACACACACACACACAAAACACACACACACACACACACACGACAGGCCTGCCCGCCAACAAGGTTCTACACGTTGAATCATGTAAGCAAGCAGCTGAACAAAAGGTTGGTCATAATAAATGATTGGGGTTATTGCCATATTCCGTTGATGAGGTTTTGACCAGTTGGAAGTCCATGCGTTTGAATTTCCGTTGTAAGAACAATTCTTTTGGTGGCGACGTGGTGGTGGGCGGCCACAGAGAGCCAGTGTCCGGTGTAGCAATCTGTAAGGCAGCTGTGTGCAATGTGGGTGGTTCTAATGTTTCTAAATGTGTGCTGTTGTTTCTTCATTTTACTTTCAAAACTTTTTTCCAGTGTGAATGTTTATCGTTTTAGATCAATCACAGAGAGCCAGTGTCCGGTGTAGCAATCTGGTGGGGCAGCTGTGTGCAATGTGGGTGGTTCTAAAGTTTCTAAATGTGTGCTGTTTCTTCATTTTACTTTCAAAACTTTTTTCCAGCTGTGAATGTTTATTGTTTTAGATCAATCATTCAGTGTATTGTAAGGTTATTTTTTAAAACTGATGTGATTTGTGATATTTTTAGTCTTGTATTTGCTGTGAGTATCTACACTTACATCCTCAACCCCCTCGTTCCACCCCACCCCAACCCACCCACCCTCTCTCTCTCTCTCTCTCTCTCTCTCTCTCTCTCTCTCTCTCTCTCTCTCTCTCTCTCTCTCTCCGTTTATGGCTTAAGTGGTTGATTTTTTATAATTATCTTTAATCGGATCTAGTTCAGGGTGTCATTCATTTTTAACCAATCAGTGTGAATGCATCCCGATTGTCAGTTGATATAAATCTTCAACAGATTACTTCTAGTGTGTGGTGTTGGTTTTGTCTTTGTAAATATGGACTGGCGGGAGTATGAACTCGCTTGTCTTTTTTCAGCCAGTGTTACCTTCTTTTGTGGGATATAGACGAAGTTGACTCGATCATATTATTTTAGTATTTCGGTAGCGTTTCTGGGGCCGGCATAGCGTGCGTGTTTTGTACAGGATGGGTGCGGGGATTCAGGATCGCACCGTCCGCAAGGCAGTGGTCTTCAGAATAAATCATTACTATTCAACTCTGGGCTTGCTTCTCTCCGCGCGTGTGTGTGTGTGTGTGTGTGTGTGTGTGTGTGTGTGTGTGTGTGTGTAAGGGGGGGGGGGGGGGGGGGGGGATAAACTCGAGCATGTCGGTATGTGCGTGTGTTTGTAGTTTATTTGTGACGGCTATGCGTGCGTGCGTGTGTGTGTGTGTGTGTGTGTGTGTGGTTGGCTGGTTATTGTTTTGACAAAACTGTCTGTTCAAATAGTTCCAGGCCTGGATGAGCCTTTTTCGGTCGCTGAACCAGCGTGTTTGAGAGTGGGCATGCTCGTCAGCATCTGCATCCCAGAAGATCCCAACGGGATTTCCTGTCGTTACTTCTGCTAGAGAAATCATGATGTCACCTGCGTCGATCCGCAGGTATGTTGGTGTGTCTGTCAACAAGATAAGGCACAAACAAATGGACCGATTTTCACCCAACTTCTTGACAAGATGGAGCGTTGTCCAAGGTTGGATCCATTGGGGGTGCTGATGGTCGGTACAGATATGCACATTGTGAAGGTGCTGTGTATGAATGGATAACGACCTGGGATGTGCTACATTTTCATTTGATAGTGAAACTGTCTAATGAAGTTAAATGTTGACATTTCCTTTCGTATTTTACAAATCCTACGACAAAAAGGACATAAGGACATGGAAAATAACTCTTCTGGTCTGTACCTACTGTTATTTCTCCTGATGAAAAAAAGGTTTCACTGTCACTCGATGGGATTTTTCTTTCAATGATTAGGCCTACCGATCCTATTTTTATTCCTTTGTTGCAGCAAACACTCTGACTTCACGTTGTTTGTTTTTTGTTGTTGTTTTTTTTACTTGCTTTACGTTTTTGTGCAAATCCGGATTAAAGGGCGGACCCAACTTGGCAGGGGTTTGCGATTTCCGTGTGTCCCTTTCTTCAATTTGTTTATTGTAGTCAGACTAAAATAAAGCCATGATTTGAATCGAATCGATAATTATGTGGAATCGTCAGTTATTTCCACTATATTTGCTTTAGGTTTTAAGTACGAAGCATACATGTCAACGACACAGACAATGGAAATCAATAGATAATAATCATTAGATTAACGAAGATGTGAAAATCATAGTACCCCTAACGGTTTTTGTTGTTGTTGTTATTGTTGTTGTTGTTTAAATCACGCTGCTCAGTGATAACAGGTCATTCTGAATTCCTAAAACTGAAAGACTAATAAAATGCATGGTGATCAACCCAAAGTTCTGCTTGCACGCTTCGTGTGTGTATGTCGGTGTGTCCATGTGCCCGTGACCCTGTGACATCAGTGGGGTGACGCTCAGTGTGTGTATGTCGGTGTGTCCATGTGTCCGTGACCCTGTGACGTCAGTGGGTATGGAGTGAGGTGACGCTCAATGCCCCACAAAGCCCGTTGTAAACCATTCTTCAAATTCCACGTGCATTTTGTGCTGAGTTGGCACCTTTGACCAGCACTGTCTGCACATACTGTTAGTGCGATAGTTACAAACCATGTCAGCAGCCACGTGATTCCTGTCCAGTGCTGTTGGCTGAGAGGTCGTGGGTCCGAGGGCCTCCAGAGGCGATATCTGTTGGAGATTTGGGGTCCTGAAAAGCTCCTAAACACAGCAGTGTTCTGTAGCTCAAATGAGAAGACTGGAACCAGGCAGTCCAGTCTCACTCTTATAATGACTGCTTAAATTTCCTGATCAGCACGGTGTATTTGGAGCCTTGCTGATGCTGAGATGTTTATGAAGAGTGCAGCCTTGTAGTCTGGAGTGCAAATGAACTCAATGTGTCAAAGAAGAGTGCAGCCTTGTAGTCTGGATCCATG